>OX456986.1:30765765-31365765 GCA_949752695.1 Melanostoma scalare | reverse complement strand
AAAGGGACTTGCTAAAGGAGCTCGCCGTAACAGAGATGAACTTGAGCTCGCCGTATTGAGATAAACATTGTCTAACCGAGCTTAATTAGCCACTTTTCCTATTGTGGGCCTTTGTCGTTGCATCGGCTGAGTTTGTCGAAAGAACAATCGTATATAATGAAGGCAGACTAAGTAAAAAATGATCTCTACATTTCGAAGCATTTCAACATACAAAGTAAATTAGTTTGTGAATTTCAGTTCCTTGCATTTTAAACAATTAAATTTACAATTTATTTTTCTGTGATTTATATGTACCTGTACACAACACACATAGTACTTTTTGTTAGTCATATATAAATTCACTAAAAACAAAACAATAAAAAGCGAAAAAGCATTGTTTGTAAATAAATAAAAATTTAAGTTCAACCCTCCCAAAACTTAATTGTAACTAATTAATCATTGCCATTACTACTACTTAAAAATCCTCCATTATACTTTTCAACTCCCTTCATTTCAACACTTGATTTTAAAAAAAAAAAAAAAAACTTTGACTTAACACTGTAGACAACCCTTATTAAGCCCCTCCTGATATATTTTATAAAAATATATAAATATTTATTGTTAAAAGTAAACGAGCAATTAAAATGATTGTAGTTTTTTATCATATTGTGTGTAAATAGCTCGGAGAAAAAGGTATCCCTATTTTTATTTGAAACACCTGTAACTCAAATTGAATCCTTTAATAAAATTTGTTCGACTTTCACATTGAGGGATTTATGTGTATATTTAAAGTGCTCTCTGCATTCTCTCCCTCTACTTTCAGACATACAAAGCTTCTGATTAAGTTTGCAATAAAAACTTTCAATAGTCCTTTTTATGTTCTCGTTGTTAATATTGGGAGTAAGCATAAACTAATTTTACTTGAGAAAACGCAGTTAGACATAAAAATATCAAATGATTGTTTATTGTTTACTTTTAATTGCATTTTTCCTAAAAAAAAATTGAAACCAGAGCCAACAGGGTTAATAAAATAGAAAATTTAACAAATATTTAAATATAATAATTTAGAAGAGTAATATTAATTGTAAATTTAAAATTAAAATCTTATATCCATGTATGCAAATATATATAATTATACTTAAAATTAAATCATGTATATTTTCCAAATTTAGAAATGCATCCTCGTTCTAACAGAATAAGTATAAAATCATAGTGAAAAATACTGTAACCCATAGTCACACCTAAACTAGTCAAAAATAAAATTCATACGAAATTACCATGACTGTTGAAAAAAATTAAATAATTTAGAAAATTTAAGAGCTTGAGTTGTACTTAAACCAAATGTATTTTTTTCTTTTTTATTATCAATTAGATTTGATTTAAGTTTTTAATATATTCGCTTCCTTAGTTAGGTCAATATGTGAACAAAAAAAATAAAAGTATTTGTTTGACCGGCGTGTTCGTTTTAAATGAAACAAAGTAATAAGTTAAAATCTGAAAATACAAAACTATACAATAACATAATGTAACATGGAATTTAATAAAGCCGAATAAATATGAATATGTTCAAATTAATAAAGATAAAAAAATGGTTTATTTTGTGAGGTTTGGAAAGAATATAAAATTAAACATACCTGCTTTTTATGGTGGATAGTCTCAAGTAGGTTAGGTAAGGTTAGGCTAAAATGGTTTTCAGAAAAAATAATTTAAACACTAGAGTACTAGACGAATACAGAGTTCAAATGACCTAGATGCAAGTGAGAATCTGGCTAACGAAACCATTTGAAGCTTTAAATAGAGCTCTTCTGATAGTTGGTTTGCGTGGCTGAACCCAAATTTGGCCACAGATTGCCTCTATTATAATTATAGAACAAGAAAGATAGGTTCGTAGCTATTGTAAAAGATATTTTTAGTGAAGCCCTAAAAATCGATACATGTTAAAATTCTAAAGCCAGCCATATAGGCACTTTCATATTGGTATCCCTAAGAGAAGTTCTGTTTCTGATACCTCATCATTAAAAGTAGTCGTAGCGAGTAATATCAATACAGCAAGTTTAAATTCTTCAATGTGTGTATTTTTTAGTACAACTTCAAACTATGGAGCCCTCTTTTTGACAGGCTCTGACCTAATTCGAAGTTTCACGCTGTGCTGAATCGGTCAAGACAATTCAACTCATTCTTTTGCAATTAAATTTTCAGTGGGAGTCTCGAATCTATGGCCAACTTAGTGGCCATTTGTTGTCTCTCTATTGAAATATCTTGGATTTTCCAGCACATATAGTCTTTTGTCAGATTTTTTGCAAGTCTACATTTCCACTTCGGTTTTCATCAACGTTCAAACGAAGTGCCTCTACTTTTGCAGGCAATCGATGAACACTCAACCTTTTACTTCGCAATACTACCAGAATACAATCAATTTTTCAAAAGTTAAGCTACGCGTGGGGTAATGGTTTGCTGTTCCACGGGAAGTTCATGGTCCGGATCCCAACAGTAAGCGAAAAATGTTTTTTAAGTTTATCGCCTTTCGCGAGAATTCGGTAATACCTCCGATCGTAAATGCATTGTCATGAAAAACAGGAAGAGTGCAGGACATGAACAGAGGAATTGTGGGACTGTCTCTTCTACTTCCAGGTCTAAGCAGCTTCTGCAGAACTCTTTTGATGGAACGCCGAGCCCTATATGGCGTGTCTACTTAGGTTAGGTTAGGTTGGATGGGGAGGTGCAGCCACAAGTGGCAGCACCTCACTCCGATCTCAAGGATCCATTGTGCTCCCCGGGTGGGAGGATTGGAGAGATAGAGGGTTGGGTTGGTGATTGATTCATTGGGGTAGGGAACCCCCACTGAACCATTTGGAGCCCTGAGTAAATTTCAGGACGTTGCTCAATGGGAGATTAGAGATGTCGCCCAGTTCGTCGAAGAAGAATTCTCCGAGGGTTTTTTTTCCCAGTGTGGGCCAAGCTGGGACACTCACAGAAAAGCGGAACGATTTTAGCCAGCTTATACGCCATTTCATTACCGATTATGTCACGATGTCCTGGAACTCAGGTTAAACTAACTGTGTTTGTTTCGCTGGGCAGTCTAAGGTTACTCCAACAGCTGTCTACTAGCCTGGATTTTGTGGTAATGGATGAGATAGTTTTAATGGCCGCCTGACTGTCTATGAAGAAGTCAATATTTTTGTTGATCAAGTTTTGCGTACCCATGTACTTTGCGGCTTCGCACACTGCGAGTACTTCTGCTTGGAAGACACTGCAGAAGCTTTATTGATCTATTCATGGTAGGGTAATCTGAAAAGGTACCTGATCCTACCCCTCAGGGTTTTGGAATCATCTGTAAAGACGGAAATGTGATCTCCTTTTATAACCCTGTTTTCCTCCCAGCTTTCTTTTGTCGGAAAGACTGTTAGGGCCACTGGATTGAAGGCAATATGCGGGGGGTATCGTCAGTTTGAATGTCTATATCTGTATGGTTCATGATGGTTCTATGGCCTGATATGCCTGTTTTCCAATTGTTGCATTGTTCGAGTCGCAGTGCGCTTTTGGCCGCCATATCCTTAGTAAAAAGATCTAAGGGGACTAGCGACAGGAAGGTTTCCAGAGCTGCAGTTGGTGTTGTTCTCATGGCACTAGTTGAGCCTCGCAATGCATGCAAGCCTTTGGATTTTGGTCATGGTCTTAAGGTTTGAAGCCTTCTCTAATGATGGGCACCAGACTAGACAAGGCATTTATGTGGTGATTGGTCTTATTATGGATGAATACATCCAGTGAATGGTTTTGGGACCAGGTCCCCATTTTTCCCCAAGAATTCTACTACAAGTGTAGAAAGTGATTTGAGCTTTTCTTTCTCATTCTTTTAAATTTTCTTTCCAGTTAAGTTTACGATCAAGGACAATTACGAGATGTCATCAGCATAGGCTACGGCTTTTATTCCGTTCATGTCAAGTTTACGCTAGTCCTAAACGACAAACATGCTCGCCGAGCCAGGATTTGGTTAACTACTAGGAGCCAGACTAGCGGGGATAACACTCCTAAATGAAGTGTACCTCTATAAGTTTTGACTTTTAGGGTGCTTGCACCCATTTCTGCATTTACTATTCTCCTTTGGAGCATGGAGTCGATCCAGTTTGATAGCGTTGGCTTGATTGCTTTTTATGGTGGATAGTCTCAAGTAGGTTTTAGGATTCGATGTCAAAAAAGGTTTTAGTCAAGGCGATGCATTGTCATGCGACTTCTTCAACATTGTTCTTGAAAGAATAGTGCAAAACTCCCACGTCAACACAAGAGGCACAATCTTTCAAAAATTCGTCCAATTGCTCGGATATGCCGACGATATTGACATAATTGGAAGAACGCAGCGTGATGTCAATGGCGCGTTTATGAGCATTGTGACGGAAGCAAAGATGGGTTTAGTGGTAAATGAGGGCAAGACCAAGTATATGCTGTCATCAAGAAAGGACACCCAACACCGACGTCTTGGACAGAACATCACGATAGACAGCTATAACTTTGAGGTAGTTAAGGACTTTGTCTACCTAGGCGCCGCTATTAATTCAGACAACGACACCAGCGCTGAAATCAAACGAAAAATAACTCTTGCCAATCGCTGTTTCTTCGGACTAAGAAGGCAATTGAGTAGTGAAGTCCTCTCTCGAGCAACTAAAGTGTCCCTGTATAAGACACAAATATCATCCCGGTTCTTATATATGGCGCAGAGGCATATGGACCTTGTCAAAGGCAGACGAGAACGCTTTAGGATGCTTCGAGACAAAAATTCTTCGGGTGATTTTTGGTCCCGTCTGCATAGATGGAGAGTGGAGAAGAAGATTTAACGATGAATTGTACGGGCTGTACAGCGACACTGACCTTGTCAAATGAGTCAAGGTCCAGCGGCTTAGATGGCTGGGTCATGTAGAGCGAATGGACAACAACGCTCCGGCCCGGAAAATCTTCGAATCCAATCCCGAGGGACGGCGCAGTAGAGGAAGACCGCGACTCAGGTGGCGCACGCAAGTAGGAGAGGACCTCAACCAACTTGGCGTGCAAACCTGGAGGCAGCTAGCTAAGGACCGAGCTGGCTGGAGAAGCATGTTGGTTGAGGCCCTAGTTCGACCCGGACTGTAGCGCCACCTTAAGTAAGTAAGTAAGTCTCAAGTAGGTAAGGTAATGTTAGGCTAAAATGGTCTTCAGAATAAATAATTTACACACTACACGAATACAGAGTTCAAATGACCTATGTATGTAGATGCAGGTGGAAACTGGATAACGAAACCATTTGACGATCTTTGATTATGCTTATATAAATATTCTCGATTCGCCAATTAAAAGCAAAAAGAACATCCATAAACTCATAAACAATTATTATTTTATACGAGGCAGGGTACCGTGAACGTAGATTATTCTCAAAGAAATTATTTGAATTCAAATAGATTCGCGGTATTTTGTGTACTATCCAAACCACCATGAGTGGTAGAAAGAGACAGGTGTCTTTTGGAAATGACAAATCAAACCAAAGTGCAGTTCATTGTGTGAAGTGCAAGCAAAAACATGTCGTTGCATAGAAAATTAATAATTTCAACACAAAATTGCAAGATTTTGACTTTAAATTTACCAAAGTTTTGTTTCAAAGTGAATTTGGAATTAGAATTGAGTTGTTTGAAAGCATTTCTTGTTAATTAATGTTCAGTCGGCGTGCGGTGCTCATTCGTTGTGTGTTCAAGTTTCTTTCTTTGCCATTGATATTTGTATGTGCGTAGTTAATTTCTTGTTTGAAATTTCGTCAATATAAAGCAAACATTAAATTTCAGTGATTTGTTGCGTTTAATTGAGTGAAAATCTAGTTTTTCTAAAAAAATAGGTAAATTTCAAAGTCTTTCGGGTGAGTTGATGTAAAAAAAAGAATCAAAATGGCCGATTAGTTTAGTTTGTTGATTTCTTTTAAAATAATTTTGGTGTTGCTTTTGAAATGTGAACTATTTTTTGTTATTTTGTGTGTTCCTGCTTTCAATAAAAGCTTTGCATTCATTTATTGATGGTGAGTACCCCTACTTACTATAAATTTACATTATTTCTTTTTATTTGTTAAATGTTTATATTTTGAACTGTTGTTCAATTCAAATTCTTTTGGCTTTTGGCAGATAATGATTAAAAATATATGCGGCGTAAGACAACTTATCTCTTTATACTGCCGTGTTAAGCCTTGCGCAAGCCAGCACGGCCTGTGATTGCGATCCGATCGCTTTCAGAAACGCTGCTTAGAACATTTTTGTAGGTACCCACGGTAGCCTCAAATGTATAGAAACGCGGTGTCACGCGGCATCAGAACTCTCATATATCGCTTGGAAAACATAATTTGACAGCAGAATGTATACCCGCCGCAGTTAAAATAATCGCTTTGATCTGTGAAAGCCTTTTGAGGCTCTCCCAAACCAAAGCGATTTTGATACTGCGAAACGCGAAAGCGACAAATTCAGCTTGCAAATTAAGTTTCCATAGCGATTTATGAGAGTATCCATACTGAGGCGACAAGGCCGACATGGCGTTTTCATACATTTGCAGCTGTCGCACTGGCAAAAATCCTGTAAACAGGGGCCGAATTACGGCATCAGTGATCGAGTGAGTGAGTACTATTTTTCTTTCAAAATTCGTTCCTTATTACACAACATCAACATCGAAACCTGATAAAAGAATGTAAAATTGTGGTACTCGAGTGCTGGATAACGTGAGAAGTACCTAATGCAAAAAACACGTAATTCAGTGACGTATTACTCGATCACGTGTGCGGTAATTCGGTCTCAGCTTTTTTGCAGCTGCGGCAACTGCAAAGGCTGACCCAAACTAAGCGATTTCGTAGTTGCGGCAGCGACTAACTCGACTGTCTCATTACTATTTACATAGCGCTTAATGAGAATGCCTACCCTGAAGGCCTGAAGCGAAAGAAACGACACGACATTTTTCGTTGTCGCGATGGACAGAAATTCTGTCAGTGTTTCTGTCGCTGATTACTTTTGCTTGTGAGGAACTTAACTTGAAACGATGTATCTACATTTTCGACATTTATATGAGTTTATGAGTTTTAGGGCTGAGTTTAACATCTTTGAGTTTGCTATTATTTTATATTATGTTTGTTCGTTGAAGTCCTAGGGTCGCCCTGGGGTCGCCACAAAGCGTTTTTTTGAGAAACCTAAAGTCGCCCTGAATATCAAATTGAGTGTTTTTTGAGCCCTAGGGTTGACCTAGGCTTTCCATCTACTCGCCCTAGCTTTTTGCTGTGGCGAGTTGAGGGCTGTCAAATGGCATATATTTTTTTTTTTAGTGACAGGGATGTGTGGTGATTTGTGGTTTAGCGTTTTTGAGGACTGGAAAACCCAGGTTTTTTTTGTCAACGCATAGGGTTGTCATGAAAACCTGGGCCAACCCTGGGCAAAGATCAACGAACAGACGACGTATAAAATTTCACAAAAGAAAATATAAAACTGCACCGATGCTTGATTATTACATCAAATTTTGAATAGCGTTGCGCTTACATTACAAAGTCTCAGATTAAAAAAGATTTTCTCGAAAAGCAGAGAATGTAGGTAGGTTCCATAGCTAGAGTTTTGACTTTTCACTCTGACCAACTGTTGAAAGCTTCGTTTTAGCTTATCTTCAGCTCCTTGAATTATTGCCTGGAATGACGGGGTTCGATTCCGAGTAAAACCTTAAATGTTATTTTCTCTGATAGCTCCTTTCACTGGCAATTAAGGTTCTTTTTCGCCAATCCGTTCGGAACAGGAGATATCATAGGTCCTCTAAATTCCTCATAATAAAGGCCGAAAGTATACCTACTGGTCATTTAAAAACAACAGCCACCGTCTACGACACTTTTCATCATCAAATCGCCTCACAGTATTTGTTCGGCTGGGTCATAAAAAGAACATCGTCGTTCGCAAATTGGTATCAAGTACCATCAAGGCAGTGGTCTAAGTCTATATTGGCAGCTTAAGATCCAGAGCGTTAGAGAAGTGTCTTGGATTGCCAATCTGATGAACGTACCGTTATTGGTTTGGCAATCACCAAATCCTCCAGAGATGTGAAGTCGTGTGTAAGGATTTCATAAGTGAGCATTCTTTGTAACTATCGACTACCTGGACTTGCTGTGTTTTGCAGAAGAAAATTAACATGAGAAGCGATCCAATGGAGATCGTAGTTAGGCTCACTTAAACCAAAGTGATTTGCAGTTGATGCAGCGACTTTCTTTCTTTCAATGTTTTCATAGCGCTTAATGAAAGTGCCTACACTTAAGTGACAAAAACAATGCCACATTTTCATACATTTGTCGTTGTCGCGATGACAAACATCCTGCAACGGGCTGCCGCAAACTAGAAAATTGGTTAGGCTTTAGAAAAGGGGGCATGGAGACATATAAGTATCGCTTTTTAAAGTTCACAAGGGAACCGTAGTCAATCCTGGGTAAAGTGAAGAAAACCGCAACAGTTTTGCTATCCCGTAGCAGAAAAGACTGTAGAAAGCTTATTGGCCTTGCCACGGGGCACTTTTTTTACAAGCTCTTAAACGTGTTAGGCCTAAGTGTAACCATACTCTGTGAATGCCAATGCTGTGAAGAGGTTAACGATACCGCGAAGCACTTCCTCTGTAAATGTCTTGCATTTTTTCAAATCAATTTACAGGTACTCGACACAGACATGGTGAGAGCTGATTACCTAGGTTCTTATCATGACAGCGGCTTCTTCTTTTTCTACGAACATCTGGAATGCTATAGCAAAAGCAGGTTGCGACCTTATAGTACTATGGGGTTCGATATTTAGATCTGAGCTGCAGATAGAAGTTTCCTTCGTTGAACTTTACCCATATGTGAAAACCTGGGTTTTCAGTTCTCAAAAAACGTTTTACCAAAATATCACCCCATATCTCCGTCTTTTGAAGATAAACATATGCCATTTGACAGCCCTGTTCGTTACCTGAACTCGCTCCACCAAAAACCCAGGGCTACTTCAAGGCGGCTGACCCAGGCGCCAAAAAACACTCATTTTGAGTGTACAAAAAACGCTTTGTAGGGACTACAAGGCAAATCCAGGTGCCGAATTACCGCATCAGTGATCGAATGAGTGAGTACTATTTTTCTTTCGAAATTCTCTCTTCATTACAAAACATCAGTCTACTGTTCAAATGGTCGACTTCAATTCATTCAAATACTGATGAAAAAATGCCAAATTTTGGTACTAAAGTGCTAACGTGATAACGTGAGAAGTACTGCCGAAAACACATAATTCAGTCACGTATTACTCGATCACGTGTGCCGTGATTCGGCCGCAGGGCTTCAACGAACAAGCCTCCGACAGAAAATAGAAAAGACCTACGCAGAGTTAAGGAGACGTGTCTAAATGCACCCACAGTGTAGTTCGTTTAGGTGGTGTTACACCGCACTTTTGAATAACCACTACACCGCATTTTAAATGATGAGTGGAAATAAATGGAATAGGTTCGTGTTACACCGCATTTTTTTAGAAATATCTCAAATCATTTGACAGAAACGAATGCTTTTTAGTAGCTTTTCAAGTATAAAAACAGTATGAGTCAAAAAATATGCGGTGTTACACCGCATTTTTTAAAAATCTCTCAAGTCATTTAACAGAAAAAAATCCTTTTTTGTAGCTTTAGCTGTAGGCCATCTAGCGCTGTATAGAAAAACAATGAAGGAGCTTTTCGCTATCATTTGGTTACAGAACCAAATTCGCTATGGCCATCTAGAGTTGTATAGAAACATGAAAGAAATAAGAAAATAGCTTTTCACTATAACCAATCAGAAAGATTAAAGTGATGCCAGATAGTAGCTATTTTCTGCTACTTTGTTATTTTTTTAAGAATTTTTTAAAACTCGAAGGAAGTTACTTATACTCGTATCTTCGTAACCTTCTTCTGTGTTTTAAGTAAAAAAGAATTTTAAGCCACTCCTTCCTTTAAACCACTCTCCTTCGCTATGCTCTTGATAAATATTTTGCCGATTCAACTTTTTTGCGGAGCTCGGCATAGGCTGACGCTTACACCTTGGTATAACTTTCGTAACTTTGATGTCTTGGGTTTTAATTTTGTTGAAAAGGTAAAAAGTCTATGATTTGCAGTTCCTGCATAAAAGAATATCTAACTTTGAATATGTTTCTTTCTTTCTGTTTTAAAAGCGTTATTGCTGTTTGTCCTATTCTGTGGACAGCCCCGGATCTTAAATTTTTTAGACGGGGCAAATACTGAAAAATGCCGCCCCTACCAACCTATGTGTATTTTTACTTTTATCATCTTTAAAATTTCATCAGATGTCGAGTAAACTCGCAAAGTAATATAATTATTTGAAAGGTGCGACAGTTCTTCACATTTTGTCCAATCAAAACAATATTTATTGACCACTTTGTTACCTTTAACTCTTACAAAAATATATCGTTGCTAGTCTAACATATATACACTTGCGAGTGAGATAAGCTGCGATATAAGGTTGATCAGTGGAAGAAAAGATTGAAAAAAGTTTAAAAACGGTGCCTCCCATAGTACCGTTTTTTTCAAAATCGACTTCCTCGTTAATCGGTAACACGATATTAACGAAATTTTGTATATTAAAAGTCGTAGGTTGCTTAAAAAAAGACTGGGTATCAACATTTAAAAAATTCTAGTTTTTGAAGTTTTTATCAATATTTCTAAAAAATCGTATGAAAGGGGGGGGGGGGGGGGCCGACGCGTCGGCTGCACGCGTCGGCTGCACGAGTCGGCTGCACCTGTCGGCTGCACGCGTCGTCTGCACGCATGCATCTCTGCACGCATCTCTGCATGCAGCATCTCTGCACGCATCTCTGCACGCATGCATCTCTGCACGCATCTCTGCATGCATCTCTGCACGCATCTCTGCATGCATCTCTGCACGCATTTCTGCATGCATCTCTGCATGCATCTCTGCACGCATATCTGCATGCATCTCTGCACGCATCTCTGCACTTATATCTGCATGCATCTCTGCACGCATATCTGCATGCATCTCTGCACGCATATCTGCATGCATCTCTGCACGCATTTCTGCATGCATCTCTGCATGCATATCTGCATGCATCTCTGCACGCATATCTGCATGCATCTCTGCACGCATCTCTTAATGCATCTCTGCACGCATTTCTGCACGCATTTCTGCATGCATCTCTGCACGCATATCTGCATGCATCTCTGCACGCATCTCTGCACTTATATCTGCATGCATCTCTGCACGCATATCTGCATGCATCTCTGCACGCATATCTGCATGCATCTCTGCATGCATCTCTGCACGCATGCATGCAGAGATGCGTGCAGAGATGCATGCAGAGATGCGTGCAGAAATACGTGCAGAGATGCATGCAGAAATGCGTGCAGAAATGCGTGCAGAGATGCATTAAGAGATGCATGCAGATATGTGTGCAGAGATGCATGCAGATATGCGTGCAGAGATGCATGCAGATATGCGTGCAGATATGCATGCAGAGATGCATGCAGATATGCGTGCAGATATGCGTGCAGAGATGCATGCAGATATGCGTGCAGATATGCGTGCAGATATGCGTGCAGATATGCGTGCAGATATGCGTGCAGATATGCGTGCAGATATGCGTGCAGATATGCATGCAGAGATGCATGCAGAAATGCGTGCAGAGATGCATGCAGATATGCGTGCAGAGATGCATGCAGATATGCGTGCAGATATGCGTGCAGAGATGCATGCAGATATGCGTGCAGAGATGCATGCAGATATGCGTGCAGATATGCATGCAGAGATGCATGCAGAAATGCGTGCAGAGATGCATGCAGATATGCGTGCAGAGATGCATGCAGAAATGCGTGCAGAGATGCATGCAGATATGCGTGCAGATATGCATGCAGAGATGCATGCAGAAATGCGTGCAGAGATGCATGCAGATATGCGTGCAGAGATGCATGCAGATATGCGTGCAGAGATGCATGCAGATATGCGTGCAGAGATGCATGCAGATATGCGTGCAGATATGCATGCAGATATGCGTGCAGATATGCATGCAGAGATGCATGCAGAAATGCGTGCAGAGATGCATGCAGATATGCGTGCAGAGATGCGTGCAGAGATGCATGCAGATATGCGTGCAGATATGCATGCAGATATGCGTGCAGATATGCATGCAGAGATGCGTGCAGATATGCGTGCAGATATGCATGCAGAGATGCATGCAGAAATGCGTGCAGAGATGCATGCAGATATGCGTGCAGAGATGCATGCAGATATGCGTGCAGCCGACGCGTGCAGCCGACGCGTGCAGACGACGCGTGCAGCCGACGCGTGCAGCCGACGGCACGGCTCTGCAGGTATTACCGTTATTTTTAAATAATTTTTTTCCATTTCATGTGATTTTTTTCTTAACTTGCTCCCGCCTAAACGTGGGAAAATGGAACCTCCCCCCCTTTCATACGATTTTTTAGAAATATTGATAAAAACTTCAAAAACTAGAATTTTTTAAATACGTCCACATAATAGGACAAACAGCAATAACGATTTTAAAGCAGAAAGAACGAAACATATTCAAAGTTAGATATTCTTTTATGCAGGAACTGCAAATCCCTTTTCAGCAAAATTAAAACCCAAGACATCAAAGTTACGAAAGTTATACCAAGGTGTAAGCGTCAGCCTATGCCGAGCTCCGCAAAAAAGTTGAATCGGCAAAATATTTATCAAGAGCGTAGCGAAGGAGAGTGGTTTAAAGGAAGGAGTGGATTAAAATTCTTTTTTACTTAAAACACAGAGGAAGGTTACGAAGATACGAGTATAAGTAACTTCCTTCGAGTTTTAAAAAATTCTTAAAAAAATAACAAAGTAGCAGAAAATAGCTACTATCTGGCATCACTTTAATCTTTCTGATTGGTTATAGTGAAAAGCTATTTTCTTATTTCTTTCATGTTTCTATACAACTCTAGATGGCCATAGCGAATTTGGTTCTGTAACCAAATGATAGCGAAAAGCTCCTTCATTGTTTTTCTATACAGCGCTAGATGGCCTACAGCTAAAGCTACAAAAAAGGATTTTTTTCTGTTAAATGACTTGAGAGATTTTTAAAAAATGCGGTGTAACACCGCATATTTTTTGACTCATACTGTTTTTATACTTGAAAAGCTACTAAAAAGCATTCGTTTCTGTCAAATGATTTGAGATATTTCTAAAAAAATGCGGTGTAACACGGACCTACTCCATTTATTTCCACTCATTATTTAAAATGCGGTGTATTGGTTATTCAAAAGTGCGGTGTAACACCACCTAAACGAACTACACTGTGGGTGCATTTAGACACGTCCCAGAGTTAAATAGTTGCTCAGCCAAGAAGAATTGCTCATCCTTCATCCACAATGTTGTGCAGAACGTTAGTTTCTAAGTCAAGAAGGATACTCATATTTGGTGAATTTTCCAGCGTCAGCTGTATCCAATACTGTTGATACCATCAAATTCTCTTTCAAAAGGCGCCAGCTGTCCACATTTTCATGAACCAAACCTTTTCAAACTCTCTCGATGTTTCTATGTTCTAAACGAATCGGCAATCCAAAAGTTGTCTTCACTTTTCCAAATAATAATGCTCGAATATTCATATTCACAAATAATATTTATTTAAAACATACGAGTAAATCTATAAAATTCAGTTGTTTTTGCACAGAAAAGAAATTGTCATACGTTTCGAAGCTTGTTTATCTCTAATAAAAATAAATGAATATAAATAGAGCTATGATAGTAAAACTAACAATTAAATAATTTTGTACAAAATATCTACAAACTTTTCACTCAATGAAAATATGAAATGATTCAAAAATCACAATTTTCTTTTCCATGAAAGTTAGACTCAATCAAACGAGGGGTTTTCGTGCTTTTTTTGTGAAAGTAAACTTATTTACATGACCCAACCCTTAAATTAAAAACTTATGTCAGTAAGACGTGTCAGCTTTTTCAATTATATCTACTCCTTATCTTCTCACTCCTTGGTACTCTCCGCCAAACATCGATCTAGATCCTCCTTTTTTCGGAAAGCCTCGAGCGTAGGGCGGATTAGGATTCGTCGTCACATAATACGTTCCTCGAGCTCTATGAACATACATTTCGTTAAATTTGTCGCCATAACTGGTTTTCAAGAACAAACTTACTTTTGTGAGACATGCTCTCCCATGACCACATAATCACTATCTTTCGGCTCACACCACCCAAGGAGATAAGTTAATAAATTTGGACACGGTCCGGCGTAAAACCCACGTTTCGTTGTTATGGATTCAATAAAATATGGCGTCACCTTGGTGTGGTCACAAGCAAGGGTTTCTGAAAAAAGAACACAAACTTCAAAATTCAAGAGCGAAATCAAAACTAAAAACTCTTACGAAAAATTGTCGACGAAGCACATCCTGGCTGACTGGTTCCTCCATTGACATAAAAATCAGCATGTCCACTGCTATGCCATTGGCCCAATATCCCAGCTCCCGTATGTAGAACATCCACAAAATTTGCATCACTAGGATCAAGATCACGTGAATTGTTAGCTCCGGCGTAGAAGAAAATCGTTGGATCCAGTCCAGTTATGCGGCCAAGTTTGCCTTCTTCTGGTGTGAGATAGTTGGCAATAAGACCCGCAATATGTGCTCCTACACTGTATCCAATGAAATGCAGATCATCCGGACGTACACCTCTTGGATGACGAGCTAAATATTTTACCAATTGCGAAATACATAAGCTGCCAAAACGAGGTGACCAATCCATTTGGCTAAGACATGGCTCCTTTACTGCATTGCCATAGTCTACAATTATGATGTTGTAGTCTCCAATGCTGAAGTAAGCCTCTCTAAGATCAGGACTTGGTGAGTTGTTTCTTCCACCGCCGAATCCATGAATAATAATTTTCGTTGGATGCTTTGGATTGAAGTGGCTGTAGTATAAAGATTCTTCGTCTAGGACATCTATCAAATCGGGATTGTCCTGGGTACGTCTGGTATAAAGATAAAACTGAATTTTTGGATGTGGACATCTGAAAGGTTTTTCCAGACAAGAACTCGTAACGTAAACCTCATTCTTTTTGTTTCCATCTGCAGCCGCTAGTAAAAAGAAGAAATAAAGAAATATTTAGCTACATTTTATTGAATGAAAGCGAAGAAGAGTTTTTGAATAGCTTAGGAAAAATTATTAATAGCTTCTGAACTTTTGAACTTTACCTAAGGCTCTTTTAGACGGTCAGTTTTCAGTTCAGTTTATCAGTTCACTTTTCAGTTCAGTGTGTAAATAGACGTCGCAGTTCGATGTTCAAAATCAGAAAGAAAACTGAGAACTGAACAGAAAACTGATGGGAATTTCATCAGTTGTCAGTTTAGGTTTCAGGTCATTTTTAAGCGTTTAGAAATAAGTTTAACTGGTACCTCAACTGAAACGGAAATGAGTCTAAAAGAGCTTCTATCTGGACAGCCCTCTTCGTTGCCTGAATTCACCCCAGCAAAAACCTAGGGCTACTTTAGGACGAGCTGCGGGCAAACCCAAGGCTCAAAAAACACTCAAATTGATATTCAAAGTGAGTTGAGGTTCATTGGGACTTCCGGTAAAGCCAAAGGCTTTGACGAACAAGCCTAGTATGAGAAGATGTGAACAACTTGAAACGAAATAAAAATCAAACCTTTTTCTTCATTGGAAAACTTTCCAAGCGTCCGTCCGCATAGCAAGTCATCAAATTTTCATCGTAATGGTTTTAATGATTTGTGTGTTAACGATCCTAGCACGCCCTCTGTTGCAAAACAGTGACTCTAATGAAAAACCTATCAATTATGCGCGCACTCATCCGCTAACCCAACGAGCTTGACTCTGTCTTCTTTCGATTGTTCCAATCGTCATTAGCCTTGGCTCTGTCTCCAACTACACAAACTAAAAGTAATCTTCTTGTGATAAACCACACGACAGGGTTGAGTAACAAAAAAACAAAAAATGGGACAACCTTACAGGTTACAACATAACAATACTGTTCCCCCTGGCTTCTTATTAAATCTATAGCAATATTTTGACCTGTCTCTTACACCGCAAAGTCTCAAAACAAATACATATCGTCACATAATAGTTCGTAGCCTTTAAAATACGTTGAACTTATGAGCAATTATTGTTCTTCGAGCGTCTTTCTGCCTTGGGTTCTTTATTTCAAAACCTAACCTTATAAATAATTAATGAATACCACATAGTGCCAATGGGGTACAAAGACATCCATGGTTAAAACCACTGATGGCTAAGTATCAACAATTGACAACTCTGAATCATCACGTAAAATACGTGGAAACGCCAAATCAATGTTGAGCAGCAGAAGGCCCAACTTAACCTTGAGCTAGCGGTAAGCAATCATTATCACGTTCTACATCCTTTGATTTTTAATTGAAGCAATAACAAACATTAGATCATTTTGTAGTAACAACAACAATATTATTCAGCCAATGTAGAAGCCGAACTGTTTGGGTGCCCATTAAGACAATTAGTATGCGTTTGGTGTTAGGGATTTTATTATGAATCGGTGAGTTATTGAGTTAAAAATATAACCAACGATTGGCAGAAGCAAATTTTGTTCAATTTTGCTTATCAATTTATTACTCGGTAGTTCGCAAAGTAATAACGAACAAATTTTATTTGATCTCGCATTAAATATTGCATTCTACAACCGTCTACATGTTTTGAGTTATTATGAAACAAGGAAGTCTATAGAGCCCTGATGTGACTTGATTAATGTTTGGATACTTAAAATAATACACGTGTTTTAGGTATATGTAGTTAGAATGTCTGCCTGTTGCGTGGAAGGTTCGAAGTTCGAATCCCAGCAGAAAACAAAAAATGTAATGCAAGTAAATCGTGAGTAGTTACACTGCCATGAAAAGCACTTTCTCGATTGCCATTCGAAATCGGCAAAAAATTATAAATCCTCTCCATTCCTCACAAGGTATGGTTGTGAAAAATGCGCTATTTTCCTTTGCTATACGCTTTCTAGTGTCATCCTATTTATGTATTTAGCAACCAAAAATGCAATTAAATTTGATACTTTAGTTTAAACCACGTACAGTAAGTTTTGACCATGCCACTGACATCAAAATTTAGTTCAAAATGATGGGAAGAAGGACAAAATGCAGGACGAATAACATTCACATTGACAAAATGCACTTTAAAAGTGCAAAGTTATGATCATGGTCACATTAGGTTCTTTCAAACAAAAATTCATGGATTTTAACGACAATAACCGAAATGGCGAACAACGTGGACAGTTCTTTAGAATGCTTGAATTTTAAGATTCAATGGTCACCCCACTAAAATTAAAATCAATACGCACTTTGAGTTAGAATATCATTGCAGCGTTTCCCCCTTTGTCGTAAGCGGTGACTAAAGGAGTAGTCACATTTAAACAATTAACAAAAAAGTGAGTCCAGCGACACCCGTAACGCCTTAAAACTATCCCACAAATTTGCATGCGGAGGCTGAGCTTACACATTGGAGATGGAGATCACCAGCTTGGTAATACAGAGATCAAACTAAAAATTAGAGCATGCACATTGCACATGTCAAAAAATGAAAATACTTTTCGCGAACTTTGTAATTCCGTGGGCTAGTAAAATAATACGACAGATAGGACGAGGCTTAAGAGTCGTGAGTTGAAAAGTTGGAAGTATGACTAGTCGAAAGTTTGAACTAAAAGAAATGATGAGAAGTAGGCGAGCAGATATCTGGTGTGTCAAAGAAACGAAGAGAAAACAGGGCCCGTTTTTTGGATGTAAGATGACAAAAGCCATCTTTTTTTTTTTTTTTTATAATTAACGCGCACATCAAGGGGTTATGACTACCCTTATAATGTTATTAAACACAGTGCGAGCATTTAGGAAAATAGGAGAGGATTTGTAAGGAGACACCGATGCACGTTGCTTTTGAATCTTTGTAAATCGTAATGCAGGGGAAACACAGAGCCAGGTAAAGCATTCCACATTCGGGTGGTGCGACTAAAATAAGAATCTCTATACTTGACTGTACGCCCGAAGTTGGGCTCAAGGCAGAACTGATGAGCATTCCTAGCGAGGCGGGTGTTGCGGCTAAATTGTTTCAAGGGAGGAATGCAGCTGGCTATTTCACTAGAGCACTGTTTGTGGAAAAAGCGATAAAAGAGAGAGAGACAGGTGACGTTTCGACGATGTCCAAGAGAATCAATCGATTCTACGATTGAACTATCACCTATCAATCTTAACGCTCTATTTTGTACCCTATCAAGTAGGCGCAAAGATGTTTGAGAAGCACCTGACCAGATATGAGAGTTATACTCCAGTTTTGGGCGGATGAAGGCCTTATAAATTGTAGCCAGATCAGAAGGGGTGAAGAACTTCCTGCATCGTCTCAAGAAACCTAAGCATTTAGCAGCGTTTTTGGCGACTTCAAATATGTGGTCGTTCCAACGAAGATCATCGTTTACACACATACCAAGTACTGACAGCTTTTCGGTTTCTTCGATGCAGGTACCATTCATGGATAATGGCAATGGGGGAATGTTAAGCTTCAACGACAAGAGACAGCATTGAGTTTTCGAAGCATTGAATTCTACTCGGTTCATAAGACCCCATGCAACAATGCTGTCAAGGTCAGAATTCAATGAGCTTATCATACGCAACCGTTCCAGTTCCACATCCGAAGAGCAGGGACGTGAATTTGGAAACGAATATGAAAAGCTGAGGGTCGAGTCGTCAGCAAAACAGTTAAGTGGATTAGAAGTTTCAGACAAGAGATCATTGATGAAAATGAGGAAGAGAGTCGGAGACAAAACGGAGCCCTGGGGCACACCAGCATTTATTAAGTGGGTATCAGACTTGAAGCCATCCAACACAACTTGTATTGAACGGTCGGAAAGGTAATTTCTAATCCAACGAAGAAGAGACTCATCGATACCAAAAGCACGCATTTTCGATAAAAGAGCCTGATGCCAAACTCTATCAAATGCTTTAGAAATATCAAGCGCAATAATCTTACTTTCTCCAAAACAATGTAAAGATTGGTTCCACTTTTCGGTGAGATAAGCCATCAAATCACCAGTGGACCGTTTGCTACGAAAGCCGTACTGACGGTCATTAAGAAGCTTTCGTTCTTCAAGATATTTCATAAGTTGACGGTTTATCAACGTTTCCATGACCTTGGAAAGAAGGGACGTTAGTGCAATTGGACGGTAATTGGAAGGGGAGGAAGATTCGCCTTTTTTAGGGACGGGCTGGACAAATGCAGTTTTCCATCTGCTCGGAAAAATCCCAGCAGAATAACGAGAGCCAAATCATCATCAACAAACAAGTCAAACGAACATGGTCGTGGAATGTTGAAGCTAAAGCTAAGTAAAAAGGAAGTGATTTTCAAAGTAATGTCGAAGTGTCCCTCCAAACGATAAAGAAAGAAGCGAAGATGATGATCAGATTCTGCACAAGTGGCGACAGTACTGTGATAATGGCCTTTTGAATGAAGAGCTTCGTCGAAAGCAATTTGCAGAAGCTAAACCTAACTTAACGGAAACACTCGACATCACAGTCGAAGAAGTTCGTGAGATAGTAAAGATTTCCCAAAAAAGCAAAAGTGGCGGGGCAGAAGAGATAACATATGAGTTTTGGAGAAATATGAAGATCATTGGGCTTAAATGCGGCTTACGATTATCATCTCCGAGGAGGTGATAGTCTGGCTAAGCAGTGGAGACAAAGTTACCCTATCCCAATGTACGACATCGTTCAATCACGTTAATGTCCCATACTCTATTTAAGATAGTTGAACGGGTGTCGGGTAGCCGTCCCAAAGATCTATGTGCGGATGATGAAGGATAACTATCAAGAAGCAGTGAACGTAAGATGTCTTGCTGGAGTCATCGAATCACTTCAAGTCAGTGCACACCAAGTCTTGAGTCCTTTGTTCTTTATTATATTCCTTGACTACCTGGTGGAAGATAAAGGACAGAACACCAAAGTACATCAACTATTCTTTGCTGACGATGGGAATCATCTTAAGCGAGGTTCCTACATCCCTTCAGTACTCACATGACGTATAGGTTAATGTTTTCGAATGCAAGAAAAAAAAGGTACCGCATATTAGTTCTAAAAAGACTATCAGTATTGCCGGTTTTCTGATCCAGGCATGTCTATTCTAGATATTTATTTCAATGGAAATGTGCTTATACCAAGTCTGAGAAGTTTGAATATCTGGAATCTATGATCAATGGTAAAGAAACATGTGACGACGACATCAAACATCAAGTAATCGCAACATAAATGAAGTCGCGAAAAAACTCCAAGATCTTCCTCGATATATATACAGTACTTGGTATGTGTGTAAACGATGATCTTCGTTGGAACGACCACATATTTGAAGTTGCAAAAACGCTGCTAAATGCTTAGGTTTCTTGAGACGATGCAGGAATTTCTTCACACCTTCTGATCTGGCTACAATTTATAAGGCCTTAATCCGCCCAAAACTGGAGTATAACTCCCATATCTGATCAGGTGCTCCTCAGACATCTTTGCGCCTACATGATAGGGTAAAAAATAGAGCGTTGAAATTGATCGCACCACCCGAATGTGGAATGCTCTACCTGGCCCTGTTTTTCCCCTACATTACGATTCACAAAAATTCAAAAGCAACGTGCATCGGTGTCTCCTTTCAAATCCTCTCCTACTTTCCTAAATGCTCGCACTGTATTTTTATAACACTATAAGGGTACTCACAACCCCTTGATGTGCGCGTTTATTATAAAAAAATAATAATGCGACAGATAGGACGAGGCTTAAAAGTCATGAGTTGAAAAGTATAAATATCTGGGATCTTGTGACCAAGACATTTTTACAGAAATTTACAACAAACAAATGATTATAAAACAAGGCTACTAAGCGGTCTGCCGGTTTATTACAGTCTTACGTTTTGAGATTCCAAAGTGTAACTAACATAATAAACTAATTAAAAAAATTAGGTTTATTCGAAAACTCAAAAAAAAATATGGCAACCCTAAGCCTTTAAATACTTTTAAGGATTATTATTTCTACAAAAAATTAAGTCTAAAATTAGGTCTCTTTCAACAGTATTGACAGAGAAATCGAATTTAACACAGGTCAGGGTACACCAAAGTTAACCTTTTTTTAAATTGTCAAAAAGTGATGTCAAAGTTGAGAAACGGACTTTACTGTAAAACAATTTTTTAGAATAGAGAAGAAACCAGGAATCACATTCCAAAGTATGTAACACGAATTATGGAACACCCTGTAGGTATAGGTATACTAAATTTATTTTGTGCTTGTAGCTTGAATCTTCATTCTTCATTATTTCTATGCGACATCAGTCTACAGTCTTGCAAGTAAGCGAAAAGTGTACGACGTATCAAGGTCTTCTTTTTCTTGGAAGGTACTATGAGCATTATGATCTCAAACTGATCGACGCACGTTCTCTAAATTATCTGTCTCGCTTCTGGCACCACACCATAGAGCATACAAGGACTTATGCAATAATTTCTAGGAAATTGAGCTCCCTTTCTCCTTTAAGGTACAATCCTAAGCATATTTTTGACTTTGGTGTGAGATAACTTAAAAGCTTCGCAGTCTCCAATGAGATGATCAAACGATCATCCCTGATCATTTCCGAATCTGCATTGATCTCTGCCCCTACGCTTAGTTGAAGGTTTCCTTTTAGTTTGTAAAGCCCAGTTAGGAAACCCAGTCAGTATTCTTATATTTCTTCTGTTTAAATTAATTTTGTTTGGTTATTGTTTCTTGTTGAACGCACTGAGTGGCGTGATGGTAAGCATGTCTGCTGTTAACCCAGAGGTTCGTTGCTCGAATCCCAACCAAGCAAAAATATTTTTCCACTCGTATCGCCTTTCGCGAGGAGTTGGCAAGTCCCTCCGTTAGTAAATTCATTGCCATGAAAAGCGCTTTCTCGATTAGCCGTTCGGAACTGGCAGAAAAATGTATGTCCCTTCCATACCCTCACATGGCATGGTTGTGAAAAATGCGCAAGACCATAGGGTTCCTCGCTCTGTTGAGCTACCCTATTTACCTATTTATTTTATTTTATTAAAGTGTTTTGTACGCCTGGCGTTGCTCCTCCGACTTTTTGGTTTTGATTAAAAACTGGGTGTGGTCCTATGTAACGCCACAAAACGGTTTCGGTTCCGGTCTTCTGAGAGAGTATAACATTGCTCCTATTTTTACCGGATAGGTACCTGTTCCTTTCCTGTAATTCCTATAAATATGTCCTGGTCCGCAATAGATTGTCACTACATTGCTACTACCATAAGGTTTCAATTGCATCTCAACTGTCTCGTTTGTTGCAATGTGCTTGTTTTCCTAGTATATGCCTATGTTTACTTCAGCACACTTGCATTCTATTGACAACTGACTACCATTCGTCTAACTGAAGGCTTTGAAGCTGAATGTTGATTCATTTTTGAAGGTAAAGCATCAAGGTAAAGTTTAAATATCTAAAAACTAGTTGTTTAGACAATTAAGTGCAATACAAAAGCGAACAGTTAATTAGTTAAGCCCTTTGAACCCTCTATGTGCTCGGACTTGTATGGCATTCATCTGAGCGACAACTAAGTGGGAACCAAGCCTTGGCTTGACCCACAAACAATTCGCCACACCGAAGTTTTAATTACATGAGGTTCTTTTTAGCGTTTCCAATTCCAAGCCACAGCACAGGTGAAATTGGAAATGAATACATTAAGTCAAGAGCTTATTTTTATATAAATAAAATCATCAACTTGTCATTACGAATCTGTTTTTATCATCCACCGCAGAACACTTACTCTGATCGTGCTTTCTTACGATCAATCCAAACCAATAAACACTGCACCACCAAAACCGCTAACCACAGCCATATTTGAAAAAAGAGGTTAGTATGAGCGATAAATTCAAACTATTGCACAAAAATAAAAAAACAAAGTGCATTCCACAAACCACTACAACTTCAGTCACTCTCTCATACCTTCATCAGGACTTTAGGAATTGTAATTGTAAAATCGGAAAGAAAAACTGACTCAACCAGAAAGTGGTGTCATTTGAAAGACACAAAAAAAAACAAAACTAAAGACACATTAATTACATCTTGAACGAGTTTAAAACCAAACCCAGTAAGATAATACTCGTACATATACCGGAAGGAGAGAGCTTTGGTCGCTAACATGTACGCAAAATTGCAAAGCAAAAGTAAATGTATTTCTGCATGCAACAGACCACTCGGTTTGAAAAACTGCAGGTGTCTAAATTGTTCAAACTACCCTGTTACGATAAAACCAACTTTTTGTTTGGTCAAAAAAAAAATCATAGTCCATCAAAACAGATTATTTAACAGCCGTTGTTTACGGGTCACATTACTATGCAATGAGGGCGGTATTATGTCTGCATCTTCTGTTGGTAGGGTAGACGCACATCGCACACATAACATACCCTAGCGGCCACTCACTTTTGCTCAACTCTAGTGACTTAAATGATTAAATTAATAAACATAGCTACTTACTTGCGTATCTTAAGAAGACGATGAGTAATCCGATTTTTGCGAAAGCTTGCAACATATTCGTGAAACATTCCAGATCTCCGGTGGCACTTAATAAACATACGAGTAGATTCTCCACCGAACACTTACATAACTTTTTTATTTTTTTATTTGCACAACAAAACTGAACTTAACTTGTAACTCTTATGAGCTTGCATCTATTTTGAATAAGCCGTTTCACTTTTCCATCAAGTATAGTGTAGGTATAGAGGTAGGTAGGTACACGCGAAACTAAACGCACAACTTGTATAAATTTTCGGGTCAAGGAATTCAATTCCGTGATATTATTCTAAAGCTGATAGCTTTACTTTCGATATCGGTATACGGTAATTATAACTTTATGCTTCACTTTTCTTTACACTGCAGTGAATTATAATAATTGTAAATCCAATTTATTTCCGTTCACACAACCACTCCGAAATCCAACTCAATTCGGTATGTGAGGTTGTTGGTTTGTTTTTGCTTTTCAACAAAACGTTACTACACTCGGCATCGGCAGCAGTAGGTATACACCGATCGCGACAAGCTGCAAGATCTCCAACCACAGGTGGTGGTTTTGGCCGAAAGTGAGAGTTATGAATCCCCACTTTGGGATTGAAAATATTTTAGACGCAAGCTTCGGAATATCATGAAACTTTGATTATTGAAACAGACAGAAGTTGCATGCGATTTGAGGTGGGTATTCCCCATCGCATCGGTTTGATATTGGCTATGTATGATGGTTAGCTACTCTGGAACCTATCATTTTATGTTATTCAAATTTCAAACATTGAATGTGCGATTGAGTATTGAGAGAATGTATCTTTGCTGGTTGAATTTTATTACGTTGTCCATGCGCTTCATCATCACCAGACCATGAAGCTTGAAGTTGACA
Organism: Melanostoma scalare; assembly: GCA_949752695.1. NCBI lineage: Eukaryota > Metazoa > Arthropoda > Insecta > Diptera > Syrphidae > Melanostoma > Melanostoma scalare. The sequence goes on along the minus strand of OX456986.1, from coordinate 31,341,349 downwards.
TTTGAAGTTGAATGGTCTTGCATAAAAGTAAGTTGATACACGGGCGATTGTGGGATGGCAAGTCTTACATTACGTTGGAAACGAAAAATATAAATTTGTTTTTTTTACTGAAACTGGGTCACAAAGTTTGGAGATAAAAATTGTAGATAACAGATTATTTGGGGCTTTGAATTTGAAGCCTTTTGTGGTGATCCACAACTGCCATTTAGCAAGCGCATGTTTAAGGCTAAGAACTACTGACTTCGATCACACTGATAAAATTTTATCTAGTGCAATAATCAGCAAGTCAACTTTTTGATGTTGCTTTGATGATTAGTGTGGCAATTCAGACTTGATTTGATCGATGCCGATCGATTTCATAGTGTCGGGTTTTTTCCAAGATCTTTCGTAATATGTGAGGCTTTGGTCGGCAGTTGGATTGGTCTTTACAGGCTTTAGTTTGAGGTTTGCCGGTGCCACTCTTTTATGATCTTTCCATTTTTTATCAAATTCGAAGTTTTTCCCTTCTTTTATTCCGTCGAAACCCTTGTAGTGATCAATTTTGCATCAACGTTTGTAGGCTTGGGCACCTGGGCCTGGATTCCGTAACTTTTTAGACGATTATCGTCCAATTGATTAGATATAGTATCTGTTTGGAGAGGAAATTTCTGGAAATTTTGTATGATTCGGAGATTTTTGCTTCCCAGTATTCTTCCGAACCGCTGTTCGGAATTTTTCTCCGACATCCAGCGTACTCGTGGTGTGATGGATAGCATGTCCGCCTGTTAATCCAGAGGTTCGAGTTCGAATCCCACCAGAGGCAAAAATGTTTTTTCTACGGGTATCGCCTTTCGCGAGGAATTGGCAAATCCTCCGTAAGTATTCATTGCCATGAAAAGCGCATTCTCGATTAGCCGTTCGGAACCGGCAGAAAATTGTAGGTCCCCTCCATTCCCTCACAAGGCACGGTTGTGAGAAATGCGCTACGCCCAGGGGCTCTTCGCCCTGTAGCGCCACCCTATTTATTTATTATCCAGCGTACTCCGTTGAAGTAGGTAAAATTTCGGAGAGCTAAGTGCAATTGTTTTTCCGACTTCGTCCGATGTTGCGGACAATTCACCGCTCCGAACGGATACCTCGGTAGTCGCTACTGCCGATTGTCTTACAAATTTTGGTAACTTTTTCAGGTTTCTCTACGTTCTTCGTTTTTTTAGCACCTAAGATTTAGACAATAGTTATCTAAAACGTTACGGTCCAGCGTTCATAATCGAACAATAGGTTTATTTTGGAGGGCCGAGTGATACCCATCAGAAACACCGAAGAAGTGGAGCCGAATTACCTACCGCATCAGTGATCGAGTGAATGAGTACCCACTATTTTTCTTTCAAAATTCGCTTTATATAGCGCAACATCATTCTTCAGTTCATTCTTCGACTTCCATTCGTTCAAATACTGAAGAAAGAATGTCAAATTGTGATACTAAAGTATTCGGGAACGTGAGAAGTAATGCGAAAAACACATAATTCAGTCACGTACTACTCGATCACGTGTGCGGTAATTCGGCCCGTGGCCTTGAATGCCAAGGCTTAGGATTTGAAGATTGTTGGAGAGACAGTCGATTGGAAAAGGCGTTTGCTTCTTCTGGCGGTCAGTGCTCGTGTGGGTTGTTCCTATTCGGGGGAACGCAATTCGTACCTCAGCCACAACAAGGAAAAGGTTTGAGTACAAGTTAACTCATCGGAAAGTTTGACTTCAAGCTTCCACTTACTCTCCGGCCTTGAATTTCGTTGAGAGTTTCTGCGTTCGATGTGCAAATTCGGAGGTTTTTGGGTTTTTTTTGTTAAATAAAGTGGGTTTACACTATGTTAACCGCTTTACCGAATTAATGTGGACGTCCCGATCGGTATTAATATTTTTCCTAATCAACCCGTATGAAATAAATCCGGGTTGAATGGTGCGGCCACGCCTTTTGAGTCGTCAACGCTAAAATCATTATAAGGACAGGTTGAGGGCAAACTCAGGTCAACCCTAGAGCTCAAAAAATATTCAAGGCAAGTTTAGGCTTTTCAAAAAATGCTTTGTGGCGACCACAGCCACTCGTCGAGGCTGTTACTTGTTTCGGAATCGTAAATTTTATACGTATGCGGTTAGATATTCAACTTTACGCATAATCCCCAGCCTTAGAGCCGGGTCCTCTTAAAATCCTTTTGAATATAAAGGATCAGATAATCCAATGTCAGCACCATGCTGCTTGAAGTCCTGAAAGCTACCGATAGGTCACAAAGAGCACATTAACCCCCATTTATTTTTCAATACCTTTCTGTAGCATATTGAAGAACACTGAAAGACATTTGAATCAAATTTATGTGGAATGTGGAAGTAGCTTATTAAAGAGTTCTCTGCTCTTTCACTTCTTTTGCCCACCCTCCACCGCTGATTGTGACAGTCGAATTCAACTTTTATGACATTTCGCTTTTGTTTGGTAGACCACTGAGATTCGGGCAGTCAGTCATTACTGGCAATCCACCTCCAGTGCTCCAGTTGGATGGTACCAGTGCAGTTGTAATTGTTGCATCGATATCATCGATCGAGAAACAGTGAGAACCGGAACGAAATCCTAATAAATTTACCAAATTCATAGAATTTCGTTCCATTTTCCACCGTTAATCACCGGCTTTTATCGAGGGGATAGTTACAGAACCGCGGGGGACAGTACCCATTAGTGTCCTCAAGGAGGTTAAAAGCTCAATTAAAATGTGCTAGGAAAAAATTTTTTTCTTAAGCAAATAGTTGATCTTTATATGAAAGTAAACTTTGCCCCACGAAACATGTTTCTGATTACATATTATGTCGAACTGTAGGTTTCCTTAAAGGCATGACTGAACATTACTGACATAATAGTACCCTTTGATATAGTTTTACCTCGTTACTTACTTCTGTATAATGTGTAATTCCTCGTTTCCAGCTCTTTGACAAACCCCAACGTTGACAGTGCACATCTTAAGTATTGACTTGCAATTGTTTTTTCGTCATTGGTTAACTTTTGTGTACCCGACCCCCTACGCGTCAAAGCGCGTTTTTCCTCTCCAAACTTATACGCGTACTTTCCAAAGTGCATGCGCCTTTTTGCACCCACAACTGCTTCTGCACTCGCATTCATACTTTTCCACTCATATTCGCAGTATTAAAGGCTCACGCTACTCTCATACAAAATGTTATACAAGCGCAAGTCAAAGTTTTGCTCAACCTAACTTAACTTCTATATAAATTGTAGAATATATGGTAAACCAACCAAATGGCAGAATATATGGTAAACCAACTAAATACAACAAATTCCTATTTGATCTCTATTGCATGGGTAAACTCTTTGTTCCTAGGAATGCATTCAAACAAAAGACTTTTTCATGATGTGAAGTTCAAAACAATGATCGTGTTACATTACATTGCACATTGAGATTACTGTATGAAATAATTGCTTCACCTGCTTGTGAATTAATTAGCCTACATGCAAACGGCAGAGACAGATATTATCTATGTAAAGTCACTGATGGATCTCAAAGCAAAAGTCACTTTTAATAGAAGATGTAATCTTCAATTTGACGGTTAAAGTAGTCACAGTCAAATTCATGTTAATTTCGTCAAGCAAACTTGAAAAAATTATTATTATTTGTGACCCCAAAGTTCAATGTGACAATTAAAATCTAATGCTAGTTTTTTTTCTTGTCGTTTGGCCTTTCCATGACCGTTTAATGTTAAGTTGGCAAAATAGGTACAATGCCTTTTTGAACTAAGGTAATTACATTTTTGCTCAAGCTATTCAATTGCTAGGCACTTTAAATATGATCGCTCAATATTTAAACTTGCAAATTTTTAAACTTTTTTGATTCAAATACCTTTACATTGAAGCATACCCGTTAACTATTTCGTTTCCACGGAGAACAGAATCAGAGTTCCGTATCCGAATAAGAGTTACGTATCCGATTCAGCTGGGAAAGCTGTGCCCCTGTTCTGTAACTATCGCATCGATAACATCAGCCGTGTTTTATTGGGAATTTGATAGTCATCTTCACTAACGAGTTTAGTTTTTAGTTTTTAAATATATATATTTTTTTTTTTTTAACTTATAACTACTTACATGCTAGCAAAAATGTTTAAACTGGCTTGTATAATAACTTAATTAACTTACTAACCCTAAGCGGGTACTCATATAATAATTCAATAACTTAATGCTAATGCCTTTCGGCCTAAATATCTTTATACAGGGTGTCCCGTAATTCGTTTTACATACTTTGGGATATGATTCTTGGTCATATTCTAAGAAAAAAATAAAATGCGTTCAAAACGAAGGAGGGGACTTTGAGCACTTCTTATAATTGTATTTGTATAAAATACATAAGAAACTACTAAAAGTTCTTGGAAAACTGCTCCCTTTGCAAATTGTTGCAATAAAAAACCGTAAAAAAGACAAAATTAGAATTTTTACCTGTTTTAGTTTTTTCCAAGTATCATAAAATGTATGGGTTTTTGAGTGCACTTATTACAAAGTTTTTTTTTTATTATTGTTTTGTTCATCTGTAAAAAATAAAGAAGCTCCATGTTTATCAGCTATTTTCTGCGAAAAAATGACCTCAAAGTCAAAACTTTGTTTGGGGAAGAAAATTTGGACACCACTTAAAATTGAAAATCTGGCAACCCTTAACCTATGAAAGCTCAACTTAAATACAGTCTTAAAGATTGTTATTTCTACAAAAAATTAAGTCTAAGATAAGGTCTCTATCATCTGTATTGACAGAGATATCGAATTTAACACAGGTTAGGGTACACCAAAGTTAGACTTTGTTTAAATTGTCAAAAAGTGATGTCAAACTTGAGAAACGGACTTTACTGCAGAACAATTTTTTTCTTAGAATATGACCAAGAATCATATCCCAAAGTATGTAAAACGAATTACGGGACACCCTGTATAGTTAATCGCTAAAAAGTGTTGAAGAGGTCTAACGTCCAGCAGTGTCAAACATTCCACCAAGATTTAATTTGCAATGCAGTAAAAACAGGCTCATCCATCTCATTGAATTGGCTCCTTTAATTTAAAATTAATACTTGCCATTCAACGACTGCGTTCGAATATATTCGAGCGAAATGCTAATTTTTACTTCTTTTTGGTTTGTTTCTAAATAAATTCTTAAAATATATATTTCAAACATAATGTACATTTAAATTGTTACATAGTAAATAAATCAACAGAAAATATTTATTAATCTTTCTTTCATATTTAAAGAAATCTTAAATCAATGAGCTGCTTGTTGAACGACAAAATCGTCACGGGTTTTTGGATAAGCTGTTGGTGACGTTTGTGTAAGGCTACTTTTCTTCTTACACATCGAATTCGTGGTGTAGTCTTACCAAACCCGTTTTAAATATTTCTAGTTCAAAATCTTACAAGTTGTAAGCTTACTTCACGGATTTCATCGCTTCTTCACCGATGCATAAATATCCTTGTATAGACTAGACAGTCGTATTCGTATTTATAAAATTTGCTTAGTGGGTTATTACATTCTGACTTTCTGTTGCTGCGTGTTTCGTATATTTTCTCTCTTTTCTCTTTCTTTTTTTCTTTTCTATTTCTTACTCGCACTTATTTGTGTCTTCCTAAAAACGTCTGAGTGTAATAACCCACTTAAAACATCCTTAGACAGATGTAGTCGTATTTATAATCCCATTCCAAAGTATTTCTAACTTTGGACAGCTCTTAGAACAGTGTCCAATTCCAAATCGTTTTTATAAACACTTTCATCTCTTTCTCGTTTTTCGAGGAGAGGAACGGTCATTTGATGCCAATGGAATGGTTTGAGAAGCGTTCAGAAGGCTTCCGAGCGACCAATGGAAATCGACATAAGAGTTGTCAAAAAAACCTGGGGCCGAATTACGGCACACGCTATCGAATAAGTCGTATCGGAATTATGGGAATTTGGTAATACCTACCGCTCACGATATCGAGTCATCTAGTACCACAATTCGGCATTCTCTCATCAGTAATCGATCGGAATTTCATTCGATGCATAAAGTGCTCTCTAATTCATACATGAAAGACTATCGAAACCATCTATTATCAATATTTCATTTAATAACACCATCCGAGTGTATTTTATGTTTAAATTTTCCGAAATTCTTACTAAATATTGTCTTTTTTTACAAAGGCATAAATTTTACCTACCAAAAAATAATGAAATAAGTATAAAGAGACACCAGCGACATCTATGAATTAATAGAAACTCGAAATTTACTAGTGAATATTCGATGATACTAGTACAATTTTAAAGAGCAATACGATACGAGAGGTCACGTATGCTGTAATTCCAAAATGGTTACTAACTCACTCGATCTCTAATGCCACTCACTCACTCGATATCGTGAGCTGTGGTTCGGCCCCTGGGTTTCCCAATCCACAAAAAACGCTAAACCACAAATCACCACACATTCCTGTCATTAAAAAAAATACATGCCATTTGACAGTCCTCAACTCGCCGCAGCAAAAAGCTAGGGCGAGTTGATGGAAAACCTAGGTCAACCCTAGGGCTCAAAAAACACTCATTTTGACATTCAGGGCGACTTTAGGTTTCTCAAAAAACGCTTTGTGGTGACCCCAGGGCGACCCTAGGGCTTCAACAAACAAACATAGTGTTGAAACCAATGGCTTTGAACGGAGACTGCTAAGTTGGACGGAACACAATGGGTTCGCCACCAGTCAAAAAGTCTAGGTAATCCTTCAATAGTTTATATATAGATACATTAAATACCAACATTGATTGTTTTACAAATGAAAAGCTGCTAATTTGCTGTCAAATGACACACCTCTAACTATAAAAAGCACATTTGTTTTAACTTTTCCAATTGGTTATAAAGAAGTCCTTTTGTGAATCCCAATGGAAATCTACATTATTTAATTGCAGTGAAAACGTAGTAGAAAGTTTTCGGAAAGACTTTTTCGGAAACATGGATTGATGTAACGGCACCATTATCCACAATGGTGAGAAAAAGAACGCAGCATATTTAACAACTGACAGTGACAGTGACAGTTGGCATATGACAGTTTTGTTTTTGGTTGTTATCTTGAAATCTTCTACAAGTGGTATTTTTCTACAATACGGCAAAGTGTATTGTTTTTATCTTTATTTCCAATGGCGATGGCTAAAAATCACTTGGAAAACCTTCGAAAAATCTTTTTGAAATCCGTCGATTCAGTACGCCCTACCAATCTATTTGATCGCAACAAGTATTCTCTCAAGCCAAAGTTGGACGCCAAGAAACGTTCAGTTATAACAATCCAAGGAAGAACAATTGACATCACTCGCAAACGATGCCATGTCGTTGGCTTTGGGAAGGCTGTCCTTGGAATGGCAGTTCAATTGGAAAAATCCTTGGAGCAACACTTAGTGTCGGGAATACTGAGTATCCCACTGGGAAGTCTGAAACAATTTGCTGACGACAGTAGCATGCAACTATCGGGTGAGTCAAACATAAAAATTTTTGAAGGTGCTCCAAACAATCAACCAGACGTAGTAGCTCTCGAAGCTGCTAAGAATATAAAAGAATTAGCTCTTCGGATGGGTGAGAATGACATTCTATTTGTTCTCATCTCTGGGGGTGGGTCCTCGCTACTGCCAATGCCAATAGCCCCTATACAACTGGAACAAAAGCAATCCTTGATTAAAAAGCTTTCCCTGCAAGGTGCTTCCATTGATGAAATGAACATTGTACGCATTGCCCTGTCAGATATAAAAGGTGGGCGTTTAGCCGTGGCTGCTAAGAATGCCTTTGCTGTGATATCGTTTGTGATAAGTGACATTGTTAACGACCCTGTAGACTTGATAGCCAGTGGTCCTACGAGTCCTATTCGACAAAGAAAATTCAGAGCACAAGACATCCTAAAAAAATACTACCTTTGGCTCGAACTGACAAAAGAAATGCAAGATATTATAATGAAGCAGGAGGATCCAGAACCACCGGGACTAAACAACACCATATACATTGTTGGTGACAACAAAGTAGCTTCTTCGACTAGTGTTGCTGAGGCCGTTGCAACTGGATACAACCCATTTATTCTCAGTACATCTATTGAAAGATCGATCGGGGAAGTACTCAGCACTTACAGGCTTCTGCTAGAGTCGCTGAAACGATTCCAAAACAATGAAATAACGGAAGACGATTTTCAGGAATTATTCCCATTCGACTGTCGGATATTCAAGCACTTTATAAAAACAGTGCAGATGAGCAAGAAGGCGGGGAAACCTATTCTCTTCATTTCTGCAGGAGAGCCGACTGTTCACGTGACTGGATCAGGTGTAGGGGGTAGAAATCAAGAGCTGGCATTGCGTATGTCACTCGAATGCTACACAAATCCACTCCTGTCGGATATTTACTTTTTGAGTGCAGGAACCGATGGCATTGATGGGCCATGTTCAGCAGCAGGTGCCATCGGTTGTAGTTTGGTTTTGCAAGAGTTCCTCAAAAACAACAGCATCGAGACTGTGAAAGACTTCTTGGAGCAGAATGATTCTTACAATTTCTATAAGAATCTCGACAATGGAAGTTTTCATGTGGTCACTGGACATACGGGGACGAATGTGATGGACTTGCACTTGATTCTTGTGCCTCAATAAATGTTGTAAAGGTATGTTTGCTTACTTGAACTGAATATATATACAAAGATTTTATTTACACAAACTACATATTATTTTATTGATTGCCTGAGGATTGCTAGGATTGGTTATGAGATCTTAATGCTCACCAATAGGTAAGCAATGGAGTTTGGTGGTGAGTTAACGATTCCAAGCGATAAGGTAAGAGTCAGGGTGTCATATTTGAAGTCCAGTATTGGTAAGGCTAGTTGTGATAAATGAAGTCGATCGTTTCATGAGTTTACATCTTACGTGAATTTAGAAAATTGATGTGTCTCTGGATTAGTTTAACCAAACCAGGAGTTGTTATTCTTTCACAGAAGTCTAAGTTATTTATCGTCCTTTCTTAGGTTTTTGCCAGTAAGGGTGGGGCACTTTCATAAATAGATAGCGACAGTCAGAAAAGTTAAAGCAGTCAACATTAAATATTCATTTTTCTCAAGTAAAAATAAGTTTCACCTTCAGAAATGCTAATGCATTTAAGTCAGCAGCTGCACAGGTGCTCTGCTTTTGATTCCTCATCAATCGAGTATTTAAGAGAATCTATTGTTTTTCGTCTTCTTGAAGGTGAAGCTTATCCTTAACGTTTCCTAAATACATTCTTTTGATCGACTGAATGTGGAAACTGTTCTTATGTTAAGTTTTGAGTGTATGCACGATTGGAAATTTAGTTTCAGTTGTTATCAGGAAATAGAAAGTTTTTTTTAATGTTTCTGGGATTTGAACATCGAACCTCTTATGGTGTATCAGGCAGACATGCTAACCATTACACCACAGGCACCACGGGATGAAAGTAAACTTTCGGTCTAAACCGATCAGCAATGACTGAAGCTTGACCCAGAGCTACACGAATTTTAGAAGCTAGCAAAAATGTTCTACAGATTGTTAAAATCATGACTGGTCGACGTTTGAACTGAAATAAAAGATTGAAAGAAAACGAATACAGGAAACTTTTAATACCAAGACAAAAATATTCGCCTTCAAAATGTTCTACTAACAAACGGGGTAGGGAAAAGTATCATCAGTATCATCTTTGCGGAAGCGCTTTTTGACATCATGTTCAACATTTTGAAGTCTGGTGTTTAGTGATGCAAGTAATAAGGAGGAGTACTCTCGGTGCTTATGCTACCCAAATCGGAGGTTTGCAGGTAGAAAAAAACGCATTTTAGCTTAATTTTCACAACTTAGGAATATCCCCAAAGGATGTGTATTCTCTGTGGGTGACTTGGCCGGACACATCAGGAAGACAAAATAGAATATAAAGATCTACCAGGATCCCTTTTGGAGAAGATATCCCAAGTATGTGCTAGTCACACAACCTTATTCTATTAAACGCCATGCTTCTCAAACATGTCATATTTTTTATGAAGATGTTGAAGAAAATCAAATAAATCTGCTACTAGGAGAAGAAAGTTGTATAATTTGGACAAAGAAAATGGAATATATATTGTACCTTTAATGCATGGTTGTCTTTGTATCGCTATCAGCACAGTCCAAAGTTCAATGGGCACAGCACAAATTATGTGAAAGTGAGCCAAATTATTGTTAGAGGTTTCAAAACGACACTACCATCAAGCGAAAGAAACACCAATCACCATGGAATAAAATAAAATAAATAGGGTGGCGCAACAGAGCGTGGAGCCCCGAGACCTACCGCATTTCTCACAGCCATGCTTTGTGAGGGAATGGAGGGGACATACATACAATTTTCTGGGATTTTCGTGGCACTGAATTTTACTATCGGAGGACTTGACAATTCGTCGCGAAAAACGGTCCCCGTTGAAGAACATTTTTGATTTCTGTTGGGATTCGAACCACGTAACCGGCTAACAGGTACACATGCAAACCACGCCAAAAGCAACACAATCAACATGGAGTGTTAAGGCTTATGTCAGTGATAAGTATACATAAACTGGCTTTCAAAAATTCTCATAGAAGTGGAGCTGCAAGAAAGAAGTGAAAATGAAAATGAAATTTTTGTCTAAATTCTAATAGTAGGGGAGCCCAAGAGGGGATTTCGCGCGTTACTCGAGCGCGTCAGAAAATCATATGGGGAGGTACCTTGCACCCTGTAATGTACTCCTACCATATATAAAACCTTAATGTTGGGGCGTTCGCTGAGGGCAGCCCGTCAGATTAGTAAAAAAAAGTCGATCATCGGAAATACTCGAGCGCGTCAGATTAAGAAATGGTAGGTTGATTACATCGAGAAGAGTGTATATTTCAATAATCTGACAATTTGAGCGGGGCCTTCGTAAGTAGGAGAGTCACAAAGATGTAAAAAAAAATCGATGTTTCGAAATACTCGAGCGCGATTAATTTTTTTTTTATTTTGAAGGTAATTTTATCAGGATTACGGAAAACATATAATCTGACATTTTGGTTGGGGCGATTAGGTAAAATCGTCAATAAAAGGTATTATATATGATGGTTAATATCTCGCTTAATATTGATATTAGCAATTTCGTCCAAAGACCTTTTTTGTAGGAAACTAAATTTTCTACAAGTTTGTAATTTGCAATTTTTCTGTAGCTTTTGTTATTTACGAGATAACTGCGACAAAACGTGAATTTTATGGAAAAATCTGGTTAAGTGGCCCGTACCACCTTCCTGGTATGAGTAACGACTTTGCAAAAAAGAACATTTTTGTAGAGCGTTCAATTTTGAGAAAAAAACATCTTTGGTTAAAGTGATTCCATGAAATGCCGCTGAGCTATAGAAATTTAAAAATAGAAAGTCAGAGTTTCCGTGTATTTTCAATGGGAAATCTTCACACCTTTTGATCGAGGACTTAAAATTAATATTAAGGGCTCAAACTTTCAGGGAGGTTTTTTTTTTAGTATTTTCAACAAAATTTCAAATCAAAACTTGTATATACATATGTCTACATGTTTTTTTTATTGCATCCAGTAATAGAAAATAGAAACAACAAAGAATTGTTACTTTAAATTTGTCAGACTAAGAGTACGCCCCCATATAATTGTCAGATTATCATCCTGGAGGACGAAGACATCAAGTTGATCACTCTGTATAAAAATCTGACGCGCTCGAGTATTTCAAGGTCACGTTTTTTTTTTACATTTTTAAAAATCAGCCATGACTGATCGCCCCACTCAAATTGTCAGATTATTGAAATATACACTTTTTAGAGTACACTTAACATTCACTTTGAAAATCTGACACGCTCGAATAACTTTTTTTTTTTTTTTTTTTTAACCTCTCTTTACGGCCATTTGCCCCCCGTAAATCGTCAGATTAATATATATCCGTTATCAGAAAGACAAAGCGCGTATACTCTATGAAAATCTGACGCGCTCGAGTATTTCAATTTAACTGTTTTTTTTTACATTTTCAAAAGCTCATACACGCCCATCGCCCCACTGAAATGAAAAACTGCCATACACTTTTTTTCGTTTTAGAACGTAAACTTCACAATCCAATAAGTCCCCATGACGCTTTAGTAACTGCAAATTTAGCGGCTCGGGCTCCCCTACTATAACAAAGAGCACGGATCATATAGCAGGTTTTGGCAGAAAAGTCTTCCCCAGATGCACATCAAAATTACGTAAATAGAAGGGGGAATGCTTAAGAGATTCCTTTGCCCAAGTTAACTCAGGATGATTGAATTTTAAAAATGGCTTCTTGTGTATGTATGACGAGAAAATTCTGCAATATTGTGATGGTTTGTTGAATGAATTATTTCCTCGAAAACATTTTCCAGCAGCTGAAGCTTACTTTACGCAAATACCCGACGTCACTGTCGAAGAAATTAGTGAGGCGGTTAAGAACTCCAAAAAAGTAGATCGATTTAGTCAGACGAGATAAAATATCAGTTTGGGAAAAGTTCAAACACACCGAGATAAGATGGCTCACGATTTCCATCATCAAGTTCTTAGAAAGCAACGAGTATCAAAATAAAGAGAAAGGTTTTATTCATTAATAGATGGAAAGCTACCTTCTTCCAATTCCCAAGGGGAAGTGATATATTTTACAAGAAGTTATTATAATTTCCGCAATTTGAAGACTGTTGAGTAGGTAATGAATAGCCGTAGGGCTATCGTTTAGCAAGTGTGAGGTTGTCTGCTTTCGCGGGTCAAAAATATAAGGATCCGTATGAAAAAGCATCGTGATTCCTAGGGGACTTCGAAAAGCATTCGATCAACAACCATGACCACCCCTCAGATAACGGGAAGTTTCAACTTGTGTGGATATCAAATAAATGTATGAAGGAGAAGTAGCAAGGTAAGATGAGCAGCTGGATTCACCGAAGATGTACACTAAGGACCGTCTTCTTAGTTTTAAAGGTAGTCCAAAAAGCTCTTGACACACACAAATGTGAAAACACCAGTAAAAAGTTGGCCTGAGAAATGAAGCAATTCAAAACCGAGAGGCTTGTCGATACGTGCTTATGTCAACGTAGCGCACCTCAGAGAATTGTGATCAATTTGAGATTACAATGTTCATAGTTCTATTGAGGAAAAAGGAGAAGAATTGTCAAACTTTGTGTTATTTTTTATATAAAATGAATACTTTAAAGAGCACTTTGCTTAAATTATCGATTGTTAGTATTTTTTTGTCATATTCATTATTTGAAAACCCAGATTTGTTTTTTATGTTCCTTTTTCAACGTTCACAAACAGTCGTGTTTTTATTTGCTTGTTAATTCTTATCAACTTATCAAGGTTATTGGCCCAGGTCGCGCAAATTGAATTAATTGTTATTAACTAATCTTGTTAATTTTTATAAGAAATATGACTTCGAAGGCTGCTTTCGTAGAATAACTTAAGGGGCGAGAGAATTTTGATGTATGGAAAATCGCAGCCATATAATATTTAGTAATTAAAGAACTATGGAATTGCTTCGAGAAAGAAATAGGAACATCAGCAACCGCCGAACAAATCTCAACAGATCTGAAAGCAAAATCTGAGGTGAGTCTGCTTGAAATACAAAATTGTTCTTACATTGCGGACTCACCTTCGGCTAAAAGTGCTTGGGACAGTCTCTCAAATGCTTTTGAAGATACGGGCATGTGTAAAAGAATGGATTTGCTAAAGCAACTTGTACAATTTCAATTGAACGATTGTGAATCTATGGAGGATTACATCAATTAGATGGTTATGACTTCAACCAATCAGTGGTTATTGTTTTTAGTAGTATGGAATTCGAATTCCAGAATCGACTAAGGATATCAGCAAAAACCCTTCAATGAGCCACTCCCAGTTATTTTGATTTAAGATCTTTTATGGTCTTGCAATATTGACTAGGTTGTTAAGATTTCTTTTTTTTTATACAATGGATGCTTAGCTTAAGAATAATCTTTGTAATGTATTACTATATTGAAAAAATAAATATTAACTTATTGCTTCTACTGGTCTTAAATGCTTAATGCTAGCGGCATAGGATTCAAAGATATTTGGAGGGATTATGATTGGAAAAGGCATTGGCTATCTTTTGCGATTGTAGCTTTCCGACGTTATATCGTTTCACATTGTTACTTCTCGTGAGTTGTGAGTACTTTGACCGGGGTTTTATTTTTGTTTTTCATTCCTAAAAATATTTTCGTCCTTGAATAGGTTCTTTGTTACCACCATGAACAAAAATTTAAGGCAAAGCCATTAGTTGACGTTAATTGAACACTGTACAGTACAGCACCCCATTGCCCAAAACTAAGAAGATTTCAAAATCAAACAGATTGCCAAAATTTTCCTTCCAAAAGTTTTGTTTGAATTTCTTTTTTCAAAGTCTGCTCCACCTTTAAAACCTAAAAAATGCTGATTGTATGAAATCTATGTTTTGTTATCAAAATAAACTAAACACACTCCACTTAAGATCTTGCTACAACAAAAATTGATAATAATAAATTTAAATTTTTTTTTTTGCTGATAAGTTCTAGAATCAACTTTTCCCCAACCTTATTTTTATTGTGTTCCCTTAACTGCGCCGTTGATTCAAGTCAAAGGCAACCTTAATTTATATTAAAACTAATAAAAATTTGTAAGTAGTATAAACTTCTAATTCTAGGCACAGAAAGAAACAAATTGAAAGAATGTAAGCAACACTTAACTGATCATGTTTCCAACTCAAAAAAAAAAACATGAGCTGAACCTGAGCTCACTGCATGTGGCATGGCCATTTAACTTCATTACATTTTTTAATAATTCTCATAGCAAATCAAAAGCCGATGGTCATCTCATCAGCATCATGAAATCTGAGAAGGCTTTGATCAATAACATTTCTTTAAATATCTTGAATGAAGAAGATTCCTGCAGCGAAGTTGAGTTAAATATTTTTATTTTGTTTCTGTTGTTTTTTTTTTTACTATTATTACTTTTCCGATTGTTTTGGTTTCTTTGTAATAAAGTTAAAAAAAAAGAATCCAATACTCCTGAGAAATGCATTGCACTTTTCACACATCTTTTCGTCACAACATTATCCACAAATTTACGTATCACCTTAACCAGCTACGGTGCTGTGTTTTGAATACAAAAATTATTTCTGTCCTCTTTTGTGTGGTGTACCTACCAATGCATAAGATAAGATCCATGTGAGCCCTTCAATGAGAAGAGGCGCTTTGCTTGTTTATAAAACAAAAACGCCTAGCACATGTGCTACGGCAAATGTGACGAATCTGTCTATTTATGAAATCATAAAATTTGGTAAATCTTTCGTCACAGTTATTATTTACCACATCATTGGTGTTCATTAACACTAAAGTTTTTCTTTAAATGGTAAAGGGATGCCTAGCGCAGGCATTTTGGGTTTGAAGTGCGTGCGATTGCATTCTATAGGGAGTGAAAAAGTTTTCCTTTAAACTATCCACAGGCAATTGATATCACTCAGGATTTACTTAAACAATTGGGTTGTAATTGTTTTCATGTATTTTTGGTTTCTTCAAAGTGATTTCAATTAACACCAAATAGTTGATGCAATTCACACTCAATTTGGAACAAATTTATTGTTGTTTGATCACCAATTTCTGTTCTTTTAATGAAAATTACGGTAATTAACTTTTATTAGGTTTCTTTCATGGTTTTAAGAAGAAACTTCTAGTGCAACATAAACTGATCTAGTTTAAACAATTTTATATTGCAGTCGTACGTAGCTACATATGTGTTCACATATTTTGTGTGTTTGAGATACGAATACCTTCAATGAGGATGGGGCTGAAAGGATAAAATTATGAACCTCAGAAAATTTTTTTTGTATACCTACTATTCAGTCCCTTATACCTTTACTAATTGAGCTTTTGTTGGCGAGTTTTCGACTTTTTCGCTGTTTACCATTACTGCATTGCGTTTCATGTCGGACAATCGGTAAAGACTGGCTAAAGCTTTCAAAAGAGGATTACCAACCCTACACAGATCCATAGTAACACAATCAAAGAGGATATTGGAGATATAGGTATTCTCTGTCGAGGTTCTTTGACAGATTCTATGAACAATAGCTCTTCGAAAATCAGTTTTTCATTCTACGAAAAGAAACGTCGAGGAGCACTGGGAGGCATCCTTAAACCGTTCGATTGGTGCTAAAAGATGCCTTCTCATGATTGTGTGAAGTGACAGCCACTTCTGAATTTGAAATGGACATCCGTTCAAGAAGCACCAATAATACAGGCCTCTGTGCAAGCTGGACACAGCAGGAAAACTTATAAAACTATAGAAAAGCTATTGCAATCACTACTCATAACCGCGATACAAAGAATGGAAAGCTTGTTTGATAGACAATGTGACTTCTGAAAAGGTAGCTCGTCAATAGGAGCAGAAGCGAGAAGTAGTGAGGGCTGTCGAAAATGCCCAGCAAGAAAACCAACACACCCACCAAGAAAATTGTATTTGTATTTGTATTTATTTCAATTGAAAGTGGTAGTACAAAAAGAAAATAAATTTTTATAATAGTACTTAAAAACAAAGATAAATTTAAATTTATCTCAAGGAACGAGAACTAGTCAACCGAATCACAGAGACGAAAGGACATCACACCACAACTATCTCAGATATGAAGTATTTACTTTAACAAAAAAATAATTCCCACGGTTATTGAATTTCACATCGAAATCAAAGATGTAAAGAGCAAAAACGTATTGAATTACCTGGAAATAAAGCGTGGTACGAAACTGAGCTTTTGGGACCATATACGGACGGCTGCAGAACGTCCAAAGTCACAAGCTATAGGTGGTAATCTGCGAGTAAACGGAAACTTCTTCTGGCAATAACACATTCAAATCTACTCTGTACGGAAGCGAGATTTGAGCTGCAGCACTAAAACAAGGCACGTACAAAAACAGCTGGCATCAGCACAGAGGTGCGGTGCCTTGCAAATATCAACCGCGCACAGAACAGGGTTTGAGCCAGCTATTCTTGTAGTTGGAGGTGTATGTTGTACCAATTGATCTCCTCGCAGAACGAAGAAAATACATACACGAAAAGAAAGCAGAAATCTACGTGCAAGTGGCGAATACGGAAGAGAAAGCGCTTATACAGCAGAATTGGTAGGAACGATGTTATTCAGATAGTAGAAAACCTATACTGTTGAGCTGATCGGATACCAAGCGAATGGAGTAATCGGAAACACGATATAGTGAACTACTACGTTTCACAGTTCCTTGCTGGAAACGAGTATTTTAACGACTTTCTGCTCAAGACTGTAAAAAGAAGAAGCCCTTCGCGGCAATTTGGAGATTCGTTGACAAAAAAAGCGAAGCTTTGAGAGCAGTAGGAGGGAATTAAACAGAAATTTTACCCGAAGTAATATCATGTATAAAAAAGGATAAGCCTTATTCTAAATATTTCCTGGGAAAATAAATCTCCCGGGAATGTGATCTCCCCGGAGCAAAATTACACTATTCTGAATTTCCTGGGAAGACATTTTTATCTTCGAAAGCGGGAAAAGTTTGGAATGCCCGAAACAACTGTTTCGCGGAAATCAATTCATTTTCAGCATTATGTCAAATCACTGAACTGAAACTTCTTCCTTACCCTCTTTGTAAAATTCACATGCAATATCGCGGTGAGCTTCCATCAAATTCAAAAGAATTCTCAACTGGTACTTATTTGTTGTTTTCGACCTTAAAAGAACTAAATTTTTATTTGTTTCTTGATAAAAGAAAAAAAAAACTTACACTTTCTTGTAAACTCTCCAGCAAACCAGTCGGCAAAAAATTTACGCCAAATGAATTTTCTTTTCCCCTTTTTTGACGTTTAGGTAGTGTCCTTTCTTCCTCGGCATATTCGAAGATCATTTGGAATAAGAGAAAAGTTTAAAAAGAAGGAAATCCCCCAGAATTTTTCGATTACAATAAGAAAGAAGGGAAAAAGAAACATTTCCCCGAGAATTTTCATTTAGCCTAGGGCTATGCATATTTTGCGAAATTTGCTTATTTCCCGTGATTTGCATATTTTGGGTTTTTCGTGTTTTGCTTAAAGTGCGTAGTTTGCGTATTTCTCTTACTTTCGAAGTTGGTTTTGGTTGTAGCGGGGGTTAGGGTTTTAAGGAAAAAAAAACTTACTTTTTTTGCGATTTTTTTTCTTAAATATTAATTGAATAATTTTATTCGGACCTTTCGTACATTATTGAGCATACTTTCGACAATATAGGGTAATTTTTTCATACAGAAATATTGAAGCATAAGCCGGTTACAGAGCTTCTCCGAGAACGTCTTGAGAAAAAAACAATTTGCGGTGTTCACCATAACTCGGCTGGAAATTATTTGAAAATAAAAAACCAAGAAAAGTTAGTCAAATTATGATCAAATCTTCTTTTTTGGCAGCCATTTTAAGTGTAAAAACTGTTATTTTCCACTAAAAAATCCGCCATTTTTTTTTACTAAACGTTGGGGGACGATATTTTACAAGTCAAAAGTGTGTATAAAGTTTGAAATGAATCGGTCAAGTAGTTTTGAAAGGACAGTGAACACGGACTTTGAAAAAGTAGTTTTGAGAAAAACGCGTCTAAATATTATTATGAACTAAAAAGCTGACAAAAAAATTTTTTTTTCCAAATTACATAGAATCATTAATAAACATAAAATGTATTTTTATGGCTTTTTCTACCTGAATTTACCAACGGTCAGGACAATCAACAGAAAACCTAACCCCCCTTAATAATATTGCATTTTAATGGCGAATGATTTATTGAAATTGACCCAATAGTTTTTGAATTTTCGTTCCTTCCCGTGGAAATATGGGGATGAAATACAATCTATAACCTTTTTTAAAGGAGGGGTAAACCCTGGGCCTGGGAGGCTGAGAAAAAGGCTTTTTTACGAATTTTTATGAAAAATCTGATAAAGTAACTTAATTTATTGATTTACTACATTATTAAGTATTATCTAAATTTTTACATACAAAAATATTGAAAAACAAGCTGATGATAGTGCATTTGCCGAGACGCCTCCACTTCTTGGTCTTTTGCGGTGTGCAAGACAACTTTTGACAGGATCATTTAAAATTTTGATTTTAGATGATCCTGTCAAAAGTCAAAATTTTAAAAAGATATCGTTAAAAGACAACTTTCTCCAGGTAATAACACGAGGTTTTTTTTTGCAATTTTGAGATTTTGGTGACAATTTGAAGTGAAAAGTCGTTTTTTTGTCTAAAAATGCCGCCTATGAATAGCTGTCAATTCCGGAAAAATGAAGTTTTTTTAAAATCCTCGTGTTATTACTTCTAAAAATATATCAAAAAGAAGTGTGCAAGATTTGAAAAGGGTCGGTATAACTGTCGCGGAGATATTTTGCACATCGCCTTTAAAGATACTAGTTTCGAGATAAACGCTTTTAAAGATAAACGCGAAAAACAGCACACTGATTCAAAAATATTCCGTTAGAAGCGTCATTAGAGTGAGCTCCCCTTCCCTGAACACAAAAGAAGACCTCGAGCTACCTTGAACCAATCATAAAAGGAGCAAAGATGCTACGCGGCCGGGATCATTGTCCGTCCGGCCGGCCCCCCTCTATTCGCTCGCCGCGCATACCTGCTCTAAAATCACTGTAACTTTTCGAATTCAACTTGAAATGACTTGAAATTTTTACACAACATTCTTGAGATGTAGTATAGTAAGAAAATGCAATAAAAAAAATCGATTTTTTGAAAATGCCCAGGGCTTACCCCTCCCTTATGGTTATAGACTATCTCTGTACCAAATTTCATTTAAATCGGTTCAGTATTTTAGTTGTGGAATCGTAACAAGCAAACTGACTTTCACATTTAATGTGCATCCTTGAAGAACCACGGAGCCTACCAACGGATTTTAAAGACATCGAATTGTATGCCGACTCTGAACGGCTAAGGGAGAAAGAGTTTTCACGGCAGTGTAATTTTTTTTGGGGAACTTTCCGATTCCCCGTAAAAAGTGATACCCGTGGAAAAACAATTTTTATATTTCTTTTCCCACGTAACAGGGAGGAATGTTAACTCTTACGCCACGGGCGCAACAGGAAATCATTAAAAGGAAGTTCTTTCTATAAAATTCTGATTTGGGCTGAGCCACGTGAAACAATCAATTTTATTCTGCACTTAAAACCATAAACCTTCTGAAACTTCTTTTTTTTTTTTTAGTCGAAAACCAATATTGTTATTTATGTCATCTGTCGCATAGTCGTGAAATAATTTTTATTAATATTCCAATAGGTTAGTTTACACATTTCAACATCGATAAATTATGAATTTTTATTGTTTCAGATTTCTTAGAACAACAACGTTCACTGCCAAGTAAATGAAAAAGGAAAAATTTCATGAATTGAACGCGACAAACACACCACAGGTAACAAACAATAATCCAAAGTATTAAAAGTAGAAAATTAAAAGAAAAGGTCCAACCGAAACAACAAAGAGATGTATCTTAAAGATAAAGTTTTGGAAAATGTTTGAT
Organism: Melanostoma scalare; assembly: GCA_949752695.1. NCBI lineage: Eukaryota > Metazoa > Arthropoda > Insecta > Diptera > Syrphidae > Melanostoma > Melanostoma scalare. The sequence continues at coordinate 31,320,824 of OX456986.1, read as the reverse complement.
TTGTTTCACTGTTGATAACATCGGACTCATCGCGCCAAATGCACTAAAATTATAAACGGTGCGTGTAACAAAATACTCGGACCTATAGATCGCCAAGACAACACTCACGCACTCACATAAAATATGTTTCGTTTGTTTTAATGTTGCTTCAAGTTGTATAGGCACATATGCTTATTGGTATCTTGTGCCTGAAATACAACATATTTAGAGGAAAATTAGGATTTGTATTGGTAGCACGAGAAATGGGTGCTTATCTTTATGTTTTATCATCAAACACTGATCTTCCGATAAGATGTTCGAATACCTCAATGAAAAAGTAGACTTTTGTAATTACCCTGAGAACGAGTAAAATGCAGCAAATGGTTGTAACCTGGCATGCGTTCCGTGTAGTTTGTTCCGTTGTTGGGTTGAAAGCCAAGTTGAAGTTGACAGTTGGAAATATGAATTTTTGCTTCTTTTTTTAATACTAAAAAGAGTTTCCTTGGTTTGACAAACTTCCGTAAGCAACGAACAGATCACTAGTATGAAGCAATTAAGTGGGAGAGCTGTGATCCCTTCGTGATCACGATGCCGATGCTCACATAGCCGGAAAAGGATGAAGAACACAAACCTCCGTACCAATTTAAATAAAATCTTGTTGGTTTTTCATAAAACTCTTTCTTGGTTAATGTGATTCATGAAATTTGAAGAAGACAATTTTTTTTTTTATATATACAATTATAAATTTCTTGTCTTTTAAGTTCTTACTTAAAAATCTTAGACTAACATTATTGTTTTAAAATCTGCGACCACAGATGGGGCTCTGCTTCGTTAAATTGGCGGGTTTTATACAATTTTATTAAAAAGGTATCTACATATGTCTAACATTTACTTGTTTCTTAAATAAATAATTGGTATGTTCTCGTCGGCTTGAGCAGTGCTGACGGTCGTTGGCTGTAATGTTGGTGGGCGAGGAATTTTAGTTGGATGGTCGCTTCGGTCCTGGAAGCTATTGTATTTCCACTTTTTTGGGTCTCTTGGTGTCTTCAACCTCTGTTGTGATGCGTTCCTCTTCCTGTAGAAGTCTCCGAAGCTGTCTTCTTGCGACATTCGAAATACTGGATCCATTGTGGATAGCACCTGGAGATATCGGTCGTCAGGGGCTGGGTTACCTGCAATTATATTAATAAGAGGGCTGGGATGGGATGGGATTTTCCTCAGTATTTTGGTGCTGAGGTTGTGCAGGTATTTGGAACAATTTTAGTTGTTTCGTAGAGTATTTCATTGCTGTAGTAGCGGACTGAATTTGGTTTTCTATACAAAGATGTACATTACCGAAGAGCCTTGCGCTCGAATACTTGCACTTTCTTCATATATGTTGGGCTTATTGTGTACCACATAGGAAAGCAATAAGTTAGTATAGGACGAATTAGTTGCTTGTAAAGCAGAAGTTTCGTTCGTGTTTGGAGACCACCTCTTACTTTCTTAAGAGGACGAAGGAGAGCTAAGGCACCGTTTGCCTTGCGAAGAGTGTGTTTAGCATGTTGGTTAAACTTTAACCTTTCGAAGAAATGAACTCCAAGGTATTTAACGCTTTGCTTAGGTGTGATAATTGTGTTATCGGGGAGTGTCAGGGACAGGTGTTTGCATATTGTGGCTATGCCATTACGTGAGTGCTTCCTAAGGCAGATTAACTCTGTTTTAGTGGGATTGATTTTAATTCCCCATTGTAGGTAGTACTCCCAGAGCCTAAGGATGTGTTCCTTCACTCTACGGAGAGCTATTTCTGGGCTGCGGAGATGTTTTTGAATACAGACTTGGTATTTCGTACGTATTCTCGTACGTAAAACTTACGGTTGATCAAGAAGCTGCGTATGATTGTGATAAGATGTCTAGGCAAGTGAAATGATTTCAACTTGAAAATCAGACCATCTATCTAAACGGTGTCAAATGATTTTTGAATATCAAGCAGACAGGCTACTGTTACCTCTTTTTTGTTAAGAGCCAGGGTTGTATCTGCATGAAGCTTTAACAACGGGTCGAAAGTGGAGTGGGATGATTTGAACCCAAATTGGTTATGCTGCACTATACCCATTGAGGAGCATAGTGAGCGAAGTTAGAAATTTGAAGAAGGGTATTACCAAAACTCATCAACGACTTTGACTTTGTTTGCTTGACTTATTCCCTTATTCCCTTAGTTTGAATTGAAATCAAAATAAAAAGAAATCGATAAAAGTGTTCAGAGTAAACAACTCTCTGTTATCATCAAGGACGTTGTTTAAAAAAAAACTGTCATCCTTTTATCAGTCGCCGTCACTTGTTTCGCACACGAAATTAGTTGAGTTCGCTTTCCGCTTACGCGTCCGTCTAGAATTCTTCGGCGATGTTCATACTAGTAGCACATATTTTCTTGTGCCTCAGACACGCAATGTAGTCGGTCGATTTAGTGTGAATACGTTTTACCGAGTAAATTTTGGAAATAAGTTGGTGTATGATCGGCCGAGAGTTCATCAAGCTTTGTTGTGCTTAGGTCTAGACATTGCCCTCATATGATTTCTTGTTGATCGGACTCACGAAAGCTATGTTCCTCTTTTCACTACTTTCTTCTTTATACCACCGAGTCCGAGTTTTTTTGCCCTTCGGAATGTGAATTTCAGTTGACTGTTCGATTATCTAAAGACCGCTAAGTCTTTTTTGAATTCTTACCTGACTTCTGGTACTCGAGCTTATGACGTTTGGATTGAATGAACTAGAAAAGTATTCAATGTCTAACACTTTGACGCCTTGACTTTCAATTTGGGTTGTAGGGCACCGCCACCGTGGCAAAACTGGTACCGAAATGTCGGATAAGCTGGCCAAAATCGGGTCATCACTTTAATTCAGAGAGACAATCAGCTCTGAATCCGACAAAGCTTTCTAAAGACCGCCAATGACAAGTTGCCATCTTTAGAAACTTGTCCGGTTTCCAGAAACCTATGGCCAGGTATTGACAAGAAAAAAAAAGAATTTATACTTCAGCTTAGCAGGCCTCGGCTCCCTTCGTTGATTGGCAATCTCTTGGGACACTACTCATTGTGTACCTACATGATGAGAATGGGCAGTAGCACACCCGACGAAGAGGCAGAGAATTACACTTCCACTGAACTTGGATCACACTAAGAAAATAGCCGTTGAAGAATACTTCTTCGACGAACTGGGCAATATTTCTAACCTTCCAGTATTCTAAAGTTTTTTTCAGAGCTTCAAATAGTTTAGGGAGGGTTCTCAATCCTAGTAACCTATTCAACAGGTCAATTCTCCTCTATTCATCACCTCCACGTCTCTCTGTAACGTGGGAGCCTTGTTGTTTAAATCCAAGAATTCAATGGTTCCAAGGTTAACCAGCTGCTTGTTTGCCTCAGAAGCTCACTGTACATCAAATAAATGAAGGTTCTCCTAAGATTTTTTAAGTAGAAGTGGCAGATATTGCGAGTGATTCTTGCGTTGCTGGTTCACTCTGTTTGATTGGACGTCCCTAAAGCAAAGGCCAATCTATACTAATGCCACTTACATTTGATTGAAATTCAAAAAAATAGCTTAGGGTAATGTGGTATCCATGGACTTATTATAGGTAAATCCTTCTTTTTTATTTAAAGGGCAAGATACTTCAACTATCAGAAAGAGTCTCCGGATCATTTAGTCGGAGACTGTGAAGCTTTCATATATCAAAGTCATACATAAGTGCCTAGGATCACAAACATGGACGAAAGGAAGCTTAAATCCCTTAACATATCCCATATCGTTAGTTTTGGCAAAGACACTAGTCTGAATGTTGAACTATAGCTAAGGATAACCATTTAATTAAGTATTGGGCAAAACCGGTCTAACTGATCGAAGTGCGATACTAAAACCCAAAACTATAATTCATCCAATTTAACGACAATACTGTGGGTTTTACAGTGAAGAGTTTTGTCGGTAGTTTTTTTGCTTTGCAAAAGCTCAAGATGTCAAGTTGTAGCCCTTTCTCATCTTGACAGTTTCCGTAGCAAAAATTATAGTTTTTTGCCTGCCTCTTTCCCCCTTCTCCACCAATACATAATTCATGAGATAACGATTCAGTTTATTGATTTCATTGAATAAGTAGAAAAGGTATGCAAAATAATTTGAAGCTCTAGCTTCTTCGAATCATAGACGAAAATTGGAGGACCTTTACAAACGATCCTCCAATTTCCGTCTATACTTGGTTGTGGATAGTTTTTGTAGGTATGTGTTGTGAGTCAACATTTATGTTTATTATTGTTATGCGATATATCTCTGATGTTTTGAATATTCAGCTCTTGAAATGACTTGCTGCTCTTATTAATGAAAGCATTGAAAGATGTGCATCAACGAAAGTGGTTTTTTTTTGTTACTTTTCATCAATATTGATGCCACCAGCATTCAAGATGCTACATATCAATGTTCATGTTGTGTGTAATGTTTGTTTGTTCAAAAACTCGTCACATCCACTTCAAAAGAGAAATTTTCAAAGGTTCAATTTGGAACTCAATCGAACTAAATGTTCAAAATATCATCAATGAACTTGTGCCGCTAGCAGGAGCGCCGACTTTGCAGGTGTTCTGGGACTTCAACACCCAACGGGAGAATCTAGTTGATTGCTTTCAAATTCAATTGGACTGGGCTGTTTTAATAGACAAAAAAAAACATTCACTTTTTGTTGAATTAAGTATATTAAAGTAAAATATTAGCTTAAAATTTTGTTGATACCAATTCGTAGTTCTCTTCAGTTACACTATTAAATGCATGTGCAACATAACTGATATCAAAGTTCCAGAGTCATTGCATGTTGCAGTGAGCATGTTCATAATATGCATATTAAGATGAACTATAAACAAAGTATTTGACACATTGGTACCAGTTCTGGAGTTGCGCTCGGGTGTGTTTTTCCGAAATTTTGTTATGGTTGTATTCCGTGATTTTTTGATCAAAGTTTCGATTAAAGTTTGCGTCTTAAAAGTGTACGGCAGCATCTAACTGTCGTCCCTTAACGAACCGAATATTTAATGTTGAGGTCACTTGAAGTTCCTTATTTGTTGACTCAACAGCGAGAAAATTTAAAAAAAAACTGGGTAAAACACCTTTTTCGAAACCTGAAGATGTATTCTTTAGGGTAAGAGTATTTTTAAAATCAAGTTATTTTAGGGTACCTAAATTTTTTTAAATATTGACTATCACACAAAATTCTTTGAAAGTACAAAAGAACCGAATACCCAAATGCTGTACTACATATTTTTGAAGTAATAAAAAACTAGCTGAGCAGACTGGCGTTGCTCGGGTCCGTAGTTCAAAGGATCCTGTTCTTGTTCTTTCGTTTCCGTATGAATTTGGGGATGAAATATAGTTTTAGTTACTGAGGGATTTTTCCTTAATATTTATATTTGGGGTATGTCATACTCAACACAATAGGTTGGGGCACGGAAGGTTAAAAAAAGACAGTAAAAATCATATCATCATATCATATGGGAGTGGGAGTTTTTTTCCTCTGTTTAGGTAGGAGGGAAAATGTTATAAAAAATTGATTAAAAAGTAATTAAACGACTAAAAATAAATTTAAAATATTAATTAAAATCAATTATTAGTCCACTGGTGATTTGATACCAAATCTTAGCGAAAATTGCAATCAATCTTTGCACTGTTTTGGAAAAATTAATATTATTGTGCTGAATTTTTTGAAGACATTTGATAGAGTGTACCATCAGGCTATTTTATCGAAAATTAGCTCTTTTGGTATTGATGATATTCTTCTTCGTTGGATTAGACACTAGGACATATGCAAAAAGACGAGTTCAATCTCTTTACTCACTTTTCTAAGAACTTTCTTAGAGTGGTTGCAAAAAAAAAAAAAAACAGAGACTGAGATCGATCTAAGGCCGTGAGTTCAAACTCAAAGTGTTGAGAACGATCTCTCGACTTAAGCTCTGTGTGAGAAAGTTCAAGTTTTGATATGCAAAAAGATGAGAAAGCGCATTTCTGTGTTATGTAGGAGATCCTGGATTTCAAAACGGTGATGGTAAAGACATTGGTGCCAATCAATCAACGATATCTAAGGTGGTACAGTAAGTCGCTACAGAACTTGCAAGCCGTGAACTGATTGGATCCCATTCCCACACACTCCTGAAGAAATAGAAGAAGCTCAAAGGTTATGGAGCAATATGTATGAGTTCCCTTACGTCATATGTGCTGGATTGTGCACATGTGCGCATAAGGATACCACTCTATCACCACGAGGAGTACAAACTCAATAAATGTACAGGCTACGTGCAACGCGTATGAAAAATTTACGAGCATTGAAGTTTGCTGACCAGGATCAGTCCACAACTCTCTCTTTTGAAAAATAGTTTCTTATTTAATCATATAAATAATAATTCTTCAGCAATACGATACGATGAAGGGTATGCCATAACGCCGTGTTTGACACCATTTAAACAAACAAGTAACGATGCCGAACGTAAATTTAATGCTGTTCTAACAAAGGAAAGAGTAATAGTTGAAAGATGTTTCGGAAAAATAAATCAACGTTTTCCAACTTTGCAATATAAAGTTCGAGTAAAGCAAGACACAATTCCATCCTTAATCAGTTCTTTTTTTCTCCTACATAACTTTGCAAAGTATTTAAATGAAGACGACTTCATGGATTGAAGCAATAGCTCCATGCAAATTAACGATCCAAATGATAATAATCAGACTCTAACGACCTCATCTCGTATTCGAAGTGCCGAACAATAACGTAGAGCAGTAATTTCTCATTTATTGTTGTCTCAGTAAAATAGTACCTGGATTTTATTGCTGCTTTCTTGCTTATTGACCGCAAAGAGCTTTGAGAACGTTCTTATTTCACTGAGTCAGAACTGTAGAGACTTAACTCGTTTTTTTGCATATGAAACTGAGTCCGACTCTGAGTATGCTCTATCTATCTCACATGCGAGAACAAGCTCGTTAGCTGACTGAGAACATTCTCGTCTTTTACCATATGACCCACTGCCTTTCCTACCGATCGACAAAAATTGTATTGATGGTTTACGTCTGATACCCACTTTATAAATGATGGTGTGCCTCAGGGCACCGTTTTGTCTCCGATTCTCTTCCTCATTTACATAAACGATCTGTTGTATAAAACATCTAATCCTCTTAACTGTTTTGCTGACGACTTAATCCTCAGGTTCTTATATTGGTTTCCTAATTCACGTTCTTATTCTTTGGATGTGGAATTAGAACCGTTGCATATGTTTAGCTCATTGAATTCAGACAGACAGCGCTTTTACATGAGTAATAAAAAACTAAGTAGAATTCAATGCTTTGAAATATAAATGCTGTTTTTCGTCCAAGCTTAACATTGCCTTCATTGACATTATCATTACCTGCATCAATGAAACCGAAAAGCTATCAATTCTTGGTATAGGTATGTGTAAACGATATTTGAAGTCGCCAAAAATGCTGCAAAATGCTAAGGTTTCTTATGACGATGCAGGAAAATGTCCACTTTTACTCTGACTTTAATTTATTAAACCTTACGATTCAAAAAAGTTCAACAGCAACGTGCATTGTTGTCTTCTACTAGATTATCTCCTACTTTCCTAAATAGTTGCTCTATGTAGAATTTTTTAATTGTCCTCAAAAGCTATACGTTTCGTCGCTACTTTAGATGGCCTTAGTCAAGTTGTTTTGTCGTGTTTCTCGAATAACTTGGTTTGCATCAACTGCCAAGGTATTTTTTCCGACTCCTGATATATGCCCTCCGTGCTTTGTTCGTAGTGCCCCTTTGAAGGCGCTCTTCAAGCGAATTTATTGGAGGCAATCCCACACACTTTCTGCTGTTCTTCCTGCATTTTGGACTTTTTTGATAGTGTTTTATAGATATATCTGCATATTCGAAATGAATTACTCGCCCTTTCTTTTGTCCAAATAATACCGCTTGATGCTTTTAATAGTTGTTTGTTTGATTTCCCTTACTTAAAAAGAACTTTCTCTCTTAGTCGTTTGGAATTGGCAAATAATTGTAGATCCCTTCGATTCCCTCTCAAAGTATATAGTTAGTATTGTTAAGAGAAATGCGCCCTTTGGCTCCCCAATTTGTTGCGCCACTTATTTATGCTTGTATTTATAGCATAACATATTTGGTAAATTGATTCAACATGATTATGATTATTCAAAATCATTCAGTTACTTTTTTTAAACATCGTGTAAACATAATCAGTGTCCTTTCGAGCTATCAGCGTAATGTGTTTCTTGTAAGTCTTGTAAGCCCATTAGGTTTGGTAATGAATGACTATTTTAGACTGCAGTCTCAGGTTCCCCTTTTTATACCAAATTTTAGTGCAATTCAAGTCTTTTATTTAATCGGAAGCTAAGGATGTCTTGCGAGTTTTTTTTTCAAGGCAACGCACATTTGTTAATGTTTTGGTACCCGCGGCGAATGGTTAGCATGCGTCTCATTGTTTTGGTGAGAGTTTGCGGTTCGAGTCCTACAAATATAAAATTGTTTTCCACGCTTTCTCAATTATCCCTGGAATGAGCAGAGAATTGTAGGTCCCTGAAATGCGCTAGGTACTGAGGGTCCTCGAACTCTATTTCGCCTCCCTGTTTATTTATTTATTTGTAAAATATTCTTAAAAATTATCATAAAATGTCCGAGTTTTTATTCGACCTTAAGTTGGAAAAAACAGTTTTTTGTATATGCGTTAAGCATTTGCTTTGAAAACGTCATTTTCTGGAGTAATTTAAAAAAATAACGATCATTTACATGCTTCTGCTTATCAGATTAACACAATTTAAATATTTCTTCTTTATATGACTTAGCAACCACCACGACCTATCTCTCATGAAAATGATAAAACTGTTAAAGATCCTCCTATTTTGGGTGCAGGGGATCAGAGCCGCCACATTTTTAGTACGGTATGCCTTATTATTCTTCAAAGTTTCTAAAATAAATTAGTGTTAACTCAAGATTCTAAAGAAAATATCCTAAAATACGGATGATTTCACATTGAAAAACAGGCTTGAAAAGATTTGTACACGCAATTTTATTTATGGCGTAAGTACGTAGCTTAAACAAAATGTAAATAACATGGCACTCCAATTAGAAAAACTGTGCTTAGTATTCCAATGTTGCATCTTATATTCCTTTGGCTATCAGTTTTTTGCCGACTTCGAATGATTAAATTTCGGAATTGGTTATTTCACAAGTGTTTCTTCAACATCCATTCCCTTACAAGGCATGGTTGTGAGAAACGCGCTAGGCCCAGGGGCTCCTCGCTCTGTAGCGCCACCCTATTTTTTTTTTTTTTTTTATTTTTTTTCTTCAACATCTTTCGAAAGTACTCCTTGCGCTATTTGCTATTTGTTGACAGCAAAGAATTGAACTCGTAACTTCTTAGGTAATTGTCAACCCATTACCCGCCTGATTTGATTAAATTTAGTGCAATGGAAATAACCGGCAGCAACAGTTTTTATTTCCGGACTTTTTTTTTTCTTTTTTTTTCAAAAGATAGCGATAGACAACAGCGAGGGATGCATTATCGCATGTTGAACCCCATTAGTCTCAATCGCATCTTCACTTCTTTGTTCTCTTTCGAATACTACACTGATGACTCACATCTTCTGTAAACAAATAATTGTTACAGAATATGTGAATTTAATTATGCAACTCAAAATGTATACATAACTCGAATTCATATTTCTTTGAGTTCCCTGGGTTGTTTTTCAGTCCTTACTTGTATCTGTTCCTACTCAAAACGCACAGATGGCAATAACTTACCGATTAGAGCACATATTCTTCAGATACATATCTTTACATAGTTTTTGAAATGAACAACCATATGTAAGTGCCTTCTGCATCAAACAAAAGGATTTTCGGCTCCTCCCACGCAGCAGGTTTTGAACCAATCGTCAGTCAAAAAAATGATTTTCCCCTTTTTCCTTTTTTTCTTTTTCTCTTAAATGTGTTTTTAAGTGTTTTGTTTGTTTGTTGGTTTTTTTTTTCTTTATGTACCACCAGATTTAACAATAAATTGTAAAGATAAAGGTATGAGCTGAGCATAATATCTTCTACATTTGTTCTTTTTTTTATTAGTGTGTGGGGAGCAGTGATTTGCCGCGAGGATCTTTGCTTTGGGGAAGTGTTTTTGTTTTGTTTGTATGATTGAAGATAAATGGATCAGCGCAACCTTACAACTCTTTACAATATCTGTTTTTTTTTTTTTTACTTTTTGACTACAGCGAATAGAAATTGTAAATGTTTTTGAAAACATCACGTATGGGAGTATGAAGTACATATATGATGTGTGTACATTTTATTTTGCTTTTTTTAATAAACGTGAATCAGGAAAATGAGCACAAATTATGAAAGAATTTGGTTGGTTAACTACTTAACTTGACTAACTAAAAAAATTCCTCGAAAAAACAATTTTTGTAGTCGTTTTTAAAATTGTCATCTGCGTCAAATATACATTTGGAACATGTTTTTTCACATGTGTTATACTTTCTTAAGGTGGCGCTACAGTCCGGGTCGGACTAGGGCCTCAGCCAACATGCTTCTCCAGCCAGCTCGGTCCCTAGCTAGCTGCCTCCAGTTTTGCACGCCAAGTTGGTTGAGGTCCTCTCCTACTTGCGTGCGCCACCTGAGTCGCGGTCTTCCTCTACTGAGCCATCCCTCGGGATTGGATTCGAAGACTTTCCGGGCCGGAGCGTTGGTGTCCATTCGCTCTACATGACCCAGCCATCTAAGCCGCTGGACCTTAACTCGTTTGACCAGATCAGTGTCGCTGTACAGCCCGTACAGTTCGTCGTTGAATCTTCTTCTCCACTCTTCATCTATGCAGACGGGACCAAAAATCACCCGAAGAATTTTTCTCTCGAATCATCCTAAAGCGTTCTCGTCTACCTTTGACAAGGTCCATGCCTCTGCGCCATATATAAGAACCGGGATGATAAGTGTCTTATACAGGGACACTTTAGTTGCTCGAGAGAGGACTTCACTACTCAATTGCCTTCTTAGTCCGAAGAAACAGCGATTGGCAAGAGTTATTCTTCGTTTGATTTCAGCGCTGGTGTCGTTGTCTGAATTAATAGCGGCGCATAGGTAGACAAAGTCCTTAACTACCTCAAAGTTATAGCTGTCTATCGTGACGTTCTGTCCAAGACGTCGGTGTTGGGAGTCCTTTCTTGATGACAGCATATACTTGGTCTTGCCCTCATTGACCACTAAACCCATCTTCCTCGCTTCCGTCTCAATGCATATAAACGCGCTATTGACATGTGTACATGTGTTATACGTACAAATATTTATTTGAGTGGTAGAAAAAGTATGATGAAATTCGTCAACGAAATCACTCAGTCATTTATATTCAAAAGAGGTAAAAAAGATTTCCTTTTGCTAACTGACTATTGCAATCGTAATTTCAATCTGTTTGTTATTGAAATGCAAAGTTAAAATAACGATATTACACAACTTGCAGTTAGAAAAATAGAGGTGGTGAACGGATTATTTGGGTTGATGAGACTCATTGAGCCCTTTGGCAGGTTTGAGATGTCGACCAGTGGTATTCTCAGTCGTCAGTTTTTCTCGTACAAGTGAACCCTTGGCACTCACAAAAGAAATGGAAAGACCCTTCCTCTGCCGTCACCTCTATGTTAATCGGATGTGTCAAGCCCATTCTAATCATGTGGGTATACCCTGCTAACTTGGAATAAAAGTTCAGTTTTCTTCTTGGAAGAATCTTACCATAAGTTTCTGGAAAACCGTCAAGTTTATAAAGACGACCAACTGTCATTGGCAGTTTTTGGAAATTTTTGTTGATTTCTGTTCTTTTCTTGCTCTAGTGGCTTGAGTACCGAGTTATTTGTTTCACTGGATTCGAGCGATGAAGCAGCAGTAAACTTTTAGGCTGTGAGAGTTTGTATCCAAATCTTCTCGCTTTAAAAGTTGAGTAAATTTGTTGAATGTTGCTAGGTCAATACTACTTAACACAAAAAGAGACTCAGTCAACCTTTGACGCGTCACAGAACATCTTGAAACAGACTTCAACAAAATAACTCGCCAAAGCTGTCATCACTTTAGCCATTCTAAATGGAACCCCAATATTCATGCAATAGCAAGAAAGAAGCCCTTGAACTAAGCGACATCTATCTGCTGGTTTCCAATAAGGACTTGACAACTTTCTTTTAAAACACAAACCATTTGAGATATATATTCAAAAACTTTAGTATGGGCTTGAAGTACAATCAAAACGTTGATGAATGTGAAACTCGACGTTTGCAGTGCTCGAGTGGTTAGACCCAATTTGATGCCGTGCAATTGCAATTGCAGCGTTTGCTCAGTATAGACTCTGCAGCCAGTTGCTACAGAATATTCGGCCCTATCATGGTAACCGTCGGAGCGGAGTTTTCTCCGCAACGCATCCTTTTTCGAAAATTGAATTTTGCTTCGAAATAGTTGTCGTCGTAAGAAATTTTTCACAAATGCGGCAACGGATTGCATTCCCAAAACTAAAATCTCCGCAACAAAAACTTATCGGAGAACTTCGGATCGTCCGATCGGAGAACTACCATTCCCTGAATTCGTCACAAAATAAGTAATGGAAAATTCGGTGCCGTGCTCTTTTCAATCGGTCCGAATTTGTAGTTGCGATAAAAACATAAAACGGTTCAACTATTTACAAAATATTTTTCTTACTTATTGTTAAATTTTGCCGCCCCTACCGCCCCCCACCACGCTACGCCACTGAGCTCAACGTCGGGCGTCAAGTATACAGATTCCTACTTTAGTTGCACCACCCGTATGTGGAATGCTTTACCTGGATCTGTATTTCCCCTGCATGACGATTCATAAAAGTTCAAAATGAGTGTGATATATGAAAAATAATAAAATGTTAAGTACTTATAATCATTCCCTTCCGACAATTGAGTACCATCTTTACCAAATTTAGACCGAATTTTATATCAAATGAGAATTTTACTTCCGTGTTCACTGATGCCCTACCTTAAAATCAACTCTAGCTACGGCCCTGACTCACTTTGATAAAGTATTGTGATTCACTTAATCATCGCACACGATCAGCGGAGAGCCGCTGTAATGATATTCAAAGACAATTCTTTTCTCTTTAATTTCGCTATGTTGTGAAAATAGACGAAAATTACTATTGACTTGAATTAACTGTGTTTGATCACGAAACTGTGTCATTTACACCCGTCCACCGCAACAGTGATCGAGTTAAGTAAGTGGCATTGTTCTTTAAGAGTTCTCACTAAATTAGATTAAAGAGGATGTTAAGTTATGGAATCAGATTGCTCGATAACGTACATTGTAATGCCAAACTTACCTAATTCTATTTAAGTACCTCAGGAAACCACTAGCTCAGTAAGTGTTTTTATTACGATGGAGCTGGAATCGGCGTTGCAGTTTTGGTTTTTAATTACTTCATTCGCGGTACTAGCAGGTGCTGAAACAGCTCCTGTCGTTGAAATCGCGTTGGGCAGGATTAAAGTATCGATTTCGAAAACTGAAAAAGGCCTTGACATAAATGCTTTCCGCGAAATAAAATATGCTGAGGCTCCAGTAGGTGAGAAGAGATTTAAGGCTCCTGTGGCGGTGACAAAGTTTTAAGGAGAAATGGATGCCACTAAAGACGGATTCATGTGTCCCCAACCTAGAGAAAACGCGAATTGGATTTCTGAGGATTGTCTTATTTTGAATGTTTATTCAAGAGACTTGAATGGAAGTAAACCCGTCATAGTTTATATTCACGGTGGAACCAACAAAGTATAGGAAGTAGCCACAGTGAGATAGAAGTTGGTCCCGAATACTTGATGGACAGCGATATCGTTTTTGTGACTTTAAACTATCGTTGGGGAGCATTTGGATTTCTAACAACACGGACAGCTGATGTTCCTGGAAATTTTGCTTATTTGAATCAAGTGATGGCATTGCAATGGGTTCACGACCACGTCTCCAAATTTGGAGGCGATCCAACGGTAGTAACAATCGCTGGCGCAATGGCCGTTACCCTTCATCTTGCTTCTCCATTGTCTAGGGGCCTATTCCATAGAGCTATCGCTATCAGTGGATCAGCAACAAACGAGCTAACTATTGACAACTTGTACTGGACGAGAAGGTTGGCTCATGAGACATCATGTCCCATATTCAATCCCGTCAACGTTTTAGCTTGTCTCAGAGGACTAGAATGGCAGACGATTGTCAACATTAGCAAGGCATGGGAAGTGTATTTAAGAAATATGAACTTCAAATACGAAGTGGATGGACATTTCTTAGATTTTCGACCAACGACTTATTTTGCCAATGAAAATTTCAGCAGTGTTCGGATATTCACGGGGCTTACTTTAGATGAGTTCAGTTTCGCTGCGAATGGTATTAAATAATTTATTGAAAAAATGAATGATGTGCCTTTACAAACAATTGGTTCTAGTTTTACCACATCAATCCACATTCTTGAAGGAGTTGTGTATGAACTTTGAAAAATACGCTACCGAACTCTTCTCGCATGATTTTGGCAACCCCGCCAGTGTAAAAACCAATCAAATCAAGTCCTTCTATTTGAAAGACATGCCAATCGACAGAACAAACCTATTGAGTCTTAGTCTGATTTTTTCGGATTCCGTTATCTCACATGGAGTTCATAGACTGGTTGATCTGGCGCGAAAGTACGTTAACGTTTATTACTATCGATTTGACTTCCCCGCACCGTCGGCTATTTGGAAAGGATTTATAAATCACAGTGACGATCTCAATTTTATTTTAAAATTTACAAATTTTGGAGGACAAATTGGAGTTCAAGACAAAGAGTGGTTTATGGTGGAACGAATGGTGGGGATATTTTCGACATTCGCCCAAACAGGGTAAGTTGATATTGTAGATAGCATGAAGATTTAAGTTTTTTCAAGTCGATTTCAGGACGCCACCAGATATGGACAACGTTGAATGGATCCCTTCAAATAGCACCAAAGTAAGCACATTGTATATCAACGAGACTGTCTCAATGAGTGATGAGCCATTAGTGGAAAGATTTGAGCTTTGGGATAGACTTTTCCCTGTGGAAAGTGGTAGTTGAGGTGGTGTTGCGGCGTACCCCACAGGCGGATCAC
The DNA here is from genome assembly GCA_949752695.1 of Melanostoma scalare. Lineage (NCBI taxonomy): Eukaryota > Metazoa > Arthropoda > Insecta > Diptera > Syrphidae > Melanostoma > Melanostoma scalare. The sequence continues at coordinate 31,305,710 of OX456986.1, read as the reverse complement.
TAGTGTGAAGCAGAAAAGTGGGAGACGGTAACGCCGGAAATGAAAAGAAGAAGAAGAAGAAAGTGCTAGTGGAAGTCTTTGTGGTACTTGTATACTGCCTCTTATATAGTGCCTCAGTGCTTAGTATTAGTATAGATTTGTTAGATGAAGTTGACTGATGTGTTTATACAAAGACCATGGAATCTAATCGGTAAAGTTGTCTGTAATCTTAGTTTTGTATGGTTAAGATTAGGAACATACTCCAGTAAAAGAGATAAATGATAATTGTACTGTTGTGCGTTTTATTTAGAAGCATTCCACACTTACATCAGACGCTAATGAAAGCTACTAGTATTTGGATTGAAAAGCGGATGTATTAGAAAGTCTTTTGTCAATAGCAATAGCACAGGGGTTGATGATATGTCTCCCGAATTCTTGAAAATCATTTTGCAATTCATTTTACCTCATATTACGCATATATTTAACACAATATTAACAACCGGAGTCTATCCCGATCAGTGGCAAAAGGTGCAAACGAGTATAGACCAATATCTATTTTACCCTTTCTTTCAAAAGTTTTTGAAAAAATTCTCCAAACCCAGATAAATTCAGCTAAAGGGTCATTCCTTCGCTCCACGAAGGATAAACAATTTTATGATAAACAATTTTATGATAAACAATTTTATGAGTCGAAAAGTGTTCGTTTCGGGTGTTACCGTGGAGTGACCCTAAAGAATCCAGTTTCAGAAAAAAACACAGCTGTGCTACAGAACTAATAAGTGTAATCGAAGATAAAAGAGGAGCTTTAGATGAATGAAATGTCACTTTCTTGGTTTTATTGGATTTCTCTAAAGCCTTTGATACCGTTGAAGATGCAAATCTTCGTCTTGAGCTTTCAAGTCTGTATAACTTCTCATACTTATCGGTTCGTCTAATCAAATCGTATCTCGTAGGTAGAAAGCAAGCTGTAATGGTGGATGGTAATCTATCTAACTTTCTACTAACTTCAAGAGGAGTATCCCAAGGATCCATTCGCGGCCCCCTTTTGTTTTCATTATACATTGATGAACTTCTCCAACGTTTTCCTTACACAACAACCCAAATGTACGCCGGCCGCTGGGGTTGATTGAAGATTCAGTTTCAGTGATAAATGAAGACTTGAAAACAATTTCATTATACAGTCGCACAAACGGTTTATTTTTGAATCATAAGGCGTGTTTTTTTCATGCTAGTATATAGTACAGTAAAAATTTCCCTTGGAGAACAACAACAAAGCATCTTACTGTCGTAATTTTCCACAGTAAAAACAGAGATGGCATTGCTGTGGATTAATAGTTTCCAGGTGTGAAAATAAGATGGCACCACCATTGATTTCAGTTCATCAAAGCTTTTCGAAAGGACGTGTTCGAAAAAATTTTGGTATTTGCAAAGAAATTTTTTCCCTCGATTAAAAATTATAGAAATAAAAACTATATTCATATTGAATTTTCGCCCTGTTTTTCACCTGGTGGTGTATATAACACAGGATTTTGCACTGGTTCTTTTACGCTGAAGCTGATAGCTTTCCTCATGGAATTACTTACTTTACTTAGGCGGGCATTACAGTTCGGGGTGAACCTGTGCCTCAACCAACATCCTTCTATAACGACTTCGATTTCGGGCGAGCTCTCTCCAGTTTCGCACTCTAAGTCGGTTGAGGTCTTCATCCACTTGATTGCGCCACCTAAGACGAGGTCTTCCCCTTCCGCGATTTCCCTGCAATGTGCTTTCGAACACCCGACGAGCCGGAGCGTTTGGGTCCATCCGCTCTACATGGCCCAACCATCGTAGCCTCGCGATGCGTACTCTTCTGGCTATGCCCATGTCGCGGTACAGCTCATACAGCTCGTTGTTTTATCTTCTTCTCCACACATTGTCTTCGCATACGGGACCAAAGATCATTCGGAGAATTTTTCTTTCGAAACGACCAAGTGTTTCCTCATCCGCTTTCGATAAAGTCCATGCTTCCGCGCCGTAAAGCAGGACTGGGATGATTAAGGTCTTCTACAAGGTTACCTTAATTTTTCTGGAGAGGGTTTTGTTTCTCAGTTGCCTTCTTACCCCAAAGCAGCAACGGTTGGCAAGAGTTATTCTCCTTTTGATCTCCACACTGATGTTGTTGTCCGTGTCTACAGCGGATCCTAGGTAGACGAAGTCCTGTACTACCTCGAAGTTATGTCTGTTTATTGTGACGTTTTGTCCAACTCGTCGATGTTCTGTGTCCCTGTTTGATGACAGCATATACTTCGTTTTGCCCACATTTTTGCCGCTTCTGTTTCAATACTCGCAAAAGCACCTATGACATCACGCTTTTTTCTTCCCATTACGTCAATATCGTCTGCATAGGCGAGTAATTGCACAGACTTTTGAAAGATTGTTCCTCTGGTGTTGACGTTTGAGTTTCTTACAATCTTTTCAAGTATGATGTTGGAGAAATCGCATGACAGTTTGTCGCCTTGCCTAAAACCTTTTTCGACATCAAAGGTCTTGGTGAGTTCTTTACCGACCTTGACGGAGCAGCTTGAATTTTTCAAAGTCATCCTGCATAGTCGTACGAGTTTTGCAGGGATGCTGAAACTAGACATGGCTCTGTACAGCTCGTCTCTGTAAAGTGTAAATACTGTCATACGCGGCCTTAAAATCGATAAAGAGATGGTGAATATCGATATAAGTTCTCGGGTTTTTTCCAAGATCTGACGTAATGTGAAAATTTGGTCTATTGTGAACTTTTCTGGTCTAAAACCATATTGATAAGGACCTATCAAGTTGTTGACGTGGGGTTTCAGACGTTCACATATTACAGCAGACAAGATCTTATAAGCGACGTTAAGGAGGCTTATCCCTCTATAATTGGCACAATTGTGAGGGTCTCCCTTCTTTAGGATCGGACATACGATACTGAGGTTTCATTCATCGGGCATCCGTACTTCATGCAGATCAGCTGGTGCATGCTAATTTCCAACTGGTCTCCAGCTGCCTTGAAGAGTTCGGCATCAAGGCCATCTGCACCTGCAGTCTTATTTGATTTAAGTTTGCATATGGCAAGCTTAACTTCCTCTAGGTCGGGAGGACGGCATTCTTGATCATCGTCCAAGCTGAATGGGGCAATCTGCCTGACAGCGGAATTTGTGTCCTCATCGCCGTTAAGCAGTCTGCAGAAGTGATCTTTCCAGATCCTCAGTAGCGACTGTGACTCTACAACTATGTTTTTCTGCTGGTCTTTACAGACTTGAGTTGGGGACTTGCCACTCTGGTAGGATCTTTTTACTTTTTGGTAAAACTTCTGAATCTCGTTCCTGTCATGGCACCTCTCAATTTCATCAAACGAGCGCTTTTCAAGCTGCTTCTTTTTTTTTTTTTTTTTTTTTTTTTGAGAATTCGGTGTTCTTCCTTTCTTTTCTCCTTGTAAATATCTTTATACTGATCGAAAGCAGTCCTCGTTCGTTTTAGCATCAGCATTTGTTGTGCTTTTTGTTTGGCTGCATTTGCCTGCCTGCATTCTTCATGTAATCATGGGTTTCGTTTTGGGTGAAACCCAGAACCTCAGAGACAGCGGTTCTGATGGCTTCTTAGATATTCTTTACAGCTCTCTAGCATCCCTTCTTCCTGTAGTTCTCGTGTGTTCTGCATTTTCTGCAAGCCTTTGAACTATTGCTCTCTTGGTCGGTGCTCACGCAGAGCTGCTCATGAGTTCCTTCATAACTACTTTTCGATGAGCAATATTTTCGGCATGAATTCCGCTTTCTAGAGTCCGGTATACGTCTTTTGGAATCCGAAAAGAGAAGAAGTCAGGAATTAAGTTGCCTTTTTAAATTTTCGCAGAGTTCGTAAAATTTTTAAATTCCCCAAAATTCTTTTAAAGATTCGAATGATTCGGAAAAAAATTCAATCTTCAAAACAGTTTTATCAAATTAAGCTTAAATATCCACTTAAAAAAGCCAATCATTTTCAATCAAATAACACTTCGATCACCAACATGTAACTTCAGAGTTTGTAGTTGTTTCTCTTTTTTGGATATTTTGCTGTTGTTGTTGCTGCTGCTTAAGACATCAAGATGGAATTTAAATTGAAACAAAAAGCATCTTTAGAATTTTCGGCAGATGAGACATAAAGTGGCCCAGATAAGACCTCAAAAGCTGACCGACTCCTAAATGATTGGAGATACATTGTGTTTTTTACTGGAGATGATCTCAACAAATATTGACACATTCGAACATCATTGTTTTTTTTTTTAATTTTTTTTTTCTGTAGGAATTTTTTGTATGTTTCATTTGTTCCAAACTTAACTATACAGACGAGAAAAAGATAATGAGCATAATGAATAATTTTTTTTGTTGTTTTGTTTTTTATCTTTAAAAAAAAGCAGTAACTAAACTTGCGAGGCCACTTGGATACATTTTTCGTTTCCAAAATGCGAAAACGTAAAATCGAAATAAGAATAAGAAAAAAAAAGAAGAAGAAGAAGAAGATATCAATACCTGCCCCGATGCTTGGGCTACCTATTGAATTGGGGAGTGGATCATTAAAAATAAAAGAAATTCGCAGAAAACTTTTAAGTTTTATGTTCTTTAAAATCGGTCGGTAAATAAAGAAGTTATAAAGCAAATAAGGTCGTCCAGACAGCTCTTGTTATGAATGAATGCATTGTGCTGTGTGCACCTAATCACCGAAAACAATCCGTGGGGAATTCGTAAGTATCTTCGTGAGGCCCCCGGTGGTCTGCTCTTTACTCTGTTTGTGTGTTTGAGTGTTCTTCTTCGCACGACAAAGACGATGTTGTATTTGCGACGGTTTGGTCAAGCAGCCACAGCGCAGCGTGCACTCCTCCATCCAGAGGTTCAAAATGAATGGAAATTTTTTTTTTTCTTTTCACTTAAAATTCTTATTAGTAAGGTTATTGTATAGGGAAAGGAATGTATGCATTTGGGTACCAATTGATTTAAAAATTTTATTATTTTCTAGAAAGAGTATTTTCAATTTGTTGGTTGGTAGTTTATTTTTTTCGAAGTCAAAAAATGGCAATAGGCAGTTGGACAGATTATAATTTTATAACCCAATTGAAGTTGTTTTGAATAGAGCCAATGTACTAATTTGGTTCAATAAAAATAAAAAACAAAAAGGGTGGCTCAACAAAGCTCGGAAGACTTTGCGACCGAACGCATTGCAGTGACTCTAAAATTGTGTACGCCGATTGCATAAGCGCTTTTCATGACAGTGTAATTACTTTCAAGCGACTTGAAAAGAGGAATTTTTGATTTTAGAGGTTTCATTGGTTTCCGGTTCTGGAATGAACCAGTCCTGAACGTCGGCTAATTGTGAATAGTCTTCGATGTCATAGTAAGACTTTCAATGTCATAGCAATAGTCGAGTCAAGACAACAACTTTGATTTGTGTGGAAAGCACTTGAGGAAAACTTTAACATAGCCAAAAAAACGTTAACATTGTTGTTGTTGCTTGTAAAAAAGCCATTGGTGGGAAATGGGACTTCTCCCCCCCAAATCACCCATTGGCTGTTTACCTCGGTAATTAGACCGATACTCACATACGGGGTGATTGTCTGGTGAACCGCACTAGACAAGATGATCGACTACAACAAGCTGGCCAAAGTTCAAAGAACGGCTATTCTGTGTATTAGTGGCGCACTGAGGACAACCCCATCGGACACCCGCAATGTACTACTGAATCTCACACCCCTAGATATCTAGCTACTCGACTCAGAGCTACATCACAGTGGACCAATAATAATCAAATCGGCCACAATACCATTCTAGATAACTTAAGATTCCTACCGAATCGATCCGCCGACTACACCACCCCCAAGTTGGTGTTTGATAATAATTTCCAAGTAACCATACCTTCAAGAGAAGCTTGGGAAAATGGCACTCTCTTGGAAAATGAAGCAATACACTTCTACGCCGATGGTTCAAAAACCAGCGAAGGTGTAGGAAGTGGAATCTACTCAGAAAAACTGAATCTCAGTCTTTTCTTCCGCCTACCCGATCGTTGTAGTCTGTTCCAAGCGGGAATTCTATGGCGATTAAGGAGGTGCTGTTTTGGCTCAAAGAAAACGTCATATCCTCCAAGGATATTCGAATCTTCTCGGACAGCCAAGCTGCCCTTAAATCTCTTGCCTCTGTCTCTACAAAATCCATCACGGTCCAAAATTGTCAGATGTCTCTGAGGGAGATGTCAAATCAGTTTAACATTCACCTTTCATGGGTGCCAGGGCACAGGGACATACCAGGTAACTGTATGGCAGACGAACTAGCCAAAAAGGGCACGACCACTACCCTACGCTCAGAATGGAACAACATAGGTGTACCTATCGCTGCATGTAAACTCCTACTTAGACAAGACGCTTCAAGGATAACAAATACTAGATGGACTGAGAGTTACAACGGCCTTGCAACCAAAAAAGTTTGGCCTTGTGTAGACTTAAAACGCTCGAAGAGTTTGTTAGCAATGAACCGCCTGTATCTAGGTTCTACCCTAGGTGTTCTTACGGGACACTGTCTAATAGGAAGACACGCCAAAAGACTTGGTGTGCTTTCCAATGATCTCTGCAGAAGCTGCATGGACGAAGAAGTGGAAGAAACCGTTCAACACCTTCTTTGCTCATGCCCTGCACTACTTCTCAGGAGGAAAACTCATCTCGGTGAATTCTTCTTCGATGATACTAGCGACTTAGCTTACATAGACCCTAAAAGTCTTTCGAAATACATTAAAGTTCCGCGTGGTTTGACTAGCGGGTGATTAACCGGCTAGTCCTATAATGGAAGATAAACGGGTGATCAACTCGTTAATCTTACATCGGGTTTCTGAGATCAGTAGGTGATTAACTTGTTGATCTCTGTGGTATCATAATGGGCCCTTGCGGCCTAAGTGTGTCAGGCAATGTACGTAGGCATTACTCATTGGCTGACAGCCACTTCCACCTAACATAATATATTGTCGTGAAAAGAACTCGATTAGCTGCTCTGAATCGGTAAAAAAAATTTAGGTTCTTCCATTTCTCCCCGCTGGTTAGCATGTCTGCCTATTAACCCAGAATTTCGTGGTTCGAATCCAACAGAGGCAAAATGTTTTTTCACATGTATCCAATCGCGAGGAATTGGCACGTCCTCCGTTAGTAAGTTAATTGCCATGAAAAGCGCTTTCTCGTTTGGAACCGGCAGAAAATTGTAGGCCCCCTCCATTCCCTCACAAGGTATGGTTGTGAGAAAAGTGCTAGGCCCTGAGGCTCCTCGCTCTGTTGCGCCACCCTCTTTTACAGGGCTCCCCCCGTTGTTTGCACAACCATGGTCGGACACACAGGAAATTTCCTTCCTTAGACGTCGCGTCGAGTCGTCTGCTCAAAATTTTGCTTGACAACTGTGATGCATTAAGGTTCTTATGCCTACATAACTCAATCGTTTGAATGGCATAAGCTTACTTTATCAGCTAAATAGTTGGCTGTCCTGCTACTAAAACTTTGCCGAATTGTTTTACATTAAAGTTCACGAAGTTCCGCCGTTTACAAGAAATTGCTTAAATTTTTTTCGTATTTTGCGTTCCCATTTTAGCAATCAGAGATAATCTACCCTATAATTGAAGTGCATTTCGTATGAAATAGTTGATACGTAAATGAAAACGTTAATCATACAAGTCAACAACATCTCCACACGATCGTCCAGAGATTGCTTAAGAGTTTTTTTTTTCGTTGGTAGTTGTAGACATAAACACGCTTTAACTTAGTTAACATCAGTCAAAAACTAAAATTACAAAAACCAAAAGAGAAAAAATCACCACTTAAGTTTGGGAAAAAAGTAATCAAGCCTTCATTTAGGTAGGTATGAACCAGATGATTAACCCCACTTCACGTCTCTCTCACACATGCGCTACATCAACTCTTGTATATTCGAAAAATCTTGGAAGTCCAAAGGAATTTCTGCATGCAGGTACCTATAGTTAGGTATGTGTATGACATAAGCTTGCAGCGACCACCCGCAACCATCCTTTACCATCCATTAAGGTGAATTAGTATAATTCTATTGGTTGGTAAAATCGAAATTCCTTGGATGGCGCACAACACAAAACCAAGAGCCAGCCGCAGAGCCATTGCCATAGCCAGATCACACACATTACTCGTATATTGTGTGTATCTTTCTCTTTCTCAGTTTAGTTGAGATCAGTTTCAGCATCATCAACATCAACATCTCTGCTTTGCCTCCTCTATCTTTCGTTTCTTTTTTCACCTGCTTCAAATTATATCGTGAAAACTTCAATTCCATCCACACAAACAGCACAGCAAGCAAGAGGAACAACAGCAGCAGCATCCCCATCCATCCATTCCAAAGACACATCACAATTCAGTAACAGATTTAGAACAGAATCAAAGTAGAGATAGGTACTCTCGTAGTTGTAGTGTGCTGCCTACTTCTAGAGCAAAAGCCATCATTTCGTCCGTCGTAGATTATATTATTTGCTTTATCATTTTTCCCACTTTTCAACTTTTCCACACAATGAAAATCAGCACGCTGCTCTCACGAAACTAAATAAATAAATACACGTTAATATTTTTTCACACATATCTCTGATCTGAGATACCAGAAAACAGTACTTGTAGCTACAGCTACAGCTCCACAGGCTGATGCTGAGGCTGAGGCTACAGCTACATGTTATTTCTATACTCTTCGGCGCATTTTAGCAATGCCAGACATTCTGACTATCGGCACAGATGGCAATCGCCTTCATCTGGGGAACAGGTTCCTTCTCTGATTCTTTGAAAGAAATTCAGCAAGCGTGGAACATGTTATACGTTATACGTTCAGCTCACTCACAGTTCGTTCATCAAGTTGTTCATCTTTTATTTTTTTTAATTAGTTGGTATTTGCTTTATACACACAACTAACGACATACCTACGTATAGCTATGTTGTGTATTTTCTTATTCTTTTACTGTGCTGGCTGTTGGCTGTTGGCTGATGCTCTCTAACCAACTCTACTTCTAAATAACCACCATGCTTTTGATTAGATTAATCGCACTGATCGATCGATCTTTGCTTGAATATACTCGTACCTAAGTATCTTTCACAATGCTGAAGAACTGGATGAAATAGGTACTCTTGATGATGTGCTGCTCCTCGTCAACTGTGCGCGCACACCGACCGCGACCGCGACCGCACAGGCCAGCCACATATGAAATTATTATTTATTTCACGAAATGGAAATTGGAATGTGTACATCCTATTTAAATTCAATAAAAAGATAATTAAGTACTTCTGATGTGCTGATATTTCTCTCTTGGGTTTGTGTTTGAATGGATGTACTGTACATAGGTAGGCTACACGTTTCTGAATTAATATTTATTTATGAAGCGATGTGATGAAGCGCAGCTGGTGAATGAGAAACAATAATTATCAAAAATTTAGTATCGTTTTATAAAAACTCTTGTTTATCTTACACTACGTGTCTTCTCTTCCAGTTTGCTGGCTGGCTGGATTTATAGTCAGCATCGTGTATTGAAGTATCCGAGAAGAATAAACGTACAACTTTTTTTTTTCATAGTGAAAAGTTCAGTTGCATTTCATGAATGGGTTAAATGACATTTAAGCGGACATCAACTACGGGGCTTTTTATGAAGTCAAGACTCAAGAAAGACTGCTCTGCGATTATCTATTGAACCAGTTCCTGCAAAACAAGAGAAGAAAAATTCTTTGATAAACGTCGAAGTGAGTTGATTTTTTTTTGTTTTTGTGGTTTTCAATGACAGTGGTTGAGTTAAAAGATTGCATAAGAGAAATTCTTTTTTAATCCACAATATGAGCTTAAGTTAACACAAAAGTGTTTTATAGCCTTGAGTTTCTAAGCGAAATAAAAGAAATTAATAAATATTTTGATTCAGTAAGTCGACAATGCCAAGTCTCTAGTCCATTTCTCGCCACCATGATTGTGAGGAAAAGAACTTTCAGTAGGCAATCGAATCCATTCGGTAAGAAGGAATGTGGTGTTAAGGTGCGTTCACACCATGCCTGGTGGCAATCGGATCCATTTCACGGCTTTCAATAAATAATTTGGTATTGGCGATCGTCATGTGCTGATTGATGCCGTTTGGTCTAAAATTTTATAAAATAGAAATGTGTGTCCTACAAAACTTGTTCCTTCTCAACCCTGTTATAATCTTCTTCCCTTTTCTGGCGTTACGAGGATCGTGATCTGTAAGTGATCACAGCTCTCCTATTTTACTGCTTCACACTAGTGATCCGCTTGTAGAGTATGCCTCGTTGTCATCAGGATTCTTCTGCAAACCTCCGCTTTACAGATTGTTCCATATCTAAGGCCAACCAAAAGCAGATTTGCATTTGCCTATACCTGGAATGTTTTCATCTGCCTTTCTTTTTTTTCCATCACGATCGTGTATGAACGTGTATGATATTGTCGTTTGATTCTTTATTAATGTCTGGCCGAATGGCTAGTCGAGCTTAGTTCCTGCATCTTCTTCTTCTATGTCCTTACCGGTGCTATGAACTTTGTGATGTCAAAGGAACCGCAGATATTCCACTTGTCTGCTTCAAACCATTGAAAAGCTGTGTTCCTTTGATCCTAAGCAAATTACATATTTGGTTTGCAAGCGATTGAGTTCATGTAAATTGATATCTTCGAGAATCTTTGAAACAGGTTAAATATTTGAGTTTAATTTAGAAGTTGAATGAAACACATACGTTGCGTTTGTCTTTTTCTTCGATTTTCCGAAGTTACGAGTATCGTGATCTTCAAAGGGATCAAAGCTCTCCCACTAAACTGCTTCACAGTAGTGATTCGCTCCTCGGGTATGCGTTACATACGTTACGTTTCTAAAAATCAAAAATCCTTACCCTTTAAATGCTTAGCTTAGAGGTGTTCTCCCTTGAGTGAAGATTTCAGTATCGAGGGAACAAAAAATTTTAAGTGAGTATGGGACTTAGTTTCCCCTGTTTGAGTGATCATCTTCATAAATACTTGAGTCAGAACTATAGAAGCTCTGGCGACTAGCAAATTTATGCAAACTCGAATTTTTGAATCGCCATTAAATTTTGAAGTATAGCTGGTGGAAGTCTTAAACTTGAAGATCTGATGTAAAGGGAACAAGTAGAAGCTTTATGAATCCATGACACGAAATAGCAAAAAAAAACAAGAAGCAGTCCGATATTTTTATAGTGCCACTGTTCAAGCATGTCAAAGTCCAACGAACGGGAAGTATGTGCATCAGCGGTGCGCTAGGGACAACTCCTTCGGATGTCCTAGCCATACTACTAAACCTAGGGGTGTACCCTAGACATTTTCGGCAAACAGTCAGCAGCGAACTCTGCTGCTGGACTAGGTGTTAAGCAAGGTTGTCTTCTCAGTGCCCTCATTTTCTCTCTTTTTATAAATGACATTGTTAAACATCTTCCCGGAGGTATCCAAATTGCAGGCGTCATCGTAAATGTATTGCTCTATGCCGATGACCTTGTTATATTGTCAGAGTCACCAGAAAATTTACAGTGAATGATAAATCGTCTTGCGGCATATTGTGAAAAATGGGGTCTCGCTATCAATACTGAAAAGTCAAAAGTTATGGTGTTCTCAAGATCAAATCAGCGTGAAGTGAGAAATATTTGGACTTTCAATGGAACTCGTTTGGATGTAGCGAAAGAATACAAATATCTTGGAATTAAACTCGACTCAACTTTGGATTTTAGGAAACACCTCACAGAAAAATGTAATGCATCACAAGGTCTCATCAATTTAACATGGAGAAATGTATTTTTAAATCTACACATAAATCTCTCTGCCAAATACAAAATCTTTGATTCTGTTATAAAATCTTCGCTTTGCTACGCTGCCCAGGTTTGGGGGTTAAGAGAGTATGAAAAAGTTGAAGAATTACAAAGAAATTTTATTAAAAAACTGTTTTATCTTCCGATAAATACTCCAAACTACGCCATATACCTGGAAACAGGGCTTCCAAAATTATTTACCTACACTCTGAAGCTTCAAACCGATTACATCATAAAAGTTTTGAAATACCCTGAATTTCGTTTGTCCAAAAAGCTGCTACTTTATGAGATAAGAAATAAAGATTGGTGGATGGAAACGTGGCAAAACCTTGGTACTGCATATGGAGAAGTTATCGACCCAAACCTGCCCCAAACTTTGAATGATAAATTTTATAAAATTATACAAATGCAAGAAGACTGTACTCGAAATTTAATGGTTGAAGAGGCCTGTCAGTCGTTAAGCAGAATACTTTACGCCCAATTAGAGCACAATCTCTGTGATAAAAATTATTTTACAGATACATTCAGCTGTAAGGAAATCTCCTTGATATTCAGGGCAAGATGTGAGGTTTTAAGTCTCAACGGAAGCCCCTACAACGGGAATTTTAATCAGTTCTGCACTATATGTAACATGAAAGCCTAAGAAGACTGCTTCCATCTACTAAGCATTTGTCCAATTTACAAACCTTTTAGACTGTGTTACTTTGGAAAAGCTGTTCTTTCAATGGAGGAGACAAATATTATCTTAAACGGAGCTTACTGGAAAGAGCTTGCCTTGTTTTTGAAGGAAACCTATAAATTTAGAATGCTGCTTGTAACAGAATATGAGTGATAATGATACAAAAAATACAAAAATATACAAAACAAATTCAGTTTAGTTTTTAATGCTATTTTCTTTTTTTCTTTTTTAATATAAAATATTTTAATGATGCCAGTCGAGCTGACGGCTAAGCCAAAGCTTATAAATTCATAAAAATCTATGTAAATGTAACAAACTCAAAATGTAAATAAATGAATTATTTACTTACTTACTTACTTAAAGTCGCCCAACTTCGAGCAATTGCATGAAGGGCCTATATTTGGAGCTGGAACAGCCAATCTAAGAAAGAAAAATACTCAGAGAACTCGTTTATCAAAGTTCTAACGAAGTTCTGCACTTATATCGGCAGTATTGTGATGATCTTCTAAGTTAACTGTTTCCTCGGTGGCACGTAACAGAATGTATCTCTACGAAAGTTACTGTGCGATTGTATCCTGCATCAAGCAGTCAAAAGACTCCAAGCAGTAAAAGCGACTTCAAGCAGACAAAAGACTTCATGATTGCATAAAATGTAAAAGACTTTTAAGAGACTTCCAAGATTGCAAATAGTTAAAAAGTATTGCATTCTTTTGATTTTTAGTCTTTTGACTGCTCTAGACGATTGATTTACTAAAGACTTCAAAATTAACTGGGACTTATTTTTGTAGGTTGAAGTACTGCGGTAAGGAATGTAAATACATTCCAAATATTCAGTTAAATGAATGGGACTTTTTGCAATGAATTCTTTTACAGTTCTGGTACTCAGGTGTCTTTCGCGAGTACTCCGAAAGTAAATACACTGCCATGAGAAGCGCTTACCAACGTAGCCGTTTGGAATCTTTTTTTTTTTTTTTTGTTTTTTCACTATCAGAACAGCTTATTTCAAGCTTGTGAAACAATGTATCTTTTCTTCAAGAGTTTTTTCACCCTTAAGTACTCAGAAATATGTATCACTGTCATCATTTAGCGAGGTGTTAGTTGTTAGTAAGCAAAAATTAACTCTAACACACTAAAGACAACAGAACTAAGAAATATTACAAAATTATTGATAAACATATACAAAAACAAATTAGATAGCTACATATAAACGTAAAATTAATTATTAAATATGACAATTATAAAGATATAAGAAACATAAAAAAAAAGCATAGTCAAGATAGTGGAGCTCTGGTTCGAATTAAGGACTTTAACGTAGTTTTACTAATATGAAAATCTATTAAATTTGAGTTTAGGTTCAAAACTTTTATCATACGAGTAATAGGCTCATTCAATCCATAATTAGTTCTATGATAAGGACAGTGAAGTAACTCCAAGTTGCGCAGTTGGTATGAGCCTCCCCGGTAGTTAAAACCTATGCATGCGAGCAAGTCAGGAGCATCAATTTGTCCTGTTATGAGCTGGTGAATAAAGACTAAATCATTATTTATTCGGCGATGCGAAAGCAGTTGCATCTGCAAAAGTTGAATACGATGCTCATACGGTGGAAGGTCATAAGGATCAGTCCAAGGAAGTCCCTTAAGAGCAAATCTAATAAATCTTCGCTGTATACTTTCTATTCTTGAATTGTGGACTGCATAATAAGGAGACCATACTTGAGAAGCATATTCTAGATGGGGTCGAACATGACAGTTATACAGCGAAAGAGTGACGTAGGGGTCCGTAAACTCCTTAGCCCATCTTTTAATAAAGCCAAGCATTGAATTTCCTTTACTAACAATGTAATTGATATGAGATGTAAATTCTAAATTGGAGCTAAAGTAAACGCCGAGGTCCTTAATACTGGACACCTTGCATAATATTTGATGAGAAATCGAGTAATTATGCAAAGCCGGTGTACGTTTCTTCGAAAAAGTTATACTTTGACATTTGCTTGGATTGAGAATCAATCCATTTTTATCGCACCATGTGGCAAAATTTTCAACATCAGATTGTAAAATAAGACGATCGGCTGCGCAGTCTATTTTCTTGAAAATTTTCATATCATCCGCGAAGATCAAAATTTCGCTCGATGACAAGCTAAAAGTAACATCATTAATGGCTAGTATAAAGAGGATAGGGCCAAGGTGACTACCCTGTGGTACTCCTGAGTGCGCCTTAAAGGAGTCTGAAAGAATGCTTCTAAATTTTACCACATATGATCTATCAGTAAGGTACGATCTGATCCAATCAACGAAGGTTGAAGGGAATCCATATGCATTTAGTTTAAACAATATAATATCGTGAGATAGTTTATCGAAAGCCTTTGAAAAGTCAGTATATATACAATCTAACTCTTGCCCGCTTTCAAGCGCGTTTGAACATTTATGAAGGAAATATACAAGGTTTGTTACTGTTGATCTTTTCTGTACAAAACCATGCTGCTGTTTGCAAATTATATTTTTAATATCGAAAGTTAAGCTTTCACAAACAAGCTGTTCAAATAATTTGGGAATACAAGAAAACTTAGATATGAGTCTGTAGTTAAAGATATCTGATTTAATACCTTTTTTAAATACAGGTGTAATAAAAGATCTTTTCCACAGTAAAGGGAATCGACCAGAATCTAACGATAATGAAAACAAATAATGAAGGGAAAATGCAATTTGGGACTTACACTTTTTTAAAATTATTGGAGGGATGCCATCAGGGCCAGCAGAGTAATCATTGTTCAAAGATGAAATATTGTTAAGGACTCTTTCTAGGATAATTGGGACATTATTAAAATTAACTTTAGGACATTTACTTAGAAACTCGAAGTAACTACGATCTATACGAACAGTAGAATCAGAGAAGGAATTACAAAAATGATGAGCAAAAGCGTTGCAAATGTCGGACGGAATCGGCATTAAATTGGATGTTCTTGAAATGAGTTCGAGTCTGCGGTTTTCTAAGCCTTGTTGCGCAGCCCATCCCCATTAAAGAAGAAGGATGAGTCAAAATGTTCTTGATAAAAACAAACTTTACTTCACCTGCAATCGTTTGACTTTAGACATGGAGTAAACCAAAACTGGGAGGCTTGCCGACGAGGAGTCATCCAGGCGGAGGACTAATTCAAAGCAGAAAAGTGAGAAAGGTTTCTTCGAGATCAAAGGACTATCAAAAGACCAATCCTAAAACCTTGAGAAGCTGGAATTCGTCATTTAGCATGTTTTTCAAATTGAATTTAAAAAAAACTTTTCAAGTTCTTTCTGAAACACAGAAATAAAAACTGGATACGTTGTACTAGTTAAGAAGTTTGGAATCTCAAGCTTTAACATATCTTGAAAATAAGAAAACTACATATGTACATCAATCTTTCATAATTTGACAAGAAATGTCTTAAAATACAAATTTTTTATTTATTAATTTTCGTTTTTAGTTTTTAAATAAAATTATAAGTACAAAATGGAGATTAGTGCGGAAAACTGGACGACTTATTGCTTTTTTCAAAGTCTCAAAGTTAATCATTGAGAGCATTAAAAATAAAATCCTATCCCTTTCAATTAAGCACGTTCTTTCAATCAACAAAGAGAAATTAATAGGCTTCACTGGGTGGTTAAAATACCTAAATATTCTCATCATAAATTTTATCCGAAAAAGTACGAGGTCTTATGGTGTAATTTATTTTACACAGTGGTAATTCCACCAGTGTCCCAAATGCATTTCCGTTTCGAGAATAACATGAAGACTCATTTGGCTTTAAATAGGGTAATGCAAGACTAACCGAAGACCCTACTACAGCTCGCTTGTGTGTGTTTCTGTTGAAATTAACTTTTTCCTTAATTTTAAGTACTTATTTGACCCCAAAAATCAAATATTTCTACTAACGATTAATATACACTCATTCCTCGTATCACCATGCTAAACGAAATCATAGAAATATGCTATCTCATGTCATGCCTTCAATTAAACTTTTCCTTCCGTTTGTGCATTTTTGTTTGACAGAACTTCAAATGTATGAATAATATCATCCATCCATACCAAGTGACTAACTTAAATTTATCATACAAATGAAAAGAAATGTTTCCGAAGAACAACAGTTGCTGTCTGCCACACGCCTTTTAAAAAAAAAAAATCTTAATTAATATTAATTTTTTTTTTTTTTTGTTTTGTTTTTGGAAATGCTTAGGGATATATGATTAAACCGTTAGCTGTTAGCATTTGACGGTGATGTCATTCATAATCTAAGAGATTGTATGACTTTTTCCGTGTCTTTTTCTGTCTGAAAGATATTAGTTTAGGTCAGTTCTTGGGCTGTGAAGAATTTCTATATTTAGGTTCATAATTAACTTTTACATTGTCAGTGAATGTGAGTGTGGAGTGCAGAGAGAAGTGAAATTCTTGATTCCTAATGACAGCTCATCGATGTTTTTGAAAGAATTTAAATAAATTTTGTTCAGTGGTGTGGTTTTGGTGTTTTTTTTTTTCTTTCTTTCATTTTATTTTAATTTAACGTGACAGCATATCTTGGAATTTTTTTTTTTTTTTTTGGGACTAGTCTAGGAAATGAAGGTTACTTTTTTAGGCTAAGAGCAATAATGCATGGAATAGACTTGATCATAATGACTACAGGTTTAATGATTGCATACTCAAGCAACTCCCAGCAAAGAAATATGACAGCTCTCAAGAAAAAGAGGC
Organism: Melanostoma scalare; assembly: GCA_949752695.1. Classification (NCBI taxonomy): domain Eukaryota; kingdom Metazoa; phylum Arthropoda; class Insecta; order Diptera; family Syrphidae; genus Melanostoma; species Melanostoma scalare. The sequence goes on along the minus strand of OX456986.1, from coordinate 31,288,521 downwards.
TTTAAGTCAAATAAATGAAAAGGATGGCGCAGCAAGGTTTTTGAAGCCTCGAGGTCTGGCGCATATTGAGAAAGTACAATTTTATGCCGATTCTGAGTTGCTAAATTAGAATGCGCTTTCCGTAATAGTGTTAATGCTTTCCGAGGGATTTTCAATTCCTCGTTAAAGGCGATACCTGTGGAAAAACGTTTGGATGTTTCTGAGATGCGAACCTCGTACTCCTACGTAAGAGGCAGACATGCTAATCATTGCGTCACGGGCACCACTCGATTTCTGTTTTTTAATACAAGAAATAAACAGTAAGTTTTTTCAATGTAATATGCTAGAGAAGATTGTGTGGACGCATCATTATTTTGTGAATTGAAGCAATGCTTGTGAGTGATCATTGAAGTGGAGTGTGGACAATATGTTACAACAGGAATAAATAAGTGCTAGCCGCAAGGTGGCACTCTAACTCCTCTTCTGTAGTATATTCTAGTTGACTCTCTCAATAGATCTAACGTACACATCCAAGTATGTTTTGCCGACTTCGCCGTGCTCTCTATTGAATCCAGCCTCCAAGCTATTTGTTCCATGGCACAGACTTCGCTAAATTTGATTGACACCTAGTGTTGTCAGAAATTTTCCCTCCGTTATTTCTCTTATCTGTGATACCCGTGGCGTGATGGTTAGCATATCCACCGAACCCAGAGGTTCGAGGTTCGAATCCCAGCAGAGACAAAAATGTTTTTTCACGGGTATCGCCTTTCGCGAGGAATTGGCAAGTCCTCCGTTAGTAAATTCATTGCCATGAAAAGCACTTTCTCAATTAGCCGTTCAGAACCGGCAGAAAATTGTAGGTCCCCTCCATTCCCTCACAAGACATGGTTGTGAGAAATGCGCTAGGCCCAGGGGCTCCTCGCTCTGTTGCGCCACCCTATTGATTTATTTTTATTTATTTATTTATTTTTATTTATTTGTTTAACACCGAGGTTGTTAGAGGTCGACTGGAACCTGTACTGATGAAAAATAAGGATCCCAAAGGGTTAATTCGAAGACAAAAAATTCATCTTACTAATGATTTTGTGGAAGCATCGAAGGACTGAGTGAAACAAGTTGAGTGGCCAAAGCAATTTAGACTTGCCAAAGTAGAAAGACAAACAAATTGTAAATATCCAGGTTCCTTTAGCATGTCAAATGCATTATGTTGGAAATCCTTTTCCCAGAAATCCAGATACGAGTATCAATTCGCTTTCAACAATCAGTTAATTCCCAGATTAGGTTCAATAAATAAATAGATAAATAAGGTGACACCACAGAGCGGGAAGCCCTGAGGTCAAGTGCATTTCTCTCAACCATATCTTGTGAGAAAATCAGTTCCTTTAACCCCGCTCGGGGCATAGGGCGTCAACAAAACGTCTCCATCCTTCTCGATCAGCAGCTAGATACCTTAACTGTGGCCACGTCTTTCTCTGGGAATTAGCTTCTGATATCACTGTAGATTTCCATGTTGTTCTTGGTCTTCCAACCCGCCGTGACCCCTGAGGATTCCATTCAAAGGACTGCTTCGCAATATCATCGTTTGGTTTCTTCAGTGTGTGACCAATCCATTGCCATTTGCGCTTTCTGATGTCGATGTCCAAGCGTCTCTGACCTGTCCTACGCCACAATTCCTGGTTGGATATTGTTTGTGGCCAGCGAATTTTCAGGATGTGACGCAGACAGCGGTTCACAAAAGCCTGCGATTTTCTCGAGATGGTGGTCGAGACTTTCCATGTTTCACAAGCATATAATAGCACGTATTTCGCATTGGATTCGAAGAATCTCAGTTTAGTGCGTAAGGAGACTTGACTGGATTTCCAAATTTGGGACAGAGCACCAAAGGCAACGCGAGCTTTATTTATTCTGCTTTTTACGTCCAGATCCGTACCACCGTTTGCTGATACAATACTTCCGAGGTAATTAAATTGTTCGACCTCTTCAACAGGCGTGTCATGCAGAAATATAATATAAATATCCGAGTTACTTTTATAGTAAAAACTGGTAAACAGAATTCTTAACTCGCAAGGAGCTTTAGACTCAACAGTCTTTCCTCCTTCTTGCTCAAAACGCTGGAAAAATGGTTGAGTTTTACATACGTAAAACCTGATTGCAAATAAACCCTCTGTCTCAGATTTAACATCTTTACTTAAGCGAAAAATCTTCTGAAATCGCCCTTTCAAATTAAGTCATTATAATTTAATGCACACCCTCATCGACTTATAGGTAGCTTTTGACACCGCTAGCTTTGATGGAATGTGCCACGTTGGCAGTGAAAATGTTTCGTACAAATTGAATTGTTAACGATGACAGAGCTCGGCTCTACATGTGTCGACCAAAAAAACTTTCAGCATCGGATTATTCCATAAAGTTTGACCTAGTTTTAGAAGGAAATGTTGAAGCCTTTAAGTGCAAGTTGGTTCAAACCTGTCAGTTTTCTGGGTCTCGTGAAGGGAACAACCTCGGTCTTGAGAGGATCGACATAGTGGCCGTATCTTGCACATCGGGTGTCAATCAGATTTAGCGAAGTCTGTGCTATGGAACAAACAGCATTGGTCTAGCTGGATATATCAGCTCTAAGCTTCTTGAAAGGATACAGTAAGCAATTTCTAAGCCTTAGTTAGGGAAAGGAGATTTTAAATCAAATAATTAAATAAATAATTAAAATGAGAAAGGTGACGCATCAAACCTCTTAAAGCCACATACCCTAACGAATTTTGAGAATCTACAATTTTATGCAGATTCCAAGCAGCCAAATTAGAATGCGTTGTCAATACAGGGTTGATGCTTTTCCAAGGACTTGCCAATTCCTCGCGAAATGCGCTGTCCGTTGAAAAACAATTTTATGTTTCCAACTAACATGTATCTCTCTTTATTTGAAATGCTCTATGAATCTAACGAACACGTCCAAGCCTATTCTGGCAACTTCGCCGTGCTCTCTGTTGCATCTAGATTCCAAGTTGTTTGTTCCAGAGCTTAGACTTTTTCAAATTTGGTTTATGTTATGCTAGAAACGATCCCTCCGTCAATCTTCTTAAGACCGAGGTTTTTTTTCCTAACGAGACCCAGGAAATTGACTGGTCTGACCCCATCTGCACTTAAAGTCGTCAACATTCCAAATCATTCCAAATGAATTCAAAACTTGGAATAATCCTTGGTTCCAAGCCTCTTTGGTCCAAACATGTCGAGTCGAAACTGATGGGGCACTGTCAGTCTTTTGGCAAAATAAGGTAACCTTCGGTATGAAATGGGTGCTGTCACTGTCACAAAGGGCTTCAGAATCTATAGAGCAATATAAAGACCAATTATCTCATATTCGTCATTTGTTTGTTAGCTCTGGCGTAAGTACGTTATTGCTTCGTTTTGCCGAATTTCAAAGTACAACATGTTTTGCCTGTTTGGGTCTTGGGTGTTATAAATAAATAGGGTGGCGCAACAGAGGGTTTTGGGTGTTGCTCTCGCTTAAAATAAATTTTCCTCAGACACAATTCGTACCGGAGCTTCGAGGATTTCACAAGCAGTTTGACTCACGCCTTCTGGATATGCCGTCCGATCAATGATCCCAAGGCTCAATCTGAGTCAAGCACACACGGTCAACTTTCCTTCTTTTCAAGACTGGTTCACTCTGGAATCTGAACCAAGAAGGGATTGTTATCGGATCTTCGCGAATGGTTCTAAAATCGATGATGGATCTGGTGCTGCTGCATTAATGGAAATCAATGACATACAACTGCAGGTCTCATTAGGCACATGCGTCCTTTATCTAAACGGAGACGTACGCTATCAAAATGGCTATAAGCTGCGTTGAGGCTAGATAGGGGAAGTATTCGTGTCTTCAGCGATAACCAAGCTAAGGCTCTACTCAACCCTCTAACTACTTCGAAAGTGATCCAGGAATGCAAGACCTCTCTGAATGTGGTCGGAAGAGACTAATTTCTTTAAATTTTCTTTTCCATGCCATCACGGCTTAACTGGAAACTAAATCGCCTATGAACTTATGGAGGAAGGATTTCGAATTGCTTTCTTAGGACCTCAACCAAAGCTTGGTTTGCCGGGTTCCTCGGTGAGGGCTTCAATCAACTATTGGATCTGTCAAGAACAGAACCGTAGTCTGGAAGTAATTGATTGTTAGAAGCCAACAGATATCTGGTTTCCTGGGAAATGGATCTCCAGCATAAAACTAAGTGCCTCTGCTTTTGACTTTGTAAAGGAACTTGAGTGTTTACCGTCTGTTGGTCTTGATCCTTTGGCAAATCAACTAGTTTCACTCAATACTTCGATGCTTTTAAAGAATTCTATGTAAAAGGCATTTTTGATCTTCAAACAAATCTTTTCAAACCCTGTTTTGAATGGAACAGCTTCCAGTCACCTTCTAATTTGGTCTGGTTTCCATGTGAAGTTTCTGTACTTCACACAACGTACCCGCTTATCTACTAAGCATTGGTCTAGCTGCACATGACAGCTCAAAGCTTTTTGATAGCGCAGAGTTTACAATTTTGAAGCATTGGGCAGAGACAGACTTCAATGATCAACATCTTGAAAAAAGCAAAGTATGGATATGAGAATAGAAAACGTATTTTTTTTTACAAATAAAGAACATTGTAGATTTGTGTTTTTGTTTTCAAGCTCTTGATCCTTTAAAAAATTCGACTCACTTTTCTTCCTCTTTTTGGCTCACCCCATAGACATAGAAAGCCTCTCATTTGGATGCATACAGAAAATTGAAATCTCATAATCTATTTTCTATCAACAATTATTTTCTTTTTAGGCCTCCTCACTGGACACTCTGTTGTATGAGTAACATTTTGTTTTTGCATTTGACTATGCAAAATGTTTTTCTGATTCCACTGATTGTTTTGAATTCTGAACTGATTTGACCATGATTCTCTTGAATAAAACATCTGCAAATTCCTTGAATCGCACATTTTTTTCTCTGCGGAATTCCATTCTTCCCTCATTCCTTCCATGCATTTGCTATAAATGTGCATTGTGCAATGTGAGTTCTAAGTTCTAATTTCCCACAATATTCAAAAATATTATTCTTACAGCTATGAGTTAAGATCAAAACACATCAGTTAATTTAATAAATGATTTCTAAAATATTTATACCTTCGCTGAGATTATAAATACTCTCCAGTCTCCATATCCGTATAAGTTATTTCTCTTTTCCTTCTCTATCATAATAGAGTATAAGATATACTTAGTATATGAAGTATGTAGTCAGAAAGTCTAGGACTGACCAACCAATGACCATTGGCTAGCTTACATGCGTAGCTAGTGTATAAATTAATATAAATTAAACTTAAATAATTATGCAAAACAGACGATAAGTTGAATTATTGCTAATATTTTATAGCTTGGTCTACCAAAGCCATACCTTGTTTTTATGTTCGCTATAAGTAGATATAGATAGATAGTTAAGCAGTTTGAATATAAATTTTCTATTTTATTGCTAATTTTGGCAAAACAGACTTTTTTTGGGCTCGTTGCTTGCGATGCAACTTTTTTAAAAGTATTTATAAAATGATAGCATAGTATGGGTTTGGTCTTTCATTGAGTATCTCGATCATATATAAATATACATTTTTTTTTGCTGAACTGTATATTTGATAAGACGATTTAAAAACTAAAGACTCTGGAAAACAAGTATTATATTGGCATGCGTCAGAACATTCACGCTGAGTAGAAAGAAGCATTCCCACTTTTAATTACGTTTCATGATAGAAACTTAGTAATTTGTTTTCTTTTTTTTTATTAAAAATTAAAGATGTTTCAGTGCTTTTTTTAGAGAGAGAAAGAGAATGAGAAGAAGTGTAATGGGTGTCTTATTATCAATCGGAAAAGAACTTGGGATAGAGATGATTGCTATTCCGTCTTGGGGAGTTTTCTTAACGTTCAATTTAGTTTGAGTTTTTTTTACGCTAAGAGACTGAGGTTAAATAAAAGAATCTAATCAAGGCAGATCCAGACAGATGAAATCATATGAGCGTCGTCGCGTCAGTGGGTGCCGGTATCACCTTCAACTATTTTTTTGCCCGTTTCTTTTGTATTAAGTTTCGGATCTTCAATGGAATTTTTGTAAATTTGAAATATCAACTTCTATATTTCACTCAATATTTTATGAATCTCTTCTTTGATTTTAAAGATTACATATGTAAAGTTTTCTAATCAAAATCTTGATGAGTATTGAAAAAAAGGCTGAATTTACGTTTTAAAGTTCACTAGATAGTCAGCAATTTGAAAGAAATAAAACAAAGACGATTTTTTTTATTGATATGAAATTTACTTCATTCGAAAGACAATCTTCTGGCATTATAATTTAAATATGATTTCTGGCATATGACCGCCACGGCTGGCTCGGACGTAGTCTAATCTGGAGGTCTAATTTTCGATGACTTTTTCCAACATTTGTGGCCGTATATCGGCCATAACACGCCTAGTATTGTCCTCCAAGTGGTCAATCGCTTCGGGCTTATCGGCGTAGACTAGCGACTTTACATATACCCTCACAGAAAATAGTCAAGCGGCGTTAAATCGCACGATCTTGGAGGCCAATTCAGGGGTCCGAAACTATGCGGTCACCAAACGTTTCCTTCAATAAATCAATTGTGGCACGAGCTGTGTGACATGTTGCGCCGTTTTGTTGAAACCACAACTCCTGCACATCGTGGTTGTTCAATTGATGATCGAAAAGTCAGTAATCATCGCTCTATAGCGGTCACCATTGACTGTAACGTTCTGGCCAGCATCGTTTTTAAAGAAGTACGAACTAATTATTCCACCAGCCCATTTAGCACACCACGCAGTCAGTTTTTCTGAATGTAATGGTGTCTCAACATACACTTGAGGATTATCATTACTCCAAATTCAGAAGTTTTGTTTATTCACGTATCCATTCAACCAAAAGTGAGCTTTATCGTTAAACAAAATTTGCTTTTGAAAATCGGGATGGATGGAAAATTTGCATAATTTGGAAGCGTTGCTCAGGCGTCAGTCTATTCATGTTGAAATGCCAAACCAAACTAAACATAAATCACTTGACAGCTGACAAAATGGACGCCAGTTAAAAAAGTGTTGCCAACTCAAAGTTCGATACCTCTAAAAAAAACACCCGTTACTTTATTTAAAACTAAAAAATGTCAAAAAAAATAAACGTCTCCCAAATAAAATACCGAACAGAGTCCAAATGCTTCTGTCATCTTTTACGTTCACCTTTTGCCTATGTTCCTATGGCTATTATCGTCCTTCTATGCTAGTTATGCAAAAAAAAAAAAGTGCTCATACGCCACAGTAATTATAAATAACAAAAAATTAATAGAGTGAGACAAAAAGTTGGGGTAGCTTCTTGCCTAACGCATTTTAGGGGCCTACATACAATTCTTTGTCAATTCCGAACGGCTTAATGGGAAAGTGCTTTTTATGACAGTGTAACTACTTCGCCGGCAGAACTCATCGGCTCCTCGATACTCGCGGAAGACAGTTTTATGTTTCTGGGACTCGAACCACGGACTCCCAAGTAAATTGACGACATGTGAATCGTTAAACTACGGGCAGCATAGACAATGATTTAAAAAATTTTGTACTGTGTTATGTTACCACACAAAAAAATAATGCCTAGCTAAACTCAAAATAACTTAAAATCCGTATTTCTACAGGCTGTTGCTTTTTTTATAAGGACGTCTCTGTTTGCAACTCGAACTGACACAAGCCATTTGAGGGATAAAAAAGGATGGTGAATTTCGTAATAGCTCGTTTAATACGACCTTTTCTGCAACTCGAGTCGACAAACACATCATATTACTCGTGTCGGTTCCTTGTCAATTTAATATGATTTTATTGCAGTCGTTTGAATTGAAAATGACTGAGTGGGTTCGTTTTAAACGAACCAACACGAATCAAATGAGGTCATTGTTACACAGCCTTATCAGTTCTGAATTCTTACATTTACATTTACATGAAACCTACTCCACACATAAATCTGCGGAGTAGGGGGGGGGGGGGGGGGGGTTGCAGCCGGGCGACAAAGACCATTTGACTGATACACCACAAGACTAACTACATTCGTTTTAAAGGAACCAACACGAATCACACAATTTACACCACTGATGCAATAGACGCTTCGTCTTTATCAGTTCTAAATTCTTTTTTATGTGTATCATCCTCTCACTCACTTTCCTATAAAATCTCTAGGAGAAAAAGTTTCTATTTAATGATTGACTAAAATTGTATTTAAATTCTTTTTCTTTTTCTTTGTTAGACACATTTTATTGGACTGAATGACTACTACTACGGGATGGACACAATTGGGTAAAACTTTAATCGCTATTGCACAGAATATCCTTTCACAGGTATGATTTTAGATATTTTGATAGATTACTTATTAAAATGCAATGCCTGAAAAACTTGAAGAAAATGTATGTAAATGATTTTTTTTTTTTTGTTCTTAACTTCAAATCAACATATTCATATCAGGCCAAAAAACATCAGTATGAATTTACAGGCCAATTTTTTTCTTCGACAAACTAAATAAACTAAATAAATAAAACAAATAAAGTGTCGCCATATAGCGGGGACCCTCGAGGCAATAGCGCTTTCCTTAAAGCCATGCCTTGTGATGGCAGAATGGAGGAGACCTACAATTTTTTGTCGATTACGAACGGCTAATGGAGAAAGCGCTTTTCATGGCAATGTAATTCGTTGCCAATTCCTCACGAAGGGTGAAATAAAATTAAGTAAGGTGGTGCAACAGGGCCAGGAGCCCGTGAACCTATGCTTCAACCCACATATGTATGTATAGCTCTTTCCCAAGTCGGTTGAGGTCCTCTTTTGCTTGATTGTCCTACCTCCACTCTTCTGCGGCTTTCCTGCAATATGCTTTTCAAAATCTATCGAGCCGAAGCCTTTCTCAGCCATCGTAGTATCGTTGATGTTCTCTGTCCTCGTTTAATAGCAACATTTACTTCGTTTAACATTCATTACTCACCAAAACCATTCTTGCTGCTTCTGTATTAATTGCACAAACATCACGCCTTTGATATACAGTCTGCGTAATCGAGAATGGGGCCATACTGTTTACCAGTCGTTGACTTGTACGATGGTTTAAATAATAATACTTCAGGACAGTTTATTTAAATCCTTTCTCGTCATTAAAAAGTACGTATTCTATTTCTTTAACGAAACGGAGTGCTATTTCCTTGGGATGTCCAAACCAACCGTGCCTCAAAATTTTTGTTGGCAGGTGTTTATAAACGCAGCCTTACATTCGATGAATAAAAACAGTTTTTTGATTTCGAATCGGTGCTTATTTTTCAAGATCTTCCGTAATGTGATCATTTTAATTGATTTTGAATTTCTTGGTCTAAAGCCGTTTATACCAATAAAGACTTATCCAGATAAAAAAAAAACGTGATGCCTTAGACGTACACATAGTTCGGTCTATGACTTTATTTAGTTGGGGCACTTGAGAAAGTCTAACTTAATCGTTTGGAATTGGCATAAAATTGTAGAGCCTTATAATGCTTTACGCTTCCAGATCGCCATAGCTTTGTTTCGCCACGCTATTTTTTTTTTTTATGGAAACCTTAAAAATACCATCTTAGAAAAAACAGAGCACTACCGTCTCAGTTGGTATTGTCATGTTCAAAGGACAGACTCAAAGAACCCTGTCAGATGGCAATATCACCTAACAATTAGACACGATCACGAAGAATCAAAACGCTCTTGATGCAGACAGATCCAACGAAGTTTGCATTTGGTTATCCTCAGACATAGACAAATCTAAATCTGGGGTTTGCCGACGATCGTATCAATAATTCCAAGCATTTAAGTGGGAAAGCTGAGATTCCTTCGAGATCACGATAACGCCGAAAAAGCAAGAAGAAGAAGACTTTTTTTTTAATTTAATTGCAAAGATCTACCAAGGAAAACAATGCTGAGGTTCCGCTCATAGGAAGTACTTTCAAGCGACCATTTCATACCGATCAGTTATTGCATTCCATTCCAGTCCATTGAAGCTGACTTGAACCGCCCATCCTCGCGTAGATTTTAAGACTGTTACCGTCCAATTATTTGGTAGTTAACAATCTCGTGCTTTACGTAGCTTCATGCATCACCATTTTCGAATTTGAACATTTTTTTCCTTTTTTTCTGGAGTCGAAGTTGCTTAGCCCTAATTAATTTCTACATTTAGTGGTGAAAATTAAACAGAAAACTCAAAACAAAATTGTCCATACTGAAGAACTATTCGTCAAAGGAAGTGGTCAAAAACTTGGGTAAGCTAAGATTTATTCTAACTTTTAATTTATTTAATTTTTGTTTTAGTTTTTAAAATTGTGCCCTTTGTAAAAAAAAGTACAACGCAAATGTTTGTTTTGTTCAACTTTTGCTCATCTGGTATCCGGCGTTTTAAAGGCTAAGTGCATTTAGTATCCCAGCTTTGAGACCGGTCTCAAGTCTTAGTAAAAAATAACTTTTTTTTCTGTCACTCATGTCTGATCCAAGATTCTTACCAAACTCTTAACTCTAAAATCGACACCCACAAAGTTTCCATTCAATGGACACGCACAAAAAACAGTTTTTCTGTAAGAATGTTTGTTCCCTTTTACACAAAAAGAAGCCCAGTAGGTATATTTGCAGATCAAATTACAACCTTCCACTCACAGAGCTCTTTTAAGTAGTGCAAGAATATTAATAAAATGCCCGAGTGATACCGTAAATTAAAACACCTATTTACCGGTTCAATATCCAAACAAAGGTGTGGAAGTGGAATCTTGGTCCCAAACGCTTTTACCTGGTAATGCACAGTTAAATGAGAAATACTGATGAGTTGCCGATAAAAATTAGTCTACAGTTTTATTTGACAAAAAAAAAAGAAGCAGAAAAAACTAATTGGTAAAAGTGAATTGAAGTGAAAAATCCTCAAAATCCAACTGTGGTCACCGTCAAGTTGAAAACTTGTGCATTTCAATGTGAAAACTAAAATCGAAATTGTTCGCTCCCAATCGATGCTAATGCACTTCGTCTAGTAGTGTAAGTCCAAGTCTGTTGCAGCGAGTGCGAGTATCTACCTATGTGCAACAAAATGTCTGCTAAGTATCTTAATAACTTGTACAAATGACCATCACTCTCTTATAAATCAACAACAACAACAACGACGACTACGAAGACGACGACGACGGACGACAAAACCAGCAACAATCACATTACAAACTGAAAAAAAGGATGCTGCTAGATATCTCTTGGTTTACCATGCGATCCCTCCTAAACTGTGGTTGATATATTGCACGATATCTTTTAGGAAACACATCTCAATGGAATGTGTTTACTTGTTGCTCATGCACAAAAATTAAGAAAAAGAAGAAGAAAAAGTATCTTATGGGTCTCCGTCTCAGCCGAGATCGCCAAGTCGTCCACTATTTTACCACCACATACGATTGTGTTTGTGTAAGTGAGTGTGTCTCTTATTTTGTGGAAGAAAAAAAAACATAAAATACACACACTCAAAGAAATACGCACGCATACCACCGAAGCAAGTACGCTCACTCTCTCTCACTCTCCCGTGCCATTATCAAAAACGCTCACCAAAACACACAAACAACAGCAAAACTACACAAGAGGCCCAAAAAAGAAAACACCAACACAATGATCTACAAATAGTAACAGGAGTCACGGAACTCCAACGATGAAGCAGCAACTTAAACAACGTGAACAAGTGATCATCCAGCAGCAGTAGCTGTGTACACTGGCTGCTGCTGGTGTAGAGAGTCTATACACTTTGGATTATTGAATCAGGTAGACAGATAGGCGTTAGTCGTTCTACAGCCCTGATCGAGTTTAAATCTATTCCGTTGAGATCTCTCGCTAAGATACACCACCACCACACCACAACCAACAGCAGCAACTTGATATTTAAAAGAAAAAGAAGCGAAAACAAGTCAATTCAAAAAGTCGTCGAAAAGTCAACATAGAGATACAAGAGCTAGAGCAAAAAATTAATTCCACTAATTTTAATAAATTAATTACTGTGTCATAAAAAGTTGCGCAAGGAAAAATTCGTGCTCATAAAAAAAGAGAGAGAAACAAAAAAACAAGTTGTACATATTTTATTTAAATTTTATTTTTCTTTCTGTTTCTGTTGTTTTTGTTACCAAAATCGTGTATCGTATTGTTGTGTGCTCTCGGATACCGTAAACCGAACAAGAAGAACTCAATATTTTCAACAATTGGATTATATACTACTTAATGACCAAAGGCAAAAACCACCAACAACTAATTTTCATTAGCCTGTTCTTCGATTCGAATTCAAAAATGAAGTTTATGACCGTTCCGCACAAGATAGCAAATCAATTAAGAATTTTTACAATAAAGTGCACTTTAAGTTTAAAAATATAAAAGAAATAGAAAAGAAAAAATAAAAATATACACACTGCTGAAGTGAAAATTTCTACATGATACTACTACAAATGCAACACATCATCATCAACATCATCAACAACATCGTCAACACACAACAACTGCAGAAGAAAAAGTTAACGAAATCAAAAAGCACATGAAGTGTAAACTCATAAATAAAAGAAACAAAAAATAGTTGTAATTGATTTATTATTTATTTGCATAAGAAGTAAAAAAGTGTTTCAAAATTTAAACAAAAGTTTTGCGTGTTCCCATTCCCTTGATAAAAAGCTTACACAGATATTCAATTTCAAAAATTCGAAATTCGAAAAGTCGATTCTTAACTCTCTCACGACACTACTTATTGTGAATAAGAAAACAAAACAACCGTTGTCACATATATTTAATGCACCTGCTGCTCTTGCTACTCTGGTTGCTGCATTGTTGCAGAGTTGCATCCATCAAAGTGAAAAGAAAATACAACTACTACTACGTATTTATAACTGACATGATTGTGACAGCAATTAGTGATCATAATTATTTCATAGATGCTGTTTGGCATTTTTGTGACAATTGTAATAACACAGCGACGAAAAAAAGTTTTTAAAAACTATATATTCTTCATCTACCATTATCGTCGGAAAAACGAACGACAGCCGATAACACAACTATCGTTTTTAATCAGTGATCGCGGTGGAATAGTTTTTACAAAATATTAATTCAAAAAATAGAAATACATTGTCTTGAATAGTGTGGCTACCTAATTTAATGGATGAAACTAAAATAACATAACAACTGATCTTGTAAATGAAGTGTAGAACGATTATTAGACGTTATTTCTACTATCGTTAATTTGCATATACTTTACACGCGCACGCGGACAAAACAAGAAAACATAAGACTGAGGTGAGTTTTTTTTTCTTTTCTTAAATTTTTTCATTTTTGCTACTACTGCCTATCCTATATTCCTCCTTATTGAAATAGTGTCATCAACATTTCTAAAGAAGATACATTTTTTTGTTTTTTGTCTCAATTATTCTTATAACCTTATCACTGTTAGATTTATTCCACGCACTATCACTGAGTGTAGTCTTATTTTTTTTGTCATTATTCATCTGTCACTGTGTAATGTTATTATTGAATTTAATACAAACAATTTGTCGTAAACAATTGCATGATTCGATATAAATACAAGTGGCTTAAACTCGATGTGTAGCTAGCTGCGAGTACGTACGTAGACGTACCTACCTACTTACATACTCGCAATCGTACTACTATAGGTAGGTGCCTCTATATCATGAAAAGAAACTCGTGTGTAGATGGAGAGGAAAGAGTTGCAACCTAAGTTGCAGCAATGAGCTGAGCTCTGGTCTTTTCCCTCGTTCGAAACTTTAAAAAAATAAGAAGCCTTAGACTGGTTTCGGCTAGATTGTTAGTATAGTGTATCTTTGCGCTTTGTTCGTAGATATTTTTTCTTATTTCATTTTATTTGCTCTGCTCTATTACAGAATTTCCAGAATGTGGATTTGTATATATTTTGTTCCTCCTTTCTACTCCGCGCTCGGCTCCTCCATCATATGTACGTATGTAGCCATCAAAGCTCTAAATGTGGCTTCAATTATTTTATTATTATGGCATTAAAATTCAATAATTCTATTTTTATAGTTGGTAAACACAGCTAACTAATCAAAGTTCTCATAACACCGATATTCATACCTACCTACCTATCTATCTATCTACCTACCCAATAGTGGGGAATTAAAATTCATTTTAATTGAAAATGAGTTTTCTTTAGTGTGATGTAAATTTTTGTCTGTATAGGCTTCATTAGGTATGCTTATAGAAATACCTGTCAAATGAATGCCTTGAACAGCAAAAACCTTCATACAACAAAGTTAATAATTATAAAACCAACAATTCTCTTTGGAGAAAACAATTTCCCGATTTTTTTTGTATTAATTTTATGCTAAAAAGAAGTTGGTTTTTTGTTTTTAGTTCGAAGCAAAATAAGTTTGTAAATTTTGGGCGCCGCCACTCACTATCCGTCGCGTCGGTCGGTTATGGTGGATATAGGACGTGCGACTGTTGAGAGATGAGATAATTTTTTCAATTAGGCACATTATTTCAATTGATTTTTATTCTCATACAATGTTGTTTCTGTTTCCTCAGTGTTTTCTTTTTCTTTATTTTTTTTTTTATTGTTTTCTTGTTCTGAGAATAAGCATTTATGAATGTACACACAACTTGACCTAGGTTTGTGTAAGGGCAAGTGCTTTTAATGAGCTAAATGCAAAAGCAAGTGAGAGTGAAGAAGTTAATTTACACTGAAGTGAGGAGATAATGAAAACAAAATAAATAAAGAAACACAAGTCTTATAGGCTATAGGTATTTGAAATCATTGAAATTAAGAGCAAGAATTAGTAAAAAGAAAATCAATTGAAAGACGCTTCTCCAGACTGCCATAAGTAATTTGCATGGAATGAGTAATTTTGTCAGTGAAGAGATGAATTTTTTGAGTGTAAATTCAATTCAATTTCACGGATTTTTAAGTGGTTTTTCACACTTCTTAGGAGTTTTTGAAGATATACCCTTCTATCTTCTTTCTTTTCCGTCCGTTACGAGCATATTAAGATCTTGAAGGGATAACAGCTCTCCCACTTACCAAACCGCGAAACGTATTTTCAAGTTTTTCCACACGCTTATTCTCCAAGCGGAGAGATGCTGCGGTCATAGTTGAAAAAGTCACTCCACAGCTAAATGCGGAAACTCTTTTCACGACACTTTAGTTTCTCTCGGAGTACTTGCCAATTGCTCAAAAAAGACGATGTCCACGAAAAATCGTAGGATTTTTCTGGCACTCAAACCTCGAACTCCAAACGTAACAGGCAGACATGCTTATAATAATTACGCCACGGGCAGGCATATGGCCATGGATTCACATAGAAGTGATTTACATTCTTTTGGTCAAAACTCCTACCGAATATTCCAAATGGATGGACGAAAATTTCTAATTTGACTTAATGTGGTCATTTTGTTCTTAATTAACTTTGAAAATATATTTTAGAGCTAAGACTTTCAACACTTCTGCCAAAATACTGTGGTGTTACTGAAGGGATAGGGAGTAGATGTTGTGTCAACTTGTGTTATAGACGCTTTTCGTAGTACCACCGTTGCGCTTCACTTTGTAGTCGCTCTATGTGATCGACTTACGTTTGTTTTTCACAGATGATCTTACTCCTGCAGCAGCAACACCATATCCTTGAGGCTTCTAAGCTACTCTAACCTTTAATCAAATCTACAAACGTCTTATTTTAATTCTCTAAAAATGTATTTGTAGGCTAATTGGATAGCTTTTCTCTTCGATTTTGGTACTTTAATTCAATCCATTCACTTGATTAGTCCGTCGGAAATTGGTCTGCTGCTACTGTACGTTTCCCTGCATAGGCTTCCAAAAATTAAAACTAATATGATGAAAGGTGCTAAATACTTAATCCCCCTTATCATACAGCCCGTTGGACCAATTTCGGACTACAAATGCAAAATAGAAAAGACTAAAAACATCGTTATAATGAATGTTTTGATACTAATATTTACATTTTATTACTTACTAGCTGTGCCCGCGACTTCGTTCGCGTAGAATAGTGACTTTTGCGTTTCTGTTCCTGTGGGAGTATATGGAAAACGTACATAGCCTATGTCCATTCTCAGGTTCTAGACTATCTCTGTACCAAAATTCATATAAATAGGTTCAATAGTTTGGGGGGTTGATGGTAACAAAGAAAAACAGACAGACATCGTTAATTTCGGATTTATAATATTAGTAAGTCTACTTTCCCGTTCTCGTGGGAATATAGGGATAAGATTCATTGCTTATGTCTTTCCTCAGGTTCTAGACTATCTCTGAACAAAATTTCAATTTAAATCAGTTTAGTAATTTGAGCGGGAGACGGTAACATAGAAAGACGGACAGGCAGAGTTACTTTCGCATTTATAACATTAGTTAGGATTTTATCTGCAGTGACACATTTCGTAGCAAAACATTCACTACGAGCGCGTCTAGGATGCTTCCTTTTTTGCCTCGTGATAGGTGCCGGTATCTCATTACACTTAAAACGACTTGAACCCAATAAGAATGCATTTCTGAGAAACTACTTTATTATTAAACAGCGCCATAACCTTTTTTCTTAAAATCTAAATTGTTCTCTCAACCCAAAATCGACAGTGTCAAATATCGATGACTTGGTTCCGGATTACCCAGCTTTTGGGAGTAACGAATAGCGTCTTAATTTTATATATATAAAATTAATAATAAATACCCAAAAAAAATATTGTAACCTAAATAATAGCCCCACTACACAGGCAGCAACTCAAAAGAAACTCAAAAGCAACACATGTTTCTGATCAGTTGCTTTTGAGTGACTTTTATTGTATAGTATTTTTCATTAGTAGTAGTTTTTATTTATTTTCAATTAGAGTTAAATTACAATATTTTAATTTAAAAAAATCTAAAGAGCATGGATTTGCCTTGGTTGACAATCATTTTCATTAAATCATCAATGTGACACTATAAACAACAGTCAACTCTACTAACGAAAACTGCTTTTGAGTTACTGGCAACTCAACTGTTGACTTGTTTGTCCATTAGTCTAGTTTTGACTCTACTGATTTGATATCGTTCCTTTGTCTAAAAAGGTAAATCAAAATTTGAGTTTTCAAGCCACATCCAAGTACGTTGACAGATTTTCTAAGCCCCTTATACCCACAGTACAAATGTGAAAACACTGGCAAGGTTTTATTTGCTTTGAAAACCCCATTAAAATTTGAATGTTTCGATTTTCTTTTTGCTATCATATCATCCAATGTTTTATGCTTATCAAATCCTTCGAAATCCTTTTTAATTCGCACCGAAGATAGTCACTTCCGGAGGGTAATTGAAAGACCTTTATTTATCATATATATAAAATTCTCGTGTCACGGTGTTCGAACTTGAACTCCTCCGAAACGGCTTGACCGATTTTTACCAAATTTTATACGCATATTCAGTAGGTCTGATAATAGGCTACTATCTATTTTTCATACCCCTTAGTGATAAGGGCCATCTACCATTAACATTGTTTAAACTTTCCGGCTATTTTCAGCTTAGTCCAGCGGGTGTTCCTGACAATTTTTTAAATAACTTAGATCCGAGCAACGCCGGGCGGGTCAGCTAGTATTTATATATTTTCATAAAAGCCTTCTAGAATAAGTTAAATCTTCTGCACCACAGTATAGATGTCTTGAATGATTTGTTAGCTTTTGAGTGCAATAATTCTGATATTGTTGTTTCCTTTTTTTTCTTTCTGCTTGGGGCCATCTTTAACAAACCCTTAAAAGGTAGAGGCAATCATGAGCCAGCGTCCATATTTAGTCTTCTAACACAAAACGTTCCCAATCTGAACTTTAGGAAAAATTAACTCGAATCGATTTAGTAATTCAATGACCTTATTGGATAATCCCTGCTTCTTTCATCTAAGAGGACATTAGATATCAGGGTATCAGGGGCATCCGAATTAATGAAATGCTCGTATAAGGCTGCGACAAAACTTGTAACTGAATTTTAATTTTAAGTTTGAATTTTATTGCGTATTCAGTACCACTTGAATGAGGATGTTTTAAGTTGTTCTTCTTTTAATTGTGCTTGTAGTTCTAAATTCTTTATCTATTACTTGAGGTCGAGAAAATATTGCCCGAAATTAGTTAAAATTTGACTTCTTTCGTTACATGTTTTGGAATATTTTTATTGAATTCATTTTCCTTTTCGTCCAACGAAGCAAGAGTTATTGAGCTTGGACTCCATAAGTGATAATGATACAAGTGATTGTCGTCCATAGGAAATGCCACCCATTTTCTTTGTACCTAGCTGTCAAAGTCAAAATAATCTGTAATTTAAAAGGAAACCACTAGGTGGCTCACCTATTCTTAATATGCCCTGTAGTGAATTCTTACTACTGTTCATATTTACTGGTATCGATCCATTGAATACTCTTCCTTCGCTGAGCAATGCTCATGTTGCCATATTTGTGTAGAAATTGTTGCCACTCATACTGTCACGCGTGTATCGCGCTAGTTTCAGTAGGAATTGCTTCCACCATCTGCTGAGATGGCAGTCATTAGTTTGTTTTTAAATTTCCTCCGTAGGCTTTGGTGTGTCTCCACATGTCCAATTATAATTGGAAAATAATTATTAAAGGCCGGATTTTGTGAATTGACTACATCCAGCAACATAAAACGAACTTGATTTATTTCCTTTGTTCCTACCCCTATTTTGGTTGTTTTTGAGATCATACGCTTCATTTTTTGGTCAAGACACATAGAAATCGAGAGAATTAGAAAAATAATGTCACCGTCCTTTTTTTGCAATGTGCATGTCTTCTACTATTAATCCCTACTTTTCTACTTAGACGATCAACCCGACAGAAAAAAGGTCTCCTCCATTCCTCAGACTAAATAAACGAATAGTTTGTGCAACGATTCAATATAGTAATAATTTCAATCCAGCCGAAATATTTCTCTGTCTCTATCAAAAAGAATGATAATAATGTTTGTCAAAAGACAATCTCGCTTGCCGGTATGTCGGTGTTGCCATTTTTATCATACCTATACTCACTTGTTTGGAAACGATAAACTTTATTGATCTTTTAATGTTTTTTGTTTGGAATTATTAAGCAACCTATACAAGTTCAACGAAAGACCTTTAGATTAATCGGAAGTCCAACTTTTTAAGCTAGAAACAGTTTTTAATTGTTTTTTTACGCTAATAGCGCAGAATATCGTCGTGATTTGTATTTGTTGTGAAATACTTTTTTGAATTATTCAAGCACTAGCATTGATAAAGATATTCAGTCTGTCTTCTTTAAAGAACAAGGTTTTGAGGGCAATGACTTGTAAATCTTTTATATTTCATTTCAATTTTGATTTGATAGTGAGTGATATTTTTTGGAAGATCAAGAATTGGAAGACCGGAGAAGAAAAACTAATAACGAGAAACCCCCCAATAGAACATGCTCTTATAAGGCTATTCTAATACCAGGAGCTTGCCTATTGAAAATCTAAAATGTTTTTGTGTTTTGGTTTTGGAATGAAAAAGGAAAACGACTCTTGAAGCGATTACACTTTTTTTGCATTAATATTTTTAAATCATATTTGGTTGTTTTTTTTTCACTAATAAACTAAAACCTTTTCGGGACACACCGTGCGCATGTATACCAACAAAAGTTCAAACATTTCTAGAGACTCAGGTGATTGTAATAATCATACCAAATCATGCGTATTTCAATACCAAATTGTCTGTAACCTAAGGTTAGATGTTAGACGCAAGTGGCAACACCTTACTCGTATCTATAGAATTCATTGTGCTCCTCAAGACAACGGATGATGGGTAGAGGGTGGGGGTAGGAGGTGAGAAGTTTCAGGTATCTTTTTTAATCGGCATTTTTACAAACAATGCTTTAGTGAACTAGTTCGTTTTATTCCTCCCATCAAAAAAATTATAAGCGCCACGCCCGTCTCACAAGGAATGCGAATCAGTTCTTTTTTCGGCCCGGTTTCAGTTGTATAGTTGAGTACATAGATTCATTTCCGGTTGTGGAATGCTCAATTTCCACCACGCATTAAAATGCACAGATATTTGAGATTAATGTGCATCGGCAGCTCCTTTCTAATTCTTTCCTATTTTCCTAACACTGTGTTTTAAACATTTTATAAGGATAGACTCTTTTGAAGTGCGCAAGTAGGAGGACTGTGTTGGTGACCAAACTATGAACCTTTTAGAGCCCTGAACTAGCTTTCGAACCCTGCTCAATGGAAATTCCGATATATCGCCCCGTTCGCCGAAGAAATATTCTCCAATTGTTTTTGGCACTCATAGAGGAAGTAAAATGGTCCTTCCTTTGCCTCTCTCTAGGCGCCCAATGCGCTGCTACCAGAAGAAATCCTAATCAAGAGAGAAAGCCGAAGCCTACTATGCTGGAGTAGAAATTCTGCTTCTTTCTTGGAAATGTCTGGCCATTAGCCATAGGTTTCTGGAAGACAAGTTACGTTGGATTCATTCTGTTTTTTTTTTTTCTTGCTCTAGTAGCTTGAGTACAGAGGTGTTGGTCTCTCTGTATTTAAGTGATGACCCTATTTTCGCCAGTTTATCCACCACTTCATTACCAGATATGTCAAGGTGTTCTGGATGGAACCTATATCAAAGTTACAATTTCCATTCCGCTGAGCAGTCTTTAATAACTGTGACAGTTTTCTACTAATTTCGATATTTCTTAACCTTATCATCCAAACAGCGTCACGAAGAGGTTAATGGTCATCTTCTGAAGGAGGTTTTGATACACTACAGTTTTGTGAGAACATTTTTCTCATCAACAATTTCGATCTAGGGCGAACTTCATTTTATGTACGCAATTGGGTATAAGAAGTTTGGAATGAGCGAGGCCTGGGTGCATTTCCCTCGACCATTCATGTGATGAATTTAGGGGTTCTACAATTCTCTGCCGGCTCCGAACGGCTATGGTGCCCATGACGTAAAAGTTAGCATGTCGAGCTTGAGGTTCGAATCTCATAAGCATAAAATTGTTTTTCTACATGACTTTTGGCCTCCCTCAGACATGGAACAATTTAAGACTAGGTTTGCTTACGAAGCTCTGCACTCTAAGTCGGTTGAGGTCTTCTTTCACCTGATTGCGCCACCTAAGACGATACTTTGATTGGGACTCGGATTTTCCAAGAAATTTTCCGGTTCATTGCACTGACTCTCTCCCCACACAAAAGGAACATTTTTTTATTTTTTAAAGTAAACTGTCGGCAAATGACAATTATTGAAAAATTTCGTTTACGACCTTCAGTTTTTTATTAAAAACCTCTTAGTCTTAGTTGGAATTTATATTATCGAGACTCCGTAGACTGTTCCGGTTCTTGCCATTCTTTTTAAATTACGAGCCATTGTTTTTTAATGAGTGAGTTAAGGGTCCTGTGCCATTGTTCTGTAACTATCGCATCGATAACATCGATCGAGAAACAGTGAGAACCGGAACGAAGTCCTGCTAAATTCATAGAATTTCGTTCCATTTTCCTACAGAACAGGGGCACTGGATACTCAAAAACTTCTCCAAACACGTTATTATATTGGCATTTGTAAACAAAAAACGGGGGTTTTTCAAGTTTTCATTCTGTCGAGTGATTCAAAATAACAATTTACAAAGACACAAAATACCTAATCAACCATTTTCAGAACTCTAATGATTCTATATCCTAGTTGATGAAATTTTTCATTTATCAAAAACCAAGCCATTCAAGCTATTTAGGTTTTTCCTAAATCATCTAAGCACTTACGCAGCCTGGATTCAATTATATCCATTATAAAATCAAAGGAAGGATTTCCCAAAAAAAAAGAAAAGTAAATCAATGAATTCTGATACTGGTTTTTCCACCAACAAATTGAAGGAAACACTCAAAAATTGCAATCTCCTAAAACAGATAACATTGATTGAACGAGGGATTTTCCACACTAAATGAATGTCACAGGACATTTTATTACGGGCATAGGTAGGCGCACTTAAGCTGACAGGTATTTTTGTGGGTTGGATATTGGGTTTTTCCTCTCGCTCCGCATATCTTTACTGTCACAAGTATTGAACGAAAAATTGGTTTTCCCATCAAATTAATTGGTAAACGCTCTCATTCGGAAGTTTTGGGACTTTCCAGAGAGTGAGGAAAATAAAAGTTATGTGTAGGTAGTGATAATGAAAGGAAATTAATGATGAGTGCTTATTCTCGTTGTACCTGTTGAGATTGAAACGTATTTTTTTTTCACTGAGTTAAGAAAAACACGGAACCGAAAACCGAAAAAAATTTGATGGGTGAGATTTGTTATAAAAAAATAAAAAATAAAATGGAAATATTTAAGAATTTTTTTTCTTATTAATTAATAAAGTAAGTCATAAAAAAGTACTTAAATGATTAAAAACAGAAAATTGACGAAAAAACGTATATCTTGTGAGTGACCTTAAACTTAAATTTTTTTATTTAAACAATCGAAGTTCTATTCGGTGCCCGTGGCGTTATGGTTAGCATGTCGATCTGTTACGTGGGAGGTTAGTAGTTCGAAACCCATAAACCAGACCAAAATGTTTTTCAAGGGTATCCCCTTTGGCGAGCAATCGGCAACTCCTCGGAAAGTGAATTACACACTACCAAAAAAAGTGCTTTCTAACGTAGCTTTATTGCGCCACCCTATTTATTTATTTTCTAGTCCAATACGAAAATATTGTCTTATTACCCCATGATAGAATTATTTAGCAAAAACCAACACTTCGGAACTTGTTCCTTCTGTTTACAAAGTCTTTTTCTTTTTTAAAGGGTGGCGCGGCGGGGCTTCGATGGGGTCACAACTCACCCACTCATCTGCATCATACAAGTGACCATAATATTCAGAAATCAGGGGCCGAATTACCGCATCAGTTATCGAATGAGTGAGCACTCGCTCCATATGGCACACCATCTCTGCTGTCTGCCATTCATTTATCGACTTCAATTCGTTCAAATACTGAATGTCAAGTTATGATACTAAAGTGCTCTATAACGTGAGAAGTAATTCGAAAACCACATAATTCAGTCACGTATTACTCGATCACGTGTGCGATAATTTGACTGCAACTTTTGTTTTAGTTAATTTCTATTTTTTCACGATACTTATAAACCAAAATTCTATGGTTACCTTTACGAAATCGCTTCTCCTTTGTCTTTTGTCTTCATTACAAAAGGATTAGCGATCTTGACCCAGTTCGATTACTTGTTTTTGATATGAATTCTGACATCAATTGTCTGACTGACACCTAATACCACCAATCGGGTATGAGATCCGCCTTTTTTTTTTGTTTCATGTTGTCTTGGTTATAGAACTCTGACACCCACGCCAGTTCTTCTTCTTCTTCTTCTTAGGTGGGCATTCCAGTTCGGGGTGAACCTAAGCCTCAACCAACATCTTACGCCAACAATTTTGATTTCGGGCGGTCTTTCACCAGTTTTGCACTTTAAATCGGTTGAGGTCTTGTTCCACTTGATTGCGCAACCTAATACGAGGTCTTCCCTGCAATGTGCTTTCGAAAACCCGTCGAACCGAAGCGGTTAGGTCCTTCCACTCTACGTGGCCCAACCACATCGTAGCTTCGCGATGCGTTCTTTTCTAGCTATGCCTATCTCGCGGTACAGCTCATACAGCTCGTTGTTGCACCCGCGCCAGTTGCTCTATTCATTTGCCAAGAAATGACACATAAGCCTCTTTTGGATAGCTTCTAAACCTTCATGCGTTTAAGTCGTGATAGTAAAACGTCAATTGCATTCCTACTTTCTTTAAAATACAGCAAACAACTTGATCAAGAAATATTTACTTTGATTCACCTAACTCTTCAGGAATTTACGAAGTCTATACGAAACTTTTCTACGACAATGAAAAGAGAGATTTCATATAAAAAAAAAAGAAATCGGAATGTTTTCAAAAGCTCTGACGTAAAAATCAAAAGTATTCTCTTACGTAACTGGCAAGTACATGCAGCACGGCGGATATTGAAGACCTTTGAGAAGAAATGACAAATTGACATACAACAAAACTTAATTCCGACTATCAATAAAAATCAAAAAAAAAATATCTTGACGAAAATGCGACTATGGACATGACCCGACCGCACGACCACTCCTCAAATCATATTCAAATCAAATTACTCATATGCCAGGCATTAGGTGTGATAGGTGTGTGATGAGAGGCTACTGCGCAATTTTCTGACGCTAGGCTGTATAAAAACTAAACACAACGAAAAAATGCAGATTGCAAACAAATAATATTCCTTTGTTATTTTAACTAGAATCAAGCAAATCAATTAGTATCTACATCTCTAGCTCACAACTTAAAAAAAAAATATAGGAGAAGAAGAAAAGTAACAGCAACTTCGATGATTGTAAACATCAAAAATTCCAACGTTTTTATGAAGTGCTACCTACAAATTATCACACTTAACACTCTCGATTATTCTAAACTAATTTAAGAAACTAGAAAACATTTTGCGATTGATTTATCTATGGATGGAGAGTACGTAGTAGGTTCTCTCGTACGTCGTCAATTATGTGAAGGTTTCCATTTTGGAAAACCAAGCAAGAAAAAAAATAAATCAACGCTCCATCTGTATTACAAAATTACTGTAAAAATAGAAATGCAAATAAAATATTATTATTATGTGAAGGAAAAAAAAAACTAGTTCCAAAGTGAACCACCATATAAAAATGTGAGAAAGAAAAACAAAAACGCAACTGCACTTGAACAGGTGCAATCAATTTACCGCAGTTTTCTTATCCATGCGTCCTAAACATAAAATGAACTAGAAACTCGAACGTGCGTTTCTATGAGTTTTTTCAGACCAAATTACTACAACAACGATCTCCGAGCGGGGGGAAAAAAGTATAGCAAATGGAAAGAAAGAAAAACTGAACGTTCGAGGCCTCAGTATGCGCTAGAGTGTTTCGTATATTTATTGGCATGCTTTAAATACCCACTTGAAACATAAGTAAAAGTAATAAAAGATAATTTCGCATTCCTTTATCCGAACGGGTCCATTGTCCAAAATCGTAATAATAACAATATCCTTACAACAGGTAAAAGGCTAAAGGCGCACCGCACCGCACTTGAGAAAACTGCGGGATTTCCAAACAGGTAGGTTTTGTAGTTTTTTTTTTTCGACACAGTTTACCTTACCGCCATAGCTGAGCTGGAGTACCCTGCGTTGAGTTATACCTGGTAGATTTTATGACTTTAATACGCTTACGCTTGCTTATATGTGCATTACTCGTTATGATTTAAATTGTGTAAAATATAAAGAAAATGAAAAGAAGTTGATTCTTAGAACATGAAAAGGCACTTGAAAATGTCAAAGGAATATGCATTGGCCTCCTTGTCCGTCCTTCCTTTCTCTCTCGCTGTGATTACGTCTGATTGTTGAATGTATGGGTTAGTGGTTAGCACCCCTTTTATCTTTGTGTTGATAGTTTTTCTGTAGCTAAAGCATAATTGCAAATAAAATTTAACTCCAATTTCTTTCTTTACCTTTGCAGAGTTGCAAGCGACCATGGGCGCATGGCTTCTATTCCTTATAGTGCTGGCGACTATAAAACCCATCGTTCAAGTTGCTAGCACAAAGGAATCATCAACATCGTTGTCGTATTCGTTATCGTTATCGTCATCGTCGTCATCTCCATCATTACCATTTCCAGTGATTGATAATTTTAATTCTAATAATAAATTAAGTGATAGTGATAGTAGTGATCTGTCAGAGAGCAGCAAATTAGTTAAACAAAAGACAAAAATTTCCTCCTCCTACACATCAGCGTCCGAAATGGATTTAAATCAGGAAATACTCATCGTCGAAACACCATCAACATCAACGGATAGTCAAATCAAATCACCCCCCAATGACAACAGCATCAATAACAGTCATCTAAATGATGACGATCAAAGTGAACAAAGTAGTGATCATCAGAGCGACGCCGACGATGTCGATGATATAGATATAGATAGTTTAAGTGAAAGGAGAAGCGCAGTGCCTGCTAAAAAGCCTGATCCTGATACTCTAGTCGAAATTGAAAATAGCCTACTGTCATTGTTCAACATGAAGAGGCCACCGAAAATTGATCGATCAAAAATAATCATACCCGAAGCAATGAAGAAACTCTACGCTCAAATTATGGGAGAAGAATTATTGGATTCTGTAAATATTCCTAAGCCTGGCTTACTAACGAAATCAGCGAATACAGTGAGAAGTTTTACACATCAAGGTAAGTTTGAGCAATACTTATACATATGTCTTTTTTTTCCACACACACATGCATAGTTTGTTTATGAAAATATTTTAAGTAAAAAGACCTTGTACCTGTGTGGTACAATCTCCTACTACTTTCCGAAGATGACCTTGAAATATTTTTTAATTGTTTTAATGCCCACAAAAATTAATGAGAATTGTATGCAGATTATACTTCACCAATGAGAGGGTGCTACCACCATTATAAACCCTCTAGGGTTGAAACGCCGCTTAAGATAAAGAGAATTATACTTTCAGTCATAAAGAAAAGGCGCCGAGCAATAAATGAGTACTTTTTCTAGAACTAGAGGTTTCTGGTTAAATTTTATTTTGCTCTTAAACTTATAATAGAGAATAACTCTTCCTGGTATGAGGTCAGTTTTGGGGGAATCCGCTGTACTGATAACTTGTAAAGGGTGTTTTTTATCGTGTGATTTTCTAGAAGAAATTAAAGGCTTTATAATTTAATGTAATTTTAGAGATAGGGTTTTGCCATTATGTTTTAAAAATGAATTCGAGCAATTACACCCCCTGCTGGTTCGAATCAATTGCAGTCGAGAGGCCCTATTTTCGAACTTTTTTGCAGCATTTCGGGCCGTATGGCAGAAATTACGCACCGAATATTCTCTTCGAAGGCGTCATTATCTGCGTAGACAAGCGACGGGGTGATTCTACCCCACAAAAAATAATCCAAGGGTGTTTAATCGCCCGATCTTGAAGGTAACTCTCAGGTTCAAAACTCGAAAATATGTAAAAATCGTCGTCAACAGCGTTTTCGTTGAGATACATTATACCGAACGTACGAAGTGTTCAGTAGTCGTATGCTTTCAATTCTTTCACGATGAAATGGCAAACCTTACTGAGCATAAATCAAGTGACAGATGTCAAAAAGACCAACTCTGAAAAAAGTATTGCCAACAACGCTTTACTTTGGGTTAAATTTGTGATCTAAATATTAATCTCGAACAGTAGTTTTTTTTTACTAAGCTTAATGCTATGTCCGCACCTGAAGTTAACCTGGGTTTCGTTTCAGGATGGTTTGAGTTAACCAAGTAGTGTCCACATTATGCAAAAAACTATTCGTCTTAAGTTAAAAAGAGACAGATATAAAGTGTGAGTAGAACGTCAACGACGTATGAGAGAATTCATTCTCTCTCCACTCAATTCCACTCTCTTAATTGTCAAAATCAATGGATTATTGGAAATAGTGCATTCAGCGCACTTGGTTTCGAGTAGGTTATCACGAAACCTAGTGACTAAAAAGGTTTCATTTTGTATGGCAAACCACTTGGTTATCATGTTGGTTTGGGATTGTTTTGAGTTAAACAAGTTAACTCTCAGGTGCGGACATAGCATAACAGATAAGCCCCATTGAATGATAATTCTTCAACAGATGAACTCTTGCTTCGGCCAACTTATTTCGATGCACTTTTTATGAAGCGTTTCGATCTCAGTCAGGGCCTACATCTTAGTCCACTTTTCGTATAGTGAACTGTCGAGGTTTTTTTTAATTTCAACAAGTGATAAATTTTCAACAGACGAACTCTTGTTCAGGTCAACTGATGAGGCGTTTCTATCTAAGTCAGGACCCAAATCGTAGTCGACTATTCATGAAATGGATTGCTGAGTGCCTTTTGCAAAGCAATGAAAAATGAAAATCTTTAATCTGTTAACTCTATATTAAAAATACAGTTGGTTAGGTTTTCTGTCATTTTTGAACAAAAATTAAGCTTTCGTAATGATGCTCTTGCTTATTTGATTGATTAGCGGAGTTCACATTGTACAATTAGTTGGACAGACTGTGTTTGATGAATGTTGGATGGTCGGATGTAGCATGTAGTTTGCGTTCAGACTTATCAAACTTGTCGTCCAACATTACGTCATATATTCCTGCGCTCTGGCCAACTTCAAAATTTTCAAAAATATTTGAGAACCATCCAACAAGTTGAGGGTTCACATTATCTAACATTTGTCGTTCAAACCAAAGTCTGTCCAACTAATTGTACAGTGTGAACTCCGCTATTACAATAATAGAGATTTGAAATTTCAATTTCAATTTTAAAGAGTCCAAAGGGTTGAAATTTATAAAAAATTTAAGTGCTATAATTTATTTTACCTCCATTGGTCCTTCGAGCTCAGCTTTTTGTATGAGATATCTTTGAAGGAAGTCAAAGAGAAAAGCAATTCTTTTATTTTAAATGTTGAAATTGAATAGAAATAGTTGTAGTGGTGTCCGTCACGTAATGGTTACCCTGTCTGCCTGTAACGTATGAGGTTCAAGATTCAAATGCCAGAAACACCAAAAAAATATATTTTTCTAACTTTGGTATCACCTTTTGCGAGGAATTGGCAACTCCTTTGATAGTAGTTTATCGATTAGCTGTTCAGAATCGGGATAAAATTATTGGTCCCTTCCATTTCCTAAAGTACATGTGTCGTAATGGTTAGCATGTCTACCTGTTACGCAAGAGGTTCGTGTCTCGAATCCCAATAGAAAACATGAAGTTGACAAGTCCTCCAATAGTAAATTCATTGCTATGAGAATGCACTTTATCAGTTTTCCTTTTGGAATCGTCAAGAAATTGTAGGTCACCTCCATTCCCTCAAAGGGTATGGCTGGAGAAAATTTCAAGTACGTGGGGTTCCTCACTCTTTTGCGTCCCTATTTATATCTTTTATTTACATGTGGCTTATTCGTTAACCATAGTATCGATACCAACTGTGTGTCAAAGGTATAAGGCTTCAGCTTTTTCGTTTTGGAATAAATTTTGTCCGAGATCAATACTTTTTCGTAAATTTCAAAACTCAAATTTAGGCGCGTTTT
Source organism: Melanostoma scalare (assembly GCA_949752695.1). Lineage (NCBI taxonomy): Eukaryota > Metazoa > Arthropoda > Insecta > Diptera > Syrphidae > Melanostoma > Melanostoma scalare. Next base: position 31,259,412 of record OX456986.1, on the reverse strand, counting down.
ATCGAAATTCTATGTGCACTTATGTACACTTCAGTAAAACATCGCTCATGGGAAAACAACAACTCCTTATGTCAATAGCCTAAGTGCACATAAATATCGCAGTAAGCTAACTGCACACAGGGATGGTTGGTAAATTTCTTTTTTTGGCACCCAGAGGTTGGCAGTCTTTGGGTTGTGTTCGTTCATATTTCTGATTTTCGACAACAGATTGAATAAGTCTGTTTCTTTACTTTTTGTGCACAGACATTTTTTTTTTAAGGAGTGGTTGTAAAATTCTTTCAGAAACTCTCTGAAAGGTCGTAATTGTCTTAAAAGTAAAGAAACGCCTTGAACAAAACATTCGCAGCAACGCAACGCTTGGAAAAACGTCTGTTTGACAGTTGTGGTATTTGTTTTGGCTGTGCACGATTTCTGTCCACAGAAATTTTGGTGGCGGAAATTCGCAGGACGGGGAAATTTTTTCATTCTCTCGAGAGCACTCTCTTTTTTGTGCACTGCTACGAAAAATCGTAACGGGATTAGACTGACTTTCGCCGAATTTCGGTGCATTTCGTGCGAATTTTCAGTAAAGAAACACACCTAATGGCTAATAGAAGAGTCAGGTGGTGACTTAGTGGGGACATAAATAGACACGCAGTTACTAACACACACACACACACACACACACAAGGGAAGTTTCGCAATCGGTCAGAAAAAAAGAACATCAGACAGAACACATAAGAACATCAGAACCAAGGCAACCAAAAACATGAGTCACAAAATGAATCTAATTGAACACAGCCATTGCGAAAAAAAATTAAAGTGACATTTGTTTGTTTACCTCGAAAGTAAAAAGTTGAAATGCGGCAAATAAATTGAGAATCGAGAATTAAATAGAGAAAAATACAAATGGAAAGTAAAAGGTATGCATTTATATCCTTAGAATGCAAATTTTTAATGTTTCTTATCCTTAGAACAATTGCAAAGGGTGCCAACACTGAAAGTGAAAATTGAAAGTGACGTCCGAAGTGAATATAAACCAAAAAATCGTTTTATTGAAAGTGTACATAAGTGCACATAGAAAATTTTCAATAAAACGCGGCTTTTGTTAACTTTCCAATATCTTTATTTTTTCGCAATAAAAAAAACGCAAAGTCCTAGAAAAGGTCAAGCAAAAACTTTGGTGTTTCGAATGTTTTTGAGCAAGTATATCTTAGTCTTGTTAATTTACAACAATTCGATACACTTTCTGCTTTTTTGCTTTAAAGTGAAGTTTTTGCCTTCCAACTTCCAACTGTAGTTACAGGTTCCAATTTTTCTTCCTGTTACGTGGTAATTCGGTACCACAATGGTCCCAACGGGCCTAAGTGTGTCAGCCGAGTTGACAGCCACTTTATCCTTTAACGTAGGTGGTAATTCGAAGTTTGAATCTTAAAAACATCCAGTTTTTCTACGAGTCCATATCGCTTTTCCCGAAGAATTTCCAATTCTTCCGAGAGGAGTTACACTGCCATGAAAAGCGCTTCTTCACCAAGTCATTCAGAATCGACAAACAATTGTAGGTCAAAGAAATAAGATTTTTAAAAACTACTTACCGGAGAAACTTCAAATTGTTAAAAAAAAATTTTTTACTGTACCACTTCTCGATCAGTTCTTAATTTCCCTCTCTACCGATCGATCCACACCAAATAGACGCTTTAAAAAAACCACTTTAGGTAACCCATCTTACGACAGTCACCTGTAACTAGGCCGTTAAGCCACAGCAGCATTTGAATTGCATTTCCATCGATGAGCGATCACGTGTTAGTTTTATCTTCAATTAAATCAGAAATTCATATTTAAAAGTTATTGAGCCAAAATTATGCTAATCATTCTATTTTGAACAACTAGTGTCTTTTTTTTCCTCTAAGTTTTTATCTATTCACCGGCTTAAAAATAAGATTCAATTTGAATATTTATTCACACACAAACTTTTTCTGTCTATTAAACTCTTATCACGACACAAGGTGTAGCATGCATATGTGAAGGGCAAAAGCTAGACGTGGTGGAGATAGGAGAGTATGGATTAAATTAAAACAAGTAGTTTTGAATAAAATCCGGTCAAGTCACTAATTTGTAATTCAGTAATATCACTTCAAAAAAAGAAAAAAATATCAAAGAATATGAAAGATTTCCAGAGAAAAAAAAAGAATGACTAGGAACAAATATCTCACACTTTTGTACCGCTTCATACAAATCGGAAGTTAACATTTATTATTTTTATAATCAAAAGTTTTGGTTGACAGCCTAACAACAGTTAAACAATCTAAACGAGACCATTTATATCTACATTAATAAATTCAATAAACCACAAACCGCAGTACGAACTCAATAAATTGGAATTAATAACAAAAAAGAAGAAAAAAATATATAGCAACTGAATTGGCTTAGATCGAGTCACTCACTCACAAAATGGTATAGATTATATATTTGGCCTCCTTTAAAGTTTATGAGAATTGATTAGTTTGTGAGTCATAATCAAAATGCCACACCTGTTTTCGATTAAGCATTTGAAGAGTATAGGGTATCAGAAGGTCCATTGATCGTTTGTGGAATTTGTTTTTGAGGTATAGGCTATCCATTTGTTAGAACGTATCTGGCTTTTGAATCCTTGAATATTGAACTATCATTGTTATTTGGTAGCAGAACACAGTTGAACCTAGGATTTCATATCTTTGAAATCGTTCGTTAAGTAGAGTGAATGTTCACTTCCTGTTTTCAGAATGTAATTCTGCTAAATTGAAGTAATCTATTTGTACTCTTTCTTAGGTCAAACTTTTGACAGCTTAAAGCCTTAAGCACAAAGTGTTTCGCTTTGGCGTTCAAATTTTTTTTTTTTAATTTAGCAACTTCGCTACAACTCAACGTTAAGTACACATATAAGGCAACAATTTTTTTTTTTTTTTTTTTTTGCTTTAACATAACTTTTGTTTATGCAGAAAATAAAGCAACGTGACCTATACTTGATTGAAATAATATAAAGCGAGTGCAGCATCTTCTACCTTTGTAGCTTCATCTGTGATGGTTTCTCAATGCTTATTTACAGCATTCCCAATCAAATGCCTTTCACTCATTAGAAAAAAAATAGAGTGAGAGAACTAACACTTTCACTGAATAAAATGAAGGTATATCTTCTTCTTCCTTTTCGACTTTCCGGCATTATGATTTCGAAGAGATCACAGCTCCCTAACTTCTAGGCTTCGAACTAGTGATCCCTCCGCTCCGTGGCGAAAAACAGAAAATGGTTTTTGTATATAAAGGGAAATAAAATTGATCTTTTGTAAATAAAAGCGGCACAAGCTATCGCTTGTTACTTCTCATTCTTCTTCATCTCCATCATCTTCTTCTTCTTTTCCTTCTTCTTCTTCTTCCTCTTCTTCTTCTTCCTCTTCTTCTTCTTCCTCTTCATCTTCTTCTTCTTTTTTTCTTTTTCGTTTTTCGTGATCTCGAAGGGATCACAGCTCTTCCACTTATCTGCTTAACAATAGTGATCTGCTCGTGGGGTACGCGCCCCGTAGGATAAGCGCTTGTTAAAGCTGAAAGCTAGCTCAGAACGCCTAATTCATTTACTCGAGCCCGATTATGAAATTCGAAGAAATTCCTTAGAGTCGAATATGATATCTCCTTTTCGCCTCACCTTGATTTTCTCAGTTACCAAATTCGAGGCGAGTCGAAATTCTTCCCATGTTTTCAGTCATTTGACTTACATTGTTCTCACTGGAAAAAAAAACAGTAAAATATCCCTTCGCCTATTGAAAATCGCTAAAAAATATCAGTAGAATGTAATAATCTTATAGATATTTCAAATTCGCCCTCGAAGTCGATAATTAGGTGAATTGAAAACGAAAGAGCAAAAGCGAAAGCTGTAATATCAAAACCAATTTCGCAACCAAAAACGATTCGCCTCGGAATGGATGATCGGACTCCTGTTTAATTTCTTACCCTAGTAAAGGCCCCGTCCCATAAAATCCGTTGCGTCCGTTCGCTGCCGGATTCAACTGACAGCAGTGAGTTTTACCGGACACAACGGATTGGGGTGACCTATAGAATCCGTTGCGGTGTGAAGAGAAAACTTCAAATTGGTTTTGACTGCGCATGTCATCAGTTCTGCCGGATGCAAAAGTTAAAAGTTGGGCTACTTTTTCCGTTGCGTCCGTTGCATCCGATGCTTATGGGTCACCTCTCATAGTGTATTTAATAGAGCTGTCAGTTGAATCCGGCAGCGAACGGACGCAACGGATTCTATGGGTCGGGGTCGTAAAATGATAAAGTGATATTGCTTAGTCGCTCGGCGGCTGCACTCAGGTCGTACTCTGACTTCTGTTGTTTCTAAAAACCGATTCACATCGAATTGCATAATCGGTTTCTCGAGTTTCTAAAAACTTAAGCCCACCCAAACTTTTCCTGGTGAAGCACGAGCTTTTTGGGTTATCCTATTTTGAGTATGAAGTTGTGAAAGTTACACATCTCACCCTTAGAATAAAAGTGCCGCTAAGTTTTCAATTTTGTTCTAATTTAGCCGCTCTGCCGCTCGCTGCTCAGTCAGTACGTTGTCGTGCCCTTAGAATGAAAGTGGCTTAGTTAAAAATTGTATTTGTGAGAAATAAAAAATAAGGTTAGTTTATTTATTGCGAAATCAGAAATTACAGGAATTTTGATTTAGGTCACTTTCACTCTAAGGGTGCGACATGATACCTTTGAGCAATTTATTGTGTCGCTTTCCATTGGTTTCACTCAGGGAAGCACTCATTTAAAAACCAATGGAACACCCAAAATTGTTTCTATTCAGTTTAACGTAATTTCCTTTGTGTGAGTGAAACACCTATGGCTCTTAAAAAGTATTCCTTGAAGAAAATTTTCTTTTTGACATTTGAGTAACATGTGTTAGTGCTTCTTGAGTCGATTCTCACTTCAAATCGAGAAGCGGCTGTTACTCCTCAGAATCATGAGAAGCGATCTTTTTGCACCAATGGAACGGTTTGAGAATGCTTCTGGACGCTCCTGGATGGTTCTTTTCATCCAATGGAAAGTGACATTAGATTCGCCGTTGTATAGTCGAAACGGAAGTAAACCCAACCTGATATCGGTGTAAATTCTCCTGAGTTAGTGGTGAATTTGTGTTCCAACTCGAACTGTAGTCTGTCTGTCGAATCAAAAACTGTTTCAAAACAAAAACTTTATGGCACGTTGGCATTTGTTAGTCTCCATTGACGATGATTACGTTGGTCGGATTTGTTGAATAGGTTATAGGCAAAGAGGAGAGCGGGGCTACGCGTAATCCTCTTCAGAGTAATTGCGTTCATTCCAAATTGATTAGTATCTTGGTTTATTGAAGAAGACTTCGCTGACAACAATGGTACAACTTAACGAAGAAGCGTTATCGCCTTTACATTTTTCTCCCGTTCTACGCATATGCGTCAGCGAGGTCCACATTTCTATAGCGCTCTCGTTTTCATTTTTCTTTACTTCTGAGCATGACGTCATCGAGGCCACAGTTTGTTGACAACAAGAACACCAACATGCGCAATGCGCCATCTTGTTTAGTTGTATATCATGACCGACAATCTTGTCAACTTAATGCCGAGGTAAAAACAAATTGCTATTTCCAATTTTTTAAATTTAAAGCTTTTTTAAAAAATAGAAGAGGCTTATGCTAACCTGGAGCACTCAGACTAATTGCCAGTCGTTTTTACTACCAGGGCAGTAGCCTTCAATTGTTTGTGTTGCAGTAGATGGAAATATGGTGGTTGTTATTTTACATAAATAACCTCAAGGGCTGCGGGTGTCCAGATGAAACTGCGAGGTTTCAAAGAAGAGTAAATGCCCTTCGAACCCACTCGTCCGGCGGCGGCCTGTCTACTAAACACTCTACCACTGCACCAAGCCGGCCAAAAAAAAACTTAAGGAATAGTTGGGGTAGCAAAGCGTCTCACCCTTTCCTACACATACGATTGATCAAACACAAACAACAACATTTAAAACCGAAAGGAGATTTTAAGGTTTGTGTTTCCAGACGCTCATCTCGGTCTGAACCGAAGACTTTTAGCAAATTCTCAACATACGGCTTCATATTTTAGCCAATATTCGATATTTGCCGTCAACGCTGCCCATCTTAAGATCGTTTTCTATCTTCCATCAATGTCTAATGAACAGTCATTGTATACTCTTACCTCATAAGGAATCAAAGTCATAAACAATAACCATCAGTCGGTACAGAGCACATCTCAAAATGTTCACTTCAATAAGCAAGGTAGTGCCTAATTCAATTTTAGCTCACAGAACATCTCCATGGACCAATTTTTTCGTTTGCCTGGAAATGCCGTGAAATGTCTTTGAAATGTTGTAACCGCATCTCCTTTTAAATAAGCCACAAGCGAATTATTAACTTAATCCTTATTGAGTCCTTGTCAGTCTAAATTTCAACATCAAATCACCTGGAAAAATTGATTTTGATGTCGAAAACGAAGTCAGAACTCAATGAACCAGACGATATTTTTTGTTTCATTGTTTAAAATATACAACGGAAGAGCATTTACGTAATTTCTGATCGTGTTCAGTTAATGCATGCGTTCAAAGTTTCATCCTTTTTTCTGCAATCTCCCGCCTAAAACCAATTTAAACGAAATATACGTACGCATATATGTATGTAGGTATATAGAGACAGCTCGCGCTTAAATGTTTCACTACATTATTGCCTTTCTAATTCTCACATCTTTATATGAGCAAGTGAAGATAGACAAAGTAAGAACAAAAAAAAATAATAATAATAAATGATTAGGCAGAGCAACAGCGAAGTGGTAATCTGTTATTTTTCTCTTTTCTCATTTTTAATTTTGTATTTTCATATGAAAAACTAGACTCTTCTTAGAATATGTGCGCTTCTTTTCGTGCAAATTGTATTCACACCAAAAACACGCAAGATAGCAAGCTGTTTTTGGAAAACGAAAACCAACAAAACGATCCTATATGTTTATTCAAAATAAAGTGAGGTTTTTCTTCTATACGTTGCTGTGCAATTAAAATTTCTGCGCCACGCTTTCACAAACATAAATTAAAAGCGATTTGTTTATATTAGATTTATCGTGTATACTATAGAATCATTTTTTTCTTTCTATTTTTTTCTTGAAAGAACATCGTTTAGTTTTGTATCGCTTTTAAATAGTATATTTTAAGTTTTGTGTCGATTTATTTTTCTAAACATGTGTTTCTCGTTTTTTTGATTAAAAAGAACTTATCCTTGAAGAAAATGATATGTAATTACATTCTCAGACTAATCGGTTAGACGCCGCCGCATCCGTACGCGTCGGCCATCTGAGGGGGAAGAGGGAAGAATAAGCTTTTTGTACAATTTCAATTGCAATGTAGGTAATATTTCTTAGAGATTAATTGATTCTTACTTAAATAGATGAAATTCGTACGAATTTTGTTTCAATTCTCAGGTAATTCGAAATTAGAGCGCAAAATACTTTCCTATTGAGAACCACTAACATATTTTGCGTCGAATTTTTAGGGACTCTGGGGCTGCAAAATTTTGAGTTTATTTGCAAATAAAGTATAAGTGTTTATTAGCTCTGTAGCGTGTATACATAGTTCATTAGATTGGAATTCTTTCAACAGAACCTGTTCAAAAGTTGTTTTCTTTTACTATTTTGATATATTTTGATTTTGATATCGACCACACCTTCTTTCAGCACATCTATTTAATTACACTTCGGTTTATCTTCATTAAAATAACAATTGATTTGTGTTTCTATTTGGATATTGACATCAATCATAATCGCTTTCAGCGCATATTCTATTCAATCAAGATGAGTTCTAACAGGCTTGAGCATTAACTATCATAAATCAAAATAGTGATTCAAGTAATAGTCGTTCTTTACAGCCAGCGACTGCTTACCACTTTTCGTAGAGTTTAAAATGGAACTAATAGCGTTTTATTTAAACGTTTCTAAGCCTGTCTTTTATCTCAACGAGAACCGTAGTAAAAGTCGAAAGAAAACTTCGTGGAGGATTTATTTTTACTTAATGAAGAGAAAACTTGTAAACTTGGGAAATTTTGTAATGTTAATCTCTCTTTATTTTGTATTTCAAATAGAAAGCCAATGGCTAGACTTTGTAAGTTCCTTATTATTCTTGGTGATGAATTGAAAGCAAGCTTTGAGCCTCTAAAAGACTTATAAAGATTGTTTAACTTACTTGTGATTGAAATACAGAGAAGTACATACTCGTATCATTTTTAAGGTGAATGGGAGTGTAACATAGACATTATATTTGTTTTTAGTTGGTACATTCAGCACCTTTTACTTTCTATTCAGCATTTGAGACTGACAGAAAAATTGAATGGAAATGCACCACAGTGTGAAGCTCGGCCTGGATTCCGTAACATTAAAGGCAACTATAGACATGGTTGTGAGAAATGCGCTAGACCCTGGAGTTCCTTGCTCTGTTGCGCCACCCTATTTGTTTATTTATTTATTGCCTAAATTTTAGATACTCAAAAATGTGTTTGAAACCCTTTATAAGACGATAGTTAAATAGCTGTCCTTCAATCCCTGACAGCGAAGTTACATGAAGCAGATATTTAACGATACAATCGACGATAGACGGTAATCGTCCAAAAAGTTGCGGAATACGGCCCTAAACTTATAAAAAACTGAGCAGCTGAATGCAATGATAGAAAGTTCACACAGCACGTTTTTTTCTATTAAGGTTTTCCCATACCGAATCAATTTCCCAGTAGCGGCAAACACAGCTGTCGAATTATGTTTACATAGTACTACGTTACGCTACACTGAAACGATAAAAACGACTCCATGTTTTCATATATTCGCAGTTACCTCGACGACAGAAATCCTGTCAACAGCGTTTCTGCTGCTGCCGGAAACGGTTTGGTTTGGGTGGGCCTTTGAATGTTTCTGTGGGAAACAAGAGTTCAGAAGCTGCAGAGTCATTTATCAATGAAAAGCACTTGTTATTCAGCGGCATCTAACCTTTAAGGCCTTTTTAGACGATCATTCCAGTTTCAGTTTCAGTTGACGTATCAGTTAAGCTTTCAGTTAAACTTATGTCTAAGCCCTTAAAAACGAACTGATAACTGAACTGGCAACTGATGAAATTCCCATCAGTTTTCTGTTCAGTTCTCAGTTTTCTTTCTGGTTTTGATTTTTCTCAATTCAAAAAAAGCTCAACTAACCATCGATTTGCCGTCTATTTACACACTGAACTGAAAACTGAAATAAAACTGAACTGAGAACTGACCGTCTAAAAGGGTCTTAAGATGTCAGTTCAGTTATCAGTTAAATTGACTTTCGGCTGCTCACAAGCAAAAAGAAAGCTCAACTGAGCACCGGACTGACGTTTAAATACACTGTCTTTTTTAACTGAAATGACAACTGAACTGATATCTGAACTGACAACTGATCGTCTAAAAAGTTCCTTAAAATTGAGCAAATTTGATTAGCCGAAAATCTAAACTCTTTTCAAAGCTCATCTTTTGAACAAAAGGTAATGTCGCTTTTAACAGAAATTCGTGCCTTCCATCGCTGAGGCTTAGTTCATCTTCTTTGGCAACAAACAGTGAACACATTGGGCACGTTCAGCAACCTATCTCAGATAGACGTATCTTTGATTCCTTTTCTAACGATTCAGATTTTTTTTTCGAAATTGCTTCCAAAAACAGCTCCGAAGTATAGAAATTCATCTTTTAAAACAAAAACTCATTCAAAATGGTTGCCTAACAATTGAAATTTATTCCAGATAGTATTTTGGAAGGAATGGTTTGTGCCTCTGCTAAATGTTCAACGCATAAATGTATCCCGAAGATCTAAATCAGTGCTTAGGGAAGTTTAGTGGTGAAAGAGAACTGCTATGTGACCGATTTCCTTATTTCTGCTCAGAAGCAAAAATATCTTCTTGATTCATTTACATAAGTTCGCCGCTTGAAAAGCTCTAAAGCTCTGATCCTTCCTTGGTGAGGTAAAAAAGATGCTTTCAAATGCTCTGAAATGCTTATACCCATCTGTTTTATTTGGAAACATCTAAAATGGCTGCCCCTGCGAGGAATTTTAGAATAAAGAATAAACCGGAAAATGTGTGTGTGTGCTTCTTCAAAAAATCTGACTTCAAAACTTTATTTTATTACGAACTGCCAATGCCAATGTGCTAACAAAAAATTTTTCTTTTTATTTGCAGATAGTAAAATCGACGAACGATTCCCGCATCATCATCGATTTAGATTACACTTTGACGTAGCAACAATACCCACAGAAGAAAAACTTAAAGCTGCCGAACTCAATCTTAATCGAGACTTAATCAATGGCATGGGACGAGCAGCAGCCAACCGAAGTTCTTATCAAGTTTTAGTTTATGATATCCTTAAAGTTGGTGTCAAGGGTAAACGCGAACCAGTTTATCTACTACTCGATAGCAAGCAAATCCGCCTTAATAGTACTGAAATTGTCAGTTTTGACGTTCAGCCGGCTGTAGATCGATGGCTAGCTACACCAAAAAATAACTACGGACTTCTTGTTGAGGTTCGTACAGTGAAAAATCTGAAGCCGGCGCCGCATAATCACGTACGCCTGCGTCGTAGCGCCAATGAAACACCAGAAGAATGGTCGCACAAGCAGCCATTGCTTTTTACCTACACGGACGATGGTCGGCATAAAGCGCGATCAATACGAGACATGAGTCGACCAAAACGCGCACATCACGCGCGAAAAACACATAGAAGGAAAAACAACGATGAGATTTGCCGACGGCATTCGTTGTATGTGGACTTTGCTGATGTCGGTTGGGCTGATTGGATTGTAGCGCCGCCGGGCTATGATGCGTACTACTGTCATGGAAAATGCCCGTTTCCGTTGGCCGAACATTTAAACACCACAAACCATGCGGTTATACAAACTTTAGTCAATAATATCCATCCAGGTAAAGTGCCAAAGCCGTGCTGCGTGCCAACGCAATTGACTGGCATATCGATGCTCTATCTAAATGACGAGAAGTCAGTTGTGTTGAAAAGCTATCAGGATATGACAGTAGTTGGCTGCGGTTGTCGATGATTGTTAGAAAAAAAACATCAAAACAACAAAACTAAATAAAAAATAAACGGAGATAGAATTTACACACACAGATAGTTTGGTGTTGCTGTTTTTTAAACAATAAATGACGAAGAAGAAAAAAAAGGAAGAAGAAAATCTACTCCATCTGTGCCATTACTATCTACTCTAAATGGTGTTCGAGGGAAAAAAAATTACATGTGGATGTTTACACACCTGCTACACTGTACTGCGGCTTCAACGAGGAGCAAAGTGCACAGCACACCGTTCACTTCAGAGAAGACATCGAAAAAGCGTCAAAGGACGAATGCTGCATATAAGGCAATGCAATGACGACGCGACGCGACGCGCTGGGCTCTGCTGCAGGCATTTGTTAATTTCAATTGCTAAAAGCATCACACAATCGCAGTGAATCTTGGAATTGTTTTTTAATTATATTTTTCTATTTCTTTTTTTGAGTCACTTTGAGTCTAAGTGACGTAAAAAATGTTTTTTTTTAATCACATTCTGTAAATAATTTGGCTCATGCATTTGCTTGGAAAGGACATTTGGCGACGTCGTGTGCTAGTTTTGGAATGAAATGGAATTTGGAATTACAATTAAAAATATTTTTTTTAAAATTTAAGAGCAATAATTTACTTGAACGTGGCTACGTTAAAAGGTAGTCGCTGCTGTTTTAGGCTTTGCAGCTATCAACTGTCAAAATCTTTTTGTCTCTTACGCAAACTACCTTTGTTGATACATGCAGCATGCAACTTTTTTCAAAATTCACTTCACATCTCTGCAACTATACCCTAACCAGTGAATAGCACAGCTAAGAACTACTGACAGAGACGACATTGATCACACTTACGAAAAAGAAGTCTGCTTTTATGTGGATCTGCATGCATGCTGCAAATTGATCTGTTCGTGCGTTGGTACCAAGGTGTCAATGCAAGCCTGTCAATAGGCAAGCTACTGCACTGATTTCATTTCACTTGCAGAAATGTTTTTTCAAAGCTTAGCTTTCTATTCGCTTCCTCAAGCTGATTGTCTGTATTTCTAAAATCAGTTTCAGTATCCTTTCTGTCAAGGGACAGTCAGTTGTATGATAAATGTTTTGAACTCGGTATCCATTAGTTTTAAGATTAGCGAAATGAATTCCCGTCAACGAAGCCAATTGGCTGGCTGAATTTTCTTTAACACATAAGCTCTCATTTTAAATTACAAAAAAAAAAAACCACCCATTCTGTTGAATGTCTTCCACGATGGCAACTGTTATGAGCCATTCAAAACTTAAATTGCAATACTAAAAATCAGAAAACAAACAACTAGAATTAATTTTTCGAAAAAAAAGTATATAACAAACTGTGTCTTACAACATATGTAAATTTTCCTCTTCACTTTCCAAAACCTGATTGAGTTTATCAACTTTGTGTATTGTTTATTATTAAAAAAATGTGATTTAGTTAAATTATATATAAAATTTAAGACTTAATATATATTATATATATTTTTTTTTTAAAGTTGTAGGTACAGAAAAGAAAAGAAAAACGAAAACAAACAAAAAAAAAAGAGAAAACATATCTAAAATATAAATAAAAGAAGTTGGCAGTAGCAAAGAAGGTTAAATATTGTTCCATCATACATTCTGTTTATAGTTTCATGTGCATTTTATGTTTTATTTGTTGTGTTTGTTATTTTATATTGCAATTTTTTCTTTTTTAAGTTGAATAAGTTATTTGTTAAACCTTAACCAGCATCAATATTAAAAAACGAAAATTTGAAGAACGAAAAAAAAATTGAAAACTAATTGAAAACAAAAATTAAATTAAATTAAAAAAAAGAAGTGAGCTTTGCTAACTAATAGAAATCTATATAATTATTTATATAATTTTAATGTAGTAATGCAGTGCCAACTGCCAACTGGAATTGTAAATATTGAACATATTTCTTAAGGTATTTTTATAATATAATTATTAATATAATATATTATTTTGTATATGTTAAGAGAAATCGAAGGAGAATCAATAAACAAACAGAGGAGCAAATGTTTTCCAAAAAATTTAAACAAAATTGATTTTGTGTTTTTTCTTCTTTCAAAAAAAATATAAAAAAATAAGTCATCATTGACAATAGGTGCGTTTTTGTCGCAACTCACTGTTATCTTATCAGTTCAACATGGCACTTTACCACAGAACACAAAAAAATCAGAACAGGGCTAAAATCGCTCAGTATTAATTTGTTAATGTGTTCAAAGGTAAAATCCATTGCTGAACTGAGTCCACATTACGAATTACGAAACCCAAAAAACGATAGGCACGACATAGACCGACTACGAATTACGAGCATGGATCCCTGACAATGTCAGAAAAATAACAAAATGACCACCAAAAGCAGTCGTAAAGGAGAGCGAGTATTTTAAAACGTAATCGTAACGTAACAATAACGATGGTGTTTTTTGCGAGTATCGTTATTTGTAATACTGGCCCTGATTATATAATTACTGAGACAAAAACGCATCTATTAATGGTTACAAATAAAATAAATAAATAAAAGGAACACCACAGGAACATTGAAGATCGTGTCTTATAGCGCATTTTTTCAACCACAACGGATTGAGGAATGGAATAGATCTTCAATTTTATGCCAATTCCGAAGGGATAACCAATCCGCTTTTCATGGCAGTTAAATACTCATGGAGTTCTTTTCGTTCTCGCGAAGGACAGTAATTGTAGAAAAGTAATTATGTGTTTCTGAGATTTGATCCTCGAACTCTCTTGGAACAAGCAGACATGCTAGCCATTATGCCACGGATACCTTTGTGGCCATTGAAAGATCGAGATATGAGGAAAGGAGTTCTGTTTTCTCCTTCTTCTTCATTTTTCCGTGGTTACGAGCATCGTGATCTCGAGGGGACGACAACTCTCCCACTAATCTGTTTCCCTTGTCGGTACATATCGATTCACCGCGATCACCTCAGATTGCGTCAGAAACCCGAGGATTGTTTCCAATCATATGCATGTCGTTCTATTTGCCTGTACAAGGAGTGTTTTGGTCTGCCTTTCATCTTTTTCCTTCGCGGTTGTGTCTGAACGTTGTATGATATTGCCTCTTCGACATGATTCTCTGGAAATCTCCCTTGAATCTAACAATACCAACTGAGCCGTCTGTTCTGATTCATTCGAGTCTCAGAATGCACTTCTTTCGAATTCGACTAAACTTTCTATCGAACAGAATATCAAAATAAGCATGATTAACAGAACGGTGTTGCCGTTACCTATTACGTGGGAGGTTCGAGGTTCGAATCCCAGAAACACGAAGGAAAAATTGGGTATCGCCTTTCGGGAGGAATTGAAAACTTCTCCGATAGTAATTTCATGGCACTAAAAACACTTTCTCGATTAGCCGTTCGGGCTCGTAGATCCATTCTATTCCCTCACATGGTATGGTTGAGAGAATTGTGCTAGGCTCAGGGCTGCCAGCTCTATTGCGCAATCTTATTTATTTATTTTATTCAACACAACTTTTCGTTCGGTATGTGGATTGTGGAAAGGCTGAAAACGAGGTGCCGTTTTATTATCTCTCCACTCCTATACTACCCATGGCGTGATGGTTAGCATGTCTGCAACAGAGGCAAAAATGTTTTTTCACGGGAATCGCCTTTCGCGAGGAATTGGCAAGCCCTCCGTTAGTATACTAATTGCCATGAAAAGCGCTTTCTCGATTAGATTCGGAATCGGCAGAAAATTATATGTCCGCTACAAAGCATGGTTGTGAGAAACCTCTCTGGGCCCTTTGGCTCCTAGCTCTGTTGTGCCACCCTATTTATTAATTTTTATGGTGCATACCGATTCACCCTCTTTTGATGTGTTCATTGTTCCATTGATCTAACGTATGTCCCTGATATTTCGCGATGTTGTGGTGCCGTGGTTTCGGTTTGGCTAGTTTCTCAGCTGATTACTAGGAAACATCCCTCCTTATCACCTTAGTTCTGCTCTCGATGAACTGGTGCAGACGTTCAAGAGGGCGGTTTCAGATCGCGATCCCTTCAATGCTATGCAAATTGTGCAAACTCATTTTCGATTTTCCAAACGAAAATGTGCTTCTCGATTTTCCATAAGGATAACTCGAGAAGCATTTTTGTTTGCTTCTTCTACCTTTTGTCACTAGCCAAAGCTCATATAGGAAATCTGCTTTGTACATTTTTAATGAAAATTTTTAATTTAAAATTAAAAAAAAGTCTTTTGTGATTTTGCGCTGAACCGAGTGGATCAAAACCCTCACTACTACCTTCGATGGAAAATGTTATTAGACGCTTATCCTTTTTTGTTAAAAAATTATTCAGTATCAACTCTTGAATGTTAAATTTTTGTTTCTCTTGAAGTATGTGTTTTTTATGGGACTTATATTTTGCTCTTAATAGAGCGGTTAAGGTGTGAGACATCTGTTCTCATCTGATCGCTTGTATCAATAAAGAAGAAGTCTCCTAGTCCTAGTGTCCTAGTTGTGGTTTACGTTTAGGCAGAGAGGAGAGCATGAAGAGAGAAAGTGTGGGATTGTCCCTTCCTTCTCATCATTCAAAAAACTTCTGCAAGAGTCGTTTAATAAACTGTCAAATTTTGCCGGTAATGACATCGATTACTGAAGTTATGTGTTATCTGTTTTGGATAAAAAATGTTTTGGACAGACCTGTAAATCTGTTTTGTTGCTAGACCTCTCCACCTGCTGTTTATTTGAACCATGGCATCTTGCTGAGTTTGCATGAGTTGGATAAAGTGATTGGTATCCCAATTTTCAGCCTGCTAGTTAAGATCGGTATCCCTGTTCTATTTCTGGAAACTACATCGGCTTTGCAGTTTCCTATAGGATATCTCTGAGCCTCGGCATCCAAAAAAGGTGAATGTGGAACTGTTCAGCCATTTCCATGAGAAATAGTCGGCAGTTGAGCGCGGTTAGCCAGTTCATGGTAACAGTCCCTAGTGCTTTGAGGTCTGCTTGGCTGTCTGAGTGGTGTCGTGGTGTCTTTGGCGTAAAGGCCTGCCTGTTGTGTGGGAGGCTCCCAGAAACATCGTAAGTAAATGGTTTTCCGCTTGTATCTCATTTTGCCATGAAAAACGCTTTCTCAATTAGCCCGGCAAAAGCATTAGTTGATCCATGTCTAAGCAAATTTTTATTTTTAACCTTTCGATCCAAGTGGGGCTTATTTGTCCCGATATAGTTTTGATTTTTCGCTTTTTGGATCGAAAGGGTTGAGGAGGTATTCAACACTGACAAGGTACTATTTACTTGTACTTTTTCTTCTTTGAAACTCCTAAAAGTCCTCCTTACATTTTTTCTTCTGTGCCATTTTTAGCCGCCAAGTTTATGAGACGAAAAAAAAAACAGAATACAACTTTTTTTTTTTTCGACGTGAATTAAATCAGACGAATTAAAAACAAAAGAATCACTCGCGTAATGTGATAAAATGGAAATAAACTCAAAAGGTGAATATGCCGACAAATAACCTTTGAATAGTGTTCGTCTGTCGAATTGTATGTCTTTCAAACAATAGCCTCATTGGGAGGTTTGTTGTGTTCGGTTTTTATTTCGCAGACAACTCGTCTCAAAAACTCAACTACACCGGCTAATAATGAACATTCCTTTTCATAAAACAGTGGGGCTTTTGTTTTACCATTCACTTAAAAGTATGCAAGATACTGTGGGATAGTCGCGATGAATGAGCTAGAGCTCCGGACAGACAAGGCATATATACGAACGAGCATTTTCAATTGACAATCAATGTCCTTTTAGCATCGTTCACGTCCAGTGTGTATTTGTTCTTCTTTTTATTTTCTCATGTAGGTAATGGGTTAACTATTGGCTTAATGTTGGATCATCATTCATCCGTAGCCAATTATCATGTGCGAGCATTGGAAGCGAAAAGTATGTTTGCGGTGTTTTTCATGTCTATGACATTTAGAGATCCAAAAGACTTATAGTTATGCATATGTCCATATTCATAGTATATAGGAATGGACATACATAAAAGCAGCGGCCTCTGAAAAGTTTTATTGCTTAGATATCGAGAAAATGTCAACAGCTTTTTCAAATAACTCAAACAAATGTGCGGTGCCGTAGCGTCTACTATTGACGCTTTGATTCTGTTTTCATTCGTGGGTAGTAGAGTCAATTTAAAATTGAAGTCAGAACAATGTGTGCAAGCGCTTTCCTGGACGTTTTCCAAGCTTCACATAAAGTGTTGCGAATCAGCTATTTCGTAAGACTATGTACTAGAAGTGACAAGTGTCGATGTTCCGCAAGGAAGTGATCTTGGGCCAGTATTATTCGTTCTGCTCATTCGATGTGTATCTCCTCAAGAAGACTGTAATTATAAAAGTCACTAATCGCACATTTATATCTCGAGTGAAGTCTGAATATATGCTGAATCGGCCACGAGCCTTAAACGAGCCTTAATTTTCCGTGATGGAGGACAAAGTACCAAATTCATAGTCCAAATCAATAACGAATGAATATTTTGAAGCGAATGAAAACTGCATGGAAGTACTGTAAACCAATAAAAAAAACAGTTAAACAGTTAAACCGTACTGTCTTACTAAAACGAAGTTCTGAGAAAATAGGCTTTATTCTTCAGGTGTTGCCTTTAAGCTCCAACCTACCAATCTCAGGCTTTCTAGCTCGAACGTATCTTTGGAAACTTTTGCCAGAAATCATCGATAGAAAAGATTCACAAAAAGAATCTTACAAGCCTATATGGTTTGAGTTCTGAATTCAGATTTTTGAAGTTCTGCCTTTGATATATTCTTGCCTAGACCTCATGATGAAGAAAATATCCTCTGAATTAAGTTCGTGATTAATCTCATTGAAGTATTTTGAAGATTGTTATCAAAGAGAGCAATGTTTCCATTTGTTTAAAATTTCACACATCCTCCTTGCTGCCACAACAAGCAACAACCCATACCATATATACTCTAAAATAAAAGCCAATTCAAAGGAACCTTGCCTAATCTTAGAGGTGGTCGCAAGAGAACTTTATAGAGGTGAAGTCAATTTGCCTTGCAATCCATTGCAGAATGAGCTCTACACTCATGCCGCTAAACAAAGATACATATAGATGCGCATACCATGATTGAGTAATTTATTTCTTTATTGTTTGTATTGTAGAAAACATTAAGAATTTGCAATATACTCCTCGTACCTTCGAGCTTCTATCCGCTTTATTGTTTTTATACCTACATATATATTCTTCGTTGGCGATGAAGAGACAGAACACGACCTGGAGTGTGTGTAGCATGGAACGTTGGGATCTGGGTGATCATAATGTGAAGCAATCTTGTTTGTTGCGTATGGTGGAATCGACAATGGATGACTCTCATAGCAGATCATGAGAACACACAGCACAATCGAAAAAATACACGAAATGCCATTAAAGTACAAAAAACAAAAAGGAATCCTTTTGGGCATGCAATTAAAATTGTTTCGGAGGGGATATGGCGGGTTAGGTTAACCGTCAGAAATGCAATGCGGCTTGTATTTATGGTTGCCCAGGTCCAATCGGTTATTAGGTTGACTATTGAACATTAACACTGCATACTTGGGATCAATCGGAGAAACTATCAATTTTATGTTCACTGGAAGGCCAAAGAAATATTAGTGTCTGTCTACACGTCGTTATGTTCACGATGTTATATTGTTTTTGGTTGCTAAGCAAACTCAGTGAAGAGTCGACCGAATTTGCATAGAAGTGACGTTATGTCGAATTTATTTCTGGACTAATTCGATCGCATCTTCACCGACAAAGAATGACATAACGTCATGTAGTTTTAGTTTTAAATTCATTTTTATTGTATATCACTTATAACTACTTACATGCTAACAAAAATGTTTAAACTAGCTTACATAATAACTTAATTAACTTACTGACCCTAGGCGGGTACTCTAAATTACACAATAACTTATTTTTATTTATTCATCTTTACGCAAAATTCAAAGTTCATTTAAAAATATCAGTCAGAATACAATTGCCGCTTATGAAAACTAGGAAGGTTTGGAAAAGTCAACTTAAACGTATCTTCCATTTAAATGGAAATCGAATTAATCCAAATTATCAAGAGCTTTCTAGTCGTATTTCTTGCTTAAGTAAAATTATAAAAGATAAAATTCGAATTGATCTTAACGAAAACCTCAAATCAAGACTTAAAAATCTCGGACCATCGCCTCAAGTTTTTAAAGAAATTAACCAGCTTTCTGGTCGTAACAAATCAAACCCATTTCACCACCCACTGACATATAGAAACACTACTCTTTATGCAGATTCAGATAAAATTAATGCATTCCAAAATTTCTTTAGTGAAGTATATGCAGAACGCAGTCATATGCTTAACCCTGCCATAGCCCTTGAAATTTCTACAGCCAAAAATTCTTTCTTTAATCTCAATACATCTACCATTTCGTCTTTTTCTCTCCAAAATAAATCAGATTCTACTTCCGAAAATTGTTTTGTTTCACCTCCCTTCATCGAAAACATTATTGCTAACTTAAATAATAAAAAATCGTCTGGTCCTGACAAAATTTCAAATTTTTTTATCAAAAAATGCAGTAAACCAATTCTAAGACCTATTACAATCATCATTAACAATTGTATAAATAATTCTTATTTTCCCACGGCTTGGAAAGAAGCCATTCTTATCCCTATAAAGAAAAAAAGTTATAGTAATGACCTTGACAATTTTAGACCGATTTCCCTCATTTCAAATTTTGGTAAAATTTTAGAAAGAGCTATATATAAACAAATTGAACCATTCTGTGAAGAAAACAATATTATTCCTAATACACAATTTGGATTTAAAAAAGGTCATTCTACAGAACATGCAATATTACTTTTAGAAAATAATATTTTAGTTAATTTGAGAAAAAGAGAATGTACGGTAACATGCGCATTGGATCTTAAAAAAGCTTTTGATTCAATGTGGCCAGACGGACTTATTTTCAAAATGATTTCACTAAATTTTCCAGTTAATGTTATTAAAATTCTAAACAGTTTTTTTTGCAATCGTTACCTTAAAATAAAAATTGGTTCACTTTTTTCAAATCATATTCAAACTCATACTGGTGTACCGCAAGGTTCTTTTCTAGGTCCATTCCTTTATAATATATTTATTCACGACTTCCCATCTTCCATAGGACCTTCAAAGAGTATTCAATATGCTGACGATACAATCATTTATGTCCCTCACAAAAGACCCCATGAAGGACTTAAACTAATTAAATCTCACCTTGAGCAGGTAATTTCGTATTTTGATAAATGGGGAATTTCAATAAATTTTCAAAAATGTGAACTGATTTGCTTTAGAAATGCTTCCCCTAGAGGACATTACCTAGCACACTCAAAAAATATTCCTGGTTCTGGTATTCTGATAAAATACACCAGGAAAAAAACTGGTAGATACTATCGTTTTCGTGATAAATGTTATCGTTTTTCATGGTAAACCTTTATTTATCTGGATCTTGGTAGCCGGTACCAGGACCAGGAAGACACATTTTTTTACCAGATTTACTGATAAAATATACCAGAAGAAAAACTGATAAATGCTATCGTTTTCCTGATAAATGTTATCTTTTTTCATGGTAAACCTTTATTTATCTGGATCCTGGTAACCGGTACTAGAACCAGGAAAGTAAATTTTTTACCAGATTTCCTAATAAAACTTTTACCAGGAAAAATAAGGAGAAATAATGGTAGGTAATACCACATTTCTGATATATTTTATCGGTTTTACTGGTAAAGTATATTTTATCTGTATCCTGATAACCGGTATCGAGCCCGGCTAAAAACTCGTCTATCTGATTTTATGATACATATTACCAGAAGCTTCTGATATAAAATGCAACAACACAAATCCTGGAAAATAGAACCATTTTCCTGATCAATGTTATAAGTTTTTCTTGTAAAGTAAAGTTAACCTGTAATCTGGTTGCTTATATCAATAAAAACAACATTTTGTTTTTCTGATAATCTAATTAATAGATAAGCATTCAATTCTTGAGTTATTTTTTTAAGAACACAAACTCACAGGTTTTATACAATAGTTCAAAAAAAAAAATAATATTCCTACTAAATACTACCAGTATACTGGTAGCAGGTACCAGGAAAACTACCCGATATATTGGTAAATTTTACCAGAACACAGGTAAATTTTACCAGGAAAAAAATAATATTCCTACTAAATACTACCAGTATACTGGTAGCAGGTACCAGGAAAATTACCCGGAGTCCTGGTAAATTGTACCAGAATACAGGTACATTCTATCAGGAAAAAAATAATATTCCTGGTAAATACTACCAGTATCCTGTTAGCAAGTATCAGGAAAATGATTATCTTTTCCTGTTAGATTGTATCAGGCAACTGGTACATGTTATCAGGAACTCTGATAATATTCTGTCGGAAGGGGAAATATTTTTCCTGGTACGGGCTACCAGGAGAGACCGATATATTCTATCAGACGACCTGGGAGAATCTCGTTATCAGTTTTTCCGATAGATTCTTACAGGAAATCTAATAAATAGAACCAGGATATTTTTTTGAGTGCAGTTAAAGAGAGTAAACAGCTTCAACTCTTTATCAACGGTAATCCAATTCCATTAAAAAATCAAATAAAATATCTAGGAATAAATCTTCATCATAGACTAAGAATGAATCCCCACGCAAGACTCTCACTCAATAAAAGTAAAGTAGCAGCCGGTCAACTTAAATTTCTTTTTAGATCTAAATTTATTAATAAAAATACAAAACTTTTATTGTATAAGACTCTTATTCGCCCCATACTTTCTTACGGTTTTATTTCTTGGTTCAAAATTTCTCCCACAGTAGCTAAGGAATTTCAAATTTTCGAGAGATATATTTTAAGAAATTGTCTTCGCAAATATAGAAGGCCTAATGGAAAATGGTTTAAAAACTCAATTTTATATAAAGAATCCAAAATTCAACCTCTTTTATATTATCTTTCTGACCTGGCAATTAAAAGAATACAAAAATTTAGTTATCATGAAAACCCTCTAATAAAAAATATGTATTTTGAAAATATAAATTTTATGTTAGAAGAAAGATATTATATGTCCCCAATTAGCCTAGCTAACGACTCCTCCAGACAATGCCTCCAACTAAACAACAACGAATATCTTTCTGGCTTCTTCGCGAGAAGCAATCCCGTCACTTATAGAGGATAACATTTCTCTAAATATTCATCTTGAATTAATTTAAACATTATTTTATTGCATTAAAATGTGTAGTTTGTTATTTTCGTTCATTCCTAGATTCGGAATTGTGCTAATGTCATTTCACTTGAATTGACTTAAGCACCTTTTTAGTTCTAAGTTATTATTATTATTATTATTATTTTAGTCGTAAGTTGTAAATAAGTTCTTTCTATCATTAGTTTTAAGAAAACCATCACAAACTGTAAAATCTGTAAGTGTCCTTGAGCAACACTTAAAAACTTTTTCTTTTTCTCATCTGATGTATTAATTTGTTTTAAGTATTAATTTAAATAATTATTCTTTAAATCAAAACCATTACGTAAAAGCTAGACCAATTCAAAGTCAGCTACTTCATAAAACACTGTATATTTTACTCACATAAAATTGTAACTATGAAAAAAAAAAAAAGTCTCAATAAAAACTCAATTATCAATTAATTCTATTGCCTTTCGGCCTAAAGATACAATATATCTATTTCAACCTAGAACTAATACTAAAACTAAGAAAGTTTAAAAAACTTAGTTTCCAAGATCAATATTTTTTGGTTTTTCTTAAAATTACTTACAAATAATTAAAACTACTTAAAACTAGAGCAGCCATAGTAGCTTTTTATAATTTTTGTTTTTTTTTTTTTTGTTTTTTGTGTTTTATAATTTTTTTTGGGATTTTGTATTTTTTTTTTTTGAATTTTGGGGACGCACAGTAATTTTTACATTTTTTTTTTTTTTTTTTGATTTTGATTTTTTACAATTTTTTTTGATTTTCGACGCCGCAATAATTTTTATAATTTTTTTTTTTTTTTTTTGTTTTTATAATTTTTTTTTTGTTGCCACTATCAGCCCTATTATGGTTGTCAAATATCAATACGATACTTGATAAATTTGGTCGTCTATTCATCGGAACTTTTGATCAGTTGTGAA
This sequence comes from Melanostoma scalare, assembly GCA_949752695.1. Taxonomy (NCBI): domain Eukaryota; kingdom Metazoa; phylum Arthropoda; class Insecta; order Diptera; family Syrphidae; genus Melanostoma; species Melanostoma scalare. The sequence continues at coordinate 31,236,181 of OX456986.1, read as the reverse complement.
TGAAATGCTTTTTTACGATCTATTGAGAACGTCTCTGGTTGCTTGTTCGGTATTATGGTTATCAACATTTTTAATAGTTATCAATTTTTCAGTCAATCGAAAATTCGTCGTTGATGAACATTTTTTTGGTTTATTTTACTGGAAATGTGTAGCCAAAACACAGGTATACGTGGTTGACTAGTATAAGGGCTATATCGTGAATTGTTTTTTTCTGTGCCGTATAGCAAAAATTCATTTCAAATTGAATTTTGAAGTTAAATGTGCTTAGGGTTCATTGAATGTAGGATATTAAAATGGTCGCTTTGTACCTATATATTGGGTTTGTCAACGCTTAGTACGAGCACACTGTTCACAATGGAAGAAAATTTATCAATTGACTTGCGTAATACCGATTTATCAATTTATTGATAGAACTTATCGTGTATCAATTGATTGATAGTTGTTAACCATAATAAGGCTGTATGATGTTTGAGTAGTTGTATTAAAAAAGGAATTCTATTGCGATACAAGTACTTTGATTTAATTCTTATAAAACCTCTGGTGATGCCCGTGGCGTACTGGTTTGAATGTCTGTCTGTTGAGTGGGAGTTTGAGGCTCGAGTCCCAGAAATATCCCATTATTTTTCCACGGATAATCCTAAGAAAAACTGCTTAAGAGCTGGAGCTTCAGTCTTTTGACAGAATTTCCATTGTAACATTCATATAAATCTATATCTTGTGAAGGTAATAAGTTCGTCGGCGTACGCTATGGCATGGTAAAGACAACGAATTAGATCGCTCGTGCAAATGTTAAATAAAATAGGCCAGTTCACCGATCCCATTTTGAACAACCTTAAAAGCTCTGGTGGAAGTTTCTTCGTTCGCCTAGATTAATATTTTTAATGATGGGAACATTGCTCTTTAAAGAACCATCTCGAATAGCTTACTGAAACCCGGTCTAACCCTGACAGTAGATTTGCCGATTTGGAACCATCTTTTACTTTTTTAAAGATAATTGTTCAACAACGTAGTCCATCACTTTCGGATGTAGGCGTCGCAGCATCATTCAATATAGTGGTGATAATGGTAAAATTTGCATTACTATTCGAAGTTTATAATCAGCTCAACTCAACCTCATTACAAATAGCGAATCGGCCGTTCAGCTTAGAAAAACTTCCTCTCTTATTGGACAAAAAAAAGTAAAAAAAAAAACTTGCTTCCTCTGCTTCTTCTTCATTATAACGGTGGCAAGAGCATAAATGTTCATTTCTAGTGATCTGACCGTGAGGTCCACCCAGTTGACTTCAAAAAGTTCGTCAGGGCTCCTAGTTTTCAATTTATGCCTGAAGCTATCTAAAATCAGATATCGTTGCATTTGTTTGTACCAAAAATTTTTCGGTCTGCCTCTCTCTATGTTTTTGTTATGATCTTGTCTAAACGTTGTATGATCTCTCCTTTGAAAATGGCTAAACCAACTGAGCCGTTGCGTTGGTGCTCTATTTTATCCAATATATTAATATTGGAGGTACAAACGCGGCGCACATTCTTCCATTCAGTTTAGGGAGCATTATTCTTTCACAAAAGATTGAGGAAGTTTTTTCGAGATTTCATCCACTCTACGTTTACTCGATGATACCAATTTGCTGTACTATTGATCATAGATCCCAGATATTTAAATTTTTCAGACTTTGGAAATATATTTCCAAGGAAATGTCTGGAATAATCATGTCTAGATCAGAAGCCGGGCCACATTAGTAGGTACTCTTATACGGCACCCGCTTCCTACTAAAAAAAATTTTTACCCATCTAATAGGTGTGGTGCCAGTGGCATAATGAATAGCACGTCTGCCTGTTACGCAGGAGGTTCGAGTTTCAACTGAAAACAAAAATGTTTTTTTCACGGGGAGTTGTGAAGTCCTCCGATAGTAAATTCATTGCCATGAAAAGCAATTAAATTAAAAAATTGTGTCCCTTCCATTCCCTTACAAGGCATGGTTGTGAGAAATGTGCTAGGCCTCAAGGCTCCCGCTCTGTTACGCCACCCTTGTTGTGTTAAATGACCTGCTCTAGATCGATCTAGAGCAGAAAAAGCAGCTTTTTGGTGTGTAATGACGATTTTTCTATTCCGAGCAAGAATTTTTTGTGTTTAATGACCTGCTCTAGATCACTTTGGAGCAGCATTTTCTGCACCTACTTTTGAGTCAGAGCAGATTTGAGCAAAGTGTCAAAGTGAGCTGTTGACATTTGCATTATTTGGCACCAGCTGACTCTGCTCTAAGTTGCCTGACGTTTTTCATGTTTCTTACTCTGCTCTACACATTCTGTTTGTTAATTTTTATCTCATAAGTCAAAAGCTTGTTGCGGGGATGTAGAATTCTAACTTATCGGCATCGTCAGCAAAGAATAGTTGATGTACTTCGGTGGTCTGTACTTGATCTTCCAGCAAAGAATGTAATAAAAATCAGAGAACTCAAGACGCTTCCTTTATGTACATCTACTGTGACTTGAAATGCTTTGGTGACTCCAGCTGGGCTAATAAACTTCGTCACTGTTCCTTCATATCCTTGATCATCCGCACACAGGCCTCTGGAATTCCTCGTTGTTTAAGGGTCACCCATTTCAGATCCACTGCACGCTGTCACTCCCATTAACCTTAGATATGAGAATCTTGAGCCTTATAAACCTATAATGTATCCCATTTTTACTCAAAACAGAGTCCCTGTTCTATAACAATCGCATCGATAACATCGATCGAGAAACAGTGAGAGCCGGAACGAAATCCTACTAAATTCGTTCCATTTTTCACCGGCTTTTATCGAAGTGATAGTTACAGAACAGAGGCATAAGTGTAGTATCTTATTTTGAGTCCAATATGGTTCTTAACTGCCTCACCAAAATTTGGATGTCGGGGGTTAGGTTCATGTCTCGGATAGTGCTTTCGAGGTAAATGTTCGTTCAAAATTTCATCACGATCTTTGATGAATTTGGTCGTCACTCACAATATCCTGTTCTTGAGCATCATTAATGAACTTCAAGGAAAGAGTCTCCTGCGCTTTTCTTTTTCTTTAAGCTACTATTTTTAGGATGATTAAGGCCTTTATCAAGTCGTTTTGTCGAAGTGGTTTGAATAGCTTGGTATGCATTAGAAATTTCTCCCAGGTTCCGATAAATACCCTCTGTGGTTTTTGCTGGAGTTGTGCTCACTTCTTTTTTGCTTCTCTTTTGGAGTTTTTGTATTCGATGTATTCCAAGGTAGTCTGTATTCGAGGTGAGCCTTTTCATCTCTATTATCCTTAAGCTAAACACATGTTTGCATTGCACAAACAATATCCACGACCCTTGTCAGCTTGGTCTCCTAAATTCGATAGTCTCAGCGTTTCTCGAGCAATGAATTTGAGCTTTCATTTGGAGTGGGATTGGTCTCGGTTGATAGCCTTCACTTGAAAGAATTACTTTCCCGTAATGATAAAGGACATAAATTAATTTTTCTCAATGAGTGGAAAAATATGAAAATAACAAATTAAATAACCTCTTCAAATAATTTTAATCATGCGGTTTTATATTTTCGGTTTTGACTATTCAATATACTATAGTCTCATCTCTCAAACCTCCATGCTGTGGAATGTAGTTTTTACCCCAGTCACAACCAAACTATCAACGAACAAAATTCCACAAAATCCTTAGTGAAAAGTCATTTAATTTATATTTCTTTTATCTCATGCAGAGAATATCTTAATGCCTCAGAATAGAGTGAGAATCAATTACGTAAAGTCTTTCCGAAATCCTTATCGGAAATGACTCACCTGAGAAACAACCTCTCTTTAAAGAAAAAATGTTAAAAAAAAAAATAAAAATATCACCGCAGGCCATCCAGGACTGATGTTATTACTTTTTCGCTGTTGGCTATCATATCATGACAACAGGTTGTGTGTGTGCATAGAACACCCAAATTGTCAACAGGAGACCACCGCCTCAAATTCCTGAAATGAATCATCTAGAGTTTTTTATCACTACTTTGATGGACACAGAAATTAACAAAAAAAAAATGCTATCAGCCGACAACTTTGAGGCCTCCTACCACTTATTAACTGACCATCAGCTCTGATTCTTATGGAATGCTGAATGCCTAGAAAAAAAGTAAAAAAGGCAGGAAATCAATACACGGAGGTAAAATGTGTACGTAATATGAAGACGTGGCCCTCGATTCCAGTCAACTTTTTGGGAATAAGCAAAAAGTTGATGCTGTTTTGATCAGAAAATGTGGCCTACGCACTCAAAAAAAAATAATAAAATAAAAAAAATATGAGCGCAACACCTCGGGGCCATGGCCTTGTGAATTTGTCATAACAATTCCTGAGAGAAACGGGGAGGACCTACCATTTTTCTGAGTGGCTTTCGTGAGAAAGCGCTTTTGATGGCAGTGTTCTTGTCAGAGGGCATGCCACTTCCGTGATACAGGTGGTTTCCGAATAGCAGTTTAAATTTAATTGGGAGTCGAACCCTGATTTCCCATGTAACAGCTCAGCGCTCAAATCCATATGCCTCGTGATTCACAAAAGATGACCATTCTTAAAAGGATCATCTCAACCACAGTATTTTTTGCAGATACTTTTTTCTTACTTGATGAGCCTTTTAGAATATTGTCGACTTACCCTAATGACTTGGCCTGTTTAGAGTCCACGTTGTTAACATTTTCTTGTGTGTGTATTTTTTTCCATAAACCTACTCACAGGATATGCTCCTGCTGATAAATAAAAAAAGCGTTTTTGATCTTGCACGCACAACAAATCCAAGATGTAACGCAAAGATAAGTTGTCTTACACGAGCCCTTCGACTTGTTACCAAAAATTTGGTTTGGAATTTTCAAGTTTTCCAAAAGGTGAGTTAATATTGTTAGCCAGCCTCTTCTACCTGTTAAGTATATTGCAACAAAGGATATACCAACAGGATAATTTTCTTATCGTGCAACGATTGTTGCCCAAATCAAAGAGAAAACGACAGTCCAGAAATATTCTCATGAGTTTGTTCTAATAAACAACACTCTTACCTTACTTTGGTTACTTTAAAACAACAACAAAAAAAACATAAAAATCGACCTGGTCTTTGCCTAATTGCCTCTGAGCAATGTTCAAACAGGTTGTTCTATGTTTTGAAAACATCATCCTTACCTGCTCCAAGTGCGAGTTATTTTGTCAAATTGATATTGTCAAGCCTCAAAAGACCATAAATTTAGAGAGAAAAAAAAGTACGCAAAGATTAATGATAAGAGCGAGTAACGTAATGACTAATGAAATGGATTTTAACTGTCGGTACTTCAGTTTGAATTACTCGAAACTTAGCAACATCCTAGGAGGTTATCCTCATTCACTGGAAATCGGAAAATATAAAGGTTCAGTGTCTGAACTGTACTATCGAGAGATAGGAGTAATTTTGTGTGTGTTCCTGTTCATTGATGGATGTTTGATGGAAAGTGGTGTGTGGGCTTGCTTAAATGTATTTCCAATTCGTAAGTGAATGGAATGAATGTTTATAAAAAAAAACAGCAAATATTCGATGTGACAGGCGCACTGCGCTTGCCTAAATGGATTTGCTATTATTTTTTCAAAGTAAGTCTTAGGTGCTTATCTACCCACTACGTGGCTTGGGTTTTTAAGTATTGAGAGTTTTCTCATCACACATTCTTCAAAATAAAGCTTGAAGAACACGTCTTGATTAGTATTCTGAAAATGGTTGAATTTAAAATATGTCGATAGGTGGAGCATTTCATTTTCTACACGTTTTGTTTCTAAGCGCTATGTTTTTAATGATGGAGCCTATTAATTTTTGCAAAAATCTTCTATTAGTTCATGAAACTTTCGAAAACGGTTTTTGGACATATCCTAAGAAACTTAAAACTTTGTATGGAGATCCGAATCTAGAACTAAACAATCAACTTGCTCAAAAAACTCAAAGGTTAGGAATTTTGAAAGAGTCTTTGGTTTTTAATTATATTATTATATAACCATCGGGGCGGAGTTTTCTCCGTAACGCATCTTTTTTCCGAGATTCAATTTTGCTTCGAAGTAGTTGTCGTCGTAAGAAATTTTTCACAAATGCGGCAATGCTTTACATTCCCAAAACTAAAATCTCCGCAACAAAAACTTATCGGAGAACGTCGGATCTTACGGTCGGAGAACTACCACGAAGCAAAATGTCTCCGATCGGAGAGAATTCCGCTCCGACGCGACGGACGGTTACCTCGATAGGGCCTATTATATTTTTAAACCGGTGTGGTCAATAACTATCTCACAAACTCTCGGAAGTACACCTGATTTGATTAGTTGTTGAATTATATATGCGATTATAAAGTCCACAATCACTTGAGGTGAAGAAATCCATGGATTCCTGAGGTCATTTTTAGTCGAATAACTGGAGGCTAATTTTCGAATTTCGCTTCGTTTTCGAGTTAATGCGGGTTTCATCGTTTTTTCGTTGGGTAAAGCCAACTATTTTTTGATTTTCAACCGTTAATTTATCGAGCCCTTCCCGCAATTTTATCGTAAGGAACAAAAAGAAAGTTTTACAGGAAGACGTTTTTTGTTTGTTTGTATCACAAGCATTCAAAGGAAAAGTACCAGAGGTCAGTCGCTTACGATAAAATTTATTTTCGCTGTAACTTGTCGTAAAAAAGTTATAATAAATGTAAAAATAAAAATGCAGAAAATTGCTTCTTTTTTTTTTTTTTGTCAGGAGGAAATCTTCAAAAGACACTTGGCAGTATTCGACACCAAGTAGTGTGGGATTTTTATCTCACTAAAAATTCCTCGTAATCAGAACCAATCTATGAACGATCGACAACAGATTTTTCTTTCTCAATAATATAATCGCTTTGAGGGAAGCTTAAACTTTTAATGCTTCCCATGACTTTTAGACCATTAGCTCGTGTGGCTTGGTTCTTCTTAATCTCCGAACATTGCCTCTCGTATTTAATACGGACTCCATTTCAGAGTTGATATGACTATGCAGTCGCTGATTGTGTGAAACAGCATGTTTTCTTACAACTTCTGTAACCGTTTCTATTTGTAGGTTACGATGTAAATCGCTATTTCTTATATACCATGGTGCATTTACTATTCCACGAAGGACTTTGTTTTGGAACTTTTGGATGATTTCAGTATTTGTTTTCTTTGTACAGCCCCATAATTGGATTCCATAGGTCCAAACAGATCTAAGTACTTGTTTATAAAGCATTATTTTATTTTCTACAGATAGGTCAGAATTTCTACCGAGTAACCAGTACATTTTTCTATACTTCAAGTTGAGCTCTTCCCTTTTCTTTTTGATATGCTCTTTCCATTTTAGCTTTGCATCCAAATTCATCCCAAGGTATTTGGCCGTATTGGCGTAAGGTACAGCTTGATAATGTAAGCTTTTGAATTCTATAAAAAAAAACCCATTTTGTTTAAAATGTCGCTTACGATGATTTTGCGGGAAGGGCTCGTTATGTCTTAATGTTTTTTTGAACACACAAGTTTAAATTTCTCCATTGAGCTAAAGAGTCTTCCAATAAGAGGTTTCATTTGGAGTAGCCCGCTATTTTAACACATTTCATGGCTCAAGCTTTTAAAACTTAACAGGTGTCACTCACTAAATTTATGGAAATTCGGCCCTAGTTTTTCCATTCCACGTCGGTCTTTAGAATTGGGCATTCCACAACCGGCATTACATCGAATTTTGCATGAAGACTTGGGCTCTTAAAGATAAAAATTGTGTCATATGGGGCTCGGAAGACCTAAGAATTGATGTTGAAAAACCTCTCCATCATTGGCATAAAACTTTTTGTAAAATAAAATAAATAGGGTGGCGCAACAAAGCTTTGGAGGCCTCGGGTCTAAAGCATTTTCAGCACCTACAATTTTATTCCGATTCCGAACGGCTAACTTAGAAAGCGTTTTTTGTGGCACTCTTAGAGGATTTGCCAATTCCTCCCCAAAGGCTATACCCGTGAAAAACAAACATGCAGGCATGCTGACCGTTATACCACGTGTACCACTCAGACTGAGAGTGGGAGACGTGAGCCTATCTGCTGCAGTTTTTTAATCTGCCGTAACTTTTCAGACGATTATCGTTCAATCGTCTATAGTTCCCTGTTCACACTGTACAATTAGTTAGACAGACTTCGTTTGATGGAAGTTGGATAGTTTGATGTAGTTTGCGTTCACACTTATCAAGGTTGTCGTCCAACTTTATGTCACATACCCTTCCACTCCATCCAACTTCTATATTTTCAAAATTGTTTGGAAACCATCCAACAAGTTGGACAAGCGGTCGTCTGAAGGGTTCACACTATCAAGCATTGGTCGTTCAAGCTCAAGTCTGTCCAACTAATTGTACAGTGTGAACAGGGCTTATAAGGGCGGGCCAAATAGAAGTTTCTTTTTAAAGGAGTAAAATTAGCTAAAGAGAGCGAACACTCCTTTTATTTATGAAACACAACGTAGTGGCTGCTTGGGTTTGCTTCGCAGTATAGCGGATTCTTTCACTCCAATTTTCCAAGACCTTGTTGGTAGTTTCGAATTGTTTGGATTATATCTGCCTTAAGTACTTGAATCGTTTCTCGATTGTTGACACGGTTCCCGACAAAAAAGTTCAAAGGGGTCGAATCCCAACTTCAAGCGACCATTTTAAGATGAAGATGGCTAGCAACACGTTTGAGAATCTGGTGATCAAATTATCGATTGTGGCCTAGGCTCTGCCGCATGGCACGCTTTCTTGTATGAAACAGGGATCTTCCAAAGTCATGTCATCAATTTCTGTAGAAAAAAGTTAGTTAATGTGGCTATTTACCGACCACCGTTGACCGAAACGTTGTTCTCAGCTTCATTTTCGATCGAATATTCGAGAAAAATGATCCAATGACCACAATCCACACCTCACTCTCTGTGGATACATTGGCTTCTCGACCATAACTTGCAGGTTTTAAGAGTTCCCGATATGTCAATTGTCTTTGCTCACGTAGCCGCTGAAGTTAAAAATGTGATAGTGAAGAGAATGTGGTGCCCATGGTGGTATGCATGTCTGCCTGTTACGGGGGAGGTTCTTGGTTTGAATCATAACAGAAACTAAAAATATTTCCACCGGTATTACCTTTCTCGAGGAATTGGCAAGTCCTCCGATAATAAAATTCATTGCCATTAAAGAGATTTTTCGATTAGCCATTTGGAACCGACAGAAGAGGTTCCCTCCGATTGAGATCAATGGCGAGTTGATGTTCGTTGATTTAGCTTCACACTTTCGGCTATTGCAGCCGCATTCTCGTCTCTGTGCACGGAAAGTAAACGAGGACCATGAGTGTTATGCACAAGCATATATACCTGTCTCTGATTCTCATAAACTTTTTGCTCAAGCTTGAGCACAGCAGTTGTTGTGGGTGCTTCATTTCCACCAAAACTGATTTTCAAAAGGGTATCACTTACTTTGGAAATAAGCTTTCAATATTTCCCTGCGTGGTTCAAGCATACTGCAAGCCATTTCGAACCGCGGAGATATAATATTGACTTTCTGTCAAGATTTCGAATTTGAAAAATGGTCAAAATAATCAATGTTTAGGAAAGAAACCATTGCTCTGTTGTATTGAGCCACTATACCTCTAGTATATAAGCTTAAAAATTGTTTTTTCAATGAGAACAATATTGAGTCATGACAATGTTAGAACGATAAAGACCATTTAAAGAAACTGGACCTAAAAACATAAAAGCAGAAATTCCAGTGAATGGTTCTTAAGAGGTATAGATTGCTTGAGCAAGGATATTCCTTCAGAAATCAGTTAAGAGCCCTGATGACATATAGGACATGAATTCTAGAGGAGACGGTACACCGCCTTCTTTTTGTATAAAATTCTTGCATTCGTCGTAGTTATCGTTACCGTTATCGAACCTACAATTCTTATGGCGATTTTTGAAAGCACTTTTCATGACAGTTTTGAGTGATTGACTGAACTAAAAATTAAAAATCAAAAGGATGGCGCAACGTAGCGAGGTTTCTTACAACCATGCCTTATAAGGCAATCCAGGCAATGGCAAAAAGGAAATTCGAACCCTACTCAGAGAATTATGTAAAACGATATGAATCTTATGGGTTTCTAATAGTTAGCAATTTACTAAACACTTTTTAACAATTTTTTCTAGGATTCGAATCGTACTTTATTAAGGCTCTGCTGTGCCCGTGTCGTAGGGATAAACATGTATGCCTGTTACATGTTACATGGTTTTTTTTTATTTAAGTCACAGAAAATAGAGAAAAAATTATATGTTGTCTAGAACTGGCAAGTCCTCGCAGAGTAAAACACTTCTATGAAAAGTAATTTCTAATGAAGTCGTTCGAAATCGGCATTAAGTTGTATAGGTCCTTGAAATACCTTATACTCTAGGTTTCCACTCCTTTTTTGCACCAGCCTATTTCTTTTTATTTATTTAGTGTTTTAAGAAAACTAAAACATTTTTTCACAGTTCCCTAGCCAAATATAGACCGGAACTTCTCTGAAAGTCAAATTCAATATGCCAAAAGCAAACTACTAGAAATAAAGTGTGTCTATTTAATGTGAAACCTTTTATTGGAATGATTAATTGATAGGACAGTTGTGTTGTGTTGTTCTCTATAATAGATATACGAAAACCTTTTTGGGAACCAAAGAGTCTCACCAAAATCAGCTTTTTCCTACGTTTTTTTTTTCATCCTTGTTCTATTCTACAATTTATCAAAGGATGATTTTTTTTTTCTTCATCAAATATCTTAATGACTCCATCGTCGATCGGATGATACAAATAAAACCGCAATATCCTATTAGAACCTACCAATAACTCTTGACCATTTTGCGCTACAGTTAACAAACTTCCAAAGAGACCACACACAAAGCGATTAAAAAACAAAAAATCTTCAAAAGCAACATAAAAATATTCGTATTATGACTTATTACCAGAAGATGCGCTATTATAAAACATGGATGCTACAAGTTAAAACAAACAAACCTCTTAAGTATACCACAGGTAAGAGTTTCGTATATAAAAGATACGCATACGCATACTTTAATCACCAACGTAGCAAAGATAAATAACAAATCGTTGATGAAAGTAAATGAAGGGCTCCAAACCCTCTGGTGGCATGTAGATGATGGTCAAAACGAAACACAAAATGTGGTCCCATCCATACTACATGTCTTTGTGTTGTTAGACAACATGTTATGATGGTGATCAAACCTTAAGACAAAAAAAAAGGAAGAAAAAAAAACTAAAAGCAACAGCGACCCCAGATTGTCTGCTAAGATGTATACAAGAAAAAAAAAACAGGTAAACTGCGATGAGTCTTAAAGGGTTGAATTCTACATTTTTAATTTCATAAAGAATTTTGATGAAGTCACTATAAAGTTTGTTACATATTTATTTTCGTTTAGATTCAAAATGGTAACTGGTCCGAATAACATTTATAGAAAAAATTGTTTTTACATAAATAAAATAAGCCAAGTTAATCAAGATTCCGTCCTTCGGGCCAATCTAGAGTATTAATCTGTAGATTTCGGTGGTCATTTGATTTTTGTACGTTGCCGTTGCGTTGAACTGCTAAGGGTTAATAATTCGAAAACATTCTTATTTGAACTTTGAGTTGCCTCGCTTTCCAAAGGAAGATGAAAAAGTTTTTATCAATTTCTTTTGAAGCGCTATTTTAACAATAAATTTTCAAAAATACGGTTTTTTGTAGACAGTTTAATTAAAATTAATTTTGATAAATAGGGACTTTTCAGGTAAAATCGAAAGTCAGCAAGCAACAATCAAATATTGTGTGTTTACTATGGTTATAGCTCTTGCCTTTCCAACCCACCGGTCTTGGTTGACATTCCGATACGGTCTTGATGGTGCAATACTTGAACTTTACCAGCATTTCAATCGAGCGTTTGGCTTAACCTATTTTACTAGTTTGTTGAACGTGTTTTGAAAGACTCGTTTTACTCTACGTTTTTTCGAGTAGAGACGAAATGAAAACATCCCTGTTCACTGCACACTCCGCGCCGAGGACCAATAGGTCTTCTAGCATGGTCTTACGGTCCGTGAATACGAGTTGATTAAGTACAACAGTTACCAAGAGGAATACGACTGTTTCATTTTCAACAGGAAGAAGTAACTTTTCAAGTTTTCAACTATTTTTAAATACGAAATAAAAAAAATCGAAAGAAATTAATCTTTTCAGTTTCTTTACCGCACACGTGATCGAGTAATACGAAACTGAATTATGTGTTTTTGGCATTACTTCTCGCGTTATCGAGCTTTTTAGTACCACAATTTGAAATTCTTTCATCAGTATTTTGAACGAATTGCAGATATATGAACAGCAGACTTTGTGTAAGTACGCACTATCTCGATCACTGATGCGGTGATTCGATCCCAGATCAAATCATTTAAGTCAACTGATTGATGAGCCCACTCGGGGTTTAGATATTTCTGGCCATTCGGCCAACACGTTAGACTTTTTTCTCATTCCAAAAAATATGTACTCAATGTGTCTTTTTCTCAAAGCTCGGTGGACCATAGTGTCATAGATAGATTTCACGTATTCTGTCACAAAGAAAAGAGATAAATTCTCTAAAGCAACTGACTGGGAATACAAGACAGCCAGTTAAGACGGTCTTAATAATTTCTTGCGAAATTTTAACTGGTCTTTGTTCCTTGGTATCCGTGGCGTGATGGTTAGCATGCCTGCCTGTTAACCCAGTGGTTCGTGGTTCGAATCCCAACGGAGGCAAAAAATTTTGTTGTTTGTTTTGGCAATTTCATTGCCATGAAAAACGCTTTCTCGATTAGCAGTTCGCCCTGGGGCTCCTCGCTCTGTTGCGCCACCCTATTTATTCATTTATTGTTCTTTCTCGACGGAAATCTTGATGCATCAGCTGATATGATATTTAACGTAATTCTCAACATCATAGGCAACTTTGTTCCGCTACTGATATTGGAGTACCAAAGAAAACAGAAATAAAAAAAATCTGGACTTTCATTAAAAGCATTAACTTGACCAAGTCATTGGTTCCAACGCTAGTCTTCAATGACTTCAATAGCTGAAACATCTTAAAGAACGAGAGCTTCTTAATGACCGACAGTACGTTTTTCGTAGCAAGTCCACGGGTGATTTGATCGAGTAGCTCACCGAAAATTGGAACAAATCCTTACACTGCACACTAAAGCATTTTATAGACTTTGGAATAAAGCTCTCTGAGCTGATGAGTCTCTTCTTCGTTGAATTTGAAATCGCCTTTCCGATCGTTTAATTCAAGTCATTTGATGGTTTAAGTATTAACTAACCATATAAATGCTGGTTTGCCCCTGTACTCCGTTATATCTCCGACACTCTTCCTTGTCTTCATAATTGATGTCTTGTCTGGAACCTCTTATTCACTAAATTGTATTGCTAATGATTCTACTCTAAGTTTCCCATGTTTATCTTTATTTTTACAAACAGTGCTCTAGAACTTGCTAGTTCATTCCCTTTCTCAAACAATTTAACAGCCAACACCTGCCCCTCCCAAAAAATCAGTTCCAGCTTCACCCCAGTGAAGTAAAGTAAGCTACAGAGGTTTATATTTCAGGCGCTCAATCCGAATGTGAAATACTTTGCCTAGCTCGGTTCTTCCAAGCATTACAATGCACAGAAATTTGAAAATGATGTACATCGGCATCTCCCTTCTTATCCTCTCCTTCTTTCCTAACACCCGCACTGTGTTTTTCAATATTTTACCCAAAAGTGGCCGCAACCCCTTGAAATGCGCATGAATTATAAAAAACAACCTGTTCGGTATGACGTTGAAAGTTAAGTTTGAAGTTTTGGCCACCACAATTTTCTAAACGTTTTGATTTTCAATCGCTTGATCTGGAACCTTCTCAATTACTACTTTTGTACTTTTCCCTGAAGACGGGTCAGTTGGCATACATTTTCCTACAAATTCACGATAAAAAAAAAAACAATGTCAACATATTTAAACCATAAACCTGCAACAGTCCTTGCAAAACAGATTTGCCATAAAAACAAAATTATGTGCATATTTAAAAATAAAATTCCAACGCAAAAAATTATTAACTAGTGAATATGAATATTTCAAAAACAGAAGAAAGAAAGCTTATAACTGCCACTGCCAGTGCTAGACATATTGTCTCCGACATGTTAAGTGGCTGTTAGATTTGCTACTTTATTAATACAGAATGCTTAGCACGTTTAATGCGGCAATTCACAAACACGGCCGTTTAGCTCAGCGTATATTAATTTAAAATGTAAAACACTCGCTCATTGTGATTCTTTGAATTATAGTTGTGTGCCGCTCATTTTCGATATGCTATTTTATTAGCCTAAGTTTTATAGAAAAGTAAATATTCTTTTGCTAAATATGGTCATAAAAAGATATAATTAATGAATTAAGAAAATTGCTTTCAAAGAGAGCTTCAAATGCTAAACTTTATTGACGGGATACTCCAAACGATTGACACCGCCCTACTAATGAAAACAAAACTATAAAATATTGATTCGTTTAGTCACTCACATCAGAAGATTGATAGAAAATAAATTGTCAACAATCGTACATCGCACTCTATACAATCGCGTCATTTAGAAGTATGAAAACGCTGTTTTTTTATATTCATAATATCCAGTAAGGTGAATCTGATTGAATGACACTTTGATTGCGAGGGAATTATTATAGTTATACATGAAGAATGTAAACAATTTAAAGTGGGATTGCCTCCCCATTGAGTAAATGACAAAGAATGCAAGGTCGAACAGGGAAGTACGAGTGCAATTTATGAGAAACAGAAGTGTTTGGATATTTTATGTTAATTCTAATCACATTGGTTGTTGGCAGTTCAAATTGTCATATTAAGTTATACAATTTGTTTTTTCTCAATAAGCTCCTACGCACGTAAGTGAAAATATTTGTTTTTAACAAAAACACAGATTATAGGTGCTTTGAATGCAATGCTGATGATGAGTGTCGTGTGGATACGAATTTTTTCCGTAGAGAGGAGTTCCAAGAAATAGGTGAGAAATTATTCATATTTTCTGCATTTTAGCGTTTTCCCGAAAGGACAATCCTTTTTTATCCTTTGTAAAGAGGAGTTTTTTGAAAGTAACACCTACAAAAAAGGAATGAAACTAAACATTTTTTATTACATCATAAAAAAGTATCTTAGTTTAAACCAGTGTTTTTCAATCTGGGGGTCTTACGAAAGTCTTACTCGGGGGGCCGCCGGCTAAAAAAGTCAAGTTTCTTACACAACAAAAACAAAATTTTAGTGAGAAGGATGCGCTTGTTTATTTTTCAAAAGTTTATCGAATTGTGGTGCTATTTTTGAAACGTTAATAACTAAATCATTTTCTAGTTGCAGCCTATACCTCTTCTTAGTTTTAATGCCTACCATTGAATAAAATTTCAAGTCACACAGATATGAAGTGGCGAATGGCACCAACAATTTAAGAGCTTCCCTTGCCATCTCTGGATATTCGTGTTTTCTTTTCATCCAAAATACGTCGACACTTTGCGAACAAAATTCCATTTTAAGCACGCCACCTGCAGCCAAATCTAAAAGACATTCTTTCGTTTCTCTGGTGACATTAGCCAGATCTATTGGTTTGTCCAAAAAAGGGTTTAAAATCCATCGACGCCCATTGTCTCAGCTTCAGAGTGCAAATCCGAAAAGTATGTATCCGGATTGTATAAATTATGCAAGCTCTGTATCATACAAGGAATGTGAGCCGATAGTGCAAGACTTTGGTCTGTAGCATTATCTTCAACAGTCTTCTGAACACTTGGAAAAGACTCAAGCACATTGTTTTGCAGATAGGGTGACCCCAAACGAAGTTTTGCGTGAAATGCTTGTACTTTATATTTGGCAGTTAAAATATTTTCTTCTCTTCCTTGAAGGTTCTTGTTTAAGTTGTAAAGGTGTCTTAAATGATCTGCCAAAAATGCTTATTTCAAGAGCCAGATTTTGCATCTTTTAAGAACATTAACAATTAGGCTCTCAGTTCCAGAACTTTTGTTAATACCTTTCCTTTGGATAGCCACCTGACTTCCGTGTGATAAAGGAGATTTTGATGAAGCGAGCTCATATCTTCACAAACGATTCTGAATAGCCGGTTTTTGCAAAGCTTTGCCTTTGATAGAATTCGCAATTTTCATTACCTCCATGAGCACGTCATTTAAATCAGAAGCTACTACCTTAGCAGCTAGAGCCTGTTGATGGAGAAAACAGTGTGTCCAGGATATGTTTGGCATTATCGCTTTTAATTTTGGAATGAGTCCACTACTTTTGCCAGTCATAGCTTTAACGCTATCGCTATAAATTGCGATACATTTTTTCAGTCAATATCGTAGTTGCAAGGTGGTACCCGTGGTGTGATGGATAGCATGTCCGCCTGTTAATCCAGAGGTTCGAGTTCGAATCCCACCAGAGGCAAAAATGTTTTTTCTACGGGTATCGCCTTTCGCGAGGAATTGGCAAGTCCTCCGTTAGTATTCATTGCCATGAAAAGCGCTTTCTCGATTAGCCGTTCGGAACCGGCAGAAAATTGTAGGTCCCCTCCATTCCCTCACAAGGGATGGTTGTGAGAAATGCGCTAGGCCCAGGGGCTCCTCGCTCTGTTGCGCCACCCTATTTATTTATTTTTATTTATCGTAGTTGCAAGTGCTTTCCAAAAATATATCGTACAAACACTGGCCAGTAGTGTTTGCAGGAAGTGCTTTGCAAAATAAGATTTCTTTCGTGACACTGTCATCTACTTCAAAGCGCACAAATACCACAAACTGTGCACAGTCAGAAACATCTGTAGATTCGTCAAAATGTTGGCTGTTCTTCAATTTTTCGACAGCTTGTTCTGCGTGAGCCTGTTCATGAACATTTGAACATGTTCAAGAAAGTGGGTGGCACGCGCGTGGCGCTTTTCGCCGCCGCAAAGACAATGCGGTGTGGCAACGTCGCGTCGCCTTCGCCGACGCAGTTAAGCCCGCGTGAAAAATAGATAAATGTACCAAAGTTTAATTTAGTTAAATTATTCTTTGGCTTTCGGTGACGAGAGGGGGTCGCCAAAAAATTTCAACCTGTAAAGGGGTCGCGAAATCAAAAAGATTGAAAAACACTGGTTTAAACAATTACTTCAACATTTTGGTTTCAAGGATAACAACAATCGTCGTCGGATTCTAAAATTATTTTTCGAAGAAAAGAAAAAGCAATTTGATTTGAAATTACTAATTGCCTAACTTTCGTTAAAACATCATCTGAAACCGTGTGAAATTTCCATCGAAATGAAGCACTCACTCCCTCCTGTACTCAAGCTTGTACAAAAAGTTCGTGAGAATGACATGCTAGGGCACCAACACTCATCGTTCCCTTGTAAACAAGAGGTGTGATGCTCAATTCACGAACATCAACTCGCTATCGATCTCTACAACTCGACATTTGACTCATTCCTCAGCCCGAGGAAAATTATGCACTAATTCAAAACACTTAACAATTGAAGGCGCATAATCATGGGCCTCAGAGCAGCTTGGATTGACAACGGTTTTGACTGAAAAATCATTCTCTTAGGCATTTTTATGGCGGCCGACCTGCGCGTCGTAACTTCTTTTCCTTCGAAAATAAGGCTGGAAACAATAATTCGGTCAACGGTGGACAGTACAAAGTCATGTTAACTGACATTTTCTCTACTGAAATTTATGAAATTAACTTGGACGACCTCTAATTCATGCATCTGTACAATCCGTGAGCAGGAGCCCGAAACTCTCAACATGGCTTTGTAAAGTGGGATGACAATGCTACTGCGGTCTGCGACACCAGCAGAGGCAGCCAGCCACTTGAACCCACGTTGTGTTTTACAAAAAAAAATGGAGTGGGGTTGGATTTGGATTTGGAGTTGGTGTTGGAGTTCGAGTTTGAGTTGGAGTTGGAGTTGGAGTTGGAGTTGGAGTTGGAGTTGGAGTTGAAGTTGAAGTTGGAGTTGGAGTTGGAGTTGGAGTTGGAGTTGGAGTTGGAGTTGGAGTTGGAGTTGGAGTTGGAGTTGGAGTTGGAGTTGGAGTTGGAGTTGGAGTTGGAGTTGGAGTTGGAGTTGGAGTTGGAGTTGGAGTTGGAGTTGGAGTTGGAGTTGGAGTTGGAGTTGGAGTTGGAGTTGGAGTTGGAGTTGGAGTTGGAGTTGAAGTTGAAGTTGGAGTTGGAGTCTGAGTTGGAGTTGGAGTTGGAGTTGGAGTTGGAGTTGGAGTTGGAGTTGGAGTTGAAGTTGGAGTTGGAGTTGGAGTTGGAGTTGGAGTTGGAGTTGGAGTTGGAGTTGAAGTTGAAGTTGGAGTTGGAGTCTGAGTTGGAGTTGGAGCTGGAGTTGGAGTTGGAGTTGGAGTTGGAGTTGGAGTTGAAGTTGGAGTTGAAGTTGAAGTGGAAGTTGAAGTTGAAGTTGGTGTTGGAGTTAGAGTTGGAGTTGGAGTTGGAGTTGGAGTTGGAGTTGGAGTTGGAGTTGGAGTTGAAGTTGAAGTTGAAGTTGAAGTTGAAGTTGGAGTAAGAGTTGGAGTTGAAGTTGAAGTTGAAGTTGGTGTTGGAGTTAGAGTTGGAGTTGGAGTTGGAGTTGGAGTTGGAGTTGGAGTTGAAGTTGAAGTTGAAGTTGGAGTTGGAGTTGGAGTTGGAGTTGAAGTTGAAGTTGGAGTTGGAGTCTGAGTTGGAGTTGGAGTTGGAGTTGGAGTTGAAGTTGAAGTTGAAGTTGAAGTTGAAGTTGAAGTTGAAGTTGAAGTTGGAGTAAGAGTTGGAGTTGAAGTTGAAGTTGAAGTGGAAGTTGAAGTTGAAGTTGGTGTTGGAGTTAGAGTTGGAGTTGGAGCTAGAGTTAGATTTGAAGTAAGATTTGTAGTTGGAGTTGGATTTTCAAAGGCATGTTGGTCTGAACTTTGAAAGCTTAGAGTTGGAGTTGAAGTTTGAGTTGAAGTTGGAATTGGAGTTCGAGTTTGAGTTGGAGTTGGAGTAGGGATTAGAGTTGGAGTATGGTTTGAAGTAAGATTTGTAGTTGGAGTTGGAGTTGTATTTGAAATTGTAGTTGGCTCAGGTATGTTAGTCTGAAAGCTTAGAGCTGAGTTTGAGATGGTATAAGCATTAAGCATGTTACTTTGTATACTGAAACAGGTGAGCCAATGGTAGTCACACTTGTAAGAATTCGGTTACGTTTGTATACGGGGTTGAAGTTGAAATTCTGCCTACGTAACCAACGTACCAGGCAAATATGCTAACCACTACGTCACGGACAGCCCCTGGTTTTTCATTTGTCATACCCAAGCCTTTTTTATACCCGTATATACTCCAGAAAGTGGAGTTCTGTCATACAAATGCATTACCAGGCCATTTTTTTTTTAGACTACGGCGAAACTACCCTTGAGGGGAATTCACCATCAGGCCTGTTATGATAAAACGTTTTCTCTTTACGTACAACTTTTACTTTTTCAAATACTTTGAAAGATTGAAAATTAAATTGTACCTCGATTTGGACTTGCAAAAGTATGCCAAGGCACTAATGGACCACTATTAACTTATTTAATAGTTCGCGATGTTTAAGTTGCGATCATCCTAAAGCACAATTCAATAGCTTTCTTCTGCTTATTCCGTTCCGTCTTCTGAGAAAAATTTTGATTACTTAGATTGAAAAGTACTCGTCGACTTCATCTTGTCTCTAATAATCGAAGGGCAACACTCCTTTGAGCTGTTATGATTTGTTTTACTTTAGATTGATTGTAACCAACTACTTAAAGTCCTTTATCATGGTCAGATAAAATGGAACTATTTTCCTTTTTTCCATTTCACTGGAAAGAACTGTATTTTGAAGAAAAAAGAACCGATTTTACCTTCCTCTATTCTGAAACTTCAAACTCTACAGGTTCTTTATGACTTTTTTGCAGACACAGAGGAAATAACTTCTTCATTCACAGTGTGGGTTCTTCCTTAAATGAGATCTCACCATTTAAACATCAATTATAGACAGACCACCGGAACTCCGGATGTGCTTCGGCTCATTAACTTGTTCTGCGAAAATTGATATTTGTTTCAAGCAATCAGTAAGGATAACCTACTTCAAAAGAATAAACTAATTGGCAAGTCATAAACCATCCTTAACGATTGGACTCTGATCGTTAAAGCGGTTTGATGCATGGCTTACTTTGCACATTAGTGATCATAAATAAATTTTGTTTCTTTTAATCAAAATTTTATGCTTTTCATTTATTCCTTGTTCCCTATAAAATATGATATTGCAAATATTAAAAAAAAAATGTTTGTGTTAAGTGTGACTATTATAACTTGGAACGGTAGGTGACTTGACACAAGAATAAAAAAGAAAATTCAGACCACAATCGTTTTCACGCGATTTGAAAATATGTGACTTCAACACAGCACCAACATTCGACAACCTACACGTTCACAATCATTTTCAACAAAAAAAAAGAGGAAAAAAAAATTAAAATCGTAAGAACAACTTCATTTATCAATAAAATTATTACTTTCAACGGATTAAGAGTATAATTAATTTACATATTTTGTTAACCGTCCTGAGTGATTCTTGGTATTTCCTCTTTAATCGTCTTTCCTTATCCTGTTGCCCATCAACACAGCCAATTTAAAACCAATTAGTAAAAACATTTCAATGAAGCCGTTCATAGATGCGTAACATGAGACATCAGAAACACGCCCATGCTGAGAACTTTGTGTGTGGTTTGCAACAAAAATAAAAACAACTTGAAAAAAAAAAATAATACAAAATACAAAATAACAAAGAACCAGGTAACCGTCCAGAATGAACTCACATAATGCATCAAAATTAAATTGTCATCCACATCGTTTTACCCATATTCGGACGGATAACAAGATGATCAAAATACCAATACCATTAACAACAGCTCCATAGCCAAGAGCCCAGACTAAGTCTCTGCTTGTTTTCCATAAGAATGTTCCCATTTGAAAATTGGTCATAAAAACAAAAACCTCACTCATCCCGAAATTGTGGAATTTGAAATAATTAACGAGCGACTCGAGAGTGTTTGTGTGCTGTGAAAGAAACTATTTCCTTATATGAGATGAGCACACCGAAGGCAGCCATTAAGGAACTGAAAGTCAAACCTTTTTTTTTCTCAACAAAATATAATTAGAAGTGCTATCAGCGATTGGAGATTTTCAAATGACCAGTTCGCTTGTAAATTAAGAGATAAGTACAAAAAAGAGGCAGTACAGAATATCTTCTAGCTCTTTTCGTTGCAATAGTCTTTTTGACTTTTGCAGATGCACCGACAAGCAATGCGCATTCCCGTGACGATCATTAAAAATGCTTTTACAATACAAAGTTGCGGAGACTACTCGCCATTGATACTTAACTTCCGGTAAGAACGTGTAGTGAAAGGACTCGTTGCGATGGAGATATGTTTCCAATACCAGCAAAATATGAAAAAGGATATCGAAAATGGACATCCACACTTTGCCAATATGAATTTTCAATTAACATACATATGTATGCATACAAAACATTACACAGAGAAAGGAAAGACAACTTCAAATGCATGACAGGATTCGAAGTGATCAATGAAGCAATTAACACATAAGTCAATGAACATAGTTAAAAACAGAAGGAGAAACTCTATATACGTTTATACAAAGTGGTAGAATGGAGAATATTAGGAAAACCGCCAATTCTCGAAAACGGAGCGAAATTAGAAAAAAAAGTTAACGATTTTTGCGTAGGTTTTAGAAGAGTGGTAGAATGGGATACTCTAAACAGAGTCGAAATGTATCAGGCTCCCAGAGCTTTTGATGGTTTATTGGGACAGTTTTAAATGAAGCTTTGAACGTTCTCCGCTGTGACAAACCAAGAAAACACCAAAGACCACTTTATTCTTTTTTAAATTGATTTCAAGCCAACCAAAAAAATTATGGCGACGAAATTGTTGCCGGTATAATTTAGCTTGAAGACAAAATGGAACATACTTGCCGCAGTTGATTCTCTGCAAAAAAATATTGTGGACGACCCTATTCGTCTTCTAACAGGAAACCGCAAAAGAATTGCGAAAAACACCGTTTTCAAAGAAGAGTCATATTTTGAGAACGGAGTAGCATAGTCAAAAGACGATGTTTACTTCGTTTTAAGAAAGGAGCTGCAATAGGAAATCGCAAAATAATTGCAGAGCAACGGGTTTTAAAAAAAGTGCTTGATATGATTTTATAATATTTCTCTTTGTCACTCCGTTCCAAGTGGCGCTGTGTCTTTCATGCGATTATTCGAATTGGTTACGAGTAACTGGTGGACCACTTTTTAATTTTAAGGACTAAATATGACTTCAATAAAGTCTAAGAGAGATTTTTCCTATTTTTAAAGTCATGAAACACAAACAAAACATACAAATTCTTATGAAAGTTTTCCTCCCTTGTGCCGTTGTCATTTGAAACTTGTAAAAGCGGTAATTTTGCGTTAAAGTCGGTAGAAGAGAAGAGAAGAAAATTGAATTGAATCCTGAAAGCATAAATCAACAAACAAAGCTATGTATGTACGTTTAGTTACATTTATAATTTTTATGAGAACACAACGAATTGCGAATCACTTAAGTCGTCGAGAAAGTCAGATGATGGAGAAGAAGCTAAAGCCACTAGCATTTATGTATAAATGGACGTGTCAGTCAGTGTTTAATGTCAAAGAAAGCAAAATCAAACGCCTAATTATATGCACATAAAAAAACCTCCTTCATTCTTTTGCTTGATAACGTCTTAGCATTTGCAGCCAACTAGTACATTTTTGAAAGGATCAACAGGTCAAGCTCTGTTAACGACTGAACGGTTAACAGAGTAATTTTGAAAAATCAGAAAAAAAATTGTGAATGGAAAAGCGAAAACTTATCAGGCTCCCAGAAATTAAAATAAAAAAAATTGTGTGGGGGACCATATAAAAAATTTACAAAAAATTGATTTTTTTCTAGGTTTTGCTGTATGCGTGAGCAGGCTAAGCTGTAAAGTGTGTAAATTGCTAAAATTGTCATACTACTTAAATGCGTCGTCTCCATCTCACTGCATGGTTGGTCTATGGGTTATTCTGAAGAAGGTATCAGGCCACCAGAAAAGGAGAAAGCAAATTTGCTTTGACTTTTTCTTTGGTTAGGCTGTATGCGTGAGCAGCTAAGCTGTGTAGAAGTGTGTAAGTTGCTAAAATTCTCATTCTACTTAAATTCGTCGTCTCCATCTCACCGCATGGTCTATGGGTTATTCTGGAGAAGGTATCAGGCCACCAGAAAAGGAGAAAGCAAATTTGCTTTGACTTTTTCTTTGGTTAGGCTGTATGCGTGAGCAGCTAAGCTGTGTAGAAGTGTGTAAGTTGCTAAAATTCTCATTCTACTTAAATTCGTCGTCTCCATCTCACTGCATGGTCTATGGGTTATTCTGAAGAAGGTAACAGGCCACCAGAAAAGGAGAAAGCAAATTTGCTTTGACTTTTTCTTTGGTTAGGCTGTATGCGTGAGCAGCTAAGCTGTGTAGAAGTGTGTAAGTTGCTAAAATTCTCATACTACGGTAATGGTAAACTAAAATCTCAGAGGAGGAGTGACTCCTCTGTCAGTAAAGATCACGAGATCAGTTGGTTACTACAAAACATATAAGCGTTTTATTGTTACAACCACAGAGGAGTGTTTGTTAAATCGGCCTGTGGGCAGATATCGTTGTGTGTGTAAAGCTTTTCCTCTTGTTGTTGCTTCTTTGTGCAAAAAACAGCATTTGCTGGAGAGCACTTGAGTTAATAGTGTTGTGCAAAGTGTGGGCTTATAACATTGGCACCTAGCTCACTTTGAAGTTTTAGAAAGTTAATATTTGTTCATTTAATTAAAAAATGTTATATAATATTATAATATGTTATAAGTGGTTTTTCACTTAATTAAAAAATGTTAACTTGATTTAGCTAGAAAAACGAATTGTGTAATTTGACAAACCGATAGTACAGAAAGTATATTCGCTTATCTTGTTTTGCAGCCGCCAATTAAGCAGTAGTTGTCTAGCCAACATTTGGTACTGGAATGGAAATAAAATATTATCACCCACAATAACCGTTTTACTTATTTTACATAAACATCACTTAAAAACCTGAGGATGCAATAATATGAGTTTTAATATTTTTTTTCACAAAAATTGTTATCTTTCAGTCGCTGAAAAAAAGTTCCAATATCCCTCATAAGTTCAAATACCATATTTTGCCTAAAACAAAGTTGCAAAGTATATTTATTTTTTTACTTATACTTTGCACAACCCTATCCGCTCAAGTAATTGCAATTCTCTAGCGAGTGCCGCCCATTTTATTTCTGTTTCTCTACGAAAGAGAAAACAGGAGAAAAACAACATTTGGCGGCTGAATGTAAATTCCATAGCAATGTAGGAAAGGAGCCCTGCTCTTTTTTTCTGATTGCCTGGTATCGCATTGGCCGTGAAATTGGCATTATTTTGCTTGACGTTCACCAAGAAAGAGGAAATAAAATGAATATGCTTTGTATGTCATTTGTGGGGAGCGGATGTGTATAACCAGAGGCCTGGTCTTATTTCTGTTATCCCATCAAACTAGGACTTAACTCATTACTTTTTTTATCGCCTTTAATTATTATTGTTTTAAACTTTCTAAGTCATTGTAGTATTCTTCTAATCCTTTAATGTTGCATAACATAAGAAAGTCCATTTTTGTACTCTTTATTATTTTGTGTATAGTAAAAATAAAATATCGACACCTTAGCAACAACCCACAAGAATTTCAAAGTTCTTTTATTAAAATCTAATAATTTTAAGCGCCATAAAAGCAATAAACTACTGTTGTGGTATGCAACTTTGACCAACTAACCAAAACATCGAGTAGTTTATTATTTCAATATCCAAAGTCTAAAAAAACAGTCAAACGAAGAAATATATATACACCTAAAAAACTATTCTATTTTAAATCAGGCAAACATTAATTTCAATAAATCAGGCCTCTGGTGCACCAACTCCGCATAAAGTATGTGTTGTTGTGTTGTTATATTCTTCATTATCTTCTTTCATCAGAAAAAAAAAATAAAACAACGTGTCGGACATCAGCACCAAGCAGAATAGTGACCCAACTCGATGTGATCCAAAACTCGATACCAGGCGACCAGAAAATGAGTAGGTATACCTACATTTCTTTTTCATATTGGCACTTTCGCGCCAAATGTTTTTTTTGTTTTTGTTTTATTACACCACATAGGAGAAAGAACGTGAGGGAAAGCTTACACACACAACGGCATAAGTCCACAAGCAGATTTAACACCACTATATTTTCGGGTCTCAGAAGTCAGAACCAGTTTGAAAATAAAGTGGTGTTAGTATTTTCACTATTGAGCTGCATACGTGTATCACAGATGGACCTCGTATTACAAAAGCAACAATGTAAGCAAACGGAAGTATTTGGGGCGTGTCTTACATTTTCTCAGCAGAGAAACACAAAACCAGTACTTCATAGAGATGTGCAAATGACTTAAGCTTATAGAATTGTGCAAAGTGTAGACTTATGAAATTTTCATTGAAGCTGAAACTGAAGAAAAATTTATTTTAAGCTGAAAAAAACAGATTGTGCAATTCGACAATTTGCACAACTACAGCAGGTAGGTATACTTGCTTATCTTGTTTCCTAGTTGACAATCGATTTTCTATTCTACATTGCAGATGTATACATACAATCACCTTTGATAAAATTGACGTTTTAATCCTAAAATCTCAGTATCTCAGGACAATCATTTTGCCAAATTCAAAAAAAAATAATTTGAAAGTGAGTATGTTTCATAAACTCATACTTTGCACAACCCTATCTGCTCAAGCAATTGCACTTCTCTAACGAGGCCAGCCCACTTTCTTCTCTACGGAGGAGGTGTAGAAAACAAAGAGAAACAACATTTGGCGGCAAAATACCAATGCCATAGCAATGTAGGAACCCCTGCTATTAATTGCTGATCGCCTGGTACAGCATTCGATGAAAATTTCACCATGAAAGAAGAAATTCGTATGCTATGTGTAATGTGCATGGAGCGGATTTGCAAAACCAGAGGCCTGCTTGAATTTCTGTTTTCCCATGAAACTAGGAATTCACCTATTAATTTTTCATCGCTTTTCAATATTATTGTTTTAAACTTTTTAGTTCTTTGTAGTTATTCTCTTAAGACAATTCATTTTCTTTTATTCTTTCTTATTTATTTCAAAGTTCTTTTTATTAAAGTCTAATAATTTAAAGCGCCAGAAAAGCATTAAAATAATGTTGTGGTATGCAACTTTGACCAACTAACCAAACCAGCGAGTAGTTTATTAGATATTGTAATATTAAAAGTCTAAAAAAACAACTCAGTCAAAATACATATACACCTAAAACTAGCAATTCTATTTAAAATCAGGCAAACATTAATTTCAATAAATCAGGCTTCTGGTTCACCAAGTCCGCATAAAGTATGCGTTGTTGTTCTTCATTATCTTCTTTTATCAAAAACAAAACTAAAACAACTGGTGTCGACACCTCGACATCAGCACCAAGCAGAATAGTGTCCAACAAACTCGATACCAGGCGACCAGAAAATGAGTAGGTATACCTACATTTCTGTTTCATATTGGCACTTTCGCGCCAAATGTTTTTTTTTTTTGTTTTCTTACACCACAAAGGAGAAAGATCATGAAGGAAAGCTTACACACACAACGGCATTAGTCCAAACGCAGATTTAACACCACCATTTATTTTCGGGTCTCAAAACCAGTCTGAAAATAAAGTGGTGTTAGTAATTTCACTAGGCAACTATGTATTGCTGCATACGTGTATCGCAGATCGATCTCGTATTACAAAAGCAACAATGTAAGCATATGGTAGTTGTGGACGTGTCTTACACTTTCTCCGTAGAGAAACAAAAAATCAGCACTTCCTAATCTCTCAAGCTAATTTTATTTCTGTCTCTCTACGGAGAAGGTGTAGGTAGAAAACAAAGAAAAATAACATTTGGCGGTTAAATGCTAATGCCAAAGCAATACAGGTACCCCTGCTTTTATTTTCTGATCGCCTGGTACAGCATTCATTATTTTGCTTGCTTCGATGAAAATTTCATCATGAAAGAGGAAATAGGTGATTCGGTATGCTATGTGTAATATGCAGGGAGCGGACTTGCAAAATCAGAGGCCTCTTTAAATTTCTGTTTTCCCACCAAACTAGGAATTCACCCAATAATTGTTTTAAACTTTTTAATTCCTTGTAGTCTATCTTATGAAACACTCCATTTTGTTTTATTCCTTTGTGAATATTTAAAATAAAACATCGACCCCTATGTCATAACCAACAAGAATTTCAAAGTTCTTTTTGATTAAAGTCTAATAAATTTAAAGCGCCAGGCCCCAGCAAATTTGACCAACTAACAAAACCAACGAATAGTTTATTTCAATATTCAAAGTCTAAAAAATAATTTTAATCAAACGAAGAAATACATCATATACACTTAAAACTAGCAATTTTATAATAAATCAGGCAAACATTAATTTCAATAAATCAGGCCTCTGGTGCACCAAGTCCGCATGAAGTATGCGTTGTTGTTATATTCTTCATCATCTTCTTTCATCAGAAAAAAAAACTAAAATAAATGGTATCGACATCAGGTTATCAAAAAACAACAAAAACAAACAGAATAGTGCCCAACTCGTTGTGGTCCAAAACTCGATACCAGGCGACCAGAATATGAGTAGGTATACCTACATTTCTGTTTCATATTGGCACTTTCGCGCCAAATGTTTTTTTTTTTTGTTTTCTTACACCACAAAGGAGAAAGATAATAACCCATAGACCATGCAGCGAGATGGAGACGACGCATTTAAATAGTATGAGAATTTTAGCAACTTACACACATCTACATAGCTTAGCTGCTCACGCAGACAGCCAAACCAAAGAAAAAATCAAAGCAAATTTGCTTTCTACTTTTCTGGTGGCCTGATACCTTCTTCCGAATAACCCATAGACCATGCAGCGAGGTGAAGACGACGTATTTAAGTAGTATGAGAATTACACAGCTTAGCTGCTCACGCATACAGCCTAACCAAAGAAAAAGTCAAAGCAAATTTGCTTTCTACTTTTCTGGTGGCCTGATACCTTCTTCAGAATAACCCATAGACCATGCTGCTAGTATGAGAATTTTAGCAACTTACACACTTCTACACAGCTTAGCTGCTCACGCATACAGCCAAACCAAAGAAAAAGTCAAAGCAAATTTGCTTTCTACTTTTCTGGTGGCCTGATACCTTCTTCAGAATAACCCATAGACCATGCTGCGAGATGGAGACGACGCATTTAAGTAGTATGAGAATTTTAGCAGCTCACACACTTCCTATACAGCTTAGCTGCTCACGCATACAGCCAAACCAAAGAAAAAATCAAAGCAAATTTGCTTTCTGCTTTTCTGGTGGCCTGATACTTTCTTCAGTGCAGCGAGATGGAGACGACGCATTTAAGTAGTATGAGAATTTTAGCAGCTCACACACTTCCTATACAGCTTAGCTGCTCACGCATACAGCCAAACCAAAGAAAAAATCAAAGCAAATTTGCTTTCTGCTTTTCTGGTGGCCTGATACTTTCTTCAGTGCAGCGAGATGGAGACGACGCATTTAAGTAGTATGAGAATTTTAGCAGCTCACACACTTCCTATACAGCTTAGCTGCTCACGCATACAGCCAAAACAAAGGAAAAATCAAAGCAAATTTGCTTTCTACTTTTCTGGTGGCCTGATACCTCCTTCAAAATAACCCATAGACCATGCAGCGAGATGTAGACGACGCATTTAAGTAGTATGAGAATTTTAGCAACTTGCGCACTACTACACAAGCTTAGCTGCTCACGCATACAGCCTAACCAAAGAAAAAATCAAAGCAAATTTGCTTTCTACTTTTCTGCTGGCCTGATACTTTCTTCAGAATTGTCCATAGAATCAAGATGGTTTAGAGCGAGATGGAGGATTTCGGTTTTAAAACATGTTTGGCCTCTTTCTTCTTTCAAAACAAATGCTAAAACGTATGTGTATAGTTCGTGTGGTTCAGACAAATTGACAATTCTAGAATCAGAATCACATGTTTGTATTAAACAAATGATCATACTTCCAGAAGCTAAATAGTTTATTTTTTATTTATCATATTTTTCTATACAACATTCCATTTTTACCGTCAAACGTTTTGCTTGCATACTCGAATACTATGATTACAAAATTTTAATTTAAGAACGACGACGTCATAGCGGAATATGAAATTTCATAAAATAAAGACTCCGTAGACTAACAACAAAAAACGAATTCCTAACTTAACACAGGGGCTTGTATCTCTTTTCCCAGTTGCGAGAGTTCCTTTAGGAATTGCTTTGAATTGCTCAAATTCGAAGAGCCGTAGATAATGCGCTTGTTGACATTTGCACTTTGCTTTTGTTTCATAAAATCCACCAAATTTTGATATTCAATATAATTTCCTCCACCAACAACGTATACAACTGCATCTTGAAACGGAGCACGATTCTTTGGCATGACATCCCCACCTTTTAGAAGTTTTGGATCCAAATAAAGGTAATCGTCAGTCTCAACGGAGCTTCGGCATTCCATTATTTGATCGGTGATTTTAGTTACCGGCAAGTTCTGTAAGAAAAAAAAAATAAAATTTAAGTTAAGGGGTTTGGCTAGTTTCTCATTTTCAAAAAATAGATTTTTTTTTAATTTTTCGATAGGTAAACATCTCAAAAATGATGTCCTAAAATATTGGAATGATATCTTGGATATTTTCGAAATGGCAGAGTATAGAAGAGAAGCATCTCGGGCGAACTCCTGCTCTAAAAACGTTTTTCTCAAAACTGCATTTTTCAAATTTGTCGCAGCGGTAACGGTTGAAATCTTAACTGCATACTCTCCATATGTTTTTACATACAGCCATCTACAACTTTTACGATCGGATGAAAATTGTAAATTTGGCAGTCATCGAAAGACGATTTTTTTGACGAAATTTGGACTTCTTTTTTTAAATTGCGGCCATTTTGTTAATTTCCAGTTTTTCACTCCATTTATATGTAGATGGCTGTATGGGAAAAAGGGTCTACTTTAACGCCATTTTTTTATTTTCTTGTTACAGGTACCAGAAAAATAAAAAAAATGCGGCAAATTGACGTCTTCTAATTTTCAAGTTCAAGACATGGTTCGTATCTCTCTTGGATTTCAATATTTTAACTCGAAATTTCCTGACAATTTACTTGAATATATGTATAATAAACTCCTAAGATTACAGAATATTTGAAGCTATAGTTTTTTTTCACGCCTTCAAAAAATAACCTTCATTTGAGCTCGAGAAACTAGCCGAGCCCCTTAAGGTATTGAGTTGTAGAATAATAAATAAGGCAAAATGGTAGGTTTTAAATGCATGGCCACGTCTTATATCTTGGAGTATATTGAGACGGATAAACAATTCGAGATACAAAAAAAAGAGTTTAGACTGCAATCAAGATCAGGGTACCCAGTCCCAAAATTGTACTGTGAATGTACATAGCGATAGTAACACCGATACTAACTTCTGACACTCTAGTTTAGTTGCAAGACATACAGAAGCTTCCTATCTTAAAGGATCTCCCAGACTTAAACAACATTTTGTAGTTGAGACAGCGACAAACTCTGCTGTCAAATTAAGTTAACATAGTATATATGAGGGAGCCCACTGTCTCTGTATTGAAATGCATGTGTAGTTGTCACTGTCGCAACTACAAAATTTTTTTCGTTTTGGAAAGCCTTAATGCTATGACCAAGGTACAAGGAAATCAATAAAAGAATCAAAATACTTTTGGATTATCCTAGACTACAAACTTTCATGGAAACCACAACTAGAACGCACCCACAGGAGACAGACCAGAGTCTCCAAGTTTCTATGAACTTGCATCAAAAGAAACCTAAAATGATGTATGTTCGATCTCTACACAATGGTAGCCAAAAACAAATGTAAAAACGATAAAGCTAGAAAAACTTCAGAGACTAGCAACTACATGCATCACTAGCTAAATGCGCACCACACTTACATTTGCTCTAAACGTCATTCTAGGACTACAACCTATCCACCTTTTTTATAAAAATAGAACCAAAAACTGGCAATTCATCCTTTTTTCAATCAAAAGCACCTTATCTCGAATCCAAACCTAAAGGATCAGCTCTCAATAATTAACAACTTAGAACAACTTAAAATTTTTAGTGTACTTGAATATTACTACCCCCGTGTACAACTTTAAGATCAACTTCTCCAAAGTTATCTTCTCTAGGAGAAAACAGAAAACATCACCCTTTAAGGCGAGATATGGTCTGCTATACTCGAACAGATTCCGGCATTTTCAGAGACGCACCTACAACCAACTATTCAGTAAGTCTTTCTAGTCATTCGGCGATTTTCCAGGCTGAAGTCTTTGCTATAAATCACTCAATGAATTTATTTAAGTTCATCGAGCACAAAAAACAAAACAATTTTCATCTTCGAAGTCAGCCAAACTGCCCTTAGAGCACTGAGCTCACCTTTTATAAGATC
The DNA here is from genome assembly GCA_949752695.1 of Melanostoma scalare. Classification (NCBI taxonomy): domain Eukaryota; kingdom Metazoa; phylum Arthropoda; class Insecta; order Diptera; family Syrphidae; genus Melanostoma; species Melanostoma scalare. The sequence continues at coordinate 31,204,610 of OX456986.1, read as the reverse complement.
AAAACTAGTCTAGTAGACAATTACGTTACTCTCCGATCTGACGTGGAAAAACTCTGTTAACCTCCAATATTTCTAACATAAGGGCTATGATCTTAAAAGAATGCAAACATCTAAGCAGAAGACGGTGCCTCATAACCATTTGTCCGTACTTAACACTTCTGTGGTGTAAACAAAAAAAGAATTCAAATACACAGCCAAGAACATCCTACTGTAAGAATCCAACAAAGCTTCGAGTAACTCCTCTGGTAAAACCTGTTTCAAACTTTTTATACCAGAATAAATTCCTTTGATGAAATTGAGTATCTGGGATACGTTTGAGTTTTAGCTCCCTCTCTTCTACGTAGTAGAATCCTAGGCACTTCTTCCTTTGATGTAATAGAGCTTCGCCGTCCTCTAAGAGGTGCTCAGGAGATTCTTCCTGTTCGTTGCAGTATCTGCAATGGTCGTTGCTCTCTATGCCTAGTACTTTTAGGTGTTTTCTTAGTCTGCAGTGTCCAGTTAGGGAACCGAATTTGAATTTAGGCTCGATGGGATTCTCTGTGGAAATACTCCCAGCAGAAATCCAAAAAGAATCCTTACAGAGATAATCTCAAAAACAATGTAGGAAATATAGCATCTAACAGGGAACCTTAAAATCGTCTCGAGCTTGAAAATGCGGTAAGGGAGCGCAACAGAGCATTGATGCATACGAATCTAGCTGCCCTATAAGCAACGCAAACAAGAAAACAGATGTTCCTGGTGGAACAAAAACCTAGAAGCGCAAAGGAAAAAGAGTAAGAAGACTCTTTAACAATGCGAAAAGTAATGGTAACTGGCATGCTTACCATGAGGAACTCTCAGCCTATAGCAAAGAAGTGAGGAAAGCAAAAAGAAGCTTTGTAGTTTTCTGTGAAAGCATAACCTTCACTCCATCATCAGGCAGACTGCATAAGGCTCTTTCAAGGGAAAAGGTACACATTACAATGGCCTTGAAATATGTGCAGCTTCACAGAAAATAAGGAGCAAAGATATCTTCCTCTGCTCAATACTCACTTCTCTGGAAGCATATTAACAGCAGGATATGAAAGACCTACACCTGTGTTAGGTACTGATAAACAAGACTGGAAGACAGCAACGATAGTTTGTTCGAAAAAAAGACTAGAATGGGCATTAAGTACCTTTCGACCCTTCAAATCTCCAGGTATAGATGGGATCTTTCCAGCGTTGTTACAAAGAAGTGATCCTGCTACACTTGCTAAAAATTATCAGAAGCAGCCTGGCTCTAGGGTATAAACCCTGTCCATGGACGCGAGCTAAAATCATATTTATACCAAAAACGAGTAAGAAAGACACGACTCATCCTAAATCTTTCAGACCTTTAAGCCTAACAGCCTTTGTACTGAAAACCATGGAGAAGGACATTTAAAATTTCTTAAAATCAGAAATTCTAGCAAGTAATCCACTAAACACAAGACAGCATGTATATAGAGCAGGTAGATCTACAGAAAGATCTTAGCCATGCAAACTCAATGGAAAATTCCCACCAAGAAACGGTGCAAAAATACTAGAAGAAACAAACAGACATTCAAACTATTGGACAAACTAACAAATAGTGTTAAATAAATTCTTTAAAAGTAACCTGATATGGTTCTCTACTTACATGTCTCTTGACGACCAAATTCTTGACGCCTTCCATTACAAATGACGATCCTTGTGATACCAATTTAGAAAACATTGAGACGGTTTTAGTGCCACCACCTTCGTATTGTGTCGTCTGCGTTACAGGTGATCGAATGTTGATACTCCTCCAACGTTCGACGAACGATAGCGGTGATAGATCGCATCCAGCCTCTTGAAGAGTTTCCTTGATGCGTTGAAATTCATATTCCGGCACATTAACCGAGCAAATATAATAAATTATATACAATCTCATCTTGTCCTCTGGCAAGCCAAACTCTGGATCGTTCAAGATGTCCTGCAATGGCCGATCTAGAGTCTGTTTAGACATAATCTTCTCCTCCAACTCAAAGAACGAATCGAGACGTCTAGTTTTGATGTAGTTAAGAATAGCTGTGGCAATTTTCGTGTGCATGTCGATAAGTCGTTTCTTTTCCATTAGTTGAGGCAGAGAATTGATTGCGTTAGTAAGTCGTGCAGTAGTGTCGTTGACCATTGAGAAGGCTACTTCGTTTTCACCATCAATGCCCATTGAAGTTTTTAACTTTTTTATTTCTTCCTCCGACGAACGGTAGGATTCCAATTCTTCTTGGATCGCTTCAGCAACCAGAGGGAAAGGACTACCCTTGTGTGTCATCCAAAAACGGTCGTTTTTATCCAAATCACATGCTTTGAGTTTCTTTTTAGTGCCACTTCTCTCAGAAGCGGTATCATCTTCCAGATAAACAAGATTCAAGCTCAATTCAAGGACATCATGTACAAGAGCTTGATAAGACCAAGTGTGATGCAAAGGTGTGGCTAGATCGAGATTACGATCCAAAAGTAAAAGCAAAGGCCGTTGAAAACTAAAAACACCTCCCGCTTGGGTAGCGTCCATGTGGAATAGATTGTTTCGTGCATCCCATAGATTCTCACGCAATTTCTTTTCCAATTTCCGACCAACCATCTCAGCTGCACTGTTTCGAGGACAACGTATAATTGGAACATTGCCCAGAGTCACAAACACCGAAAACAAACTATCCACGATGTTGTCCATCAAAACTTCGATTTCATCATCTCGTGTGTTTGCCCGATTGATGGAATAATACGAAACTGAATCGCTATTCTGGTGCTTGAACACAAAGAAATCATCTTCTAAACTGATAAAGTTCACGTACTGATCGTAAACACTACGAATGTTTGCAACACATCCCGCCTGCAGAGCTATAGCGGCGAGATCTTCAATCTTCTGCCTGGAAATAGGTGAAAGGAAGTTTAAATAATAAGTATCGTAGAGACCGTTTTGTAGGTCCTGTTGTATTCGGCCTAAGTTTTCGTTTGTTGGTGCACAAAAATAGACAGCAGGCACGTCTGGAATAGAGTCGCGATCCGAATGTAGCTGCCTGCAAGTAAAGGAAACGTGTTAGTTCAAAAGTGTTGTAAGTATTGAGATGTAAGGGCCCCTTAACGACTATTCAAAACGTTCAGCAAACGAGAGAATTCTGAAATGTTGTTCAGTAGCATTCTTTATTAGTTAAAGATTTCAAAATCTTCGGGGTGAAGCCAGGAAATGGTGCAAGCTTAAGTTGACACCTTTTGCCACCGAATATATGCAACCTGATTCGAGGAAATGTTGCAGAGGGAGTGTGTGTCATTATCTTTTTGACAGAAGGTTTCACGCTCAGTTAAGAAGAAGCCAATCGTTGCTACACCACCAAGCGTTATTCGGTCACAATGCCACAGATTTCCAATTGAATTTAGAAGCATTCGTTTCGACATAATTTAATTTGATGCATGCCATTCGCCATTCGTGCTCTTGTCAGAACTAATCGTTGAACGACAGAAGCCCCGTTTAGTACTTCGCAGTAGATGATCAATTAAACGACTTTATTCAAAAGTAGTTGATCATAGCCAGAAGTACTTGCTTGGCAGTACTTCGAAGGAGATCAATCCAATACGTCTAAAAAATACTCTTTTGTTATGAACCCAGATCAAACCTTTTTGAACATCTGAGCGCTTTAGGATATCTGAAATATTTTAAATTACAAAAGAAGCACACAACCATGTTAACCTAACTGCTAAGACCCCAGTCAAGATTTAGAACGACGTGGTTCAGTAGGCTATAGTAATACATGCATTCTGTTTTTATGATTCACAAATTGTATAGAAACTTACACATGCAACGTTACACCCAAATTTCGTAGCTCCCTAATTGGAATGATTGGCGATATAATATCCTGGCCATCACGGTCATAAATAAGGATTTTCCACACTGGTTCCGCTGCTAGTATTTTCTGTTGCTGCACATTCAGGTTGAGCATTTGTTTGATTGCATCTTGAAAATAATTCACACAAAAATGAAAACAAATTTAAAATGAAAAGAATTTTTCAAAATCACCACATAGGCATAAAGTAAGATAAACATAATTTTGGACCGTTTACTTGGATCAAGTAACCAAATTCATTTTATGTATGGCTCCACTTTTTGACTTACTTATTTGCCTTTCACGGAGGGTTAACATTTTAAAAAAGTTTATGTATTTTTATTGGGGAAACAACGAATTGAATGGTGTTTTCTTTTATATTTTTAACTCGGAAATTTCTGTAAAGCGAAGAAATCTACGTATCTGTCAACTGTCACACTGACGTTACACGTACTGTATTCGAATTTCGAAGATTTAAAATTTGACGTTTCGTGTTACCGAAGATCAATTCACAATAGGATTTTTTTTTTCTTGTAAAAAAATTTTTTAAGTTGTTCCCGTTTTTAAAAAATTGGATTCAATTACAGCTATCTCATTTGAATTCGATTTAACTATCTTGCAAAAGCTACATAATTATTTGGCAGAAAAAATCACACTAAATAAAACTTTTCCAGAAAGGATTTCTCAAATCAAAGTGATTTTACAGTCAGCGGCAAAAACATTGTTTGACAGGATTTTTTGTCATCGCATCAACTGAAAACATATGAAAACGCTACTTCGTTCTTGTCGCATCAGTGTCTTTGTTAACAGAATTTAACGATGTGGCAAATACAAAAACGCTTTGGTTTAGTTGAGCCTTAAATTCAAGTTCTTAGGGTTCTCTCAAAGCAAAGCGTTTTTGCAGTTGTGGTGGCGGCAGAAACGATTATCATTTTTGCCGTCGCGACAATAAAAGCGCTTCGTTTTTTGTTGTCGCGTCCGTGTGAGTGCTCTCATAAGTCGCTGTCTAACTCAAAATTTTGGTAACTACGATTGCGGCAGTGACAACTGTAAAAACGCTTTGGTTTGGGATGTCCATTATTTCACACTTCATTCAATGAATGTCCTTTATTGATAAAAAAAGTGAATTTAAAGAAAAGTTTTGAAAGAAGAGCATAGTAACTTTTTTCAGCAAAACTGTTAGTCAGCTAATAGCTGAGTTCACACTATACAATTAGTTGGACAGACTTCGTTTGACAGATGTTGGATGGTCGGATGTAGTTTGCGTGCAGATTTATCAAGATTTAAGCCTTGCGCAAACCAATGCGGTGAGTGCGTGCGATGCGATTGCGATAAGTCAAATCCCTATGTAATCTTATGGACGTTTGACTTAATGAATAGGGATTTGACTTATCGCAATCGCATCGCACGCACTCACCGCATTGGTTTGCGCAAGGCTTTATCCTCCGCTCCATCCAACGTCAAAATTTTTAAAAATATTTGAAAACCATCCACCAAGTTGGTCAAGCGGTCGTCTGAGCGTAAACATTATCAAACATTGGTCGTTCAAACCAAAGTCTGTCCAACTAATTGTACAGTTTGAACTCCGCTAATAAGCTTTTTCGATTTTTTTGATATCAATTTAAGGCTACGTTTATGACCGAGCGTAATCGCAACGCGCGATGCGATGAGAATCGCTCCATCGCTTGTCACATTTTCGCTATGTTTATCGCGGGCGATTGAGTGTTTATAGTAGCGCGTAATCGCAAGCGATTGAAAGTTAACAACACAACTCAACATTTTTTTTATTCACGTTGGAGCAGTTGAGAAAGCAATATGCGTGCATTAACTCGCAAAATTTTATTGTTAGAGATTCAACCAATTTCAATTTGAAGATAATTTCTTTTAATACATAATAAATAATTATTGCTGAAAATTTGGTTGGATTTGGTTTAATATTGTGGAAGTTACAGATATTGAAACATAGAATTTTAAAACATGCACTCACTTTTGCTTGCTACTGTATATAAGAACAAATCACAACAGCGAAGCGCGCATTTTGTAAATTTTTGTTAAATGTAACAATAATTAAAAACAATAAAAAACATATTAAATATATTTACTCACGTCCCAAGTCACATTTTTTTTCAACATCCTCCCAAGCTTTTCTTATTATATTTCGATTGTGGTAATCTGCATGGCGCAAATTCCATAAACATTGATTATCACGCACACACTCTATGAAAATGTCCATGCTGTTTCGCTGGTTTCGCTCAAATGAATCAAAATATTTTGATTGCAAATTTTCATCGCTTTTATCGCTTGTAATCGCTCAATTCGCTTTTCGCTAAATCGCTGTGTCGTGAACACCACCATATGCACTAATATAATTTATCGCTGGACGTGTCTAAATGCACCCACAGTGTAGTTCGTTTAGGTGGTGTTACACCGCACTTTTGAATAACCAATACACCGCATTTTAAATAATGAGTGGAAATAAATGGAGTAGGTTCGTGTTACACCGCATTTTTTTAGAAATCTCTCAAATCTCTCAATCATTTTTGAGAATGCTTTTTAGTAGCTTTTCAAGTATAAAAACAGTATGAGTAAAAAAATATGCGGTGTTACACCGCATTTTTTAAAAATCTCTCAAGTCATTTAACAGAAAAAAACCTTTTTTTGTAGCTTTAGCTGTAGGCCATCTAGCGCTGTATAGAAAAACAATGAAGGAGCTTTTCGCTATCATTTGGTTACAGAACCAAATTCGCTATGGCCATCTAGAGTTGTATAGAAACATGAAAGAAATAAGAAAATAGCTTTTCACTATAACCAATCAGAAAGATTAAAGTGATGCCAGATAGTAGCTATTTTCTGCTACTTTGTTATTTTTTGAAGAATTTTTTAAAACTCGAAGGAAGTTACTTATACTCGTATCTTCGTAACCTTCTTCTGTGTTTTAAGTAAAAACGAATTTTAAGCCACTCCTTCCTTTAAACAACTCTCCTTCGCTATGCTCTTGATAAATATTTTGCCGATTCAACTTTTTTGCGGAGCTCGGCATAGGCTGACGCTTACACCTTGGTATAACTTTCGTAACTTTGATGTCTTGGGTTTTAATTTTGCTGAAAAGGTAAAAAGTCTATGATTTGCAGTTCCTGCATAAAAGAATATCTAACTTTGAATATGTTTCTTTCTCTCTGTTTTAAAAGCGTTATTGCTGTTTGTCCTATTCTGTGGACAGCCCCGGATCTTAAATTTTTTTTAGACGGGGCAAATACTGAAAAATGCCGCCCCTACCAACCTATGTGTATTTTTACTTTTATCATCTTTAAAATTTCATCAGATGTCGAGTAAACTCGCAAAGTAATATAATTATTTGAAAGGTGCGACAGTTCTTCACATTTTGTCCAATCAAAACAATATTTATTGACCACTTTGTTACCTTTAACTCTTACAAAAATATATCGTTGCTAGTCTAACATATATACACTTGCGAGTGAGATAAGCTGCGATATAAGGTTGATCAGATTGAAAAAAGATTAAAAACGGTGCCTTCCATAGTACCGTCGACAGTCGGCTGCACGCGTCGGCTGCACGCGTCTCTGCACGCATCTCTGCACGCATCTCTGCACGCGTCTCTGCACGCGTCGCTGCACGCGTCGCTGCACGCGTCGCTGCACGCGTCGCTGCACGCGTCGCTGCACGCATCTCTGCACGCATCTCTGCACGCATCTCTAAACGCATCTCTGCATGCATCTCTGCACGCGCATATCTGCACGCATATCTGCATGCGCATATCTGCATGCGCATATCTGCATGCGCATATCTGCACGCATATCTGCATGCGCATATCTGCATGCGCATATCTGCATGCGCATATCTGCACGCGCATATCTGCATGCATCTCTACATGCGCATATCTGCATGCGCATATCTGCATGCATCTCTGCATGCGCATATCTGAATGCGCATATCTGCATGCGCATATCTGCACGCATATCTGCATGCGCATATCTGCATGCGCATATCTGCATGCGCATATCTGCACGCATATCTGCATGCGCATATCTGCAAGCGCATATCTGCATGCATCTCTGCATGCGCATATCTGCATACGCATATCTGCACGCGCATATCTGCATGCATCTCTGCATGCGCATATCTGCATGCGCATATCTGCATGCGCATATCTGCACGCATATCTGCATGCGCATATCTGCACGCGCATATCTGCATGCATCTCTGCATGCGCATATCTGCATGCGCATATCTGCATGCGCATATCTGCACGCATATCTGCATGCGCATATCTGCATGCGCATATCTGCATGCGCATATCTGCGTGCGCATATCTGCACGCGCATATCTGCATGCATCTCTGCATGCGCATATCTGCATGCGCATATCTGCATGCGCATATCTGCACGCATATCTGCATGCGCATATCTGCACGCGCATATCTGCATGCATCTCTGCATGCGCATATCTGCATGCGCATATCTGCATGCGCATATCTGCACGCATATCTGCATGCGCATATCTGCATGCGCATATCTGCATGCGCATATCTGCACGCATATCTGCATGCGCATATCTGCACGCATATCTGCATGCGCATATCTGCATGCGCATATCTGCATGCGCATATCTGCACGCATATCTGCATGCGCATATCTGCACGCGCATATCTGCATGCATCTCTGCATGCGCATATCTGCATACGCATATCTGCACGCGCATATCTGCATGCATCTCTGCATGCGCATATCTGCATGCGCATATCTGCATGCGCATATCTGCACGCATATCTGCATGCGCATATCTGCACGCGCATATCTGCATGCATCTCTGCATGCGCATATCTGCATGCGGATATCTGCATGCGCATATCTGCACGCATATCTGCATGCGCATATCTGCATGCGCATATCTGCACGCATATCTGCATGCGCATATCTGCACGCGCATATCTGCATGCATCTCTGCATGCGCATATCTGCATACGCATATCTGCACGCGCATATCTGCATGCGCATATCTGCATGCGCATATCTGCATGCGCATATCTGCACGCGCATATCTGCATGCATCTCTGCATGCGCATATCTGCATGCGCATATCTGCATGCGCATATCTGCATGCGCATATCTGCATGCGCATATCTGCACGCGCATATCTGCATGCATCTCTGCATGCGCATATCTGCATACGCATATCTGCACGCGCATATCTGCATGCGCATATCTGCATGCGCATATCTGCATGCGCATATCTGCACGCGCATATCTGCATGCGCATATCTGCACGCATATCTGCATGCGCATATCTGCACGCGCATATCTGCATGCATCTCTGCATGCGCATATCTGCATACGCATATCTGCACGCGCATATCTGCATGCGCATATCTGCATGCGCATATCTGCATGCGCATATCTGCACGCGCATATCTGTATGCATCTCTGCATGCGCATATCTGCATGCGCATATCTGCATGCGCATATCTGCACGCATATCTGCATGCGCATATCTGCACGCGCATATCTGCATGCATCTCTGCATGCGCATATCTGCATGCGCATATCTGCACGCATATCTGCATGCGCATATCTGCATGCGCATATCTGCACGCGCATATCTGCATGCATCTCTGCATGCGCATATCTGCATACGCATATCTGCACGCGCATATCTGCATGCGCATATCAGCATGCGCATATCTGCATGCGCATATCTGCACGCGCATATCTGCATGCATTTCTGCATGCGCATATCTGCATACGCATATCTGCACGCATATCTGCATGCGCATATCTGCATGTGCATATCTGCATGCGCATATCTGCATGCGCATATCTGCACGCATATCTGCATGCGCATATCTGCACGCGCATATCTGCATGCATCTCTGCATGCGCATATCTGCATGCGCATATCTGCATGCGCATATCTGCACGCATATCTGCATGCGCATATCTGCACGCGCATATCTGCATGCATCTCTTCATGCGCATATCTGCATGCGCATATCTGCACGCATATCTGCATGCGCATATCTGCATGCGCATATCTGCACGCGCATATCTGCATGCATCTCTGCATGCGCATATCTGCATACGCATATCTGCACGCGCATATCTGCATGCGCATATCTGCATGCGCATATCTGCATGCGCATATCTGCACGCGCATATCTGCATGCATCTCTGCATGCGCATATCTGCATACGCATATCTGCACGCATATCTGCATGCGCATATCTGCATGCATCTCTGCATGCGCATATCTGCATGCGCATATCTGCATGCGCATATCTGCACGCATATCTGCATGCATCTCTGCATGCGCATATCTGCATGCGCATATCTGCATGCGCATATCTGCACGCATATCTGCATGCGCATATCTGCATGCGCATATCTGCATGCGCATATCTGCATGCGCATATCTGCATGCGCATATCTGCACGCATATCTGCATGCGCATATCTGCACGCGCATATCTGCATGCATCTCTGCATGCGCATATCTGCATGCGCATATCTGCATGCATCTCTGCATGCGCATATCTGCATACGCATATCTGCACGCGCATATCTGCATGCATCTCTGCATGCGCATATCTGCATACGCATATCTGCACGCGCATATCTGCATGCATCTCTGCATGCGCATATCTGCATGCGCATATCTGCATGCATCTCTGCATGTGCATATCTGCATGCGCATATCTGCATGCGCATATCTGCACGCATATCTGCACGCATATCTGCATGCGCATATCTGCATGCGCATATCTGCACGCGCATATCTGCATGCATCTCTGCATGCGCATATCTGCATGCGCATATCTGCACGCGCATATCTGCATGCATCTCTGCATGCGCATATCTGCATGCGCATATCTGCATGCATCTCTGCATGCGCATATCTGCATACGCATATCTGCACGCGCATATCTGCATGCATCTCTGCATGCGCATATCTGCATGCGCATATCTGCATGCATCTCTGCATGCGCATATCTGCATGCGCATATCTGCATGCGCATATCTGCACGCATATCTGCATGCATCTCTGCATGCGCATATCTGCATGCGCATATCTGCATGCGCATATCTGCATGCGCATATCTGCACGCATATCTGCATGCGCATATCTGCATGCGCATATCTGCATGCGCATATCTGCATGCGCATATCTGCACGCATATCTGCATGCGCATATCTGCACGCGCATATCTGCATGCATCTCTGCATGCGCATATCTGCATGCGCATATCTGCATGCATCTCTGCATGCGCATATCTGCATACGCATATCTGCACGCGCATATCTGCATGCATCTCTGCATGCGCATATCTGCATACGCATATCTGCACGCGCATATCTGCATGCATCTCTGCATGCGCATATCTGCATGCGCATATCTGCATGCATCTCTGCATGTGCATATCTGCATGCGCATATCTGCATGCGCATATCTGCACGCATATCTGCATGCGCATATCTGCATGCGCATATCTGCACGCATATCTGCATACGCATATCTGCACGCGCATATCTGCATGCATCTCTGCATGCGCATATCTGCATATCTGCACGCGCATATCTGCATGCATCTCTGCATGCGCATATCTGCATGCGCATATCTGCATGCGCATATCTGCACGCATATCTGCATGCATCTCTGCATGCGCATATCTGCATGCGCATATCTGCATGCGCCTCTGCACGCATATCTGCATGCGCCTCTGCACGCATATCTGCATGCGCATATCTGCATGCGCATATCTGCACGCATATCTGCATGTGCATCTCTGCACGCATATCTGCATGCGCATATATGTACGCATATCTGCATGCGCATATCTGCATGCAGATATGCGCATGCAGATATGCGCATGCAGATATGCGCATGCACATATGCGCATGCAGATATGCGCATGCAGAGATGCATGCAGATATGCGCGTGCAGATATGCGCATGCAGATATGCGCTTGCAGAAAGGCGTGCAGATATCCGCATGCAGATATGCGCATGCAGATATGCGCATGCAGATATGCGCATGCAGATATGCGCTTGGATATGCGTGCAGATATGCGCATGCAGATATGCGCATGCAGATATGCGCATGCAGAGATGCATGCAGATATGCGCGTGCAGATATGCGCATGCAGATATGCGCATGCAGATATGCGCATGCAGATATGCGTGCAGATATGCGCATGCAGATATGCGTGCAGATATGCGCATGCAGATATGCGCATGCAGATATGCGCATGCAGAGATGCGCATGCAGATATGCGCATGCAGATATGCGTGCAGATATGCGCATGCAGATATGCGCATGCAGAGATGCATACAGATATGCGCGTGCAGATATGCGCATGCAGATATGCGTGCAGATATGCGCATGCAGATATGCGCATGCAGATATGCGTGCAGATATGCACATGCAGATATGCGCATGCAGATATGCGCATGCAGATATGCGTGCAGATATGCGCATGCAGAGATGCATGCAGATATGCGCGTGCAGATATGCGCATGCAGATATGCGCATGCAGATATGCGCATGCAGATATGCGCATGCAGATATGCGTGCAGATATGCGCATGCAGATATGCGTGCAGATATGCGCATGCAGATATGCGTGCAGATATGCGCATGCAGATATGCGCATGCAGATATGCGCATGCAGATATGCGTGCAGATATGCGTGCAGATATGCGCATGCAGATATGCGCATGCAGATATGCGCATGCAGATATGCGCATGCAGATATGCGCTTGGATATGCGTGCAGATATGCGCATGCAGATATGCGCATGCAGATATGCGCATGCAGAGATGCATGCAGATATGCGCGTGCAGATATGCGCATGCAGATATGCGCATGCAGATATGCGCATGCAGAGATGCATGCAGATATGCGCATGCAGATATGCGCATGCAGATATGCGCATGCAGATATGCGCATGCAGATATGCGCATGCAGATATGCGTGCAGATATGCGCATGCAGATATGCGCATGCAGATATGCGCATGCAGATATGCGCATGCAGAGATGCATACAGATATGCGCGTGCAGATATGCGCATGCAGATATGCGTGCAGATATGCGCATGCAGATATGCGCATGCAGATATGCGTGCAGATATGCACATGCAGATATGCGCATGCAGATATGCGAATGCAGATATGCGCATGCAGATATGCGTGCAGATATGCGCATGCAGATATGCGCATGCAGATATGCGCATGCAGATATGCGTGCAGATATGCGCATGCAGATATGCGCATGCAGATATGCGCATGCAGAGATGCATGCAGATATGCGCGTGCAGATATGCGCATGCAGATATGCGCATGCAGATATGCGCATGCAGAGATGCATGTAGATATGCGCGTGCAGATATGCGCATGCAGATATGCGTGCAGATATGCGCATGCAGATATGCGCATGCAGAGATGCATGCAGATATGCGCGTGCAGATATGCGCATGCAGATATGCGTGCAGATATGCGCATGCAGATATGCGCATGCAGATATGCGCATGCAGATATGCGCATGCAGATATGCGCATGCAGATATGCGTGCAGATATGCGCGTGCAGCGACGCGTGCAGCGACGCGTGCAGAGACGCGTGCAGAGATGCGTGCAGAGATGCGTGCAGAGATGCGTGCAGAGATGCGTGCAGAGACGCGTGCAGCCGACGCGTGCAGCCGACGCGTGCAGCCGACTGTCGACGGTACTATGGAAGGCACCGTTTTTAAACTTTTTTCAATCTGATCAACCTTATATCGCAGCTTATCTCACTCGCAAGTGTATATATGTTAGACTAGCAACGATATATTTTTGTAAGAGTTAAAGGTAACAAAGTGGTCAATAAATATTGTTTTGATTGGACAAAATGTGAAGAACTGTCGCACCTTTCAAATAATTATATTACTTTGCGAGTTTACTCGACATCTGATGAAATTTTAAAGATGATAAAAGTAAAAATACACATAGGTTGGTAGGGGCGGCATTTTTCAGTATTTGCCCCGTCTAAAAAAAATTTAAGATCCGGGGCTGTCCACAGAATAGGACAAACAGCAATAACGCTTTTAAAACAGAGAGAAAGAAACATATTCAAAGTTAGATATTCTTTTATGCAGGAACTGCAAATCATAGACTTTTTACCTTTTCAGCAAAATTAAAACCCAAGACATCAAAGTTACGAAAGTTATACCAAGGTGTAAGCGTCAGCCTATGCCGAGCTCCGCAAAAAAGTTGAATCGGCAAAATATTTATCAAGAGCATAGCGAAGGAGAGTGGTTTAAAGGAAGGAGTGGCTTAAAATTCGTTTTTACTTAAAACACAGAAGAAGGTTACGAAGATACGAGTATAAGTAACTTCCTTCGAGTTTTAAAAAATTCTTCAAAAAATAACAAAGTAGCAGAAAATAGCTACTATCTGGCATCACTTTAATCTTTCTGATTGGTTATAGTGAAAAGCTATTTTCTTATTTCTTTCATGTTTCTATACAAATCTAGATGGCCATAGCGAATTTGGTTCTGTAACCAAATTTTTTATTTTTTTTTTTTTTGTCAGGAGTAAATCTTCAAAAGACACTTAGTAGTATTCGATACCAAGTAGTGTGGGATTCTTACCCACTAAAAACTCCTCATAATCAGAACCAATCTATAACGATCGACAACAGATTTTTCTTTCTCAATAATATTATCTCTTTAAGGGAAGCTTAAACTTTTAATGCTTCCCATGACTTTTAGGCCATTAGCTCGTGTGGCTTGGTTCTTCTTAATCTCCGAACATTGCCTCTCGTATTTAATACGGACTCCATTTCAGAGTTGATATGACTATGCAGTCGCTGATTGTGCGATACAGCATGTTTTCTTACAACTTCTGTAACCGTTTCTATTTGTAGGTCACGATGTAAATCGCTATTTCTTATATACCATGGTGCATTTACTATTCCACGAAGGACTTTGTTTTGGAACTTTTGGATGATTTCAGTATTTGTTTTCTTTGAACAGCCCCATAATTGGATTCCATAGGTCCAAACAGGTCTAAGTACTTGTTTATAAAGCATTATTTTATTTTCGACAGATAAGTCCGAATTTCTACCGAGTAACCAGTACATTTTTCTATATTTCAAGTTGAGCTCTTCCCTTTTCTTTTTGATATGCTCTTTCCATTTTAGCTTTGCATCCAAATTCATCCCAAGGTATTTGGCCGTATTGGCGTAGGGTACAGCTTGATTGTTGATGAATATTTGAACGTAGCTTAACTTTTTATTTGTAAAGTTTATATGTGCAGATTTAGCTTCATTGAGCTTGATACGCCATTTTTTGGTCCAATCACTAACGGTGTCGACGGCATTTTGCAATTTCTCAGCAGCCTTGACGACGCACTTACTGGATGCCAAAATTGCGGTATCATCCGCAAAAGTAGCCATAATGGTGTTGTTATCCACTGGAATATCCCTTGTATATAGCAAATACAGGGTAGGTCCTAGGACGCTTCCTTGTGGAACACCGGCTTGTATATTACATAGCTTTGAATATTCTTGATCATACCGTACTCTGAAGAGCCGGTTTGAGATATAAGATTTTAGTATTTCGTAGTACTGCCTGGGTAGGTCCCTTTGCAGTTTGTACGCTAGCCCCTCATGCCATACCTTGTCGAATGCTTGAGCAACATCTAAAAATATAGCCGAACATACTTGTTTTTCTTCTAATGCTTTTTCAACTGTATCCGTTATTCTATGAACTTGGTCTATCGTGGAATGTTTATTTCTAAATCCAAACTGATGATTTGGGATTAGATTTCTTTCTTCTATGACTTTGCTCAGTCTTTTCAGTAGCAATTTTTCAAAGACTTTTGCCATTATTGGTATAAGCGATATTGGTCTGTAAGACGTCACTTCTGTTGGTGGCTTACCTTGCTTTGGTATAACAATTACTTCAGCAATTTTCCAATGATGTGGGACATATTGGGTCTTTAGGCATGCATTTATTATGAATTGGAGTTTTATGAAGGCTTTTGATGGCATTTCTTTCATAACCTGAGCAGTTATTAGATCGTACCCAGGTGATTTTTTGTTCGATAGTTGATTTCGACACACACTTTTTATTTCTTTGAGTGTGACAATTGGTATGTCAACTTCATCGACTTTATCAATAAACTGTAAGCTGATTTCAGATGTATTTGCCGGGAATGGCTTAAAAACATTCGCAAGATGTTCTGCAAACAGGTTAGCTTTTTCTTTCGGATTTCCGATCCAATTCCCGTTTAGAGATTTAATTGGCGGGTTTTGTAACTGCGGTCTTTTCAGGCGATAGCGAAAAGCTCCTTCATTGTTTTTCTATACAGCGCTAGATGGCCTACAGCTAAAGCTACAAAAAAGGATTTTTTTCTGTTAAATGACTTGAGAAATTTTTTAAAAATGCGGTGTAACACCGCATATTTTTTGACTCATAATGTTTTTATACTTGAAAAGTTACTAAAAAGCATTCGTTTCTGTCAAATGATTTGAGATATTTCTAAAAAAATGCGGTGTAACACGAACCTACTCCATTTATTTCCACTCATCATTTAAAATGCGGTGTAGTGGTTATTCAAAAGTGCGGTGTAACACCACCTAAACGAACTACACCGTGGGTGCATTTAGACACGTCCTTTATCGCTAGTAGCGATTCTCATCGCATCGCGCGTTGCGATTACGCTCGGTCATAAACGTAGCCTAAGCAAGCTTATTAGTCCTTGAATTTGTGTTAACACTTTTTACTGACAGCTTGCACCATAATAGGTGTGTTTTGAGGTTGTCTCAAATCAAAGCGTTTTTGCAGTTGCGGCAGCTTCAGAAACGTTGCTGTCATCATTTTTGCCGTCGGGACATTATAAATATATAAAAACGCTTCCTTTTTTGGCACGTCGGTGTGGGTATTCTCATATTCCGCTGTCTAACTTAATTTTAACCACTGCAATTGCCGCTGCCGCAACTGCAACGACGCTTTGGTTTGGGAGGTCCTTTATTGTATATCCTTCTATCGGCATCGAATCTAGACGTAGTACAAATGTTGAATAAATAGTAATGCAGGATCTACCTCGTGGTACCCGTGGTGTGATGGATAGCATGTCCGCCTGTTAATCCAGAGGTTCGAGTTCGAATCCCAACAGAGGCAAAAATGTTTTTTCCACGGGTATCGCCTTTCGCGAGGAATTGGCAAGTCCTCCGTTAGTATTCATTGCCATGAAAAGCGCTTTCTCGATTAGCCGTTCGGAACCGGCAGAAAATTGTAGGTCCCTTCCATTCCCTCATGAGGCATGGTTGTGAGAAATGCGCTAGGCCCAAGGGCTCCTCGCTCTGTTGCGCAACCCTATTTATTTATTTATAAGGATCTACATCTCAATGCATCAACAAAACTTTTATCTGTCGGTTTGACGGACATGGTTTGTGATTTGATGGATTCCATTCGATTTTGAAAACTTTAGTCAATATATTGTAGAAATAGTTCTGGCGTTTCTGTAGTTGTTGTCCAAAATAAATAGCAAAGGCTGTTTCAGTCTCGGCAACTTTAACAAAGAACAAGAGAAAAGGATGTGCTTCGAAAATACTATCGGTACCTTTAGCCATGCACAACAAAAGGTTGGATACCGGTATCAGGTTTATCAATTTTTTGCTGTAAGGTTACATCTGGGTGTAACTAGCACATGGAACCCATTAGTCAAAATTCGTAAGTTCACATGGTGATCTGCCGTCAGTCAGATTGACCACAATGCGACTTACGACAGACACTACCCACTACTATAGACTTACGATTGCAAACACTGTGTTTTGTTCATCTTCTTGTAACTAGTGTACGAATGAGGACGTTCTGGGGGCAGTGGCGTAGCAAAGGGGGGCTGACCGCCCCGGATGTCACCCATTTGGGGGTGACACCCAAAAGCTACCAAGGAGTGTATATACTATGGCGTTATAGATCGTAGAAGATGCAATTAACCTTGGTATAAAAACATCAGAGAAATACGACATTCCAACAGAAAGAAGAATTCGTCGTAGAAAGCGAATGGCTGGTGAGTTGGCAACTGATGCAGGACTTTCTCTGAGCGCTGAACTACGGAAAGACATGTTCGAGTGCCTTGATCGATTCATCACTGGACAGAGTCTATTAAGGAGGTGGCTTCATTGTTTGAAGTTGTACAGGCGATTACTTTACTTTTAGTAAACATTAATGATTTGAAAATAGCTGTTTCAAAATTTGCTAGTGCTTATGATGAGGTGTCAGAGTCAGAACTTCTCTCAGAGATACCAAGGTTGAGAAGTCATTTGAAAGCGGCTAAAGTGACAACATCTAATTGGTTATCTTAAGATTTTATGAAATTCATACTTGAATGGGACTTTGCAGAATCTTTTCCGAGTTTCATTGTCGCATTAAAAATGTTTATGACAATATGTGGTGTCAGTTGCGTCATGTGAAAGGAGTTTTAGTAAGCTTAAATTAATAAAAAAAACTACTTGCGGGCAACAATGACGGAAAAGAGGCTCAACAATCTGGGAATTTTAACAATTGAACATGAGACGACCCAGCAAATAAATTTTGATGACGCTATTAACGATTTTCTGCTTTAAAAGCTAAGAAGAAGATGTTTTATTATTGTTTTCTGTTATAAGATAATGTTTGAAAAAGAAAACAAGGACTGCAAGTGAGCTCTACAGTCAGAAAAGTAGAGATAACGTCATAATTTTCTTACAAAGAAAAAAAAGAGTATGTGGAAGGCTCGTTAGAAAAAATAAAGAGATGCAGCCTATAGTAAGAACGAACTTCAAAAACCTCGTAAAAAGGTAAAAATATCGTAACAGGACACTAAACCTCAAAGTAAAACATGTAAACTCATCTAACAAACAAATCTTATTGTTTCCTCTTCTTAAACTAAACCACCCTATATCCTTAAAAACTACGCTACTTTTGCTTTGCATATTCTTCTGCACACACCACTTTCAGGCCCTGTAATAACACAATGGGGGTGTAGAAATAGTGCAATTCAAATGCTGATTGTTGTGAATTGACCAAACACTTATTTTGGTTATGAATCTTATTATCATCAGAGAATAACAACAAACGTGCATATCCACCAAATGCGCAGGAACACATAGAGAAAAGCTTTCGAATTCATTGACCAAAAGTGATTCAAAAACTTTTGCTGTTCCACTTCACAACATTATGCTTCATTAGAATAAATAAGTTCAGCCAGAGTAGATAGTGTTAAGTTGCATAATTTCTTCTTCATTAAGTTAATAAAAAAAAGAAAGAAAAATTATCTATCACGCAATGTAAAATACGAATTCGAGATAATCAAAAGTTAAGAAAGGAATTTTCGAATTAAAATAATGAAAAATCACTCAAAGTGGAAAAACTTCTGGTTTCTCATATAAAGTAATTAGATATTGTGAAGAAATGTTAAAACATCTATTCCACACTTCATAAAAATAAAATGGTTTTTCCTATCCAACAAAATAATGCATTAAAGAATTCGTCAATAAGGAATTAAAGTGGATTAAAGAAGGCAGCGAACGTACACCTACCTTTTCTTATCATGTATGTATGGTTTTTTTTTTCACTTGAAAATCTATAAATTGATTTTCACTTAAGACAGTTGTGTTCTACATGTGTGAAAGGAAACCTCAATGTAAAGTTTGGTTTGAGGTGTCATGTTTTGTTGAGTTTTGCAAATATCAAGAAATTCGAGCTCTATTTGCATTTTTATTGGTTTCACTGTTTTGTTATTTTTAATTGTCCTTTTCACTTCGAAAGGAGCTTTCTCTGGGTGGATTTTAACAAAGAAATGTGAATGAGGGCTCTCATGGTGTAGTGACCTTTGAGCAATTGTTTTAGGGAAAGAAATGGGTTTGAATGTAAACAATAGTCTTTTGTTCTAGTTCTTGAGGCAAAGGACTTAAGAACAGGAATTGCTGTTTGTTAGTCATTTTAATGTGGATGATGATTTGAATGTTTATGTTTAAAATTGGTTAAAGGATGTTTTGAGAACATGTATCTAAGAAATAAGAAGTAGTATATTAACACTATAATATCCGATTAAACCGTTAGTCATGGTGTAAAAGGGACTTGGGTTTTTAGTGGTAGAGTGTTTACGGCTGAAGAATAATTTGTTATGCCGCAGAAAGGATAGATAATTGAATATAATTAATAATAATTATAATAATTATTAATTAAGGATAATTGAGTTTCAAAACTTAGAGTGCAGGAGGAGGCACATTTTGGATCGAAAAGGTATAAGACAGGTATTTATGTACATATTTACATTTATGAATAAAACATTAATAGATGTAAATGACCATGTTTTGAGAGTAGTTTAAATTATGCGATTTTAAAGAGTAGGTAGAAAACTTGGTTTAGGGGAATCGTCAGTGTCGATGATTAAAACATTGACAATGAATAGAGCTTTGATTTTCAATGTGGATTTTGGACCGTGTTTAACAACAGGTATAAATAAAGAGAGCCCACAGGGCACAGTTCTAATACCTCTCGTATGATGCATGCTAGTTGACTCTCTGCTTAAAATGCTTCTAGGTCTAACGACTAAACTTAAGCATAGGTTGGATGGTGCAATCGTACTTTCGCCCTCTCATCATGCTTCAGAGCAGACGGTCCTCCGAACATGAGTGAAAACTGGTGTGATAGGAATGGGTTCTATGTCAACTTCTTCAAAACTGATGTTGTTCTCTTCGCGAGACGTACAAAACTTACTGACTTGCATTTAAAAGTGTCAACACCAAAGTCAAAAAACTAATCTTAATTAATAATCCAATTAGGACCAAGCATATATCAAGTCAAAAACTGCAAAAGGTAACGTCGCCCTCCTGACAGTTAAGTGAGAAAGTTGGTATGCACATGTCAAGTCCAAAACGGAAAAGGTTAAGATGCTCTTGACAGTGAAGTGAGCAGTTGGCATGACATGGAGTTTTTCGCTCTTTAAAATGTCCTTACATAGTTCTATGACAAACCCAATATCATCTTTTAACTTTCAATTAATTGAACAAATTCTAACTTGAATACGTTTTTTGATGCCAAATTTCAAAACTTTGACTGTGTTCAAGTTTTCACGTTTCTTTCAAACAATTTCAAGGAAAAATTAAAATCAGTTAACGGCAAATTGCAGAAAGCGTCACAAAATAGACAGACAAAACTTCCAGGTAGTACAGGACTTCACCTAACTAGGATCCGCGCTATAGACACGGAAAACAACATCGGTGAGTAGATCAAACGGAGAATCGATCGTTGTTTTTTTGGGTTAAGAAATCAATTGAAAAAGAAAACCTTCTCTAGAAAAAGCAAGATAACTCTTTATATCCTTGATCATCCATAAACCTGTTTTACGGCCCGAAGGCACGAACCTTAATCGGATGAGGAAAGCCTGGGTCGTTAATAATTTTTAAAAGTCACACATACGCCAGAGTGAACTCTATTCAATTAAAAACTTGAAGATTTGTGTATCGGATGTTTTTTTTTAGAGGTATAGAACTTCGAATTGAAATAAAACACAAGAAAATGGTTTAAATGTCCATCAATTTGGAAGGATAATTGTATGCCATGTTTAAATATGATTTCGGGCATATGGCCGCTGCCATGTGGCTCGAATAAAGCCAAGTCTAGAGGTCCAATTTGCAACCACATTTTCGAGCATTTGAGGCCGTATGTCGGCAATAACACCACGAATGTTGGCTTCCAAGCCCCCTAACGTTTCTGGTTTGTTGACGTAGACGAGCGACTTCACATATCGTAACACGATTTGGTGGCCAAATGACAGGTCCATTCCACGAAATTATGCGCTCATCGATTGTTTTTTTTTTTTTTTTTTTTTTTTTTTCAATAAATCGATTGTGACGTGCGCTGTGTGGCATGTAGCGCCGGCGCCGTCTTGTTGGAACCACATCTCATCCACATTTATGCCATCCAATTCGGTAACAAAATAGTCGGTTATCATGGCTCTATACCGGGCTTCATTAACGGTAACTGGCTCCTCCACCAGCCCATAGAGCACACCAAACAGTCAGTTTTTGTGGATGTGATGGCGTCTCAAGGTACTCATGTGGATTATCTTCACTCCAAATGTGGTCAATTTGTTTGTTGACGTAACCAACCATTCAACCAAAAATGAGCTTCATCACTGACCAAAATTTTGCGATGAAAATCAGCATCGAGATCAATCTTATTTTCGGCTCATACACCAAAATCTCGACGCATTGCATCGTTTCGCGGCTTTGATTCTTGCACAAGCTGGATCTTGTATGGTCGTAAGCCAAGATCTTTGCGCCAAAATCTTCTATAAAGTTGATGGACAAAGCTCCAATTGCTGTGCACGGTGGCGAATCGATTCATTCGGGTCCTCTTCAACACTTTGCTCTACAGCGGTAATTGTTTCTTCGGTGCGCACTGTTCACGTCTCTGCGGAAGCGTATTATCACATAAAGTAAAACGATCCATGGTTAACCGAATTAATTAATTAATTAAACTTCGCGAACTGAACCATTATTTTCGAAATAAATTTACACGATTTGCAAGCGTTGTTCTTGATGAAATAGCAAACAAAACTGAACATAAATGACATTAGAGTTGGCCAATTTGACCACAAGATGTTAGTTTTATCCCTATTTGAAAAACCAACCTCTAAAAAAAATCCCATGATAAAAGAAGCCCTTTTCGTATTTTTTGCACCAAACATGAAACATTTATTAAAAGTCACACATACGCCACAGTGAACTCTATTCAATTAATAACTTGAAGATCTTTGTATAAAAATGTAGTCAGAATAGGAAGGTATCTTCTATTTGGCCATGATCCAGTTTATCAAACAAATACATAACACAAGTGGCTTACAAAAAAATTTAAATACTTGGAAAAGAAATGATTGTTTTTAAGTTTTTTTTCATTGTCATTTAAGAAATTTGAACTTTCAGCATTAATTAATTGAGTGACAAAATTACATGTCTGCTGTTAGCGTGAAAGTTCGAGGTCTTAATCCCAAATGCATACCGACTTCGCGAGGAATTGGCAAGTCCTCATACATACATACATACATAGAATGGCGCAACAGAGCGGAGAGTACCGAACCTGGCGAATTTCTCACTACCATGCCTAGTGAGGGAATGGAGGGGACCGACAATTTTCTGCCGGTAAAAAGCAGACATGCTAACTACTACGCCACGGGCAACCCAGAGTAGTTACACACTGCCATCAAAAACATAACCATACTTAGTTGTTCAAAATCTGCATGAAATTGTATATTGTGTTGTCCTGGAAATGTGTTAGAACCCGAGGTTTCCATAGCTTTGTTATGCAACTTTATTTATTTTCATTTTATTTTAAAAATGGTTTCTTGTCAGTAATTGAAAAATATGTTTAAATATTTCAGAATGTGCGAAGCAATTACAAATGGCTGTGGAGGGCGTTTGGCATTGGGGTCAATTGTGTTGATAAATCTTATTATTTATAATGAATCACCTGGTCCTACGGTCGTACTTGCAACTATATTTGCTTCAATTTATGGATTTATTTCAGGTAAGTTTAATTTTGAATAAAACTTTTCAATTCTTTTCACAATTTTTTTCTAATAGTCGGTTTTTTTTTTGGTAAAGTAAATTGATTTTTTATAAAACGAGGAAATCCCTTATTGGTTATTGGTTTTATAAAAATCGTCTTGTACATTGCTACCAAAAACTGCTATCTTAAAAGATATTATTTTTTTAAATAGTAAGCTTAATGTTTACTTAAACGTTACCTACTAAGAGGATAGGATAGTTACATAGAACTAGGCTGCAACCAACAAGTTCGATTCTTGATGAGCTGTCAATAGTTTTGTTCTAAGTTTGTTGAGGTCCAATTGCACTCGGTTGTCCCCTACAGTAAGATTTTGAAGAATCGTCGAACAAGGAGGTTGGTATCTTTTCCAAGAATTTATCCTCATTTTCTTAGATTTATGATTATATCACAATTCTATTTTCGACGGAGTTTTTTTAACACATAATAACTGGAGGATTCAGACTTAACAATCGGTCTATTGTCCTTGCGTCTGCTTTTGTTGTAGTAGTAGATTTTCAAATATCCGAGAGAAAGGCAGGATATGAAGGTTGCCATGATAAGGAATCTGACGTCTGTGTCACTACTCACCAGCTCTCACCATGTCTGCCCCGAGCCAACTGATAAACTGGGCCCAGTTCAATCATCTAATGTAGATTGCATCGTTAAAAGATCGTTTCATATAATCTTGCTTTCAGTGATTGGTGGAAAGCTATTTTACTATTGTCCCACAAAGTTTGGCAACTTTTTAGGCTCTTAAACACGTTTTTTCACTGCCTAACATTCAGACGATACACGATAATCGTCTAAAACGTTACAGAATCCGGCATCTGGTAAACTTTTAAAAAAAAATGCAGGACAGTCTCTCCAAATGATTCACAGAGGGTGGGTAATATTGCATATGACCCTTTCTGGACTCAATTCAGTGAATTTTGGAATTAGTAAAGGGGCTTGAAAAGATAAGTAATCAATAAAAAAACTGTCAAATTCTAGAGACGTTTTAAGGTTTGCTGGTTTGCGTACCGTCCGTTCCGAAAGGGTTTAGTCAAAAATGTTTAAATGCTTGGGGAAAGAAGAGTCTACCGGAACAAATATATGACTGCAGCAGTCAGTTCTGCTAAGGGATAACAACAATGTTCCAGCTTCCATGTTAACGCCGCCGGGGGAAATGTTCATTCTGTCTGCGGTTGTGTTCTAAGCAGATGCAATCGTTGACAGGCCAAGTGCTCTCTCCGGTCCTGAGAAACCTGTCGTGAGATCCTAGCCTGCCTGAAATCCAAACCAGACTCAATCTAGTTTTCCGAGCTTATCCAGAGAGATCTTGCATTCCAGGATCACTGTTCAATCGGTGCTTCTACCGAATGATGTAGGCTAGATCACAGTGTATCACTATGATTAGCAAGGGTGGTTACAGTGCAACACTATAACACCTTGAGATGATAATGAAGAGGTTTCAAGCAGACTCACTTGAAGGTTCGTGTAAAAGTCTTGGTTGGTTATTTCAAAATCATGCTTTATTTCTGATTGACTTAATATTTATACCTAAAAATTGCTTACTCTACATATTTACAAATGTGCATAAGAAAACAAAAACAAAAGAAAATAATTTATAGTTTCGAATATCAAATGACGTTACTGACTTGAACATTAAAGAATTATTGCTGACAAGTAATGAACATAAAAAAGGTGTGAATGAAAACAATACAAATTAAATGAGATTATTGCTGATAATGCACGAACGAAAAAATACAATTTTATCCCAGTTACTGAATAACTGTTTTATTGCTGACAGCAGAAAAGTTACCAAATGCATACAGTGTGATTGAAAATAGAATGCAAAGAAAAAAGATAAATAATCTTAGTGACGTAGAAAAACTAAGAGTGCAAGAATGTAAACATCCTGCCCCGCGCTGATGATCCCAGGCTTCATCAGAAGGTTAGTTTCTAGATGGATATGGTACAACTTGATGAGTTGGTTGTCCGCGGAGACGGAACTGGATGAGGGGGCTTCTGTCGTCCCTTTATTTTCTTGTAAATAAAGAAGATAAGTGCTATGAAAATGATAATTAATCCAACTGAACTCGAAACAACATGAGGAGTGTTATGAAGACTGATTGTAGTAGGAAGCTCAAGCTGTTGAAGTTTAATTTGTTCTCGAAGTTTATTTAGCTCAAGACTGAATGAACTGAGGTTAAACATGTTGTACTGAGGAGAGGCTAGGCGAATTACGTCTTCACTGTGTATATTATTGTTAGTAATCCTGGTGTATGAGGCTTGAACCGTTGATGAATAAATTTGTTGGCCTTGAAGTGTTAAGTGCTTGTCTTTGGCTACGCAATTGGGCTGAAGTTTCAATAGCCCACTTCCTTTCAATGCTAAAAATGAGGTTTGATGATTACAAACAACATTAAGCACAGCTTCTTTGTTTAATGAAAATATCCATTGATTTGTGTCAGGAAGTTTCGTCCATACTGATTCCGCCTTGACAAATTTCAGTTCACAGGTGGAAATCTCTGAGTTATTGTTGAGTAAATTCATCTCGCACATACTCAAATTGGTTCCAGATTGATACACCGGGTGAGTTTGCATACATAAATGATGATTTCCATTGAGCGTTGAACATTTTGAAAGTTCACCTTCAGTGATTGGATAATATTGGTCATGATGAGCACTTACTGCTAGCATGTCAGTTGAGGGTTGAATAATCATGTAAGTATTATTAGCTGGTGCCGGAATGGGAATAAGCTTGTAAATTGAAAATTCCTCTAAGCTGAGTAATGGTACTTCTATTTTGAAAGTTATGTAATTTGAACTGATGTGACCCTCCACATTCATTAGGTTGTAGAGTTGTAAAATTTGATCGGGTTCTACGGCGATGCGAAGACCTGGAGGAAGATGATTTCTTATTTTTGCTACTTCGGTTACGAGTTGTTGATGAGTGATTAAAAGATGATTTACTCGTCCACGGTGCGTGTCAGTCAGAACGTCTGCTATAGCTGTCTGCATTCTCTGAATGTTGATGATAACTAGTGTTGCATGCGTGCACCATGATAAAAATAATTCCTTCATTTTAGTTTGGTACAATTCTTCAGTGACATTGCTTAAACTGTTGAACAATTGACTAAGTTGTTGGTCAAGTGCTTGTTTTCTTTTGATTGAATCTTCTTGACTCAATCTGACAATGTTGATAGTGGAATCTACGATGGAGGTATGATTTTTTAGTAGTCTCATAAGATGGTCTTCGTTTAATTCGATGCCTTTAAATTTTTGAGATATATCTTCAGCATATTTAGAGTCGAGGACTCCAAAAAGTGAGTTTGCTATATTTCCAACAACATCGACGGCGCCTCGTCTCCTTCTTATAGATAATTTGGTAGTTCCGATCAGGTTGTCTTCATTGAGCTCGTTTTTGATGACTTGAAACTGGTGAACCATTTGAAGACACAGTTCGTTACCGGATAGTTTTTTACAAATGTGGTTAAGTATTGTAGTTGTATTTTCCAAAGCTTCAAATTCCATTCGGTAAGGCTCGAGGTTGTAGAATACTATGATGTTCCATTTGTTATGAATCAGGCTGATTGTTCCGTGTCGGTGAAAATGCATTCCTGGTGAAGTGTTGTTGAAAGTTGTTACTTCAATGTCACTTGTCAATACTGCTGGTAAAAGAAGACCAATCAAAAGCATCGTAGTAAGCGGATTAAGATTTGTAGAATTTCTCGCTGCCTTTGACGTTGTTGTTTCATCAGGAGTGGATCTATCGCTTCTCCGTTTTCGATCTGTTGATGGCGGATTCAACTCGACTTCATCATTTTCTATGAGGGGGGCAAGCTTATGTATGGGGCGCCTCAACATGCCAGATTTAGTTCGCACGTCAGCGACACGTACCAAGCCGTCCTTTCCGACGTGGATATGCTCGATTCTGCCAAGTGGCCATTTCATTGTTGGCGTATTGTCTTCTTTCATGATAACAATGGTACCAATTTTGATATTGTTTGATTGTTTTTTCCACTTTGTTCGATATTGAAGCTCGTTAAGGTATTCCAGAGACCATCGATTCCAGAATTCTCGTTTTATGTGTGCTACTAATTTCCACCTAGTCAGTAGGCTCCCACGTACTGGTTCAGCCTTGGTATCAATGGTTGCCCTTAGTGACTCCCCAATCAGAAAATGACTAGGTGTTAATGCATTCAGATCACTTGGATCGTTGGACATTGCTGTCAAGGGTCGTGAATTAAGAATCGCTTCAACTTCTGCTGTGATTGTGCAAAGTTCTTCGTAGGTTAGTGAAGCGTTAGCCAATTTGCATTGTAAAAGACGTTTGGCGGACTTGACTGCGGCCTCCCACAATCCTCCGAAATGTGGTGCTCGGGGAGGAATAAAGTGGAAATCAATACCCTTTGAACTGCACGAAGTTGCGATTTTATTTTGCGCCTGTGCTGAGTATATATTTGTTTTTAGTTCTTCTAGTTGATTTTTGGCGCCAACGAAATTCGTGGCATTATCGCAATACAGATTTTTTACGTGTCCACGCCGACTCATAAATCTTCGTAAGGCTCCCAAAAAAGCTTCAGTTGTCAAGTCGCTAACAACTTCGATATGGACAGCCTTTGTCGCGAAGCAGCAAAACATTGATAGATAGCATTTTTGTGGACGACTTCCTCTTGTGCGGTAGTGAACCCATAATGGGCCGCAAAAGTCCACACCAGTATTAATGAAAGGACGTGCTGGTTGCACTCTTGTGCCTGGCAAATTTCCCATCATCTGGGAATACATATGTGGTTTTGCTCTGATGCAAAAAGTGCAATGTTGAGTGATGGAACGTGCAATGTTTTTGCCCTTTATCGGCCAAAATCGCTGTCTCGTGATTGCTAGAAGACCTTGAGGCCCAATATGATTGTTTTGAATGTGCAAGTCTGTCATGATCATTTCAACGTATGGATGTGAATATGGTAACAGGATCGGATGCTTGCTATCGTAAGATAATGATGACTCTTGAAGTCTACCTCCAACACGTAGAATATCGTCCGCGTCTAAAAATACAGCTAGGCCCTTCAGTGGACTATCCTTTTCCAGCTCCTTATTTGCCTTGAGGAAACAAATGTCTTTATAAAAGCCGTGGAATTGAATTTCCTTGACGAGGAATTGCAAAGAAGTCTCTAGTTCTGAAGTTGTTATTGGCCATGCAGATTTGTTCCTTTTTTGGTTCTGCCTCACTGAATTTAGCGACTCCTTTAATTTACCTGACTTGACGAGACTTGTAAATCGAAAGCAGTATGCCATTATTGTCTTGAGCTTAGGGAAGGAATTGGAATGTCTGATTCCTTCGAAAATATCGTGTTTTTGAGTGTCAACTTTACTGGTTACCAAGGCAGCGTTCTTCCTTTCATCTGACCACGTTTTACTGTTTTTAAATGGTGGTGGCCAAATTGCTTCTGAACCATGTAAAAACCGAGGACCAAATTTCCATAATGTATGATCCTGCAATTTTTCTGGGGATATGCCTCTTGATAAGACATCTGCCGGATTTTCTGATGATCTTACATATCTCCAATTATCAGCGCTCGTGTGTGATTGGATCTTGGCCACTCGACGTCCAACAAAAGTCTGAAAGGAGTCTGCACTTGAATTGATCCAACTCAATACAATTTGAGAGTCAGACCACAGAAAGCTACTAGTATTGCCCAAGTTTAGGTCTCCCTTTACTCGTTGTGATAGTTCGGCAGCTAACAGTGCCGCACACAATTCTAGACGAGGTATTGTCATTGATCTCATACCTGATGCTGTTTTGGTAGTTGGTGCGACTCGAGATTTTGAGCATAACAGCCGCACTATGACTGTACCTTCTTTATTGAGGGATCTGATGAATACAGCAGCTCCGTAGGCCCTTTCTGATGCGTCTGCAAATGTATGGATTTGCACTGATGATGGAATGTGATGACTGAAGACGTGTCTAGGAATTTGGAATGTATCTAGTTCTCGGAGACCTTTGTAGTATTTATCCCATCTGGTGTGCATTTCTTCTGGTAAGGCAGCATCCCAGTCGTATTTAAGCTCCCACAGTTCTTGGAGGAAAAGTTTTGCGACAACTACCACTGGAGCGACTATGCCGAGAGGGTCAAAAAGACGTGCTATATCTGAGGCCACAGATCTTTTGGTAAATCTTTTTGATGTTCGATAATTTGTTTTAATGCAAAATATGTCGGATTTTGGTCGCCACATTAACCCAAGGGTTTTGACACTGCTTTCGTTACGATCGTCGCTGAGTGAAATCTCTTGGTCTTCTAATGGGACGTTTGCGAGCAATTGTTGTTTGTTGGAGCACCATTTTTTTAACTGGAACCCTCCCTCGCGCAGCAATGCTGACAATTGAGTCTGAATTTCCTTTGCTTCGATCATGCTATCAGCCCCTGTCATGACGTCATCAACATAGAAGTCCTTCTGCAATACTTGTGAGCCTAGGGGGTACTTCGTATTGTATTCTTTAGCCAATGCTTGGAGGCACCTTGTCGCAAGATAAGGAGCTGACGTAGTTCCATATGTGACAGTTTGAAGCTTATAACATTTGATTGGTTGATTCTGATGGGAGCGCCACCATATAAGTTGGAAGTGTAGGTCTTCTTCACGTACGAGAATTTGGCGATACATCTTTTGAATGTCAGCCTTGATTACAAATCGGGGCAATCTATAACGTAATAGAATCGTAAACAGGTCATCTTGGATTGTTGGTCCGGCATACAAGATGTCATTTAACGAAGTATTAGATGATGTCTTTGCAGAGGCGTCAAATACCACTCTTAGTTTTGTGCTGCTACTGTCTGGTTTAAGAACACAATGATGAGGCAAGAAGTAGTGTGGTGTAGACACTGTTTTGAAATCTATTTCCGTCATGTGCCCCAGCTGGATGTACTCGTTCATAAATTCAGTGTACTGTTTCTGTAATTCTGGATGACGGTTCAGCCTGCGCTCCAAGGCATGAAATCGATTGAGAGCTATGTCACTTGATGACCCTAATTTAGTTGGATCGTCAGCGAAGGGTAAGCTGACAATGAATCTTCCGCTCGTATTTCTTGATGTTGACTGATTGAAATATTCTTCACATTTCTCTTCTGCGATGGTTCGCTTTGAGTTGGAGCACGGGAGTTCTTCGGTTTGCCAGAACTTGGTAATTGCATTTTCGAGAGAAGATTCTTCAGCGAATATTCCACATGTTGTAGTTGTTGTTGACCCAGCCTTCACCCTTCCGGTCACTATCCACCCCAATAATGTGTTTTGTAGAAGTGGTAGATTGCTTCCAAGTTTAATCTGCCCAACGCAGAGTAATTGATGGAACAACTCGGCTCCTATAAGGAGATCAATGTGGTCAGGCTTATTAAATTGAGAGTCTGCTAGTTTGACATTTCCTGGAATTTTCCACGTTGAAACATCGAACGCTTGTGTTGGCTGAGGTGATATGATTTGAGGCAAAACTATGGCCTCAAGCCTGGCGGTAAAATCGGTAGTTTTAGACCTAAGACTAATGTTTGCCCTTTTCTGGGCACCTCTTTTGCAGCTTCCGACACCTTGGATGATCATAGGCTTGAAGGACAGTGGTATCTTAAGCCTTCGTATCATTCTTTCTGTGATGATACTTATCTGTGACCCAGAGTCCAACACCGCACGGCAGTTGATGGTTGAACCGTCTTGTCCCTCTAAGTTCACGATGACTGTGCTGAGAAATACATAACTCTCCTTCTTGTTTATTCCTGCAGCTGCTAGTGTTGTGTTTTTGTTGGTGGATTCTTGAATTGGTTGCCCAATACTGTGGTTATTAGAGTTCGGCAGCTCCCTCTTTGTTAAATGTACCAACGTATTGTGTTTTTTTGAGCATTTTGAGCAGCTTCCGTGACGACAATCATAGGAGGTATGACCATCCTTCAAACAATTTACACACAATTTGTTGTTTCTTACGTGACTTAATCTGTTCGATGGTGTTAGATCAAGGAAGGCACGGCACGCATATAATTGATGTGGAGCCTTACACAATGTGCAATCCTTCTTCTGGGTGGTTATAGAACTTGTCACCTTGAAGCCATGGACTCGTCTTCTTTCTTCTTCGTCTCTTTTGCTGCTCTTGCCTCCAATTGCTTCGAGTGACTGGAACCTTGTTTCCAAAAACTTCAAAAATATATCCAAAGGCTGCAATTCCTTGGGCTGTTTTAGGGACTGCTCCCAAAGGGTTAGAGTATTCCGATCCAATTTTTTCATCAGAATACTCATTACGAGTGGGTCCCAGTTTGCTATGTCAATTTTTAGGTTTTTAAGACCCAGCAGGCATTCGACTGTAGTGTCGTGCAATGCCTTTATTTGATTTGCTGTTTCCTGATGACAAGTTGGTTGCGCCATTAATTTATTGATAAGTGCTGAAACAAGTAGCCGAGGGTTTTCGAACCG
This sequence comes from Melanostoma scalare, assembly GCA_949752695.1. Classification (NCBI taxonomy): domain Eukaryota; kingdom Metazoa; phylum Arthropoda; class Insecta; order Diptera; family Syrphidae; genus Melanostoma; species Melanostoma scalare. The sequence goes on along the minus strand of OX456986.1, from coordinate 31,172,756 downwards.
CTCAGTAACTACCTTCCAAGCAGCGTGGTAGTTGGCGTCTGAGGTGGGGAAGTGGCGTATCAGTTTTTCTGCTTCACCTTCCAGAGTTGTTTTTAGGTAAAACAACTTTTGGCAATCGGCTATTTTTTGATTGTGGACCAATTCGGTAAACAAGTCGCAGTATTGCCTCCAGGTCAGGTAGTTTCCGTCAAACCTTGGCAAGGTTATTTTAGGTAATTTTGCCGTTTGCCTCAATGTGTCAGCTTGATGGGAATCAGGACGGCCTCCTTCAAGTTTGGTTGACAACATGAGGAGATTTTTCTGGACTCTGTCCTCGAATGCGAAGTACTCTTCGATGTCATAACCTGCATTCTCTGGGTCTTCTAGGAGCTCAGCAATTTTTTGATGAACCTCCTCCATCTGTGACCAGACGCCTTTTGTTTGGTCGATCTTTAGGCGGCAACACGTGCTTGAATACTCTTCTGCGCTCTCCTCTATGTTTTCCAGCAATCGCTTCAATGACTGCAGGATTGCCCTTTGCCTTCGAAAGACCTTTGTTGTGTCGATGTCCTGGTTCGGTGTTGAGGTTAGCGAATGAGAAGTAGCTTCACAATGTTCCCTTGCGAATACCTTTTCAGCTTGTCCTTCCGATGTCCCAGCCCTCATCACGTTTTCCTTTGCTGATTCTTTTTCAGCTTGTTTTTCCGATGTCCCAGCCTTCATCACGGACAGAAGGTATTGTGTTAGCGATTGGTAGAGTTGCTTGACCTTCCCAGCTGTGTCGCCCTGGAAGTATGGTGTATCGTGTTTTCCCCCCTCCTCGATGTCATTGTGATTCTTTTCGAACTCACTCCAAAGATCTTCAATCAACACCAACCGCTTCCTTGCATATTCTGCTGTTTTCCTTTCCGGTCCGTCCTTTGCAATGTTGGATTGCAAACGCAGCAATTCATCGGTGATGACCTTCTGCCTGGCACCCTTTGTGTAGATATCCAGTTCATCCTCCATAGTTTAAATTTTTGGATCGTCGCGTCGTCTCTGGATCTCTCTCTGAAGTTTTAGTCTTCAATGAGTTCAATGAATTGAGCAGATTTCAATGTTGCAGTTTTGCCAGTGTTTTAGCCCTGGCAACGCTTTAAGATACGTTCAATTAAAATGCCAATGTTATAGCCTTGGCAACGCGTTTGGTAGCGAAAATTGCTTCTTACTGCTGGTGAGGGAAGCAATAATCACGTCGGGGTCACCAAATGTTCAATCGGTGCTTCTACCGAATGATGTAGGCTAGATCACAGTGTATCACTATGATTAGCAAGGGTGGTTACAGTGCAACACTATAACACCTTGAGATGATAATGAAGAGGTTTCAAGCAGACTCACTTGAAGGTTCGTGTAAAAGTCTTGGTTGGTTATTTCAAAATCATGCTTTATTTCTGATTGACTTAATATTTATACCTAAAAATTGCTTACTCTACATATTTACAAATGTGCATAAGAAAACAAAAACAAAAGAAAATAATTTATAGTTTCGAATATCAAATGACGTTACTGACTTGAACATTAAAGAATTATTGCTGACAAGTAATGAACATAAAAAAGGTGTGAATGAAAACAATACAAATTAAATGAGATTATTGCTGATAATGCACGAACGAAAAAATACAATTTTATCCCAGTTACTGAATAACTGTTTTATTGCTGACAGCAGAAAAGTTACCAAATGCATACAGTGTGATTGAAAATAGAATGCAAAGAAAAAAGATAAATAATCTTAGTGACGTAGAAAAACTAAGAGTGCAAGAATGTAAACAATCACCACTTCCAAAATAGTTTTAAGTAAAGGACGCACTGCCGTCTTCCAACGCACTATTTATGTCCACCGTTTCAAATAAGGGTTTCACAGCACAATATTGGATATGATATCGACTCCTTCTGTGTTCTTTTCTATATTTTGTGAAAGATGCTTTCGAGATCCATCTTAGAAAAAAAAAAGGATGTTATCCGCGTTTTGCTCGGCAATGACTGGATTTAGGTGTCATAGAACCCGGTAAAATTATAGGATCCTCAGATCGCCATTGTGAGATCTTTTCTCTCCAAAACCGAAGAAAAGGTTCAGTTTATTGTTTTTGTTTTTAAAAACGGAAAAGTTTTTTCATATATTTCACACCGGGGGTGAATCCATCCCTAAAAAATACGTAAAGTTGTGTGTGTATTACAAGACTCGGCGTTCTATCAAACGAACCCTGTAGAAGCTGCTTTGACGAGGACGAAAAAGAGACAATCCCACATTTCCTTAGTTTATGACCGACCTTCTCCCTCAAACAAAAACCTCATCTAGGAGACTTCTTCTTCCATGATCCTTCACCTCTAACGTTTTATTAAGAGCTACAAATGGTTTAATTAATTGTAGGAGGCACTCCCTCAAATAATTTGTATGGTATCACAACGACCTGATATTGCTCTAAGTGAGTCATTTGGTTTCGTGCCAGCCATACCTAACCTGTGTCATTGTATTTTTATTTCCTTCAAACAGTTCCATAGTTGTCTTTTTCTAATGCCTAATGTCAATCGTGGTACCCGTGGTGTGATGGATAGCATGTCCGCCGCCAGTCGATCTTTGACTTTCGAGCAAGAAAGACTTCAGCGGAGACAGTGTTATACTAAAAGTATTTTTTCAAGTGAGTGAAAGTTCAAGTACAAAATAAGTTATCGATTTGATAACTGAAAAGTTAGCGCAGTGGTAGAGTGGCGGACTCTGAAGCCAAGGGTCGTGGGTTCAAATCCCACTCAGAGGCGACCAAAATTTTGGAAGCTTTTTTTCATAACCGGGAGGTAGAAAACGCTATTGACTGGGAAAAAAAACAGATGGTCAAGGAGAAAAGGGCAGGGGCATCGAAAGATGCCTCTGCGAATAAAGAATTGTTGGAATCAACAACAAATTCTACAGCAGCGGCAACAACCGCAAAACTGATAGCGGCAACAACCGCAACAACATCAGAGGCAGCTGGAACTGCAGTTAAGAGGAGGCGGCGCCTAAAAGTAAAGCCGAATTTAGTGCCCCGAAAGCAAAAGGTGAAGGGAGCGGCAGAGGAGGTCGACGACGATGGTATGTCGACCAGTTCAGAAAGCATCGTAAGTCTCAATTCGACTTACGATTATGAATCAAACGGTGGCGAGGGCCGTTATACAGGTAGCGGCAACTCGTTCGCTGCCTTGGCAGATAACAACATGGTCAACAACGACAACAACGACGAAGACGAAAAACGGATGCAATTTCTCACCGAGACGCTGGGAAAGTTTAGCAAGGAAATTGCCGAAATCAAAGAAAGGCAAGAGGCTCGCAGGCGAGCGGAGAGGGAGGCGCATCAACAACAGTCGCAGTCAAAAGTTGATGCGCCAAAACAACAGCGACCACCAGCAAAAACAATAAACAAAAAAACTGCGCCCGTGCAGCAACGCGGGACTGCAGCAAAAAAAGCTGAAATAAATAAGAAAACTGCTACCAATGAGCAGCCACGGGGGACCGCGGCTATAAAAGCCGCGACAACGAGCCAGAGTCAAGCCCAAAATCAGCAGAAGCAGCCAGCAGAGCAACAACAGCAGCCAGCACAACAACAACAGAAGAAGACACAAAAAAGCAGGGTGCCCCCTATTAACACCCTAAAAATGGATTTCAAAGCAACGAAAAATATATGTAAGTCCGCCATTGGCGATAAATTTACTATAAAACGATTAGGTCAAGATCGGCATGCGATCCAATGTGAAAACATTGGTGACCATAAGATCGTTCGGGAGTTGTTGAAAGTGACAGCCACCGAACATTTTACATTTACTCCCAAAGAGGAGAAACCAAAATGCATGATATTGAAAGGGGTAGAGCCTACCTCTGACCCAGAGGAGCTCTTAGTTGAACTCCGCAGGTTGGCGGGCGACGATCTCGAGTTCATCGGGGTCAAGTCGTGCACCACGGCCAAGGCAAGACGGGAGAAGCGGCTATTGCCGATGTTCCTCGTCACTTTATCACCCAATAGCCGTCTGGAGAGTCTAAGGAAAATCTCCGTCCTGGACTACCAGATGGTAAGATGGGAAAAATTAAACAGGCACGGGGACATTTTACAATGTCTTCGTTGCCAACGGTTCGGTCACGCCGCATTCAACTGCCAAATGCAGTCGAGGTGCGTCAAGTGTGGAGAGAACCACAACGACAAAGAGTGTAAGCTCGGTGAGACAAGGGTCGAAGACAAGACCCTACTGAAGTGCATTCTCTGTGGTGGAGATGGGCACCCTGCTAATTATCGGGGTTGTCCTCGATACCAGATTATTAAAAAATCAAAAAAAGCTGCTCCAACAGCAACTAAGGATGAGGGAAGGCAAACAGCCGGACCAATTCCAAGGGCCGTCGTTCCCGAAGTCTCTTACGCCCAAATGGCGTGGGGGGCTGGGAAAACGGTACAGCCTCCTCAGAAAGCGGCCGCACAGCCATCTGTGTCAAAGGCTGCTACTGGGGAGTCAGAGGTGATGGTAGCTCTGCGTGTCATTCAGGCACAAATGAGTGAACTATCACGGCAAATAAGTGAGCAGGCGCGTAGGGTGGATTTGATCTACCGTGCAGTGCCTTCGCTTGCGCAATTTTTGGGTTAACGGGCGCGCTGCCGGAGAGGCCTTTCAAGATCCTAGCCGTGAATGTGAATTCGCTAGTTAGGGTAGAACGACGAGCCAACTTCTCTGAGTTGTTAAAAGACCAACGTCCGGATGTATGTATGGTTAGCGAAACTAGGCTAAACCAGCATCACAATTTGACGAATAATAATTACAATATCGTAAGGAGGGACCGACCCAACTCGACTTTCGCGGGTGGGGTTGCGATCTTCATACGTAAGGGCATTGCTCATAAGGTAATATATAGTGGTGAAGTACGCCGATTCCAGTTGCTTGAAGCGTGTATCGTATGCATCCCTCTCCAACAGGGGAGGCGCTTGTATGTGGTCGCGATCTATGCGCCGGAGGCTTCTCAAAATTCATGTTTTATAACAGAGCTTGAAACACTTTTTCGATGTCTGAAACTGAACTCAGAAGAAAACTATTTCCTTTTGGCCGGTGATTACAATGCTAAACACCAAGATTGGGGAAATCAATTAGCCAATCCAAGGGGGACCCAGCTATTCAATTGGCTGGGGCTCCACAGCATTGAGTGTAAAGTCGATCTGCTGGCTACTGACAGGCCTTCATATCCTCGAAGTGGCTCTTATTTGGATCTATTGCTTTTAGACTCAAGACTTAAACTGACCGACGACATTCTGCGACGGACGAAAAATTGTTTGACGACGGTTGAGTACGACAGTGACCACTGTGGACTTGCCGCCGTCATACTGCTTCCGAACGACCTTGTGGAACTGGAGGAGTACGTGCCAACGCGCTCTTACAACTACGGTAAGACACGTTGGCCGCGCTTTTCCAGTGCCGTATCAAGGGAACTTCGTTCGAACGGTATTGCGCCGCCATGCAACAGGAATCTGTCGAACGTTGAGATCGATGGGTACCTGCAACGTATGGAGGATGCAATCCGTAGCACAATGGACAGGACAATTCCTAAATATAGGCAACATGACTCTACGAACATGTACAGAAACGCGACAATAGACGCACTTTACAAACAAAAAAGTAGACTCCTGTCAAGACTCAAACTCTTGCACAGGAGGTTTACTGACCGACACGATTTGGAGATTAGAACTCTGAAGTCACAGATCAAAAATCTCCAACAGTTAATTAAAGAAAATTACAGAATCTCTATATCGCTTTTCTGGAACAACAAAATTCGGGCTGTACAATCCAACAACCCGAGTATGTTTCCGGAAATAAATAAAATTTTTAGGAGAAAAGATCAAAATGACCTTCAGGGTATTAAACTCCAAAGGACGACAGAAAACAAAAACTTACTTTTGACAGTAGGGATAGATCCGGATGAGGCCATCTTGGATGATGACCACTTTATAGTGGAAGATGCTCAGGAGAAGGTAGAGACGGTGGGTGCTGTTTTCGAGCGAGTATATAAGGTGAATGAGTGCATTCGCCCGAATTACGACCTTGAGAATAGAGCCTTCGTTGGACACTTCTATCTTAGAGACGAGATCTCGCATTGGCGATCCGAGAATCCTGGTTTCACTAGGTTCAATGACGACCGACTTGCAAATGCAGTCATCGCCCAGCGAAACGGGGATAACACCCTGTTCGTTTCTAAGATGGACCTCTTGGACATCTTTCACAAAATAAAGAAAAAGAAGTCAGCAGGTGTCGACGGCATACCCAATGTTGTGCTGCGAAACCTCCCTTCGGAAGCGGTGGACATTTACACCACGTTGTTCAACAATGCGCTGAATAATGCATATTATCCAGTGCGTTGGAAGACGGCAGTGGTACATCCTCTCCTTAAAAAAGGTAAGGATGGTTCCAATCCAGCAAATCTCCGGTCAATTAGTCTTCTTCCGAGTATCAGCAAAGTATTCGAGAAAGTTCTCAATAGAGCTCTGTCCACATGGGCTGAGGACAAACATATTATTCCAGAAAATCAGTTCGGTTTTAAGGCGGGCCATGATACCACACATGCCGCGTCTAAACTAGTATCAGATATTCAATGGAACAAAGCTAAAAATCAGTGTACGGGTGCATGTCTGGTTGACTTGGAGAAGGCTTTCGATACCGTTTGGTTAGACGGTCTTTTCTATAAGTTGATCAGATATGGCATGAGTAAACCACTGCTTTATATTCTAAATGACATGCTTCATGGTAGAACGTTTGTTGTGAAAAGTTGCAACACAACTTCTACCAGAACTTTTAAAATACAGAACGGTCTACAACAGGGGGCGGTAAATTCGCCTATTTTATTTAGCATTTTCACCGGCGATCTAATTGGTTCTCTTCACCATGCTATAGCGTACGCCGACGACCTTATTGCGTACAGAACAGGTCCAAAGATCGAAGTCATCAGAATACTTTTGCAGCGTGACTTCGATAAGATCCAGCAATATTGCGATGACTGGAAGTTGAAAATCAACGTCCAGAAATCGGAAACAATTGTGTTTAGAACCTCGTTGGCTCGGGCCTCATGGGATACGAGAAAGAACTGGCGAAAGCTGGTGATCGTTGATCTACATGGCCACCCACTGCCAAACAAAGTAGTAGTCAAGTACCTTGGCATCTGGCTAGATCAGTATCTATATTTTAACAAACATATGGATTCGGCTCTGGCCAGGGCTAGGGGAGCTTTTGCTCTGACAAGGCGACTGTTTCACAGCAGTCAACTTGATAGCAGAGTGAAGGTGATTTGCTACATGGCCCTCATAAGGCCAATGATTGTCTATGGGTGCCCCGTGTGGTTCAATGTTACAGCGTCTCAAATGGAAAGGATTCGGGTGTTTGAGAGACAGTGTCTGCGTACCTGTCTTGGATTGCACAGAACACCAGAGTCGGAGTACAGAAAATATTATCCTAATGAGGTCCTTTACAACGGGGCTCAAATAAACAGGATCGACAACTTCATTATAAAACTGACTCGTGGTCACACTGCAAGAGCGATGACCTCGACCAATGGCCTGATTTTTGGGGCTTATTACCCCAACACTGAATATATGGAGAAAACGCGCTTCAGTGGATTTGTCCCACCGGAGGCTTTCCTCTATTTTGATATGGTAGGGTTGATTCAGGATAGATTGGCGGTTCCGCTAATCTACCACGTCTGCCGTAAGTCCGTGGAACGACGGCTCCTTTACAACCGAGACGTCACCGCAGTAGGCGGAGAAGTTGAAGAGCTCCTCCGGTTCAGTAGGGCGGTTTCAGATCGCGATCGTCGTGACGTTGTTAAAACGTCGAAAATGTTCTGGTGGTTGTCGGAGCAACAACATGAATTTGATATTGATAGCGAGTCGCCAATGGCTGGCTTACACAGGTTTAGCGTGTAAGTCTTAGGGTATAGGGGGTGGGCACAGTAGCAAACAAAAAAATCACAAAAAATCAAAAAAAAAAAAAAAACATAAAATCAAAAAAATCAAAAAAAAAAAAAAAATCACAAAATACAAAAAACCAAAAAAAAAAAAAAAAAATTAAAAAATACAAAAATCCAAAAAAAAAATTACAAAATACAAAATACAAAAAAAAAAAAAAAAAACCCAAAAGCTTCTGTGGCTGCTCTAGTTTTAAGTAGATTTAAGTAGTTTTAATTAGTTTTAATTAGTTTTAAGAGAACAAAAAACATGATCTATCTAACTAAGTTTTTTAAAATTTTCTTAGTTTTAACTTGTTCTAGTTTTGATTCATAAGGTATCTTAAGGCCGAAAGGCACTAGTAGTAAGATATTGAATAATTTAGAGTACCCGCCTAGGGTCAGTAAGTTAATTAAGTTATTATATAAGCTAGTTTTACACATTTTTGTTAGCATGTAAGTAGATATAAGAAAAATTGAATAAAAATGAATTAAAAAAAAAAAAAAAAAAAATAGCATGTCCGCCTGTCAATCCAGAGGTTCGAGTTCGAATCCCAACAGAGGCAAAAATGTTTTTTTCCACGGGTATCGCCTTTCGCGAGGAATTGGCAAGTCCTCCGTTAGTATTCATTGCCATGAAAAGCGCTATTTCGATTAGCCATTCGGAACCGGCAGAAAATTGTAGGTCCCCTACATTTCCTCACAAGGCATGGTTGTGAGAAATGCGCTAGGCCCAAGGGCTCCTCGCTCTGTTGCGCCACCCTATTTATTTATTTTTAATGTCAAATGTAAAAGTTGTAAATATTTTATGAATTTCCTTCCAATTATTTTTCAGCTTCTTGTAAAAATAGCCTAAGACCACTTCAAATGCCTTATATTAGAGCTAGCAATAAGTTTGATTTCACGTGCCTATTCCTGGCTACATGGATGGATATATTACCCATTTTAGCAGCGTGTGGAGCTCTTGCTCGAACTCTCAGTGCATGCCTAGATGAACTGATGGGTGGCCTAGCCAGAATCTTAATATTAGGTATGTAAACATATGTAAGGAGCATGTATATTCAAAAAAAATGTTCTTTTCCAAAACAAAGGAAAAAACTCGTCAGAAAATGAACCATGGCCAGACGTCTTAGGCGTTGCAGTAGTTTTTCTAGTCACTGGAATGTTTATGCTTGGCCTGGAGGTACATATATCTTTTGTCTCAATGTCTTGATAAGATGTGCAAATTTCTATAACCCAACGCAGAACACAAGGGCTTTCAGCTTCATAATGACACTTGGAATGCTTGGAATCAATGGTATTCTTAGTATAGTTGGATGGTACGGTGGCAATTCAAAAGAATGGGACGGCGAAGTGATTCTTCCCAAGGGTGTGAGTAGCGTAAGTATACAAAATCGATATGCACAATAATGACACAAAGTTAAATGCATTGCTTCTTTCATTTTAGCTCCTTAAAGCATCAGCTTTGATAGCTTTTGCATTTCCAGGCGATTTCACAAGTAAACTAAGATATCAAAGGTTTTCCGGATTTCTTATTGTCCTCTTCGTCTGTGGGTCAATCTTATTAACAGCTGGGTGCTTGTCTACCATTGTCCACGAAAAGTGAGTAAGATTTAAATTAGGTTAATGAAAATTTTGAAATGATTATTGTTTTATAGGACAACTGAAGAATACATTGCTGTGCCGTTATTTAAAATTTTAGAAGAAAACAATTTTCAAAAACTTATCCCAGCCGCTGCGTGCCTTTTATTGTTAACGTGTTCTGGTTCCTTTTTGGAACTCTTCCCTGAAATGTACAGTATTATCGTTCAATTTGCCAAAACAGAATGGAAAATTCTATCCAGGCAGATTAGTTATGAAAGTTCAGACAGCGGTAACCCAGTCTTGGCTGTTTTTATTGCAGGTAACTCAAAATATATATTCAAATAGTCCTGCTTTCGAAATAACTTAATTTTTTATAGGAAGCTTGTGTGCAATGGTTGCATTTGCTTGTCCCTTGCAAAATCTCACTCACATTTTAGCAGCGGGTCATCTCTGTGCTGGGCTGTTTCGTGCTTTTTACTTATTGTATTCACCTTTTCGGCCTAAATACGTACAACAAAGTAGTAAGTTTTCTTGAATTCAAAAACGTTTGTTTGAGTTGATTTTTTTGTAGGTGATTCATCACTTTCGTACAGTCGCTTATCTACAGCTCCAATTGTAAAAAGCAGCACTGCACGTCGAAGAAGCTTGTGGAATATTAATTTTCCAATTCAAGGCAATTTGAAAAAAGCCAAAACGAAATCTACAAAAAACAAGCGAGAAGTGGAAAAGGAGTGGTTGCTATTGGGAGAACCATCATCCCCTTGTCCAGTGAGGGATAATCCGGATGTTGAGTCAACTATTTTGTCTGATGGAGAGCCTCCGGTAATGGCAAGAGTGTTTGGCAGTTAGTAACCTTTTTTCAATACACTTTTTATTTTAGCCTTCGGATTTTGAGTACACAGAAAAGTTTGAAAGTTCCGATTCTGACACCTCAACGGACATCGATGCAATAGTGGACGAGTACCGACAAAAAATCAAAGTAAGTGGAACTCGTAAGAAACAAAAAAAAAGACAAAATTGTCCTACATCTTTCTCTAGGTTACAACTGCCGGTCCAATGGAACGCAGTATCCGAGTGCCTTCACTAGCCTCATGGAGAGTAACTATCTTTGCCATACTTGTAATCATTTTCGGAATTTCACTCACAATTATCGGACTTCTTTCTCATCTTTTTCCAATGTTTGTTGTTGGTATCGTAGGTAAGTGAAAAAAAAACTTGCGATATAACCTCCCAAACTGATGTACTTTGTTGTTAGGTATTTCCATTGTCAGTATTATGATGTCGTTCATCCCAAAGTACACAGCAAGTGTTATAAATGTATCCCCAGTTCTGTGCACTACATCCATTGCCATTGGATCTCTTCTGCTCTCATCGTGTCTTGAGTATTCATGGCCAGCTATTGTACTCTGGACTTTCTCTGGACTCATCCTTTTGTTTAGATGCGATAGTTGGTGTTGCTATTGCTTCGACGGAGAAACTATGAGTGATGAGCTAATACCAAGTGTTTCGGGAAAAACCACAATTCGAATGCCGCGAGGACAAGTTATTAGTGGCAATAGATGACATTCGGATTCCTCGGAAGATGACTTCTCCAACGATAGAGGTAGCGATGAATGGACTGACCAGTTTAGAGAGTTAATCTGATTTTATATAAAAATGCGATAAGATTTGTGATGCATTCTATTAATGCTGCTCACTATTAAAATTTTGCTAAAGTTCAAATTAGTTGAAGCCTATAGTTCTTACAAAACAAAAAATACATTCAAAGTTGATAGAAACTTGCTAGTCATTTCAAAATATACATAAATTGTGAGCTTTGTGTTGGTAAGAATTACATAAATTGTCAAATAATACACTTTATTGAATGAAAAACGACAATTTGTTCGTTTGATTTTATCTGCACACTTCCTGATAGAAAAGAAAATGTGGAAAACCAAGAAAAAAAGATTGAAAAATTGGCAGTGTCCTTAAACTGTGTATGAGTAAGTATTTAAGATTTTTCCGTCCTCCGATAAAACTAGCTTGTAAGAGTATTATTATATGTATTTCGGTAATGAAGTGTTTTCCACACGTATAACCATTGGCACTGCGATTTGAATAAGTTCAACTTATGTAACTGCATTAATCAAAAAAAAAAATTATGCTGTACTCTCACTGTTTGTCTTTTCAACACATATAATGTACCTTCCTATATATATGGTAAAATAAAATTTTAAATTTTAAACAAAAAGTTTTTTCTTTAGTAAACATGCACTTTCAACAAAAGGAAAGAATAAATACCAAATTGGATTTATTCAATTCTACTCATTGTATAGGGTGGCGGATCAGAGTGAGGAGCTCCGGGGCCTAATGCATTTCTCACAACCATTACCTTGTGAAGGAATGGAGGGGACCAACAATTTTCTGATGATTCCGAACGGCTAATCGAGAAAGCTCTTTTTATGGCAATGAATTTACCATTGGAGAACTTGCAAAATCCTCGCGAAAAGCAATAATAGCAAAATATAAAAACATTTTTGTTTCTATTGGGATTCGAGCCACGAACCTCCCGATTGACAGGCAGACATGCTACCACTCATTGTACCTGAGCAAAAGAAAAAAATGGACACGACTGGGACGCATGAACTTGCGATTGTGTGCTAAGTACAGCATCAAATCTTAAGCCTGATTTCAAGGTTGTAGTATTCGCGAGGTTGTACAGGGCTTCGTCTGCCTAGGATCCGCTATAGATACGGAAAACAACGTCAGTGCGGAGATCAAAGAGAACAACTCTTGCCAACCGTTGCTTCTTTGAGTTAAGAAAGCAATTGAGAAACAAAACCTTCTTCAGAAAAACCAAGGTAATCCTGTATAAGACCTTGATGGTCCCAGTCTTGCTTTACGGCGCGGAAGCGTGGACCTTATCAAAAGCGGATGAGGAAACCCTTGGTCGTCTCCAAAGAAAAATTCTGCGAATGATCTTTGGTTCCGTATGCGAAGACAATGTGTGGAGAAGAAGATACAACAACGAGCTGTATGAGCTGTACCACGATATGGGCATAGCGAGTACGCTTCGCGAGGCTACGATGTTTGGGCCATGTAGAGCGGATTGACCCAAACGCTCCGGCTGGACGGACTTTTGAAAGCACATTTAAGGGAAATCGTGGAAGGGAAGACCTCCTATTAGATGGCGCAATCAAATGGAAAGAGACCTCAACCGACTTAGAGTGCAAAACTGGAGAGAGCTCGCCCGAAATCGAAATTGTTGGCGTAAGATGTTGGTTGAGGCTCAGGTTCACCCCGAACTGTAATACCCACCTAAGTAAGTAAGTAAGTTAATTGAACATGCTACAGGGTTCCAATGTCCCACAAATTTCGTTCACTAAAGAGTATTGAAAACAAGCTTCCACAAACGCTTAGATTTTGGCCCTTATTGCGAGTGTCGTCTAACATTCGATGCGACAAGGGTCGAAAGCTTCGATAAATTTTCCTTTTGGTATTGCGTATCTCTATCGACAAGGATTTCTGTTACTGTGAATAATGAAAGTTGTCATTGCGAATAAATCCTATAATTTGGCATTTGAGTTAGTTTCAGTGATAGTCGAACGCAAAAATACAGACGATAACGACCGAATTCAAAATTGAAAGTATCGAACAATAAGAATACGCAATACCAAATTTCATTTCGACTATCGACAACCGTCGTTTATCGACAGCCAAACGACACTCGCAATAAGGGCCTTTGAGTTTTGATGCATTACAGAATTTGACATTGTCTTGCATCAACATTTGAAACCCGAGTCTTAGAGTCCGTGGCTCTGATGGCCTGTTGATATTGCTACTACTGGTCTTCAATGCTTAATGCTGGTGGCATATGATTCAAGGATAATTGGAGGGAAACTCGATTAAAAAAAGCATTGCGTTACCCCTTGTGATTGTACAGCGTTAGTTCGAATTGGCCTCTTGGAAATTTCAGACAGCAACACTGAAAGAGTGTCTTGTTGAACAAACAAATATTCAAGTCATGATATTTAACGATGATAACCTTGCAAGTTGCAAGTGACCCGGCACGGCGCCTGCAGACAGCTTGTTGTAGACAGGCAGATGAAATAGCTGAATTGATCCACGGTGCGGACGACCTAAAAAATCATCTCTAACTACATCATAAGGAAATTTGTCAAAGTGATGATGCTATTCCTGGCAATCCTGTTCAACAACTGCTATTTCCCAAAGAGATGGAAGACAGCAAAAATCGTGCCAATCTCAAATTAAGGTGATAGAAGTACTGTTTCTGGATATCGTTCTTTTTCTCTTCTCAGCAACACCAGCAAAATTCTGGAAGAATATTTCTCCGGAGACTAAAGGCAATCTGCGACCATAATAACATCACCCCAAGTATGCAGTTCGGGTTCCGTGAAAACCACTTCACCCTTCACCAGATCTCAAAGTTTCAGAAGGACGTCGTCAGGACCCTCATTAGCCACCAGGTTGCTGTTGGATGCTTTCTCGATATTGAGAAAGCATTTGATAGCATCTGGATCCAAGGGCTGATTCGTAAATTAACTCTTCTTAACTTTGCAGGTAAATTTTTCAAAATAATCTTCAGTTCTCCCAATTCTAGGTCCTAATTGAAAACAATCAGCAAACAAATGTATCAGAGCAGGAGTAGCTCAAGGATCAAAGCTTGGGCCGTATCTCTACAACATCTTCATTTCGAATCAGCGAAACAACGCCAAGAACTAGTTGTATGCGGACGATTCTCTAACCTATGCAACTTCGATCTCACCAGTAATCGCAGCCCGAAGAGTCGATGATCATGTTAGACGTCTTTGGGAATACTACACCAAACGGGGCACCAAAATCAATTCGTTCAAATCCGAATTACCATGCTTCAGGAGGCCCAAAAGACATCGAAGCACAAGATCAGCCACAAACTGCCACAAAACAACCATCCAACTACTCGATAGAACACAGCTGAAGACGAAAACTGTCATCAAGTACCTCGGCATAAGCTTCGAAGAAAGATTACGGTTCAACCCACACGCAACAGCAGTTATTAAAAAGGCAAACTACGCCTTCCACCTCATACACCCCCTGATGCGGAGAAGGGACGGACTCAGCCAGAAGACAAAGTTGCTGCAAAGTTGAAGGCATCATATCAATCAATGACGAAGAGGAAACCTAATATATCAGAGTAGCTCATACAGGAGTTTCTGCTTTTTTGATTGGTGAAGTCCACCTATGATTCTGTAAGTCGAATTCATGCGCTGTGACATTCCCACTAAGTTCTGGTATACCAGTGAGTGAGCAGTCAGTCATTACTGTCAGATCATTCTATTTTGTCTTCGTCCCTTTGTCAACACTCGCATTAACTAGAATGGCAAGTCGCCTTCGGTTTTAGGAGACCAGTACCTAGTGGTTAAACCGTGAAGGTATAGCAAGCACAATTATCGTGTACTATAAGTTGCAACATCTGGGCGCCACCAAGTTGACCCCAATCAGAGCCTTCCCTAATGGTACACGCCTAACCACCAAACAAACACAGAAAGACAGACAAAAAATTATAAAAATGGGCATCTAAACTTATACGCTGCCTAATTAGCATCGTAGAATTTTTAGTTTATTTTGGCATTTGTTTTGAAATCACAAACATTTCATTTTTATTTATTAGAATAAAAAATGCTTTGTGCGATAAACTGTTAAGCTAACACTGTGCGATAGTACTGCATTGACGCACATTAAGTGTGTGTGAAGAACGAAGCCCTTCTCCAATGAAAGTTGAAAGAAGCTCAACCTTGAGAGACAGTGCTTGGAAAGGCGTACTTATTCAATAGCCACCTAATTACGCATAGACTCTTACACTTCCATAATTTCTGTTTGCCTATTAATTAATTTTATTGTTTAATTATTTTAATTTTTAGAGCTGTGACCTGTGAGGCCAAAAAACGAATGCAGTAAAAAAAAAAGTTTGAAATAGTGGCGTCAACGTTTGTGCACTCAACCGAAAAACTATGCTCAGCTATGAGGCAAAGATCGAGATTAATAGATACAAATTGCTTCACTAGCTCAATTTCACTTTTGAATGAACATATTTCTTATAAATTTTGAAAGGATTTATGCTCAAAAGCTTCGAAAATCTTAAATGTTTTTAGACCTTAAACTGACGTCATCGGCGTACCACACGTGGAGAAGTAGTTGTGGAAAAGCTGTGATCACTTCGAGATCACGATGATCGTAACGCCGGCATGGGAAAAAGAAGGTCACTAACGTAATTCAAAACCCTATTGACTAACTTGTTAAGAAAATCAACAAAAAGTTTTTAGTATTGTTTCGATGCCACAACACTAAGGAGGACGCTAGAGCTTTTAACGCTCCAAAAACTATACATAAACTAGACTCAACCATTAATTTAATTAAAGGTAATTGATTTACACCCAACGAATTCCTTTTCAACGCGATTAACCTCATGATCATTGTCTCGTCAAACATAACTCCTCTTTACTTTCTGAAGAAAAAAAACTCTTTCCATAATTTTAATTACGCAGCAAGTGGTAGAGCATAAAATTAATATGTTATTGTGAACATCAAGCATATAAATTTAAAAAAAAAATGCGCTGGAGTTGGTGCACAAGTATAGTATTTGCATTATGCACCCATAAACGGAAAAAAGACAATTCTACGTGCGGCGCGCGGTCTTATGGTTGCTTACTTTATTATCTTCGAAGACCCCCAAACTCAAACGATGGTTATGAAAACAAACCTGAGTGGGGTTAAGGTTGTTTAAAATTTTTTGTTGTCCAGCTGTAAGTAAAGTAACCGCTCGATTGCAAAGACAGTCAACAATTAACCGCCAGTATCACTAAAAGTGCGTTTATTGCCTGCGATTTTTGTTTTTGGTCAGTTTGTTTGTAACACAGTCTCATAATTTAATTGCGAAGTGAATAAACGGTACATATAATATACGAACAATGTAAGTGATCGTTAAGTAAACATATTTACGTTTGAAGTTTTAATCCTCAGACTTTTTGTGCATCATGTAAATTTTACAGCAGATAATTAACTTTTGAACTTGCAATTCTTGCGTAAGAACAAAATGTGTTGAGATGTAAATTTGATTCAAAAATATAAACATAACAAGTGTTCACCTCTTAGTGTCTTTTTTCCCATCAGAGGCGAGTTAATTTGAGCAGGGGTACCTCTTTTAGTGGTCGCTTAGAGATTACTTAAAGAATTTTTGAACTGACAGTCTAGCGACTTTGAATTGCAATTCAATTGTTTATCTTGGGTTTAGTGAGTTTCGTTTTCTCATCATAAGGGCAGTCCGAACTTTTGTCAAACAGCACTATCAGATAAGAAATTCACTGACTGTTATGACTTATAACTAATTAAAAAATAAGACACTTGTTTTTGGCTTACAACCAAGACCTTTCCTCTGGTTATTTTTTACCACTTTCGTTTTTAATTTGTTTACTATTTTAATGGCAGTGAAGATATTCAACAACCTTGTTATTAGACTGCCACTCCGTGATGTAATTAAACATTCGTGTCCGTCTTTTGAATTTTTACGTGGTTAGTGCAAATGAATTGGACGAATACCTACTGAGTTTCACCATTTCATGTAGTTTTGGACAAAACGAGATTTAGAATACAGAAGTTTTAAGAAAATATAAAACTGAGAAGTAAAAACAATGAAAGAAAACGGAAGAGATGAAGCGAAATGGGTGAAATAATGAATACAAATAATAGCAGCCGAAGAAAAATGAGAAGAGTCTACGAAAAATTAGAAGGATCCAGAAAAAAAATCAGAGGACTCTTGTTTGCACCGACTTCATCTCTTTTTCAATTTTCTTGTGCGTTAAAAAATTTCTAGAGTAGAGAGGAAAGGAATATTTTCTATCCAAACCAAAAGGATATTTTT
Source organism: Melanostoma scalare (assembly GCA_949752695.1). Classification (NCBI taxonomy): domain Eukaryota; kingdom Metazoa; phylum Arthropoda; class Insecta; order Diptera; family Syrphidae; genus Melanostoma; species Melanostoma scalare. The sequence goes on along the minus strand of OX456986.1, from coordinate 31,155,324 downwards.
ACTGCGGAAAAAAAAGGTCGGCCCTATGGAAGTATCCTTTCAGAGTGGAGAATTTCCCGCAACGTCGCGTCGGACGAGGTCGAAAACACAAATGCATTAAGCTGCCAGAAATTTCACAAACAAAGCACTTGATCGAACTTCAACGCAGTTCACCGGGTGTGTTCAAATAATCGGCCCTATCGTGGTAACCGTCGGAGCGGAATTCTCTCCGATCGGAGACATTTTGCTTCGTGGTAGTTCTCCGATCGGACGATCCGACGTTCTCCGGCAAGTTTTTGTTGCGGAGATTTTAGTTTTGGGAATGCAATACATTGTCGCATTTGTGAAAAATTTCTACTACTTCGAAGCAAAAATGAATCTCCGAAAGAAGATGCGTTGCGGAGAAATCTCCGCTCCGACGGTTACCACGATAGGGCCGAATGTCGAAGAAAAATTAAGAACAGCTGTTCGGAAGACTACCTCGAACCAAAAACCCCGAATCGAATGAAATCGGAGAATTTTCCTTTAGCAAACACCAAGCGAAAAAAAAATAGAGTGACGCAACAGAACGAGGAGCTGTGGGGCCCAGTGCATTTCTCACAGCCATTGCCTTGTGAGAGAATGGAAGGGACCTACAATTTTCTGCCGATCCCGAACGGCTACTCGAGAAAGCTTGTTTTCATGGCAATGAATTTTTACAATGGGAGGACTTGCTAATTCCTCGCAAAAGGCGATACCCGTGAAAAACATTTTTGTTTCTGTTGGAATTCGAACCATGAACCTCTCGGTTAACAGGCAGACAGAATGTAAAAAAAAACATTTGTTTCCTTTTTTCGTTTGGTGTGTGTGCTTTGAAATGAAACAGAAATAAAGCTGCAAAGTGCAAAGAAAGATGAAAGTAAAAATATTTTTATTTACAAGAAACAATAAGCAACGAAACATATTTTCCTCTTTTCCGTTTCATTTCGTGTGTGTGTGTGTGTGTGTTGCACCGTCACAAAAAAGTAGGCAATAACCGCCAACGATGCCTGTTCCTAACAGTTTATTTTTTGCATTCGGTGCGTGTTACTTATATACATCAGAATGTACTTTCGACAGCCACCACCCGAACACTTCAACTTTCTGTTGGAGGTTTTTAAAATACCAGCTGGAGCACTCAGACCTAAATACCGTTCCATTGTACTACCAGATAGCAACCTTTTTTTTTGTTATAGCTTTCCAGATGTTCGTAGAAAAGCCAAAAGACGCTGACATGATAAGGAGCCTAAGTTACCAGGGGCCCTACTCTGTAATTCGTTTCGAAAGCAAAAATTTCCGAAAACGAATATTTTGTACTCTTTATTTCTAACGCGGATTATAATCTACTACACTCGGAAAAGAAAATCCCAAGACGAATTTTTCGCACCGTGCAAAGCGTTTTCGAATGTCAAATCTATTCGAAAATGAAAGTTTTCTTTCGACAACAAAGTAGCTAACGAATCTCAATTCACTCACTGAAAAACAATGATTGTGTTGAAGGGACACATTTTTCAACCAGTCAATATATTGTGTAGTGAACTTATAAGAGGTTCAAGTTAAGATTTTTCCATAAATAAATGTAGAATTTTATCACAAGACACAGGGAATAATTAGGAAAAAATATTAGCACAAAACAAAAGTAGTATGAAATGATGGTGTAGTACATGTGTGCTCATCTTTATTCACATTCTGGCACACATTTAAAGAATATTTGATTTATCGCATAACATTTTTTGTTCAACCCGTTCTTTTCTGTTTTTTGCATGCATCCAAAGTGCAACCGAATGCATTTTAGTTTTGATTGAATAAAAAAATGCTTTATTTAAAACTAAGTCCTGTTTGGTTTGCAACTTGTGTTGATGTCTTTTTCTCTCTCACGAGAAATATGAAAAATACTTCGAAAATCTATTCCGTAAATGGAAATTGTACTAAGCACTTTTTGTTCGATTCGAAAATTTTACAGAGTATGAAATCATACACGGATCGAAAATCCCTTTCGAATAGGATTGACTTTCGAAACGGAATACAGAGTAGGGCCCCAGCTCTCACCATGTCTGCGACGAGTATCTGTAACCTGATACGAGAAAATGCAGGACATTCACAGAGGAAGTGGTCCGCGGTGTCCTCATCGTCTCCACAAGTTTCACAGAGCAGGGTATCACTTAAGCCCAACACGTTTAAGTGTTTGGCAAAAGAGAAGTGCTCCGTTGCAACGCAATAAGCTTTCTACATTCTTTTCTGCTACGGGATAGCAAAAATGTTGCAGTCTTCTAATCAACGTTGGGGAGCATAAGTTTGGCCTGTCTGCATCCAATGGAGGCATGCCATCTACGGTTGTGCTCTTGACAGATTCAATCGTTGATTGAAGCCCTCACTGATGACACTGGCAGACCTAGCGACGGTTCAGGTCCTGAAAAGCTGTCTGAGATCCTTGCCTCACAAGTTCATCGACGATTTCATTTGCAGTTATGCCGTGATTGAATGGAACCCACTCATTTACTCAAGGAATTTAGTTTTCCGACCGCATTCAGAGAGCTTTTACATTCATGGATCACTTTCGAAGTAGTTAGAGGGTTGAGAAGAGCCTTAAGCACAGTTTGGCTGTCGCTGCAAACACAGATATTTCTCCCTATCCAACCGTTGTTCGTAATGTGGCTTAAGGCCATTTGAATAGCACCGCTTGGAAAACGGAGGCGTGTGATCCTAAAGAGGAATGCAGTCGTATGTCATCGATCTCTACAAAGGCACCAGCACCAGATCAATCGTCGGTTTTGGAACCATCTGTGAAGATTCGATAACAGTTCTTTCCAGGCTCAGATTCTGGAGTGGACCAGTCCTGAACCGAAGGAAAGTTGAATGAGTATTTTTGACGCAGTTTGAGCCTTGGGATCATCGTATCAGACGCCATATCCATTAGACGTGAGTCAAAAGATATGCTGCTTGCGAGTTGCTCAAAGCTCCAGTGCGAATTGTTCTAGAGACCACATCTCTTTAAACGAGAAATGGTCTTGAGAGTACATTCCATGATCTAGGTATCAGGGGAAAAATATTCGGCAGTGCAGCACCCGGTGTGCTGGGGAAGGTCCCAGTACAGCCAAGACAAATTTTTCTTTGAAGTTTGGCAAACGAGGCAATAACGTATTTACGTGAGAGCTTATTTCACCAAACAAACTGATGATTGGTCTTATCATAGCCGTATACATCCAAAACACCCTTTTCGGTGATAGACGCCATGTCTTGCCAAAGGCTCCTTTACATTGCAAAAAGACTGACAGTGCTTTAGTAGTTTTAGACTCGACATGTTTAGACCAAAGAAGTTTGTTATCTAGGATTACTAGGATGTTGACGCTTTTAAGTGTAAGTTGTCTGTTTGATAACCGATGAGGAAAAACCAAACGATCGATAGTGTGAACGTTGATGTCAAACACATAATTCAGTCTCGTGTATTTCTCGATAACTGATGGGATAATACGGCCTCTGACTTCAGATTTAAATTCAGCGGGAGAAAAAGTGTAATGTTCGGAAAGAAAAAACGAAGAAATTTTGTAATCCTGTGTGAGATCGCAGTGTGGTTGCAGTATACTATACTGAAGAAAAAGATGAACTTGCACCCAGAGTTGCAATAAAATCATTTTGCATTTGGAAAAAGAAAAACTTGAACTCGACTCAAGACACAAAACAAAAATATAAAATACAAACGCAACAAACGACGTGTTATACAATAACAAAAGAAAAACCATTCCCACTTTAATTCGATTGATATGAAATAAAGGATACCCAACTTGATACAGCACCAATCATTATGCAAGTTGTGTGGGAATGGGAAGAAAACCTGTTGCATCCACATGGCACATGTTGATATTGCGTAATAATTGTATGCTGGTTTTTGTACCTGTTCAACTTCCGTAACAGACATGAATCTATACACATTTTTGTTTCAATGTGTGAATGAAAAGACGAGAGTTCTCCAGAATGGCACAGCTCAATGCAAGTTTTAGATCCAAGACTTTCACTTTACAGATTATTGTTCATTGTGCGGGTGGGGTGCATTTATGTTAATCAGGATTTTGTGAGGTAGAAAAGTTGACATGTACATAGATATGAATTGTAGTGGTTGGATTTTTCATTGATAAGTTCATTTATGCAAATCTAAGTATCATTTTCTTGGGATTACTTATTCGGCCCCTCGCGCCGCAAGAAAAACCAAACTGAGTTTGGTGAATTTCAATACCAAAAGCCATAGACAGAGTAAGGTGGAGCGCCTTTTAAGTTTTTTTTAGCATCTTGCTTCATTTCTTTAGTTCCGCATTTTTATCTCTGGTCCCTATAATCATTTGGGACGGTAGGTTTAAAGGGCTAGAACAATTGAGTCTGAACAGTGAATTTACATGAGTACTTCAGGGGTTCTTAGTTCTTTTTTGTTTTTCGTATTCGTATCGTACTTCATTGTTTGATTACCCAATTTGAAGGTTTTGATAAGCTCAAGGATTTTGTGAAAACAGACGGCGAGTAGAGAGGACAGCGGAGAAACTCTATCAGCCTTATTATGAGTTTCATGTGAAATCATTCCCCTCGAAAAAGATCCCATTTCACTTTTCCCTTATTATGAGTTTCGGGGGAAAAATTTTCCATGTTCGAAAAATTTTCCTTATTATTATTTTTCCCCATGAAATGTGAAAACGTTGAGAGGAATTTATTTCACTTATTTTTGTGAGGCGAACAAGTGAACAACAAAAGCGGAACAATTGTAAGTCTGGAACTTTTTTCAGGTGAAACTCATAATAGCTTTTAAAATTCCGGGCGAACAAAAATGTTCCGGGCGAAAAATGTTCACGTGAAACTCATAATAAGGCTGTATATGAAGTGTTCAGATAAAATCCTTTTCGAAATTTCGAAAATCCTTTTTTTAGTTGCTAAGAGCAGTAGTTTAGGTTTACAATTTTGCCGGGCTACCCTGCAAAAGCAAAATCGATCTTTTAAGTCGCTTGAACTAATCTGCATAGAAGGTACTGCGTTAGTTTACTTTGAAATGCTCATGTTTAATTTCTCCACCCCTGCTATGTTACGAACTTTATAGGTTTATAAAGAAAGGTGTGGAAGATAGACCAGAAATTAACACCGGTTCACAGCACAGATGAAATGAGATCTTTCCTCGATAGATACGCTTTCAGTAGTCCTTATAATTCCTCGCTTCACTAACACCGATAAAAAAAAGACTTCTCATGTTCGACCTGAAAGGGACAATATAGGTATACCTATCGCTACATGTAAGTTTGCTAAAGCAGGACGCCTCTGAGAAGATGAGCACTAGATGGACGTAGAGTAATACATGTCTTATGACTAAACGAATTTTGCCATGTGTGAACTCGAAAAGTTCAAAGAGCTTATTGAATCTAGGTCGTCTGCACATTAGTTCCACTATAGGTGTCCTTATAGGCCACTTCCTAATAGGAAGACACGCCAAAAGACTTGGTGTCTACTCAAATGACTTCTGCAGAAGCTGCATGGATGAGGAGGAAGAGGAGACAGTCCAACATCTCCTTTACCCATGCCCTGCACTTGCTAACAGACGGAAAGCTCACCTAGGTGATTACCTTTTTGACGACACCAGCGATTTAGCTAATAAAGACCTTAAAAGTCTCTCCCTTTACGTACGAAGTTCTGGATGGTTTGACTAACTGGTGATCAACTCGTTAGTCCAGGTGTGATTAGAGCGTGTTTCAACTCTTTAACCCCCTAGATAGGACCCAGAGGGTGATCAACCTTCTGGTCTTAGTGGTATCACAATGAACCATCTGTGGTCTGTCGGTCTCCGTCATTTAACATCTAACCTATCCTAACCTAACCGAACACCGACCGATGTTCTGTTGTTAGAACATCGCAACTATTTCGTCTGTTTCTATTTTTTTAGATGAGAATTACAAAACCTTTACTTTTACAGGATTTTCAAATGTTTCCTCCAGCTCTGTATAGTATTGGTAGCTACCTTGGCACAATTACAACACAAGGCCGTATTACAAAATGATGCTTACGAACAAACATTGTCAAATGAATTCAAAAACCCATTCTACAAAACAGCAAGGATAAATGCTGCACTCAAGGAATCAAGTTGGCTTCGTCCTGGGGAAGAAGTGGTAAGTTTTTAAGCTACAATACAAACACTAATTTAAAACTAAACAATTACTTCAAGGTATATGAAAGGCAAGCTGAAAAAATTCCCCGTTCACAAATTTATTCGGTTTTATCACATGCTGGACTCATTTCAAGAAGGAGACAACTAAGAAGGAGTCCCAATTGAAACCATTCAATTTGAATAAATTAAATAAACAAAAGAAAACAAGAAGTTTAATTTAAATAAACTTGCTATATTGTAAAAACTGATAAATTTTTTTTTACAAAATGATTTGTACACGTTCCAGCACACAAATGTGTTGTTCACTTAAAATGCATTCACTTTTTTTTTTATTAAAACTCAATGTCTATCGTCTCTGCAGCAACTTTTTGTAAATACTCCTCACTGAGGGAATTCGTATTCAAGACAGACGTTTTCTTCGTACTATCCAACATAACTCTTTTCGATGTGTAGTCTTCGTCGTTGTCACTAAGTTCACCAAAACCATTGATTCCATTTTCTATAGGTTTTTTAGACTTTTTCTGTTTTTCCTCCTTTGGTTTAAGTTGAGAAACTGATTTCAAAAAGCCATCACAGAGTAAGCTGAGCGGAGCCATAGTATGGGTGGACATTTCCAAAAACTGCAGAAAAAATTATTATTTATTTTATTTTTAAAAAATTTCATTGAAGAAGAAAACATACTTTCCGAGCGAAGGAATTAAGTGTGTGATAGGGAAATGAACGAGTTGCGTGAGTTCAAATATCTTTTTCTTGCCAAGAGAAGCGAGCATCGTATTGTGAGTAGTACAAGTGATTTGAAGGATAGCACAGGTTTAAGTTAGATTAAGCACAGGGAACTAGGCACATCATTTTTACACTTAGACTTATACTTAGACAGTAAATTTCATTGAGTAAACAGGAGGTTTTATAAGACTTTCATCATAAATGAAGGTAGTAGGCTGTTTGTACGAACAATTTACACGAAAAACATCCTGATATACCTGACTCTAAATCAGTCTAAGCCAAAGAAAGTCAGCCTTAGTCCAAGTCAGTTTAAGTCTGACTCCAAGTCAGTCTAAGTCTAGGCCTAAGTCAGTCTAAGTCTAAGGGCACGGCCACGCACTGAGCGTCAAACTTAGAATAAAATTGAAAGGTGAGCGGCATCATTCTACCACTCCGCTTTCAATTTTGACACAAAATGATGCCTCACAAATAAAGAAAAGTGTGGTTACAGTGGCGTAGTTGTTAGCATGTCGGTCTATTCGTGGTTTAAATCCCAGAAACATCAGAAAAAAATGTTTTTTTTACGGGAATCCCTTTTCGCTAAGAATTACAACTTCGAGAGTAGTTACACACAGCCATGAAAAGCGCTTTCTAACATAGCCGTTCGAAATTGGAATAAAATTGTAAACCCTTTGAAGTGCGTTAGGATTCCAGGATTCCATTGCTTTGTTGTCCCCATTTACTAATTCTATTTATTATGATAAAGGAATAGATTTGAATAACTCCTTTGAACCTAATACCTGCGTATTTTTGCAAATTTACTAAGGAGAAACTACAGTCTCACTGGATTTCACTTAATAACTTCGCCAAATGGGAATGCAAAGTTATTCAACCGACTGATCGCGGTTCTGACATCGTATTTTTGACCCATATCACAAGGTACATCATTACAATTTTATACTACGAATGCCAAAATTAAAGGATCATAGTTTTTGCAACGGAATTTGTTAGGTTAGGTTAGGTAAAAATGGCTGTCAGGAAAGCAACAACTTATGTTGCTTTCCATTGGACGAAAAGAACCAGTCCAGGAGCGTGGAGGAGCATCCTCAATCCATTCCATTGGCGCAAAAAGAGCGCTTCTGATGATTCTGAGAAGTGAAAGCCACTTCTCGATTTGTCCACTCTTAGACCAATATTAGGTCCATTATACCATAAGAATTATGTGAAGGAGTACCTCACTCAACGAAACCATTTGGAGTTTTTGATAAAGCGATAGAGATGAAGGATATCTGTGTTCGCCAGATCGCTTAGATCATCAAGGAAATATGTATCTTCCTATATGCAGTTTTCTTTTGAAGGAGAGTGCAGGACATGAGCAGAAAAGGTGTAGGGCTGTCTCTTCCTCCTCCTTATCTAAACAGCTTCTGCAGAAGTCGTTGAAGGGAACACCGAGTCTTATGTCGTGTCTACCTATCAAACAATGTCCGGTATGACATTGATTACGGAGCTGACATGTAATCTGATTATGGATAACAAATGTCTTGTGCGTTTTAGATCTAGCTCTGGTCATATCTGTTTTTTGTTACCGCGCACGTAGTGATATTGTACCACCTATTATTTGTTCTGTCCATTTCCTCTTGCTTTAGTATAAGTTTGCATGTAGCGATTGGTATACCAATATTCAACCTGTTGGTTGAGATCGGTAGAAGGGATCCTTTTCTGGCGAGTTCATCGGCTTTGCAGTTACCTAGTATATCTCTGTGCCCCGGCACCCAAATAAAGCAAATATTAAACTGTTCAGCCATCTCCCTAAGAGATAGGCGACATTTGAGGGCAGTTACTGAGTTCGTAGAAACAGCGCCGAGTGATTTGATGGCTGCTTGACGGAATTTGTTACTATTGACAAAATTATTAACAAGTTCTAAACATTTGTCCCAAAACATTCATTAAGGCGATGTTCTTCTTTTTGGAAGAATTCGGACTTCGAATGAAGTCCGAATTTTTACGACGTTTGAATTTGTGTCAAATTTGACCAGATAAAATCGTTAAGAATGTTTGTGTTTCGAATCCCAACACAGGCAAAATGTTTTTCGACGGGTATCGCCTTTCGCGAGGAATTGGTCCTCCGTTAATAAATTCATTGCCATGAAAAGCGCTCTCTTGGATTAGCTGTGCGGATCCGGCAGAAAATTGTAGGTCCGCTCCATTCCCTCACAAGGTATGGTTATGAGAAATGCGCTAGGCCCTGGAGCTCCTCGCTCTGTTGCACCACCCTATTTATTTATGTATTTAAAAGTCGTCACTCATTTGCTTATCGTGGACGTCTTCAGCTTACCCCCAATTAGAACGAAGCAAGACAATGATAAGAAGACCATCACAGCGCAGCGGTGAGAAAAAGATAAATACCACTGACCAAAATCAGTTCGTTAATAGAAAAAATGGCCATTACAGAACCAATTTTGAGTCCCGAAAAAATTCAAATTGACTTTTTAAAAGATGCTCGCTTGATGATGTATGAAAATTTTAGTTCATGACTCTGGCGATCAAATTCTTAAAGAATTTAAATTACCCCGAATGAATTGATAGTCGAACGCCAAAAGCTCACTTACCGATTTAATAGCAGCCTTTCCATGTACACCAATAGAAACTTCTCGGTTGTCTGCTTTCCTTGCACGTGCGTTATTGACTTGATTTGTTGCATATGTACCAAACGTTGTATATTGAACCAGGGGCTTTGCACCCTGTGCAAAGGTCAATTTAGACTCCCCAACTTCGTCTTTCGCACCAAGATACATAATACCCTGCAAAATATCAGTTTATTTGCAATTTTTGAATAAAAATAAAAAAATAGGAAACGTACATTGTTCACTAGGAAGTACAACGTCGACCTCGACTGCCAATTAACAAGAACTGCCTGTGATTTAGGATTCTTCTTCGGCAACCAAACAGCACCAAAGACCTTTGGCACATTAGGTCTATAGTACAATGTCATCGCATCGCTTGGACTAAAAATATACACTGTGGATGGAAATGAAATAGCGTCAGGCAGAATATAAATTTAAAAAAAAAAATACCCACATTCATGGTTCTTTGTGAACACAGACACTAAATTAGTTTGAGAATCAATGGCTATCTGTTCTGTGGACAACTTCAGAGCTGTCTGTAAGCGAAGAGTTAGCATGTTCCATATAAGTACCCTATTCTCAGTGCAAGCTATAACCTGGAAATAAACAATTTCATTAATTTTCCATCAAACTACTTAACAAGTTGAGTTTAACATACTAGGTGGGCAAAATCCCCGTAGCAGAAGAGGATTTTCTTAATTTGTATGACTGAATGCATAAGAGGAACAATGTTTTTGCTATCTTTTAGCTCTGTTAGATCTTCTTGATCGTTGTTGCTAACTCCATTTGTCATGGCAGGCTTTGATGGAGCATTCTCCTTTCGCAGCATACTCAACAACGGGGCCAATTTACTAGCAACGTTTTGATCGTGACTTAGTTTTCTCTTCACGAATTTACTCATCATATACTTCGCCTTAAAACGTGACTTTAAATTCAATCGATGAATATCATCGTTGAGCACATTCATTTTTGAAGAACTGGATATATGTGCGTTTACATAGTCGACCATTTTTGAATGCCATTCTTCGGAGATCTGAAAACAAATCCCCAGTTTTTGGTACAACAACAATTTCTGGAACAAGTTCAATTGATTCATAGAGCGAATCTTTTTATACAGGAGTTGCTTCTGTGATTCGTCAATCTTGTGGATCTCTTGAATTGTTCTTGATTGTACGGATTTTTTGAAATCTTTTAACAGTGAATTATCGTTGGTTTGAAGGAGTTTTGAAAACAATTGGACAACCTTTTGCTTTTTTGCATTTGAGTCATTTTTAGAACCATTTTGGTTAACTTTAGGAACACGCACTTGCGCTTTGTGAAGACAACCATCGTAACTTCCTGCACAAGCAAGTGCTGTGAGAAGCTTTAAGCTTTGTGCTTTATATACACAGAGTGTGTTTCCGAAACCAGCTGCCAGCAAAGAGCCGTCTTGAGAAAACCCAATCGATTCAATTGGCAAATTTTTATAATCTGTTTTTCCGACACAATACCAAACCTGGCCCTGGTTGTATATGTTGTTTGAGTCTTCCAATGACCATATTTTGATTGTATTGTCTGAACCAGCCGTCGCACACAGGAGGTTATCGACGTGATACGGATTTGAGAATTCGATTGCTTTGATTCCTTCTTCATGAGGCAGTTCTACACTCGTGTTGAGAACATAACTAAAGAAGACAAACGAAATAAAAATAAAAATTTGTATGGAAAACAACAACGATGAAAGTCTTACTTCTGCACTTTTTTGTCGTAGTACCAAAACTTGAGACGAATCTCAGGAAGATGTTGTTCATCATCGAATATTTCGCCTGTCGCCATCCAGTCAATATTGAATGCTGCATTAGTAATTTGAATGTTATACAAGATTTTCTCAGATTCCATTGATAGTTGATTTTGTCCTACAACTTCCACCTTCAAACGAATTAAAGTTAGTATAACAATTTTCTCGTTTATCTCCCATAGGTTGCTTCAAACTTACATTGTAAAGCATCCTCTTTGTATACGCGGAAAAGAACTGTAGATGACCTGATCTGCCGTTCAAGACAAGGGTATTTTTACTTGGGTTGACTCTTATGCCAACGGGGAAAGTTGGCCTTTCAGTTCGATCATCGAATGAGTAAGTGAACTCTTGCAACATGCATTTGGGCAACATGTCCACGCCCAGAATTTGTATGCCTGTAAAATTAGTTCAACTGTTTAATGAAGGTTTTTGTTTGTTTTTTGTTTTTCCTTCTTTGTACTTTACCATTATCTGCTGTAGTAACGGCTACATTTGAATTATCTTCGCTTGACGTAACATGCAGGATAATTGATGACATTCTTGGAACAAATTCTCTCTGGTCTGGTTTACTAAAGTTCCATCTGACTAAAACAGATTCTAGACCACTACTGTACATGCCTGAGCCAGAATAGGTGAAGCAGACGCATGTATTGCGTGTGTGGTGCCAATGATGCAAAGCCTGAAAGCATTAAAAAAAAGGTTGGTTATCAAATTGAGTAATTGTACACTTTTGAGAGATTATGCCTCTGGTGTTGACGTTTGAATTTTGCACAGGATTATGCCTTATGCGACTCAACTGTCGCTTTGTCAAAACCTTATTTTGAAATCAAAGATCTCGGTGAGTTCTTTTTCGACCTTGCCGGATCAGCGTAGATTTTGAAGTCCTCCTGCTCTTTGCAGGGATGGTACTGAGAATATTCAATTCAGTAAGTGAGGAGAGGACCTCATCATTCGAACATTCAATCACCAGTGGGTCAAATTCAAAATCAAATCGATTCTGTTAAGACTGCCGAAATGCACTCGCAGTTATTTTTAAATTCAAATTCCAAAGTAGACAAAGTAGAACTCTAGCCAGTTCTTAGAACAGTATTGGAAACCAACAGAGAAAAAAACGCCCTAACCAAGCTTACCTTGCATAAAGAAGATAAAAAACTGCGACATCTACTATGGCGACTGCTACAGACAACAGAAACAGCGCTTATTTGGATTTGTCGTTAGAGGAAGACTCAGAGATAAGGTTATTAGTCTAAATCCAGTTAATTAGCTTGTATTGACCAACCGCATCAGGGTAAATTCGCCAACACTAGCCTTATATGCGCCCACGCCCCCAGAGAAGAGAAAGACGACAAGACACGACGTGAAAAAAAAGAAAATTTTGACTCAAAACTAGGGAAGTTGTCTTTGGAAATACAATCGGTAAGCATAGCCTCCATGACAAAACCTCCGAAAGCGGACTGAGGTTAATCGATTTTGCTGCGGGGCTAAATCTTGTTGTGAGTAGTACACGCTTCCCGCATCTCAAAATTCAAAAAGGTATATAGCGACGCCCAGACCAATCAGCCGTCAACCAAATTGACCATGTTACGATCGACGCAATGCACTCTTCCAGTGTGATAGATGTCCGAACTTTCCCGAGGGGCCAACTGAAAGGTACGAATGAGGATATCCTGTTCAAGACTTGCACGAACTAACGCTGTGAAGCGATATGACGTCGGAAAGCTACAATCGTAAGAGATTGCCAATGCCTTATCCAATCGAGTGTCCCTCCAACTATCCTTGAATGCTATGCCGCCAGCATTAAGCATTGAAGACCAGTGTCAGCAATGCCAAGAAGCATTGAAGAAGTTTCGCTCGGCAGACAATTGCAGCTGAATGCTGATGTAAAAACGAACAAGGGCTGCTTACGATCAGTATAACGAGATTTACAAGGAGAAAAGAAGGGAGGAACTCCGAATTCTCAAAAAGAAAAAGAAGCAGCATGAGAAACGCTCGTTTGAGGAAATAGAGAGGTGCCATGACAGGAACGAGATTCGGAAGTTTTACGAAAAGGTAAAAAGATCCTGCCAGGGTGGCAAACCCCGAACTCAAGCCTGTAAAGACCAGCAGGGAAACATAGTTATAGAGTCACAGTCGCTGGATCTGGAAAGAGCACTTCTGCAGACTGCTTAACGGCGATGAAGACACTAACTCCGCTGTCAGGCAGGTTGCCCCATTCAGTTTGAACGATGATCAAGAATGCCGTCCTCCCGACCTAGAAGAAGTTAAGGTGCAGATGGCCTTGATGCCGAACTCTTCAAGGCAGCTGGAGACCAGTTGGAAAGGAGCATGCACCAGCTGATCTGCATGATATGGTCGGAAGAAAGCATGCCCGATGAATGGAACCTCAGTATCGTATGCCCGATCCAAAAGAAGGGAGACCCTCACAATTGCGCCAATTATAGAGGGAAAAGCCTCCTTAACGTCGCTTATAAGATCTTGTCTGCTGTAATATGTGAACGTCTGAAACCCCACGTCAACAACTTGATAGGTCCTTATCAATGTGGTTTTAGACCAGAGAAGTCCACAATAGACCAAATTTTCACATTACGGCAGATCTTGGAAAAAAACCCGAGAACGTAATATCGATATTCACCACCTATTTATCGATTTCAAGGCCGCGTATGACAGTATCTACAGAGACGAGCTGTACAGAGCCATGTCTAGTTTCGGCATCCCTGCAAAACTCGTACGACTATGCAGGATGACTTTGGAGAATTCACGCTGCTCCGTCAAGGTCGGTAAAGAACTCACCGAGACCTTTGATGTCGAAAAAGGTTTTAGGCAAGGCGACAAGCTGTCATGCGATTTCTTCAACATCATACTTGAACAGATTGTAAGAAACTCAAACGTCAACACCAGAGGAACAATTTTTCAAAATTCTGTACAATTACTCGCCTATGCAGACGATATTGACGTAATGGGAAGAAAAAAGCGTGATGTCATAGGTGCTTTTGCAAGTATTGAAACAGAAGCGGCAAAAATGGGTTTGATGGTTAATGAGGGCAAAACGAAGTATATTCAATTCAATTCAATTCAAAGATTCATTTATTGCAAGTTAACATTACATTTACAAAAGTTTTTATGAATTTTTTTTAAGCATTGGCTTAGCCGTCAGCTCGACTGGTAACTTTAAAAATTTAATATAATTGAACAAGTTAGTGTACATTATGATAAAAGAAGTAGATACAAATATCTTTGCATATTATTTATTTGAAGGATAATGAGTTTTGAATTAAGAATATTCCGTTATTAGAAGCATTCGGTAGCGGTAACTATTTCGGGCAAATTTGACAAGTTTGATCCAATCTGATCCATTTAAAATTTCAATTGTTTCTCGGGCTGAAAGGGTAGGTTTACCAAAGTATGTCCTTCTTTGTTCTTTGAAAATGGGACATACACTAATGAAATGAAAACAATCTTCTTTGGATCTTAAATTGCACAAACTGCAAAATTGGTCAAAGCTTCCGTTGTATGGTGTTCCATTTAAATAGAGAAGTTCACATCTTATTTTAAAGATCATTGAAATATCTTTGTAGCTATGAGAATCTTGAAAATAGTTCTTGCCACACAAGTTATAATCAAGCTGGCTATAAAGTATTCTGCTCTCCGATTGACATGCGTTTTCTATCATCTGATTTCGAGTAAAGTCTTCAAGTTTTTGGATGATTTCGTAAAATTTAACTTTCATCGCACCAATGTTGTTGGGGATCATCTGCACATTTTCACCGCAGAAATCAGCAATATTTTCCCATGTCCTCAGCCACCAGTCCTTATTTCGAATTTCGTAACGCATCATTATTTTGCATAGGCGAGTTTCCTGGAGACCAAACACTTTAATTAAATAGTCGGCTTGTAACTTGAGAGTGAAAGTAAAAAGTTTTGGCAGTCCTGTTTCCAAGTATATTGAATAGTTTGGTGCGTTTAAGGGAATATTAAACATTTTCTTTAAGAAATTTCTTTGTAGCTTTTCAACTTCCTCGTATTCTTCCATTCCCCATACTTGTGCAGCATAACAAAGAGAAGATTTTACAATCGCATTAAAAATTTTATATTTTGTTGAAAGATTGATATGTTCGTTTGAAAAAATCTTCTTCCAAGTCAGATTAGTCAAGCTTTGTGAAGTTTTAGCTTTTTCTGCAAGGTGCTTTCTAAAATCCAGTGTTGGGTTGAGCAAAACTCCCAAATACTTGTATTCTTTCGATACATCTAAACGACATCCATTAAGCATCCAGTTGTTTCTCACTTCACCTCGAGAGGAACGCGAGAAGACCATTACTTTTGATTTTTCATTGTTGATTACTAAACCCCATTTATGACAGTAGTCAGTTAAACGATTTATCATCAATTGAAGGGTCTCTGGTGATTCGGATAGTAAGAGGAGATCATCGGCATAGAGCAATATATTTATTGTGATACCCGCAATTCGGACACCCCCTGGAATGTGCGCAGCTATATCATTTATAAAGAGAGCAAACAAGAGAGCACTGAGCAAGCATCCCTGTTTTACCCCCGTAAGTGACTTAAATGGATTTGAGTACGTTTTGCCATCCCAAACTGCTGCTTCGGTATCTGTGTACAAACACCTGATTATTTGTATAAATCTTGTTGATACTCCAAGTTGAGAAAGCTTATAAAATAAAGCATTTCGATTCACCAAATCAAATGCAGCTTTAAAATCGACGAACAACGTGTATATTTTTTTATTTCTGGCTTGAAATGCTTTTATTATTGATGTTAAAGTAAATATGTGATCAACCGTCGAATAGTTTTTTCTAAAGCCTGCTTGTAGTTCCGTAAGAATATTGTTTGTATCAACCCAATCTTCAAGCCTGTTAACAAGAACACCACAAAATATCTTCGCAATAACATTCATGAAGGATATGCCTCGGTAGTTTTCGACTGCATTTAAATCACCTTTTTTATGGATGGGAAAAATCACAGATTTCTTGAATGAGGACGGTACATCACCATTTTCGAAGATCTTGTTAAAGAGTGTGAGTAGATGGTTGTAAAAAGTAGGAGAAGCATTTTTAAAAAACTCGTAGGATATCCCGTCTTCGCCTGGGGCCTTTCCGTCTCCGGCTCTTTGAAGGACGATTTGTATTTCATTTATTGATATAACTGAATCTAATATTTCATCACAAATGAGTGGCTCTGCGTACAAGAAAGTAGTAGATAAGTTGTTTTGAAGAAGGTTTTTGAAGTAATCAGAGAGATCATCTGCAGAAACACTTAATCCAATGGAGTTATGTGAACCGTTTATTTCTTTTGCTATTTTCCAAAACTGCTTTGTATTTTTGATTTGACTGAGGGATTGGGCTTGCATAGATTCAAAATTGATTTTCTTATTGAGACACATTTTCTTATAATTGGAATTAGCTTGAATGTACCATTTTCGAATTTCATCACATGAGTATTTACGAAATGCTTTCAGTAGAGCAAATGATTTTTTCTTGCATTTAGACATTCTACATCAAACCATTTTTGAGTGAAAGAATTCCTCAGGTGATGATTTGGGCTGATTGAAGTATTTCTTATGCATTCTGTTAATTGGTTGGAGAGCGCGTCAGTTGATTGGTTAGGTGGAGGGGTGTGCAATAGGTAATTATCCAAGCGATGATGGAAGGTATTTAAATTTGTAGTTTTCCATTTTAGTCGGGGCATCAAGCTGAGAGATCTCTGTTGTGGTTCGAAGTGAGATTCCCATTCAACTACCAACGGCATATGATCAGAAAAATGTTTGCTCAAAATTTCAAATTTTCTTATAAGGTTGATCCAATCGCTATTTACCGTGCAGTAATCGATCACTGATTTGCCTTGACCACCAACAAAAGTAAAGTGACCTTCCGCGTCTCCTTCTGTGCATCCATTTAAAATAATACTGTCGTATATCTGTAGCATTTCTAATAATCTCATTCCATTTTGGTTGTAGATATTATCCTTTGATGTTCTATTATTTATATTTAAAATTGATGAGTTTGGTATAACCGTTTGAGTTGTAACTTGGTTAACACCTATTCTGGCATTAAAATCACCGACCAACATTACGTTTTTGCTTGAAAAATCAGACATTAAATTGCATAGTCTGTTAAAGTCTTCGGTCCAATTATTGCAATTTATATAGAAAGGTATAATAAACATATTAGGTTTCTCTAAAAGCTTTACGACGATGTTATTTTCGATTTCCACAAAATCATAGAGTTTCAGTTTTGCTGTTTGTATTCCATAAAGGCACCCACCGCTAGCACGTCCTCTTAAATATGTTTTAGTTGCAGGAATCCAAAAAAGTTTATATCCGTTAAAATATTTAGTAAATTTACTTGTATTTTCAATTGTAATGTGAGTTTCAAAAATAAAGAATATTTCGAACGATTTAATAAAATTAAAAAAGTCTATAAACATGATCTCATTGTTAAGCCCTGATACATTATATGACAATATTTTACAAACATTAATACAAAATGAGCTGACGGCGGCTACATCTCAGTTTCTCATACTACAACTATTACTACTACTATTTTGTAAAAGTGGCAGCTTTGGATGACGATCAGTTGTTGTCGATCTAGTACTTTCAGTTGACAGGTTGATTTTTTTGACAGCATCAAAGTTAATGGGCGCGTTCATCACAAGTTAGATTTTCAGATTAACTAACTTTTTTCGGCCTCTGATTGGCCAGACGTTAAGTTTTTCAGTTGACAACTCGTCAGCTGTTAGTTTTTACCGATTCAGTTTTTCAGTCAGGAAAAGAAGGCTGAAAATCTATATTCAGTTTATTAAGCTGTCAGATGCGATAAGTGACATCAAAAATTTATACTTGCCAAGTGATGGTGATTTTGTTTTGCGTGATTTTTATTGAAAAAATACAATTAACTAGTTCTAACTCCATTACTGATTGTTTTTTACGCTTATGAAGTGTTTATCGCAGTAAAGTCAACAAGTTAATGAACTTTTTTTACATATGCTAATCAAAACCGTCGCACCTGACATATCTTGTTAGATAACCGTTCAACGCAAAACTGAATAAGTTTTTCAGTTAATCTGAAAATCTGAATTGTGATGAACGCGCCCAATGTCACCTAACATTTGTTGTAGCTCGTGTTCTCCATCGGTTTCAGTGCCATTAGTGTTATAAATTAGATTATTATTATGATTTAAATAAAATGATTTATTTTCAACTATAATTGCGTTATTTTTAATTCGAACTATAATATTTGGTTTAAGGTTTCTTATTATTTTTCTGTAGTGAAGGAGTATTCGTTGCTTTGATTGCATTTTCTTTGAAAGATCACGTTGTAGAAACACACCTGTGTCTTTAAGTTTGTATGCATTTTTAAGCATTCTTAAAGTAATTTCGCTTGAGCCGGTGTTTACTTTCATTTTGGTTGCGGAGATATTTTCGCTTATTTTTACGGTGTCAGAAAACTGTTGTTCGTACTCATTACCAAGTAAAAGCCGAGTGACCGTTCGAATTCTTTCTTGTGGATCTGTATGAGGATCCTCCTTAGGAATTGAAATGATTATGTTTTTGCTTCTTAATTCTCGACTTTGAGCTTCAAGTTCTTCTTCCAATGAGTTACATCTCACTTCAAATTGCTTTATTTTAGTAGCCAATTCATCATTTTGCTTTCGCAAGAAGTTGGTTTCATTGTTCAGCTTACTCAAGTCTTGCTTGGTGGCTAGGTTTGCAATTGCCAAAGCAAGCTCAGTTTGAAGAGAAGAATCAACAATTATTTTAATTTTTTGCAAATCGGAGTCAGACATGGACATGGTGGCGCGTTTTAAGATTTTATAACAATTTTGTGTATTTTCCTGATAACAATTTTCTTCTGGGGAAGTTTCGCCGATTTTTCGTTTTTCAGTCATGTGACGTCTGATTATAAGATAAATACTTATTTCATGCAGAAAATTTGCTTGTTTTACCTTGATTTTGGCCGATTTATACAATAAACTTTATTTTAAATCAATTTAAGCACTTTTTCAATATGGAAACTGGAAATTTGAATATATTTTCAAATAATTTTGAAGAGCGATATCTAAGATCAACTTTACACTTTCACAGCAGAGTTGCCAAACGAAGTATATGTTGTCATCAAACAAGGACACAGAACATCGACGAATTTGATAAAACGTCACAATAGACAGACATAACTTCGAGGTAGTACAGGACTTCGTCTACCTTGGATCCGCTGTAGACACGGACAACAACATCAGTGTGGAGATCAAAAGGAGAATAACTCTTGCCAACCGTTGCTGCTTTGGGGTAAGAAGGCAACTGAGAAACAAAACCCTCTCCAGAAAAATTAAGGTAACCTTGTAGAAGACCTTAATCATCCCAGTCCTGCTTTACGGCGCGGAAGCATGGACCTTATCGAAAGCGGATGAGGAAACCCTTGGTCGTTTCGAAAGAAAAATTCTCCGAATGATCTTTGGTCCCGTATGCGAAAACAATGTGTGGAGAAGAAGATACAACAACGAGCTGTATGAGCTGTACAGCTACATGGGCATAGCTAAAAGAGTACGCATCGCGAGGCTACGATAGCTGGGCCATGTAGAGCGGATGGACTCAAACGTTCTGGCTCGACGGGTTTTCAAAAGCACATTGCAGGGAAATCGCGGAAGGGGAAGACCTCGTCTTAGGTGGCGCAATCAAGGGGAAGAAGACCTCAACTGACTTAGAGTGCAAAACTGAAGAGAGCTCGCCGGATATCGAAGTATAGAAGGATGTTGGTTGAGGCCAAGGTTCACCCCGAACTGTAATGCCCACCTAAGTAACTATTGAAGTATGTCTAACTCTAGACAGTTCTTAGTACAGTATTGGAAACCAGCGGAGAAAACAACGCCCTAACCAAGCTTACCAACTTCACTTAGTTAAGTGAGATTACCCTTAACAAGCGTTCGACAAAAAGTCTCAATCGAGCCTTCCCCGTGTGTGCTGGGCGGAAATGGCCACTACAGAGTCTATTGCTGAGTGGTGTTTACTCATCAATAGCTGTAACGCTTAGCAGTCTAATGCGACCGTAGACTTGAGTCAAATGTGACCATGGACTTGAGGTTTCCGATTTTCCGGTAAAGTGAGCGTTCAACATACCCCATAGCAATCAAACGAAAGACTCAGGGACAAGCCAGTTACTAAACAGCTTTTTATAGGACCCCTTGGCCAGATTGCGAACTCGACCTTAATTCGGTAAGCAGTAAACAGATGGCCTGTCTTTACGCTATACTGGTGACAATTTGCTAATGAGTTGCTTTTTTTTCCGCGTTTCCGGTTCAATGATTTGAATTCAATATTGGGTTATTCTAATAAAAAATCGTTTCCGGTCATTTTACTTTCAAAAAGAGATAAAAAATGGAAAGTTTAGAACAGTGATAAACTCACTGCCTAGCTCTCATCCCAAAGACCCAGCCTTGCAGCTAAATGTGCCAATTCAATTGGTTACCAAAGACTTAGTATTTACTTCAAAATTTCTTACCATATGGACTTGATTGTCTGGTTTGAAAAATTGTCTCCAGAGCACAATTTTTCCCATCTCATCTCCTGTTGCAACCACTTCTTCGGTTGGATGAATTTTTACACAAGTTATAACCGAACCCATTGTATTGGAGAGTCTAAAAAAGAAAATAGAAGAAATTTGTAATTTTTTATGACATAAAACAAAGACCAACTTACTTTCTCCAGTGCCATGTTTCATAATCTACGAAAAATAAAAAAGGACCCTGGGCAATCACAAGGTATTTAAAGTTTCCCTTATCCACAGCCACAATAGCTCGTTTTCGTCTGTAAGCCAAAACCAAAGAGTCAATTCTCCTCCATACACAAATATGAATAAAATTAAGAAAACATACTTCAACTGCATGGCCATATTACATTTCAGGATCACTCCATTGTTAGTGTTAGCAATGAACCATTGCACAGGACTTCCTTGTTTTACACCCGTTATAAATGCACATGGGGTATTATTTTTTGTATCGGCTAAGCGATTCAATATGTTGAAAGTTTGGTATTGAAAGTTATCCTTTACATTAAGCTTAGTTTTTTGCTGTACACGGCCAGTTGACCATTCCCATCGTATGACCTCGCCCGTTTCTGTACATGCCACGAGAACTTGATTATTAAATAAATCAAATTCTAAACTAATCAATGGATTCTTTACTCCATCGAGGAATCGAATTGTTTGGCCAGTTGTCGTTGAACATACTTTCACGATTTTACCCGAAACAACGAAAATGAATCTTTAAGGAAAAAAACAAAAATCATTTGATAGACGTTAATACGTATATGTAAGTAATTTATCTCTTTAATTTAGAAATTCAAAATTTTACTTTGCATCAGGTGAGAAGATAGGTGCAAACTTTGTTATACTTTCTCCAGCTAAATGGTGCAATATCAGTTTATCGGGGTTTTCTTCCATTTTGGGGATTTCTGTAGTTGAGTTGATTTTAATTAACAAAAAGTAGGAATTAACAATTCGGTTGATGATTTATAGTGGTTTATTTTGTAATTTTGGTAATTCGCACGTGTTTTTGGGGGCTTCATCAACTGGCTGGCTGTTTGATTTTGACAATTGTATGACAGAACAACTTTCCAATAGTACTCACTGGAAAGATTTTGACATTTTGAAATTTCTTGGACTCTACTAAGGGCGCAAGCAGAATGATGTAAATATTTTGGTACGTAAAAAATTTTTGCAAAGTAATTTTTATTAGCTGGATACCTACGTTAAGTTCGAGAACCTAAAATAAAAAAATCAATTTGTGCTGAACAATTTGCATAGTCAAATCAAATATCATTGTCGATTGTGGTACCCATGGCGTGATGGTTAGCATGTCCAACTGCTAACCCAGAGGTTCGAGGTTCGAATCCCAGCAGAGGCAGAAATGTTTTTTCACGGGTATCGCCTTTCGAGAGGAATTGACAGGTCCTCCGTTAGTAAATTCATTGCCATGAAAAGCGCTTTCTCAATTAGCCGTTCGGAACCGGCAGAAAATTGTAGGTCCGCTCCATTCCCTCACAAGGCATGGTTGTGAGGAATGCGCTAGGCCCAGGAGCTCCTCGCTCTGTTCCGCCACCCTATTTATTTTATTTTTATCACTGTCGATAACACTTTTGCAAAATTCATCATGAAATGCCATTTCATAAGCAGTCAAAGGACGTGTTTTTTGCACGCGGATATAAGCTTAGCCCAAAAAACGCTTGTCAAAAATTTCACCTTTGTTCCTTGGTCCTTGTTCTTCCTCTACCATTTTTAAAATCCAATGCAATTTTTAAATGTGTGTGAAAGGAAATGTTTTAATATTTGTTTTGTCAAACAGATGAAAATTTAATTAATTAGTGACATTTTCAAAAATTCATTTACACCAACATCAGAGACACTTGCAGCTTATATTCGCTAAAGAAATGAGCAGGGATGTTTATCCACGCCATCCGCTTATTTTCTTGTTATTTTTAGCATGCAATAATTTGAACAAGCGTACCTTTGGCTTCTAATAATTATTTATTTTTTTTTTAATGAATTAAATGTAATCCAACTGTCACAGTCCACGCATAAAAATTCTCTACTTAATTCTAGTACAAACCGCTCGTAGCAGATTATCATATTGTAAAACCGCATCCAACTTCCTACCAAGCATATTACAGCTGATGGGAAAAAATCTACGTTACGTGTCAACTTTTCTATTCCCATTGGTTGGTTCTCAAGTTGCATAGTTCCATTATTTATTAATCAAATAGAAATAGTCTGGTTCTGTATTAAAAGATTTCATGCTCTTTAAAAACACCTGAAAGATAAACAACAGAAAGTATGTGTTAAACAAACACTTAACAGTTAGCTACTAGAGCGCTATGAGCATACAGTAAAAAAAAACACACATTCTAAAAACAAATCTTCACCCAGCAAAGGTACGAATTTATGTAGTTTCTTGATGAAAGTAAACATAATGCTAGCGTGGAAGTTGAAAACTTGTAGTAGCATCAGTAAAACTGCAAAAACTGCTATATTAGCTTTGATTTTATTAGTTCAACTAACACGTGCAGCTGAATCAACTA
The DNA here is from genome assembly GCA_949752695.1 of Melanostoma scalare. Classification (NCBI taxonomy): domain Eukaryota; kingdom Metazoa; phylum Arthropoda; class Insecta; order Diptera; family Syrphidae; genus Melanostoma; species Melanostoma scalare. Next base: position 31,132,009 of record OX456986.1, on the reverse strand, counting down.
ACCGTTTGAGAGTAGTATACGCTGTCAACGCCGGCGGAGACAGCCACACAGACAAGAATGGCATTCTTTTCGAACAGGATCCGTTGAGGGGTAAAATAGGCACAGAATCTGATTATGGCAAACAGTTACTTATCATTGGACGAGTATCACAACAGGATGAGATACTCTACCAAACGGAACGATATCACTCTGCCACATTTGGCTACGACCTCCCAGTAATCGAAGACGGAGAGTATGTGTTAATATTGAAATTCTGCGAAGTCTACTTCAATGCACCTAACATGAAGGTCTTCGATGTTGTACTTAACGGTGACCACACTGTCATCTCCGATTTGGACATATTCCATCAAGTTGGCAAGGGCACAGCTCACGATGAATACATTTTCTTCACAGTTTCGCGCAAACGTCTGTTTGTTAAAGAAGAAGAATCAGAAATCAAGAATGGCCGAATTCGTTTGGAGTTCGTAAAGGGCATCAAGGATAATCCCAAAATCAATGCATTCGCCCTACTCAAGGGCGATGTCGAAAGTATTCCCCGACTACCACCGATTGTTATGGAAGACCGACCAACACCCTTGGAGACTGAGATTCCAATTGAAGACCTTGTGGAAAAGCCTACATTGAAATCGCGCAAGACCAGCGGACCCAAACAGCCCAATCCTTATGCTATGGACGATTCATCGGTAATGCTGCCAGTATTTATTGCAATCGGAGCATTTATTCCTCTGCTATTTTGCTTGTGTAAGCTGTGATTTACTTTAGTTGTCATTTAATTTAAAATTTAACTGCTAATTTAGTTGAGAATTATTTAATTTTTTTATAGTTTATTTTGGTAAAAAACAAAAAAAGAGATGTAAGAGATGTGCGACCAGAAGTTGTACTAACAATTTATGTTTTGTGTCCAGCGATTACTGCTTTGTATTAACAAAAAAATGAAACACTGTACTGTTGTGTAGATAAAGTATTTCAAAAAGACCATAGCAAATAAAAAGTTTCGCAAGTGTTGTACCAGAACTTAGAAGTGGTTTTATTCTCCGGTCTCAGATGGGATCACTTCTTGTGCGTGAAGAGTGAACAGTGTTAGGGCCGTGGAGGAGGCGGTTTTTTAGACTTTTTTTTATGTGGCCAAGCCCATGTGTATGTTTATTTGGTGTGGCTGTAATCTGATGAGTCAATAGCAATGAGACAATCTGCTATGACATCAAACTTTGAAAAGTAGGTTAACTCTAGTAAAGATTGTGGTGTGGGGAGGGTGATCTGCCTACAATCTGAGAGCTAAACACATAAGAGTATGAAGCAAAATAAGTTGTAGAACCGATGTTATGACTTAAGTCCTGTTTTAAATGAGTTCCATGGATATATCGTCCCAAAAAGGCATCATAAAGTGATATTTTAGGCTTTAACTACTAAATGCGGCGTACCCCACAGGCGGATCACTAGTGTGAAGCAGAAAAGTGGGAGAGTTGTGATCGCTTCAAGATCACTACTCGTAACGCCGGAAATAAAAAGAAGAAGAAGAACTACTAAACGCCGTATTTTAAAAGAAATTGTAGAAGATATTTAGTTTGAGAGACACTCAACAAGGCGGTTTCTGCAAGTCGAATGCGTCTTAACTAGTTCTAGGCGAAAGACGGCGTATTATGCTTTAAATTCTTAAACCATTCCATTTCCTTGATACCCGTGGCGTAATGGTTATCATATCTGCCTATAACTTGGGAGGTTTGGTGTTCGAATCTCAATAGATAACAAACAATCTTTCTCCACGGGTAGGTGATACCTGCAAGAAATTTGCAAGTCCTCCGATAGTACATAATTTCTTTGCTTTGAAGAGTCCTTTCTTGATATGCCGTTGGGAATCAGGAAACAATTGTAGATCCCCTTCATTTCTGATAAAGTATGGTTTTGAGAAATACGCTCGACCCCAGTGCTCCCTGCTCTTTTGTGCCACTCATTTACCAAGGCTGTTTGTTGTTTTGGAACCAGATGTTTTTTACGTGGTTGGGTAGTTAACCCCACGCACAATTCCCAACCTCAAGGGCCAGGTCGTTTTGGGATCCCTTCGGACATAAAGAGTCGGAATATCCAGCGTCAGTACCACAGAGTAGAACTACTCTGTAGTTCCCTGCTGGTAGGGGTGTGAGAGCTGCCGATGGCTCACCAGGAGCTCATCCACCACCATCTCTACTTCAATACACTGTCCTAGTATTGAAAGACCTTCAAAGACATTTAAACCAAATATGGTGGAGTAGCTCTATCAGCGGTTTCCACTGTTAATTCTGTCATTCGAATTCATCCGCTGGGACATTTTCGAACAGCTCTGGTAGACCACTGAGATTCGGGCAGTCAGTCATTACTCGAAGAGCATTATAGTGTTGATCACATTTCTTTTCTTCAGTGTTCCTTGTCAACACTCGCACTTACTATTTTAGCCAGGTCAGCTCGGGACGAAGCATCCCAGTGCCCAGTGGTTACCGAGTGGAGGTATAGTAAGCACAATTGACGTGTACTATAAGCCTTCCCGAATAGTACACACTAACCCAACATTCTACCATTCCGTTTTGCTTATAATTCTGGGCGTTTAAAGCAGGGTATATAATGAGGGGTGTGTTTTCGTCTCAACTCAGGAATTCTATAATCAGGCCCAGAGTTCCGTACTATAAGCTTAAAAACTTAAAAATAAAGACTTGTAAGACGATAGTAAAATACCTTTTCATCAAGCGTTTGAAGCAAAATCACAAGAAACAATCTTTTGACGATACAATCGACGGTAGACCACTTAACACACTAAAGCGGCATCTGAACAGTTTAACCACAGCATCTGACCTCTAACTGACTTCACAAACACCACTTTATTTTCAGCTTTCAAAACCAGTTTGAAATCCGAAAACAAAGTGGTATTAGTAATTTCTCTGATTTGAGCGAGTTTCAGGCAAAGGGAGTGCGAGTTGACACTCTGTATTATCATTGCTGCGGAACGCGTCTAAGTTATGCCCTGAAGTCGTCCAACGTCAAACAGTCGTGGAATGCACTTCTAAAACAGACACATCGCTAAAAACAACAAAATTCATACCAAACACAAAAATCTAAACGCAAATGAAAACAGTACAATGAAAATTCTTTGCGAGACTCAAGTGTTTAATCGGCAAACAAATGTAAATAAAATTAAAACACTAAAAGCAACTATCGCCTTGGGATTTCATCCTACAAAAACTGAGAAGTCAACGTTGGAAATCATACACTTCACACCCCAAAACAGAAACGGTTCTCGTTACAAAGTGAGCGATAACATTGAAAATATGTTCACCAAATTCGTAAACGATGGAAAAGCAACAATCTCTTTCAAAACACCACCAGAAAATCTGATGATTAAATGTGATCCAGTCCAGTTAAAATCATTCCTTCAGACTTTAAAACTAGGACTCCAAGGTAAGACATCATTGAACCTCAGGAAAAATATAGCAACTGCTACTGCAATTCCTACAAAATCACATCCTGTGCAGAAAATGATTGTTACCAAGCGTTCGGAATATCCTATGAAGGGCTTTCCGAGAACCTTGAAAACACTGACTGTAAATGGGATTGGACTGCACAAGGTTACTTTTGAAATCTGTGGCCTAACAAATTTAACAACTTTAAAATTGAACGACAATAGCATATCAAAAGTGCCAAAGGAGTTTGGAAGACTAAGGCTTACCGAACTTGACTTGTCCAACAATAATATCGGCGAAGATATGAACTTGCTCTGGTTGTCTGGCAAAGAGCTGAGAAGTTCACTGCGTGAGCTTGATATGAGCAACAACAAGCTGGAGTATTTTCCAATTGAATTGGTTAAACTGGGAAACCTTGTCACACTGAAACTCAATAATAACTCAATTAAAAAAGTGCCATTCGGTATAAGAGGCATGAAGAACTTGCGGTACTTGCATTTGTCTACCAACCACCTAGAATCATTGCCATCGTCCATAGATGAAGTACGATTGGAACTATTGGATGTTTGGGAGAATAATTTTCAACCGATTTGCGAAAAAACAGTTGAAGGACGTCCTACTGCTATCAACAGTCCACAACCGTTATGGTTGAGTGCGGCACATGTCGTATCTAACTCCAGGTTGCCGTTTAACCCAAGAACTCTGCCTTGGGTTCTAGTTGATCTGATTTCTGAGAGTCCCAAGTGTTTTTGTGGACGTCTTTGTTACGGTGAACCAGTCTGGGAGCGTGCCATCGAAGCAACTTTGGACAACATCAAGCAGTTGGTGTTCAGCAGAGATCGGCTGATTTATGCAGACATCGTTGTTTGCAGTGCCGCTTGTGCTTCTAAAAAAGCGATTTTCTGAAGTGGCGATAAGTCGCTTGGAGTCATTATTTATTTTTATCTACCACGTTAGATTTTATATTAAAAATTTTGTTAATTTAAATACCTTACCAAATGTTTTATTTAAAAGAAAAATTATTATTCCTCCCTGATTAGCCGTGTGTTATTGGGCATTACATTTAGTACTATCCCGTGATTTATTAATGGAGCTAAAGTAGATGTTGCAGTCAGAAGTATTCAGTAGTACTTCGCAACTCTCATGTAAGGCTGTCTAGACTCTGTTAAAAAAAAGACTTGAAAATGCCTGAAGAACACATGACAAAGGTTACTTCTTAAAGCTGAGTACATGACTGTGACGAGCTATCCACATCCACGAAAACTTTGCCAGATTTCGGACCCATCTCGACAAATCCAGCGAGACAAACACCTCTGCCACTAGAGCAAGAAAAAATATCCAATGAAACTTTCTAAAAACCGCAACTGGCAGGTGATCATTTTTAGAAACTTTCCGTGTTTCCAGATGCCTACTCTAGCTAAGCAGTAGCAGGCCTCGGCTCTCTCCGATGATTGTTATTCTCACGGGCCAAAACTGATTGGGAACCCACATAATGAGACTGGGCGTAGGACATCCGAATATTATAGAAGATGTCAAGACGAAGAGGCAGAGGAAGGATCTACATATTCCACATCCTCTGTGAGTGCCCAAGCTGGCATACACTAGGAAAAAGCTTTCGGACAATAATTCTTCTACGAACTAGGTGACATCTCTAACAGTCCACTGAACAGCGTCTAAAAGTTGATTCAGTGCTTCAAATGGTACTTTGAGTGTGCTCAACCCCAATAATTTTATCACCTACTCAAGGCTTTGGCTTATTTTATAAAAGGTCTACAAGTGTAACAACAAGCGCTACCCAGGTGGAAATTATTCGAAAACTGGAGACTTCTGAAGCTTAGTGCTTCTACTTAAAGTCTGTTGCGCCGCGTTACAGAGCTAAGTATATGATTAACTTCTTTAAAAAGGTTGCGAGCCTGTTTACAAGACAAAAAACAATTAACAACCTAAATTTTTATCAAAGAAAAAAAATTTATTTAACATGAAATCAATCGAATACACATATCGTATAAGAAACCAAACAGATTTTACGAGAACACTCACTATTCGTCGTTTATTGAAGTCCATTGATGGTCATGATTTTCTTTCCACAAGCTAACTTTGCTATCAGCACCAGTAACTGCTAGCATTTTGCCAGTAAAAGACCAACTTACACTCCAAACCACATCATTGAATACGTTAAGAGTAATCGGTGACCAAGAAATCATATTGTCACTCCTCCAAATAATAACATGACGATCTTGTGAAGCCGAAGCTATCATTGTTTTATATCCACCGAAAGTTGGTGCCCATTCAACGTGCCTTACCCAATCCGAATGAGCTTCCAAGCGAGCTTCTTCTAACCATCGACCATTGTTCTCAACAAATATTTTGACACAGTTATCACATCCACCACTTGTTAGTCGTTTGGATTTATCGTCTTTAACATTTCGCAATGATCCTGAAACAGATGCTGGGCACCACGATATGCTATTGCATCCAATAGCATGGGCGTGTGGAATCTTTTGAAAATCCCAGCTATTGTATTCCGAATTTAGAGTCAAAAATGATATTGACCCATCCGAACTAGCACATGCCAGAATCATTCCAAATTCATGTGGAGCCCATGAAATAGAATTGACTGATGATTCGTAGTTGTATTCATAAGATTTATGCCAATTAGAGCCAGTTTTCTTCCAAAATATTACTTTCCGGTCGTATGAACATGATGCCAACACGTTTCCAAATTTCGGGTGAGCCCAAGCAACTTCCCATACAGGACCCTGGTGACCTTTTAAGTCTGCTACAAGAACATGAGCTTCATTTTTTACATCAAATATTTTGACTGAGTTATCTGATGAGCACGTAGCCAAGGACATTCCATAATAATCGAGTTCAGCGGCATGGATCATATCATCATGACACGTCTCAACTGTGTTGATTAGAGTAACCATAGCGAATGTTTCCTTTTAAGAGTTGAAATATACTCTCCTGTATCTCCAGCTAAGATCCAAAGTAATTAAGATAAAAATATTTATTTAATTTTGATAATTTAGTCTATTCGGCGTTATGTTTTATATTTACTTATTTCTGTTCTGAATCAAATACCAGATACCAGAATACCACACAAAAGTTTGAGCTGTCAAAAAACTTGTGATTTGGATCTCTAGGTTTGGTGATTGAGAAACTACAAACAGAGAAAGAGCCTGTACTTCTCTTCCCTTCAATCCCCGCATAATAGATTTGCTGTTTTTGCTTGCACTAACTTATCATAAGTACATTTTTTCTTATTAGAAAACGAAAAGGGAATAAAGCATAAAAGGTAATTTTTACTGTACTAGCTTGGAAAAAGCAACGCTTATTAAATATTACTTTCTTTACAAAAAATTGATATGAAATATCAAAATAAAACGCAAATATTCAGTTTATAACCCAATTGCCTAGAAAATATACATTACAATTTAATCAATTAATCTTTTTAGCGTAAACTAAAAGCTCTAAAAACCTCAACCATTGAATAACTATATATAGAAGCTGACACCCGAAATAAACAACTTTCTCAAACTCGGCATAAGAAGATTGTTACCTAGCAATAGTCACACTATTTATTATTGTTTATGTTTTTGTCTCTGCTTTTCTATTTTGATACACAAACCATTTTCAAATGAAGGAAATTTGGCAGCTTAAATTTTGAAATATGTTTCGTAAGGAACCCTTAGGGATTTATTATAATTGATTATAATCAAATACATAATACACTAAATCCCCATCATCATTTCAATTTTCAAACCTATTTTTAATCTTAACAACCTCTTCGGTAACCAGCGAAAAAATAATAAAAAATATCCTTTGGGACTAAATTTGCAAAAGGTTGGTGAACTAACTAGCTCCAATATCGATACTAGCGGCATACGAACTCCTAGTGGCGATTTATTCCGGTGTCACTTCTATATATAATTATTCAATGCCTCAACCACAGAGTAGATAATACAGAGCATCCACTTCCACCCCTTCAGCCCGAAACACCCGCAAAAAATTTTTCAATATGGCGTCCTATTTTTGAGTTTGAGGCTCTGTGCTCACTAGTATGAACTGTAAAAACTTAACTAAACGCCTGCATCGGTATGAAATTTTTTACTAATTTTTGTCTTTTTCAGTGAAATACTGGTCAAAATGGAAAAAAAAGTTAATTCCTGCAACTTAAATTCATGTTTCTAAGTTCTAGTCTGTATGAAAATTAAATATTATCGATTTTTTTTGCAACCAAAAAAAAATTTTTTACTTTTCAAACTCAACTGACTTTGATCTGTGGGAAGTGAAGGCCAGTGAGATCATCCGGGTGGGGTCATCCGGTTTAGTTTAGCTTGTAGGCAAAACGCACTACCTTGCTGCAGTGGACTCTCTGGTTATACTCTGTGGTCAACCACAGAGTATAACCAGAGAGTCAACTCCGGCAAGGTAGTGCCATTTTGCCTACAAGCTAAATCAAACCGGAAAACCGCACCCGGAAAACCGCACTGGCCTTCACTTCCCACAGATCAAAGTCAGTTGAGTTTGAAAATTAAAAAATTTTTTTTTGGTTGCAAAAAAAATCGATAATTTTTAATTTTCTTACAGCCTAGAATTTAGAAAAATGAATTTAAGTTGCAGGAACTAACTTTTTTTTCCATTTTGACCAGTATTTCACTGAAAAATACAAAAATTAGTAAAAAATTTCATACCGATGCAGGCGTTTAGTTAAGTTTTCACAGTTCATACTAGTGAGCACAGAGCCTCAAACTCAGAAATAGGACGCCATATTGAAAAATTTTTTGCGGGTGTTTCGGGCTGGAGGGGTGGAAGTGGATACTCTGTATTATCTACTCTGTGGCCTCAACCCTAGAAAAAAACCTAGGGCATGGCAGTGCGCACTGAGTGCTTGCACCGGACGAACATCGAACACAGTGCAAATGCACTGGGGCAAAAAAAATCGAACGCATCAGTGCGATTTCAGTGCGCACTAGGGCGCCCCAGTGCGCACATCGAACAAACCTAATATTTGATATTTAGAGGTGAGTGAGGTTTTTCTATGTTGGACGAAATCGTAAGTGGGTAGCAGGTACGTTCGTTGAACTTTCCCCAGGGTTGAACCAAGTTTTTGTTGAAAACCCTATGAGTTGTCAAAAAAACCTGGGTTTTCCAGTCCTCAAAAAACGCTAAACCACAAATCACCACACATCCCTGTCATTAAAAAAATACATGCCATTTGACAGCTCTCAACTCGCCACAGCAAAAAGCTAGGGCGAGTTGATGGAAAACCTAGGTCAACCCTAGGGCTCAAAAACACTCAATTTGACATTAATGGCGACTTTAGGTTTCTCAAAAAACGGTTTGTGGCGACCCCATGGCAACCCTAGGGCAAAATCGGTAATGAAATGGCGGATAAGTTGGCTAAAATTTGGTCAGCACTCGAATCCAGCGATACGAACACCTCAATTCTAAAGCCACTAGAGCAAGAAAAAACAGAATCAAACACAATTTTCTAAAAACCGCCAATGACAGATGGTCATCTTTAGAAACATGTCGATGCCGAGTCTCCAGAAACCTTTGGCCAGAAATTTCCAAGAAAAAAATAGAATTTCTACTCCAGCTAAACAAACCTCGGCCCTCTCTGTTGATTGGCATTCTCACGGGCCACAACTCGTTGGGTACCCACTTGATGAGAATGGGCATTAGCACATCCGACCTATGTAGAGGATGCCAAGATGAGGAGGCAGAGGAAGGATCATTACACTTCCTCTGTGAGTGTCGTAGCTTGACCCACACTCGGAAAAAAACCCTCGGAGAATACTTCTTCGACGAACTGGGCGACATTTCTAACCTCCCATTGAGCAACGTCTTGAAATTTACTCAGGGCTCCAAATGGTTCAGTGGGGGTTCCCTACCCCAATAAACCATTTACCAACCCAACCCTCTACCTCTCCAATCCTCCCATCTCCTCATCCTCTGATTTTCCCGGGAGCACAATGAGATCCGAGTGAGGTGCTGTCACTTGTGGCTGCACTCCCAATGCAACCTAACCTAACCTAACCCTAGGGCTTCCACGAACAAACCTAGTAATGCGTATTTTTCGTAATGCGTTGACTTCGGTGTTTTGCTATCTTTAACTTTGTGAAAATCGTCGTTGTTATTGGTTATAAGACCTTACAACACTATGCTGGGATCATTTAAGTACGACTAAATGCTACCAAAAATAAGAATCAAAAGTTTATTAAAAAATTAATAACCGACGAAAACAAAACAATTTTTTTTTGAGTTATAGAGTAAACAAATAAATAAAATAATGAAGGTGGCGCAAAAGAGCAAAGAGCCCCGGGTCTTAACGCATTTTTCACAGCATTATGGCTTTGTAAGGGAATGGAGGAGACCTTCAGTTTTTTGCCGATTCCGAACGGCTAATAGAGAAAGCGTTTTTCATGGCAATGAATTTGATATCAGAGGGCTTGCCAATTCCTCGCGAAAATTTTTTTATTCAAGGAATGGGTGAACAAAGGCAATGACGTTGGACATTAGGAGTAGGCTCATCGAGAGCAACATCCACTTTTTTAAAATGATTAATGATATGACAAATCGCGACACACAGCTTAGGATTAACACAATGTTATGAATTTAATGGCCTCCAATAACTACTGTCTGCTCGAAAGGAATAACGCTAACATTTTGGAAAATGTTCAACTAGGTCAATTTGGACGATTTGCTTTTCTTTCGAAACTACCCAAAACGAGAAGGATTAAATAAAAAAAAAAAATAGGTACATGACTTATTTAACGTTGCAAATGTCAGACGATCACCTTTCGCGAGGAATTGGCAGGTCCTTCGATAGAAAATTCGTTGCTATGATAAGCGTTTTATCGATTAGCAGTTATAGGGCCCATACACTACTCATGCCTGCATGCGCAATCAAGTGATTGCGCATGCAGATTGAAGGTGTATGGTGTTGATTTAATGATTGTGGATGCGGATTGAGCAATATCAGTATTTTCTGATACTTTATTGTTATTGTGCAATCATGCATGTGTGGTGTGTGGGCAAAATTGCTCCAAGTGATAAAATTTGAATAAAGAGAAGAGCAACAGCGGAGTTCTAGCCTGACATCTTTACAACTTGCCTATGAAGATTGCGCAGTTTGCATGAGTTGTGTAGGGCGAAAGCGATATTGCGCAATCTTCTGATTGTGCCACCCTATGAGTGTAAATATCAGACGATGACCCACCCTTTACTCACATTATGCCATTGGATTTTGTAAAGACCAGGAGCACACTGCATTACACGATAAAAGCGGTAATATTTTAAATTCCTTAATTTCTATTCTCCATGATAGTTTTTCGCATTTATAGCATAGTTATGAAGCTGTAGTTATTCAATTTAATTGATCAAATTCTTTTGATTGTGGGAGTCTTATGAATTTTTAACAGCTGACTCTTCGATCACTAAATCATTTTTTCGTATTGTAATGATTGATTTACACAAATTTAACTGTATTATGATGACCGCATCTGGTGTTGACGTTAATTTCCGCATTATTCGCACAGCTTTGCTGACGACGCGGTGGTGGCTTATTAGTAGAATGACGACAACAACCACTTGAAACAAAACTTCCGCGGATTCATTATCAAATCAAATATTAGATTGAAAAATTTCAATTATTCGTCTCCAGTTATATATTTGGCGGATAAATACATAACTACATTATGGTTTTTATGTAGAAATTTGTAATGAATGAATTTTTTCTTTATCTTTCATAGAGAAAAACTGATAAAGTTGATGCGATAATAAGCCGTTTGTTATCAATGGCTGCTGAAGTTCTAATATCTTCACATATAAATAAAAGTTGAAATTTCAAGGATTCTAAGTCTTCCTACCTAATTATTTTTCATCTTGTTTGCCTTACTCGAAGAGTATAAGGCTTGCTTCAAATGAAGCAAAAACAACACATTTAGGAACAAAAGAGCTGTCCTACAAACCCTAAAAGATTATTTAGCTGTTTCTGCAGACCCTTACCTCTAAACGGAAGATAGATTCGTTTGATTCTAAGCTTCTAAGGCTTAGAAGTGTTAAGGCCAAAGTTACGTTTTTGCAAATTGGTCCTGAAAATCTTAGACACAACAAACATTTTGCCGGCAGACAAATGGTCCGTAGGTTAGTGAAACAATAAATTATATGAAGTCACAGCGTTAATGAAACGTACATCTGTAGTGTAGATAGTGTTGGTACTAACACCATAGTTCCATTTGCAATTTAGCAAACAAATGATGTTTGTTACTCTTCGCGGTTTTTTTTTTTTTTAATTTAGATAAATGAACACTTGATGTCATAAAAGTGATTGATTCGAAAATTCCCACATCCCACTCCTAATTGAAAGTGATAATATTTTTTAGCACCAAACAACTTCTTGAGCATGTAGTTAACAGAAAGTAAAAAGAATATGAGAATAGAATGAGTAGACCTAAGAATCCTATAAACGTATAATTGCTTTCTTATACGAGTCTATGTACCTTTCAATGAGGGGAACACCCCTGTTGAAGAGTATAATTAATGAAAAGACATAATAACACATTCGACAGCGTAATCATTCAAAAAAGTGGCGAGAATCCAGTTTTTCCCTCTCGGGGCTTGCACGCATTATTTTTTTGGGGATTATTCTTAGCTGTGCATCAGTCTTATAAAAGCTAAATCATTCAATCGAATTGTCAATCAGTTGGAACTTTGTTTGTTAAACGATTGGTTGATTTTGTGCCGCGTAGAAGTTTAGAATAAAAATGAAAGTTTTTGTGGTGTTGTGCCTTTTGGCGTTGGCTGTTAGCACTGCGCATGGTCGCAGAGGAGGATACGGCGGAGGTGGTGGCGGTGGCGGTGGCGGAGGTGGTGGAGGATATGGAGGAGTAGACGAAGCATTCGGACACGGTGTAAACTTAGGCGGTGGAGGTGGTGGATTCGGTCCAGGTGGAGGTGGCGGACATGGCGGTGGACATGGTGGTGGACATGGTGGTGGAGGACATGGTGGTGGAGGTCATGGGGGTCCAGGTTTCGGCGGCGGTGGTGGTGGTGGCGGTCACGGAGGTGGCGGTCATGGAGGTGGCGGTCATGGAGGGCAAGGTGATTTTGGAGGAGGCGGCCATGGAGGACAAGGTGGATTTGGAGGAGGTGGTCATGGTGGACAAGGTGGATTCGGAGGAGGCGGTCATGGTGGACAAGGAGGTTATGGTGGAAAACCTGGTAAGATATCATGTGTTCCATGATTTGTTTTTTTAATCAAAATTTTAATTGAAATTTTTATGAAGGTGGCTTCGGAGGCTCAAATTCACAAGCTAGTGCAAATGCTCAGAGCTCTAACTTCGGTGGGCATGGTGGAAGCGGTTCGAATGCACAAGCTAGTGCATCGTCACAAGGCTTGGGCTTGTATGGTCATTAACTGTAAGATTTTTTCTACAGGAGCTAAGAAAAACAAAAACAAGAAAAAAAGACAAGAATAAAGATATCGTCAATTAAATGATTTTTTTTAGATTTTTGTTATTAGTGATTTGTAATGGTGACATATTTGAACGTCTTCTGGAATCAATTGATTTGATAATAATTAAATATCCAGCCTCGCATAGTTTACTTTCATTGTGTTTAAATAATTGAATTATTACGACGAACATTCAAAATGCTGTACGAAACAAATACAATCAAGTGGTGGTTCAATATACCTATTTACTTCTACTTTGTTCACTTTTTGAGATTTTTCGCTTATAGACGGCACAGAACTACCAATACAAACATTCATATTTTTTACACTTCGATGAAACGCCGATGATTACTTAGTTGAGGAAATACACATTGGTTAAATTGATATATGCATGTAGCGTGGATGTTGTTATCTTTTTGTTATCAAAATGAAAACTATATGATGTTGTAATTATATTGATTGCACGCGTTCTGTAAAAGTCTGTTCGTTGAAGAACTCTGTAACATTCTTTGTATAAACAGAAACTATAATTTAATTCTAATTGGTGATATCAATATTGATATCTTAAACGTATCTGACAGAGACACTGAAAATTACTTGTTCCTAATTGCTTCGAATGGCCTTAAGACAAGAGCAATGTCAGTGAAGCGACCCGCGTAACAAATTCTTCAAGTACTTGCATAGACCACATATTTATCCGCTTTAAAATATGTACACACTAAATTGAAATTTTTCTGTCCGTGTTCTTCATATGAAAATTACTGACCACAAAATGATCGTTCTACTGAACGAACCACATATTGTTTTGAACTCAAATTCAACAACACAAAAAAAATGAGCATTTTAGCACCGATTACGTCTTATTGAATATTTTGAAGTTTGAATTTTGGGATCAGGTTTATTCAGAAGAAGATCCTTCTGATATTCTGAGTTATATAAAGTGTCCGACATCTAACGTTTTTTTCATCTAGTGCTTATTTCGTGAATGGTAACACTTAGCTCATGTCTGATTTGACAGATAATGAGTTTTATCCTTCCGCTGAACGAATATGGTTGTGTTGCAGTTGAATTCAACTGACCATCCAATGCGTTTTCGCTTCGCTAAGTGGGCCTGCGATCGACTTAGAGAAGATGCCGATTCTGCCAAAAAAAACCATCTTTTCAGATGATCATTTTGATCTTGGCAGGTATGTAAACAAGCAAAATTGTCGCATTTGGGGCACAGAAAACTCGCACGCATACATTGAAAAGCTGATACACCCAAAACGAGTCAATGTTTGGTGCGGATTTTGGTCCAGAGGTATAATTGGGCTATTTTTCTTCGAAATTGAGCAAGGAGTTGCCGTTACAGTCAATGGCGATTGTTATTAGGCCATGCTGAACAATTTTTGTTCACAAAAATTGAAGAAGAAGATATTGGCAACATTTGGTTCCAACAGGACGGTGCTACGTGCCACACAGCCGAAGCTACACTCGATGTTTTGCGCCCTGTTTTTGAAGATCGCATTATCAGCCGCAGAGCTGATGTCGTTTGGCTGCCTGGGAGCTGCGATTTGACACCGTTGGACTATTATTTGTGGGGTGCCGTAAAAGAAAAGTGTTACGCCGACAAACCAGAGATAATTGACGCTTTGAAGGACAATATTCGTGAAGCCATTGGTGAAATACAGCTGCACACAATCGATAATGTGCTAAAAATTGGACCGATCGTGTAGGCTACTGCATGGTAAGCCAAGGCAGCCATTTGAATGAAATTATTTTCCATTTTTAACTGGAAGGATTGTACTTTCAAATAAAAAAAGAAATTTGAGAAAATATTCAGTAGTTTTTATTGTAGCATTTTCAAAAAAAAAAGTTATTTGGCGGACCCATTAGTTTGACGGTTGTGTTTAATGCAGAAGCATTTCTATTTGCAACAACAATAAGGTGTATTTTCTGCACGCTCATATCTAATAAGAATACAACAAAATGAGTATATCGAAGATTGTTTCTCAAGCGAATATAAACGTTGTTTTTTAGACGTGTGGTTTTCAACCTCGCAATACTTTTTTCGGAGCTGATCTTCTGATCTAGCAGTCTATAGATTTGATTTACGCTCAGATTTGTTTGCCATTTTATCTTGGAATTGAAATTGCACGACCACTAGGCATTGCGTGCGTTCGATAAATTGTCTCGAAACGAAATCGCTGTTGAAACAGACATTTATATAATTTCGAGTTTTAAACCTTTAACTTAACTCCAAAATCGGGCGATTTAACATAGCTGGACTAGTTTTCATGGGCGTTCTGTGAAGTCGCTTGTCCACGCAGATAAGCCCGGCCGTTATTGCTGACATACGGCCCCAAATGCTGCAGAAAGTGGTGGAAATTTGGGCCTTTCGGCGTGGATTTATTCGATCACGTCGCGGTGGCAGCTTGCCTTTATAATAAAGCTGAATTCCTGATGGCCATAACATTAAACTATATTCGTTTTATTTCTTCTTAAAAACCACATGTCTAACCACACACCCTTTACATAAATACTGTGATTAAGGGGTCCTTCATGGAATATGAATAGAGTTTAAATTTTTTCCGCTCATCAATTGGGACGAGAATCAGGGCATTGGAAGACTTCAAAAGTCTGTTCGCACCTTATTTAGCATCTTAATACTAAGTATGGTCCATGGGCACACGGGTCGATCGGCCGCCTGCCAAAAATCATTAATGAAAATTACATTGGTCAATTTGTTGAAGTAACAAAACACCCAAAACAATTACATTGCTCAACGAATCGACCACATTGCAGAGCACCTACCTACAAACTGGAGTAGCAGAATGAGAACACTCGCTTCACTTTCACAAGTTTAACAGTGCTTGTTGATTTGATTTTGGGAAATACCGCTTCAAAAAACCTTCCTTACCTTTTTACCCACAAACTGTGCAACAAATCCCCATTCACGCTAAAAGCAATGCTGCCAAGACATTTAATAGTTTGCGATGAGCGTTATTGGAGAATTTTTATTTGAAAAAAAAAAAACCGCACCAAGTGTTGTATCCTGTGATAGATTTAAAATACGCCAATGATTTATAACTGTTCGATAATGTCAAACCAACAACCTGTTTCGAGTGAGCAAGAAAATTTAGACCAGAATCTCATCCATGTCTCAAAAATTTCCGTAAGAGATTTAAAAAATCTCTGATATCTCTGAAACCTCTTCTTGTAGAACGTATACCCATTCCTAGATTATATGAATGTTGAGCTGTAGTTAAACGTCAACTTCAATTATATTTAATATGCACACTATCTGTTACATATACACAAATGTTTTATAAATATGAAAGTTGTTTCTATAGATAAACAACAACAATCCAGCCCTGATTTTGGGTTTTTTTTTTCATAAGTGCCTTCCATTAGGTGTCTTTAATTAACAGCTTTAATAACGCGAACAAAACAGAAAAATAAGTTACATCAATCTTTTATTGAAAAGTAGAAAACAAAGGCACAATCACGTTCTCAAAACTACAATGATGAGGATGAAAAGTAGACTTGTCGAACAACTATTACAATAAAATTAATAATTAGTTGATTTTGTGTTTTAATAATTTACGAAAACCGTATTGGTTTATTTCACTAATAACTTCAGTTTTAGTTTCTTTCTTACTATCCGAAATTTAACGAACCCGCATTTGCAGTTGCAAAACTACCTGATATACCTCCAAGATTGAATGATTCAGCTTGCGCTGAAGCAGAACTGGATCCACCACCGCCGCCGCCGTGATTATCGCCCAAGCCATGGTTATCCCTAATTTTTTGATTGCCTCCGGCATGTCCCTGATTGCCACCATATCCTCCTTGGTTTCCACCGAATTCGGAACCACCATGTCCATCCTTATGGCCACCATGTCCATCCTGTTGGCCACCATGTCCTTGATTATTACCATGACCACCACCTCCAAATCCGCCTTGGTTTCCACCGAATCCAGAACCACCATGTCCGTCCTGATGGCCACCATGTCCCTGATTATTACCATGACCACCACCTCCATATCCGCCTTGGTTTCCACCGAATCCTGGACCACCGCCATACCCATGGTTTCCACCATGTCCTCCATTATCATGATGACCACCGTGTTCTTCACGATCATGATGACCACCATGTCCATCGTGATCATTATAACCACCGTGCCCTTCATGGTCATGATGACCACCGTGCCCCTCATAATCATGATGACCACCATATCCTTGGTTTCCACGATGACCACCAACAGCACCGTGATGTCCATGATGGTGACCATGTTGTGCAGTTATTGCCACAACCACCATCAATAGTACAATTAGTATCTTCATATTTGTTCCCGAATAGCTTAACGTAGATTCAAAATAGACTGGCGCTTAATCAGAACAAAGTATGTGTATTTATAGCAATCGATAGTGGATTCATGTTATTCATGTTCAATATTTATTGTAACAAGAATAGAAGAAATAGAAACTTGTTTTGTACCTTTCTTATCTTCTAGGTTAATGATCTGCAGAGCTTTTCATGTGTATCTTTATTCAAATGAAACTATCAAAGTCTGAAGAAGGTATAGCTTTGAGTGAGAAACTTAAAATTTTAATTTTACGAATATGGTTTTGTTATTTGCTACATATATTTACAAAAAGTGTTGCCAATAGATAGTCTCACTGTGGACACTTTCAGGTTTACTAAAAAAAAGCTGGAAGTGCATAGATTTGATGAAAAAAGGTAGATCAAAGCAGAGCAAGAATCATGAATAATGTCAGGCAACTGGTGGCAAAAGTCAAACAAAAATTGTATGGAAAAAATACAAATTTGCTGACTTTGGAGTAAAACTTAATAGAACATCTGATGCTGTATGAAGAGTGGTAGTATATTTAAGTTTATCATCTCATGCTTGTACAACTCACTACATGGAATAGTTAATTTGATTTCAGATTGATTACAAAAAACAAAATCAACACACTACTGAAGGTTCGTTCGTTAGAGCCCTGGGTTTGCCCAGTGGTGGCGACATAGTATTTTTTTATAAATCTCAACTTGGCCTTGAATGTCAAACTGAGTATTTTCCGCACCCTGGTTTTGGTGTCAACTCGCCCCAAAGAAGTACTACTTTTTTTCTGGGCGAGGTCAGGTAGAGAACAGGGATGTATTTTTCTTTAAATGGCAGGGATGTGTGTGTAGTGATTTCGATCTTCAACATTTTGTGAGAACCGAAAGGAAGGAAACCAGGCTAAACTTTGAGTGAAGGTCATCTTTAAGTTAATAGGATCGCTTGTTGAAACCCTGGCGTTTTATGAGAAACCTAAACCCACCCTGAATGTCAAACCGAGTATTTTTTGAGCCCTAGGGTTGACCTGGGTTTGCCATCAACTCGTCCTAGGTTTAGGCTTTGGCTGTCAAATGGTATGTATTTTTAATCAAATGACAGGGATGTGTGCGATCTTGCGGCTTAGCGTTTTTTTAGGACTGGAAAACCCAGGTTTTATCTGACAACTCATAGGGTTGGAAACCTGAGTCAACCCTGGGTAAAGTTCAACAAACGAACCTAATATTTAAAGCAAATGTCAACAGCTGATTTTGACACTTTACAAGAATCTGCTCTCACTTAAAAAGAGGCGCAGAAAATGGTTTCCTAAAATGATCAAGGACGAGTCATTAGGTTTGTTCGTTGAAGCCCTGGGGTTGCCCTATTGTCGCCACAAAGCGTTTTTTGAGAAACCTAAATTTGCCCTGAATGTCAAATTGAGTGTTTTTTGAGCCATAGGTTTGCCATAGTTTTCCCCAAACTCGCCCTAGCTTTTTGCTGTGGCGATTTGAGGGCTGTCAAATGGCATGTATTTTTTTTTTAATGACAGGGATGTGTGGTGATTTGTGGTGTAGTGTTTTTTGAGGACTGGAAAACCCAGGTTTTTTTGACAACTCATAGGGTTGTCAAGAAAACCTGGGTCAACCCTGGGGAAAGTTCAACGAACAGACCTATTAACAGGAAAAGGGATTTGTTGACATTGAAAAATACAAAAAGGCTTAAAAAAGTAAAAAAGACATTTGCTAAATGAAAACAGTTTTTAGTATAGTTTGTCATTCAATTGCAATTGTCATTCCACAAGCTGCTTCTTGAAGCTCTCAGGAAAAAGACCTCACGACTTTAAGACTCTCAACGTCAATTAGTTTAAGGCAAGCGGGAAGTTTTGAATTGGCGTTGTTACTTGCTCTTATATATGACATCCGAGCCGGTTAACAGGTATGACATATGACAGGGAGGCTCTTGGTTCGACTTCCAACAGAAACAAAAATGTTGTCGTATTTCGCGAGGAATAAGCAAGTCCTCCGATAGTTAGTTCATTGCCATGAAAACAGTTTCCTCGATTAGCGGTTCGGAATCGGAAGAAAATTGTTGGTCCCCTCCATTCCTTCACAAAGGCAATGGTTGTGAGAAATGCGCTAGGCTCCGGGGCTCCTCACTCGATTGCGCCACCTAATTTATGTATTTATCTATCCGAGCCATCGATCTTCGTCCTGGGAGCATGTCATGTTTTGCCAGCAGAACATGACATTGACAAGCATTGACAATCCTTTTGATCCGAACAAAATAGTCCGCTAGAAACGAAAATGACTCAAGTGAGTCAACCCCAGTTGCAATTGTTTTTATATTAATTCAGTTTTTATTTCAAATGAACTCCGATTGAGGTGGCAACAAAATTCCGGAACTATGTCCTTAAAAATGGTAATCCGAGATGTAGTTTTCAATTCTAATTTCTGAGGCGCGAATTAGCCAGTACTTTTTGTAGTCTACTTCGACTTGGCTATGTATAAAAAACAATGTGACCAAGTCAACAATTTTTGAAGCAAATTCCTGTGGTATGAATTTAAAGAATCATTCTTTGTTTTTGCGATTTGACTAACGCGTGACTAAAAAAAAACTACAGCATATTCAAGCGCCACCACAAGACCTATTGTCTAAATGTGGTTAAGCTATTTCTCAGAACCTGTTTAATTAGTATTCATATTTTTCATTCTTCACTAGCTTCACAAACCGGATGTCAAAATAAAAAAAGAAAAGACCACAAAACAATGACGAAAGTCATCAAACTAGTCATATCAAACTATATATCCATAGTAGAATTTCAGTGCTACTTAATTTGGCGGTAGAGTCAGTATACATATGTTCTAAGGGTTTGGGATTTTGCAATCCTAGATTTAATAGTTCGGGACTTCAATACCAACCCGAAAAAAACCAACTCACTTTATGGAAAGTTTCTTAGATACAACAATTAAAATAAATAAATAGGACACAGTGCAGTTTAAAAATTGATAAAATAAAAACTATTTATTTAAAAATTATAAGCAAATTGAAAACATTTATCTTCCAAACGAACTTGAGCTTTGTGCAGTTGAAACTGCGTTGGATGAAGATCCACCAAACCCACCGAGTCCTCCTTGATTTGATGATGCTTGTGCTGAGGCTGTAGCTGAAGAAAGACCAGAACCCAATCCACCAAACTAACCTTGGTAAAATGATGATCCTGATTGGGCACCTGCACTTGCATCGCTGCCTAAACCTCCAATGGCACCTCCGAAAATGTCTTGAATATTGTTTTGTAATTGGGCATCGCCGCTACTTCCGCTGGATCCACCGCCGAGTCCACCTTGACTGAAACTCTGTGTTTGAGCTGTAGCACTGTTAGAGCTTCCGCCAGTTGTGAGTACTCCAAAATCATTTTGGTTTGAGGATTGTGACTGCCCTGAAGATAGAGCGCTGCCGGAACTGCCACCACCCAAATTGCCTCCACCGAATCCTGATCCACCGGCTTGTCCTTGCCCTCCAACAAGTCCTTGCCCTCCAACAAGTCCTTGCCCTCCAACAAGTCCTTGCCCTCCAACAAGTCCTTGCCCTCCAACAAGTCCTTGCCCTCCAACAAGTCCTTGCCCTCCAACAAGTCCTTGCCCTCCAACAAGTCCTTGCCCTCCAACAAGTCCTTGCCCTCCAACAAGTCCTTGCCCTCCACTAAGTCCTTGCCCTCCAACAAGTCCTTGCCCTCCACTAAGTCCTTGCCCTCCAACAAGTCCTTGCCCTCCAACAAGTCCTTGCCCTCCAATAAGTCCTTGCCCTCCAACAAGTCCTTGCCCTCCACTAAGTCCTTGCCCTCCAACAAGTCCTTGCCCTCCACTAAGTCCTTGCCCTCCAACAAGTCCTGGTCCACCAATAGGCTTGTGTGGAAGATGGTGTGGTGGAGGTGGTAGATGGTGTGGGACATGGTGGGGCTCGTGGTGGTGTGGTGGAGGTGGTGGAGGTGGTAGATGGTGTGGGAGATGGTGTGGATCGTGGTGGTGTGGCGGAGGTGGTAAATGATGTGGGAAATGGTGTGGGTCGTGATGGTGTGGCGGAGGTGGTCCATGGTGTGGCCCATGATGTTCAAATCCAGGTCCACCACCGAAACCTGGACCAAATCCCGGTCCGTGTTCGAATTCTGGTCCAAATCCTGGGAAGTGATCGTGCTCATGATGATGATGGCCAAACTGGCCAGCAACTGTGACAATTAACACAGATAATACTACAAACGACTTCATGTTTCAATCTTCTTTGGATACAACTACTCTACTTAATCACACAACAAACTCTCAAGCTTAACTGATGTTGATAGCCAAGAATGGACTTTATTTATATTCTATTCTATTTTCTTAACTAATTGGCAATGCAACTTTTGATATAAACTTGTATCTGGTTTAGGCTAATTAAATATTCAGTTTTTATGTTATCAAACAAAAATTAAATCCCCAATGGTCTTCTCATATGGCGTTAACCAGTTTAAAGTTTTGGTTTTACCACCACAATACAATCGGAAATTTACAAACTAAAGTGCCCTAGTCAGTGACAGTGACTAATCAATTTATTTTTTTTATCTTGGAACTGTTTATGTTTTTTTTTCGTTTTGTTGACCGATTGTTGTAATGGAATTGGAAAAAATTACAAGAGGTCGCTGTTGTAGGCCACACGCATGTGGAGTGGTTTTCTAAGAGTAAGTAAGAGTACTGAAATCATTTACTTAGTTTTTTATTTCACTTTTAGCATCGGAAGCAAAGAAGCAAGGACTCTTCTTTCTTTTGCGGCTTAAAGTCGAAAGTCAGAAAGTTAAAATACTAGTTTCCAAATTGAATAAAGGACTTTCTTTAAGACATCGAGAATTCGCTTTGTAAAAAACGTGAAGAATTGCATTGGTTGCAGAAACCTACAATTTCTGACATCTTGTAACAACCTTATCAGACAAACGCGTGAGTGACTAAAACATTGCTTTGGAAGGATAAGGAAGGACTTTTTTATACTCTGTAATTTTTTTTTCAGCAAAATAGACAAAAACGATTTCAAAATCAAGAGAATAAAATTATTGATTTTTTTCAATTTCTTGGGTTTAATATGCTTTGTTCAGAAGTGCCACTACCCAACAGCAAAAAAAGTCAATAGAACATGGTTCTCAATATAAAATAGGGTGGCGCAACAGAGCGATGAGCGCCAGGTCCTAGAGCATTTCTCGCTACCATGCCTTGAAAGGAATGAATCAATTTTCTGCCGGTTTCAAACGGCTTATCGAGAAAGAGCTTTTCATGGCAATGAATTTACTAACGAAGGACTTTCCATTCTCTCGCGAAAGGCTACAGTCGTGGAAAAGCGTTTTTGCCTTTGTTGGGATTCGAATCACGAACCTCTGGGTTAACAGGCAGACATGTAAACCATCACACCACGGGTACCAGGATCTCAATATAGTGAGTATACATTTTGAGTTTTGAAAATGCATCGAGAAGAGAATAAAGAAAGTGAACGCAGCAGTCGATAAATTTCATATGAACAACGTTTGCTTACCAAAATATACTTTGGAAAGAACTTCTCAATTTTTTGTTCAAACAGCTTGGCTGTAAAACTGGATCCGATGGCGGCGCATTAATGAACATCGATGAAGATGCACCCAAGGAAAGTAAGAAGTTTGTTAGTGGAAATGGCAAGAATGCATTGAAAACAATGATAGAACCGATCTTTGTGAATGGATGGGCTTCACTCCTATTCACGGGATTTTTTAAGAATATGCATGTGGAAATGATGTGGTAAGCTTCTTTTCTGAAGCTGATAAGAGGGAGATTTGTTTTGAATCCTTCAAGATCGTTACACAAAACAGAAGGCAAAAGAAGGAAATATTAAATATTATAGTTTAACCATGTTCCATGTCATACCATTAGGGCAGTTCACAGTGTTCAATATGTAGTTGAACAGACTTCGTTCAATGGATTTCTAATTGTCTGATGAAGTTTCATCAGAATTGTCGTCAGCAAATTTTTCAAAAATATTTGATAACCTTCCACCAATTTGGACAAGCTGTCGTCTGTGGGTTTAACATTGGTCGTTCAGACCAAAGTCTGTCCAACTAATTGTAAAATATGAACTGCCCTATTGAGAGGTAATCTATTAGAAAACTATGTGCTGCCATGTAGATTTAAACATGGGGTTGACTATAAACCGACCATCAATCGTAAGTTTAATTTGTCAAGAGCTAATCGTTCCCTAGGCCGGCCTAGCCACAATATCTGCACGAATCATTAAGCATGTTCCATACTCAACCAAGGTTATCTCTCCAAAAAGTCTTGTAAACTACAAACTAAACAGTTTCCAAGCTAAGTATTAAGTGAACAGCTTTACACCTCTACGTTGCAGGAACTAGTATTTTTTTTTGAAAAAGTTTCCTGCATTAGGGAATAGTTTCAAGAAGCATAAGATTTTCCTTTATGAAGTGAAGCTACAAGTCGCAGAAGCCGCGGAGCCTAACTCGTTTCAGGAACCTACAATTGTAAGCCGATTGCGAACGGCTAAGTAGAAAAGCGTTTCCATTGAATTTGTTATTCTGGGACTCGAACCTCAAACACCCACGTAACAGGCAGATATGCTAACCAGTACAAGCATTGGCTATTAAATTCAAAATTGTTTGTTTTTTTTTAGTTTACTGATAGCTATAACCCCAAACGAGACTAAAAGAATTTAGTGTTATAGAGAACTCTTGCATACCTGTATCACTATTGGAGTAGTTAGAGGGATGAGTACAGACTTAAACACACTTTGGCTGTCGCAGCAGATTCAAAAACTTCTTCTCATCAACCCATTATTCGTAAAGTAGGTAATAGTCATTAGGAAAGCATACTTTTCTACCTGGAAGACAGATGCGTATGTGTCGAACGAGGTGTGTAGTCGGGTGCAATATCGCTCCACCAGCTTTAGGTCCACCATCGGTTCTGAAAGCATCCGCGAAGATGTGATAACAATCCTTTCCTGGTTCACACTCTTAAGTGAACTAGTCCGGAACCTAGTGAAAGTTAAACGCAGTTTCAACCTTGGGATCATCACATCGGACGGCATATCCAGTAGACGTGAGTCAAAAGATATCCTGCTTGCGAAATCCTTAAAATTTCTTACATGGTATTTATTATTTCAGAAAATACATTTCTTATACTTCAGAACACTTTTTGAAGCCTCTATGATTCCATAAAATAAGAACAAATGTATTATGGCACCACACACAATTTCAAAACTGACGCATAACCCATTACCATATCTACATCTATGTATAACAGTCAATATAGGATCAAAATATAATCTTAATAATATGAAAATAATTTACATTGCCAAGTTGAGTTTGGATTTATCTTTCTAGAAAACCCCCATTTTCGGAAGTGAATCATTAACCAAGATTGCAAAGCTAAGCTAACATAAACAGTATTAAGAATTCACCATCTCCAGTTTATATGAAGAGAAGATAAAAGCATACGACAGCCGGCGCACACTTATAATCAAACTTTCTAGTTTTTTGTCAAGTTTGCAATTTAAATCTATTCAAAAATATTAACCTGTTTACGTTTTGAAGGTATTGTAGACGGGTTTGAGGCTTGTGTTTAGTTGAAATGAGATTTGAAAATATTGCTGTAGAATTATTAAAAAGCAGGTTCTCACGCTCACTGGAAAATAATTTATTGATAGAAATTCAAAAGCTTTAAAACAGTTCGTTCATAAATCAATTTTATGTTTGATTTATACAGGCAGACAACTCGGTCAATGAAGTTACTCATGCTCAACTTTATTTAAAATTTTTTTGACACGAAGTTGAAAAGAAAAAGTCTGTTTATCTGAATTTGCCTAACATTTCATCAAAATCGGTCGAATCGTTTTAGAGCCCATGGGGACCCTACATTGAGCGAGTGAGTACACAGCAATGCTAAAGTAATCCCAATCAAGATGTGTCATCTGTGCCGAGATTGAGCTAATTTCACTTTCCCGAGAGTGATTGAAGTGAATCACTTTCCATAGACAATGATCGATTTAGCTAAATGAATTAAGTGAGTAAGTTAGTCCAATTGGCTATCAGTGACTTTACTCACTCTCTCCCTGGAAAGTGAAATTAACCAAATCGGCACTGGTTTCACTTAATGGTCTTACTAGCTCCGACTCGAGTACCTGTTACCTGATCTTGCTTGGTTCGTTTTGAAAGCAAAATAAGTTTAACTCTTCGTTACAAAAAAAAATCTTTGAAAACAGCAAATTTTACCAACTACTTGAGTACTGAGTGCCCTTAGAGACTTAATCGATAAGAAACTATTCAACATTTGAAAAACTATTCCCAATTGGATGCGTGGTTCAAAGTGATAAACATTTGCAATAAACATTTTCCGTCGTGTAAGTCTTTGTCAATTCAAATTTGTTTAACAACTTATCTGTCTTCGTTTTCCTTAAAAGCGGTTTATAACGAACATTGTCTAGAAGTTATCCACATATTGTTTCTTTAACTGCTCGCAGAATATCGTCATGGCTAGATTGTTGAGGGGGATAAAATCTGTCTTGAGAAGTAATCAAATGCATTCGATTGAGCAACAAACATATCAATTTATTTTTATGAGATCATTTATTCTCAACATAAAAGTTGCTTCAATATCTTTAAAGACACAAAATGAAATTTTAAATTTTCAAATAAAAAACAACAAAACGAATGCATCGCCGTAACTAAAAATATTCTGCAATGAATTCCTTGTAAATATTTAACACTTTCCTTATAAATATGCAGCTATATATAATATACTTAATTGCTAAATATCAACAATACAAAAATGTACAAAATATCTTAAAGCAAATTAAAAATTAATTTCTTCACTTTGGTAAATAATTCGAAGAGCGCCGCTGTTTTCAACCCATACTAACTTGGGAGTTTGTCTGTCTTTAATCGCACAAGCTTAAGATAGTAAAGCTTCATTATGCTAATTGTTTTGCTTTATGTTACTATATTTTTTTTACTTTTTGTTTTTACGATCCAACTATTCGATTGCCATGCATATGACTTTCAACGCTTCGAATATTTCTTATGAGCCGCACGTAGACTAGAGGCTTAACATCGATCGCCCACAAAAAGTCCAAGTGGTTGAATTTCTCCATTGGCACCATGTATTTGTCAATCACTTTTGGTAGCTCGCGTGCCAGTTTATCAACGCCAGTCGTTGACACCAGTAGATCATTCATTGAATAGTACAAGGCAGTGGGTACCTTAACCTTGGATAAGTCATAGTCAGGCGGTGTCATTCGACCATATTCGAGTTGATTGCGCAAATATCCGCGATCGAATTTTCTAAAGTGTCCAGATTTCATAAGCTGGCCGAAATGCTCCAGCTGCTTGATCGATGCCCCGGAAGGAGTATGACTAAGCATTACTGGTAACATTGTCTGAAAATAAAAATGTAAGACATTTTAGATATGATAAATTCGTAGTTGATACCACAGAGACAGAGTATATAATACAGAGAGTAAACTCGTACCCCCTTTGTAAAATGTAAGACATTTTAGATATGATAAATTCATAGTTGATACCACAGAGACAGAGTATATAATACAGAGAGTCAACTCGTACCCCCTTTGTCTGAAACACCCTTAATTTTTTTTCTGTAGAGAAATCAAAGCGATTATCTTATTTGAATTTACGGTTAAATCTGGCTGCAGTTGAGTTTCATTATTTCCAATTTTTTTTCAATGCAGTATTCACTTTAATGGCAAATAATTTTTTGTATTTGTATTTTTGTATCTTTATTCCATTTTCACTTATGAATAATTAAATATTTACAATTTTAATAAGAATTAAGTATTTATAAATATGAAAACTAGAACAGTTAGTGGCATAGATAGATGATGCCACATCTATAGTTTTACTCTGATGTAGTTAAGATCTTTAGCTTAACTTAACTTGTTCCCCCCAGCAGTTGTTAAGTATATGGTTTAAAATCATTAAAAAAAAGAGAATTTAATTTTTTTTGATGAGTTTTGTAGTTGAGATAATTCAGGTGTTTCTTTATCTAATAAATGAAAAGATTAGTCAAATTGTAACTTTGTTTAGAAACATTTTTGTTTTTTGACAAATAATTTAATTTAATTTAATTTATAAATCTCATACTGACGATGGAAGCATTGCTTCTGAAATGTACATCGGAGGAAATATAAAAAGTGTTTTAACTGTTAAAAATTTGACTAATCTCTTAATTTTTTAAACATTTTTTTAACAAGTCATACCCAGGAAGAAAGAAAACAGACCTATTTTTGTTTACGATTGCAAACGTAATCACTATCGCATCTACGTAGCGTAAGGCGTGAGTGGTAAGCACTGCCAGATCCTTCAATTTTATTTGCGTTTTGTGGGAGTAGTTTATTAACTTCTATAATTACTTTTCAAACATGTTCAAAGATTATTTTAATATTTGTCGATAATGTAGGATGTCTCTGTATGTAACAGCAAATATATATTTTAAAAGTTGTTTGGGACATAGCTGCCAGTCTAATAAATCGGCTAAATGCTTCAATGAATTTCTTCAATGATTAACAAAGACAAAGGTGCCCATCTTCATAAAGATACAAATTGAAATAACAAGAACAAGCAAAGTTATAGTCATTTAAAATCACCTTAACATGAGCCTCAGTGCCAAACTAGGTTAAAATGACACTATAACTTCACACTTTTTTAGAGTCACTCTCAATTTAAAATCAGACAACCCCCACTTTAAGTACTTAAAACCTCTTACTCATCTGACGTTTTTCATTTGCTTGAAATTTTGTGTGATTTATTTCCGAACTAATATTTTCGTTCTGAATCAAGTATTTCTAGATTTCTAGAGAAAAACAGAACTTTCATATCAAATTTTCGTTTGCAATCAAAATGTAAGCTATTTTCACCTGAGTTTATTTTTTTTTTCTTTTTAGGTCTGTTACTTCCCTTCATTTGCCTGAGCTGTCAAAATTTTATCACAGTTCATATTCATTTTAACCAAGTCCATTTTAAACTTGGCACTAGTTAGTGTGGTGTTTATAAATCGTTTGTATTTAATGACCCCATTTTAAAGTAAGAGTTATATTAACTTTCTCTTAAAAACGGGCTGACTATTTACTTCTTTTTTAATGGGAGACACAACCAATTCCACTGGAAAAGTGTCAACATTAGCCGAGTACTCACACACTATACAATTAGTTGGACAGACTTCGTTTGACAAATGTTGGATGGTTGGATGTAGTTTGCGTTCAGACTATCAAGCTTGTCGTCCAACTTTATGTCATGTTCCTCCGCTCCATTCAACTTCGAAGTTTTCAAAAATATTTTAAAATCTTCCAACAAGTTGGTCAAGCGGTCGTCTGAGGGTTCACATTGTCAAGCATTGGTCATTCAAGCTAAAGTCTGTCCAACTAATTGTACAGTATGAACGGGGCTATTCACAAAAAAAAGTCTAAATAGCTCACCACATCTTTTTCTTATTTCCATTATGTTATTTTAAGAATCCTTAAGTAGATCTACAAATCAAAGCATCGAAATCAGTCAACTTCTTAGAATTATAAGTCGTAAGCTAAAAAATTCTTACATTTAAAAATTAGCATACGATTCGATTTTCTTGAATATTTGTAAATTGTGAACAAACTATCAAACGTCCATTTTGTTTTTGTTCGAGACGTCAAATCCTATCCCCGACAAAATTCTATCTATCCCTTAATCCCAGACATTAGTTGCAGGCGATATTGCTTTTGTTATGCATGCAAAGTCTTGTTATGCTTATAAAAACTTTGCAAACAAAAACACGCCTAATGAAATGGAAACAAACGAATGACTGGAGTGCCTTTGCCGAGTAATCTCCACCTTCAGCGAAGTAAAAAAAAAGTATATATATGAAGATCTTCATACAGAGAATTGCAGTTCCAGCTTCAAAAATATTTTTTGTTAAACTTTGTGTGTTGTTTCTTTTTTTTTTTTTTTAACATGTTTTAAAAATTTCGTTTAATAATTTCCCCTGAAGAAGGCAACAACCCCTGTCGAAACGTCGGGAAAAAGCGAAAGATCCATCTTGTTTCTTTGCAAAAGTTAAAGTGACCAAAAAAAAACGAAGGAAAACATATTTTCCACAACAATTTAGTAATCCTTATCAAGTTTATCTAAAAGAAACTAAACTTTCACTCCAAACTTCTTTTCAAGAAATACATACCTACATAAGTATATGTTTTATATTTCACTACTGAGTTTATTTCCTCTATTTTTGGGTCCAATTCTTCACTTCAATTGCCTGAACTGTCGGTATACAGTTCTTTTTTTTTAACCAAGTCCATCTTAAAATTGTCACTAGTTGGTGAAAGGTATGAATATGAGCATATTTATAAATTTAATATTACTTACAACCTTATTTATAGCTATAGTGTCACTAACCACAACAGGCACTTCCCCTCAAAACGCACTAACAATAGATTTGCGCTAATGAGTGCCTACTGCAAGAAAACTAATAGTATGCCCTCTATTTTTTATTACTCCATAGGTCAAACCAAACAGACAATGGAAAGTAATAATTCTAAACTACTCGAACGGACCCGATCTTTACTTTCGTTGGAATGTTGCATGTTGCACCGCTTCCACATATGTATACATCAGTTGTGAACAGTTATCGGTGGATAAACACGTATTGAATACGTTTGTCGGAAAATTTTTCTTAAAAGGCTAAAATATTGTTTTAAAAGTCAAGTATTTTTGTTTTTCTTTGTTCAATTTGCAATTAAGCTTTGGAATTCGTGAATAAATAGTGTAGTGTTCGATTATTTTGCAGAAGTTCGCCCTGAAAAGCAAAAGAAAAGTGCCGCTATTTTTTTTTCTATCAATCTTTTGCACTGTCGTGTTGCTAAGTTGATTTGTGTTGTTGCAGCTAAAGTTTTAGTTTGTCGAAAGGGCATCCGGGTCCGGTGGAAAAATGTATATGAGTTTGTTGTATGCATTTAAAGCTAAAAAAAAAAAAAATGAAGTGGTTCCTCACAAGAAAAGTGATCTTAAAGCCTCGTTCGTGTGTTGTTGTGTTATGTGCTATGTGCTGTGTTTAATTTTGCTCATTTTCCTTGAAATCAATTATTTCTTTTGAGTTTGTCTAAATTATTTACTTTAACCGATTATATGGATACGCGTTCTGTCTTCTATTCCCTTAACACCTCAAGTCAAAACATAAAGGCCAATGCGACAGGTACATGGCGCTGCAGGAAAACTTGGTAAGTCGTTTTTGTTTTTTGATATTATGTAATTTAAAAAAATACCTAATTTAAGAAGGCATTTTATGCCCCGACTTTTTTGTTTTATACGATGGAATACACAGAATATTCTGTTGGTGTATCTCACTTGGGTTTGCAGTACAAAACAGCACTGCAACCTCCCGACTTCGTAGATTTATGTGGGCAGTAGGTTAAAAAATTTGGAAGAGTGAAAACTGTTTACAAAATCTCTCAATTTCAAATTAAGAGTTAGTCCAGGGAACACCCATCGCCACTAAGGCACACAGTCTGGCATTCAAAGCGTTTGTGGCGACCCCAGGACCTGAGTGAACGAGCCTTATATATATAAATATGGTTCGTGTTCGTTCGGAGTACAAAGTTTTTTGCAAACTATGCAAATATCTAGACACTGGCTTATGTTTCTTACTGTCGAAAATTCCACCTCTGTAAGTATAAAAAACGTTGGAGTAAAGGGTACCCCTGATATTTGGCCGAAAGTTCAAAGTTTTTGTAGAAAGCAGCAGCAAGAACCCAAATTCGACTCTACTTTGATTCTATTGGCATTAGAAGAAGAATTCAAAATATTTTTCCAATGCTTTGAAGTAAAAAGAGTTGGATACATAGTTTGACCCCTGTGCCCCTGTTCTGTAACTATCGCCTCGATAAAAACAGGCGATAAACGGTGGAAAATGGAACGAAATCCTACTAAATTCATAGAATTTCGTTCCATTTCCCACCGTTTATCGCCTGCTTTTATCGAGGCGATAGTTACAGAACAGGGGCACTGGACACAAAAGTGTTAACCGCTGCTGTAGGTCGTAGGAACAATTCATAAAAAAACAACATAGCATTAAATTGTGTACACCAGTCTCTTTGAGCACTGACAGTAGCTCGCAATTTGCTCACTTCGTCATCTTAACTGTTTTTTGTTACGCAAAACATGAAGGGTATCAACGACTTGGCCACCATTGTCCAACATAGGAAATTGTTCCCACACATTGAACTGTCCTCCCGCAGTGAATTGTCCCCCCAGTCCCAGCTGTGAAGTTTCAACAAAAGTGATGTGTCTTCCTTTACTTAACTGAATACAACATTGACTTGTCAAGAGTTAATTGTTCCCGAACTAACTTTTGCTCAATAAGTTTGACGTAGTGAATTGGCTTAGACTCGTTTATAAAGCCTCCGATGAATAAGGGAAAATTCAAACAAAAGACTCTAAAAGTGTTGTGATAGACTGGGTGAAGGATTGAGTCCTTCTTTTTCGCAAAAGCTGTTTCTCATAATTAACTCCAAAAAAATGTATTCTATTCATTCAGGGTTTTGAGATAATCGTTTACCAGATTTGAAGTGCGAAAAACGTTCGAATGATAACGCATTAATAGGTCCGTTCGTTGAACTTTCTCCAGGGTTGACCCAGGTTTTCTTAACAATCCTATGAGTTGTCAAAAAAACGTGGGTTTTCCAGTCCTCAAAAAACGCTAAACCACAAATCACAACACATCCATGTCATTAAAAAAAAATACGTGCCATTTGACAGCCCTCAACTCGCCACAGCAAAAAGCTAGGGCGAGTTTATGGAAAACCTAGGTCAACCCTAGGGCTCAAAAAACACTCAATTTGACATTCAGGGCGACTTTAGGTTTCTCATAAAACGCTTTGTGGCGACCCCAGGGCGATCCTAGGGCTTCAACGAACAAACCTAATGTACTTTTCTACTTCTGCACTACCGTCACGTCACCGTCATCTATCCTATCTTCACTGTTTTTAAAACCAAAAAAGCTTTTTTTTGTCAAAAACTCACGAATTTTCTGTGCAATAAATTTCGCATCGAGGTCATATCCCCTTACAAACCCGCCAACATTTATATCTATGACCATGGACATCCTTGTTTCGCATAATCGAGGACTAATAACTGTGCTGGTTATAAAATTCAGGGCAGAACAGAATCATGAAAAATATCAGGCAACTGAGAATATCGTAAACTGGTGTCTAAAATCAGTCCAATAAAATCAGAGGCCGACAAACATTATGCGTTATGTAAATGAAAATGTTTAAGAATAACAAAAAAAAAATTTTTTATGTTGCGGTTTTTACTGGAGTTGAATTGAATTCATCATCATTCATCATAACATAGGCTTGTCAGTGAAAGGAAACAACTACACGCCTTCTCGATGAATCACTATGCCCATGGCAGTATGGCACTATGCTATGGCACCACTATGCCCAAATGCCCATGGCTTCTTCGCTTACATGGTTTCTTTTTCGTGCGTGAAAAAGCATCATGCTGCCTTTTCTTTCTTTTGAAATCAAAGCACATTCTACTAGAACTGCAGACTTCTTACCGATTGCATGACTTTTCATTAGTGAAGTCATTGCTGACCTTTTACTCATTGAAATTGACACATGATTTCCACTAGCAATTCATACTACTGCGGGTTGGTACCTACTTCTAATACGATCAGTAATTTCTGCTGTCATACGAAGCATCTTCATCTCAGCTGCCGTTTCATGCTTTTTGTACATTG
This sequence comes from Melanostoma scalare, assembly GCA_949752695.1. Lineage (NCBI taxonomy): Eukaryota > Metazoa > Arthropoda > Insecta > Diptera > Syrphidae > Melanostoma > Melanostoma scalare. The sequence goes on along the minus strand of OX456986.1, from coordinate 31,099,029 downwards.
TTTCAACTGCGATACAAAGTCTTCTTTTGAGATTAAGGTGCATTTTTCTATTACAAAAAGTGGCGGAGTTTTCTCGTCAGTTTATCCACTTTACGCTAATGCGTTGATTGATGTCGTCATCACAAGTTGCTTCACTGTTGGTCATAGATCCCAGATACTTAAACTTTTCACACTTGGGAAGCACATTTCAATTCGAACAAATGTTTGGAATAAGCGTGTCTTGAACAGAAAACGGGCAACACAAGTACTCAGTCATTTTTAGACTAACAAGATTCCCCTTATTCTCATTTATAATGGCTCCATTGTCAGCAAAGAATGGCTAATGTACTTTTATGTACGGTCAAGGATTGTTATGAAGAGGACTGACACTGAAGACGATTTATAGGACAACCCCTATTTAAAAGAGCGGCAGTGATATAATGGTAGTATTTAGTGGACAGACGGGCGTGTGGGCTCGAGTCCAGCGCCGGACATCTTTTCGATTTCATTTAAACGCCTTACTTACTTAGGTGGGCATTACAGTTCGGGGTGAACCTGGGCCTCAACCAACATCCTTCTGTAACGACTTTGATTTCGGGTGAGCTCTCTCCAGTTTTGCACTCTAAGTCGGTTGAGATCTTCATCCACTTGATTGCGCCACCTAAGACGAGGTCTTCCCCTTCCGCGATTTCCCTGCAATGTGCTTTCGAAAACCCGACGAGCCGGAGCGTTTGGGTTTATCCGCTCTATTTGGCCCAACCATCGTAGCCTCGCGATGCGTACTCTTCTGGCTATGCCCATGTCACGGTACAGCTCATACAGCTCGTTGTTGTATCTTCTTCTCCACACATTGTCTTCGCATACGGGACCAGATCAGATCGTTCGGAGAATTTTTCTTTCGAAACGACCAAGGGTTTCCTCATCCGCTTTCGATAAGGTCCATGCTTCCGCGCCGTAAAGCAGGACTGGGATGATCAAGGTCTTATACAAGGTTACCTTGGTTTTTCTTCTTAATCCAAAGAAGCAACGGTTGGCAACAGTTATTCTCCGTTTGATCTCCGCACTGATGTTGTTGTCCGTGTCTACAGCGGATCCTAGGTAGACGAAGTCCTGTACTACCTTGAAGTTATGTCTGTTGTGACTTTTTGTCCAATTCGTCGATGTTCTGTGTCCTTGTTTGATGACAGCATATATGTACCTCGTATTGCCCTCATTAACCATCAAACCCATTTTTGCCGCTTCTGTTTCAATACTCGCAAAATCGCCTATGACATCACGCTTTTTTTCTTCTCATTACGTCAATATCGTCTGTGTAGGCGAGTAATTGTACAGACTTTTGAAAAATTGTTCCTCTGGTGTTGACGTTTGAGTTTCTTACAATCTTTTCAAGCATGATGTTGAAGAAATCGCATGACAGTTTGTCGCCTTGCCTAAAACCTTTCTCGACATCAAAGGTCTCGGTGAGTTCTTTACCGACCTTGACGGAACAGCTTGAATTCTCCAAAGACATCCTGCATATTCGTACGAGTTTTGCAGGGATGCCGAAACTAGACATGGCTCTGTACAGCTCGTCTCTGTAAATACTGTCATACGCGGCCTTGAAATCGATAAAGAGATGGTGAATATCATTTAAACGCCACTTTTTAGATAAAGGAAAATAACAACCATTTTACTTCTATTGAACTTTAAAACAAATTGGAGGTTGCTACCCGGCTGCCTATTGGTCAGAGTGTCAAGAAGGCGGAAAGATGTTTAAGAAGCCCCTGACCAGATATGAGAACTATATTCCAGTTTTGGGCAGATGTAGTTTTTATAAATTGTAGTCAAATCTTAGCCTTAAAAAAGCTTACTCACAGTTTTAAATGTTTTTTTTTACAAATTACCTTATTCAGTTGTTCCGAGTTGTAACCTGCCACCAGAAACAGAATGTTAGAGCACACATCTTGAGTCATGGCGTTATCGTGGCAAACAACCTGACTGTTGTCTACCAGAAATTTGGTGTTTGGCATAAACTCTGTAATCCGTAGAACTCGTGTTGCCGCCTATTTATTAAAAGAGACAGCACATCTTTCTTAACCTTTATCGCATAGACATTCAAAAGCAAACCTACCGTCAGAAAATCTAGGAACAAGACCAGTGTCCGAAACAACGGACTCTTCATATCTGATATATAGGCAATCGGAGCCAAGGCATGCATCGATTCGATTTTCTCAACAAATGATGGTTGCTCAGAGCACAATACCCAAAACACAGCTGTTCCCTAGGAAGAGACTCATTTAGTACAACTTGTATACAATTGAACTGTCTTATCATACCTGCGAGTGGCCGATGTAGTGTAGTTTCTCATGATCAGTTTTTTCGAGTATGTAATCGATGATGGCTGGCAAGTCATATTTGCCCATCTCATGAAATGTAAAATCCCAAAACTCTTGATAATCACTATTGAGACTCGTGTGATTTTTCGAATATCGATTCCCACGAGCATTGCCCATCCACACGTCATATCCCAGATTGGCAAGAAGATAAGCTTAAAAAGTTGATTAAATTGTTTCATTACTAAAGAACGAAAAGAAATTGTATTGCATTTTATTTATTTAAATCCAACTCAATGGCGTATACATGTACCGAGTCCAGATTTGGGTCCCATCAATACCCAAGTAGCTGAAGTGTCCAGAATGCCATGCATTAGTAAGATGGGCTTGGCTCCGATTTTTGGTATCCGGTGTATTTCGAGTATGTATCCGTCTTTCGTGACGACTGTGTGGGTCTCCGATGGATAGCCATATTTGCGTATAAGTTTTGGCTGAAATGAGAACAACATAAAGATTAAATGGAAACACCTTATGTGATGAGTTTAACAAAAGCCTCAGTTGAAAAGGTGGGGTTTTGGGTAATGACAACATTGAGTTGCCCTGATAGCCATTATGCCTAAGTTGCGAAAATGAGGTAAAACACATTGGAACTCACGTCAAATCACAGCTTAAACTGCACAAAGTTACAACTTCGTCTCCAAGATAAGAATCAGTGAATGGAATGTGTTTATCAATTTAGTGCTTGCATAAAATCAAAGTCCGTTCAACGACAATATACCACAGCTTTAACGTTCACTGAAGTTTCAAATATGTTGCCCTCACGAGACACGCTCGCATGCGGGACTTGTTATCTGAAAATGAATCCAAATTGTATGTGCAATAACTTGGTGATACATTCCATAGCCACTTTTGCACATTTTTGTAGTCATCACACCCCCCGAAGCCGGAGGCACCCCAAAGTTTCATTTATGTCATTTAAGTCCAACGTATCTCTCCCCATCACACCAATCTAATGGAATTGCCTCTTTTTGAAATTATGACATCACTCCTTTTACTGGTGGTATAACCGGTAATATTCAAAGACGGCAAAACGAGCAAATTTTAGACCACTTTCTATACAAACCTCCCAACTTAAGGCTTTAGGAGAATTTTTTCCATGCACCTCGCATATAATTGACGAGAAGAGCAAAAAAAAAAGAAACAAAACAACAACAATAAGGTACAATTAGCGCACTTTTTGTTTCACTTTAGAGATTACGAGTCTCTGGACAAATAGAATTGGCCATGGCGCTACCTTGTATCATATTATGTAATTTAATTATCCTAATCGCTAGACACACTGGCTGTAACCACTCTTTGCACACAGGTGGCTTATACCATACGCCGCTATTGCACATACTTATTCGATTGGTTGAAAGCCTTGTACATACTCGCTCGTAAGTATTGCTTCATCACTCGAATGCGGAAATCAATCTGCTGAATATCTTGTCTTGTATAAATGTTGTTGTTGTATATTTTGTTGACTGTGCTGTTGTGCATTTGAAGAGCAGTTGTTTATATTTTTTCTTATGACTAGGAGCCATAGGAGCTGAACGAATCGAAGTTTGTTGTGCTGGCATCTGTATTATTGCAGCAATTATTCACAATTGCCAAAATCTTTTATCAAACAAAAATCGGCAGATATAAGTTTTGCATAATTTTGTCTTTTCTTTGTCTGTTGTAAAATGTTTATTGATCTTCACAACTGGTTAATGAGTTGTGAGGCTCGTATTTGAAATACGAATGATTTGGACCTATGTAGCTATTGTGTCTGCAAAACTTGAATGTAAATGATTTTTTTTATGAAGGGGGCCTATCTGTAACCATCCTTGACTTACAAGTGGAGAAGGCTTAATTGGTAATGACTCATGACTTTGTTCATTGAAATAAACTTTTTTCCAACCTGCACAAAACTTAGTTCACTTTAAGAAAAAAAAATAAGAACTAAAGTTTTAAGATACGAGAGAGGTTTGATAAGTCCGTGACTTTTGGATTTTCCCGTTATCTTAAACGTTACACTGCTACCGTCAAATGTCATTTATTTATAGGCTACTGTCAAGTGTTTGGCAAAGCTATGTCCCTCTTTTAGTTTGTGTCTTACAGCCATTCAAAGCAATAATCTCATGAACATTAATGAAAATGGGGAAAAGTGAATTTTGAATTACCGAACCCAAGGAAAGACTTGACAAGTGCTATGGGGTCTCTACTCTCTACACCATCAATTTCCATGGTAAGAAAGTGGTCGTATCAGCAGAAGTGAAGCCGAGTGTACAGTTCGCCCAAAAGCGGTCGCTACACAAGAAATCGTCGATAAAATTCGTGGATTGATATTTAACGATCAGAGATTGAAAGTGCGTGAGGTGGCTTAGACTATAGGCATCTGAACTGAGTGGGCTCATCACATTTTACACGAATATTTGGATGGGTACAGCGATTACTTACACTCGACCACAAGCGCAATGGTGTGACCACTTCAAAGGAATTTTTGGTGAAGTTCAGCCTCAATCCGAACGAGTTTTTAGGCAATTTTTTTAACGTGGACGAAACCTGGATTGATCACAACACACCAGAGACCAAATAACATAAAAACTGTGGTTTTCTCCGGGTGAACGTGCTAAGGTGGGTTTATCGACTAACAAGTCATGGCCACAGATTTTTGGGATGTAAACGATTTCATTAACATCGATTACCTTGAAAAGGGTAAAACGATAAATGGAAAATATTATCCAGAGCTTTTAGGAAGATTCGATTTGCGAAGAAAAAAGTTCTGTTTCATCAAAACAATGTACGGGTGTGCATACGTGTGTAATCACAAAAACTCAGCGACCCATAAACAAAGAAATATGTTGAGAAACGTGTTTCTATGGCAAAAGTCCATGAGTGGGCCATAATTTGGGCTGCTACACAATCCAGCATATTCCCCAAATTAAGCCCCAGGCGACAATTTCCTGTTTTTAACTCTGAAGAAATGACTGGGTGGTAAGAGATTGGGGTCGAATGAAAAGATCATCACTGAAACAAATGCTTATTTTGAGGGCCTTGAAAAAAACTATTATTTGGAAGGAAAAAGAAAAGTGGAAAACGCTGGACTAAATGTATTGAACTAAAAGGATTTTGCGTTGAAAAATAAATTTTGTTTTTGAGAGAAAATATTTTTTTTATTCAAAAATTCACTGACTTATCAAACCGCCAACTTGCGCCTGATTCTGATCCTGGACCGGGCAGGAATGGTCAGAGCTACACAGATTCCAAAGCTTAGCAAAATATACTTCTTTTTGCCCTCAATAATCATCAAGGCTATTTTTGCGGCTTCTGTTTCAATGCTCGTAGAAGCACCTGTGACATCACGCTTACTTCTTCCCATTGCGTCAATACCGTGTGCATAAGCGAGTAATTGTACAGACTTTTGAAAGATGATGCCGTTAGTATTGACAGTTGAATTTTGCACAATCTATTCAAGTATGATGTTAAAGAAATCGCATGGCCGTTTGTCGCCTTGTCAAAAGCACTTTTCGAGTTCTTAGCCGACCTTGACAGAGCAGCGTGAATTCTACAAAGTCATAAGAGTTTTCCAGGGATGTTGAAACTAGACATGGTTCTGCATAGCTCGTCTTTGTCAATACAGTCAAAAGCGGCCGGTCTTGACACCGATAAAAAAGAAAATGGTGTATATCGAAGTTATGTTTCTGAATTTTTTGCATGATCTGCCGTAATGTCAAAATTTGGTAGAATCTGATCTGGTCTAATCATATCAAATTGTTAACGTCGGGTTTGAGACGTTCCCATATTACAGCACGCCTTAAAGAGGGAAATTCCTCTTCAATTGTATAATAGTCTCTCTATTGTAGGATCGGGCATGCAATACTAAGGTTCCATTCATCGGCCATATTTCTTCCGGCCATGTCATGCAGATCAGTTGGTGTATGCTCCTTTCCAATTGATATCCAGTGGCCTTAAAAAGCTCGGCGTCAAAGTCATCTGCAGCTGTAGTCTTATTTGTTTTAAGTTTGCAAGCTTGACTTCTTCTATGTTGGGAAGACGGCATTCTAATCATAGTCCAATTTGAATGGGGCATTCTTCCTGAAAGCCGAGTTAGTGTCTTCATCGTTAAGCAGTCTGCAGAAGTGGTCTTTCCAGATCCTCAATTGTGACTGTGTCTCTATTACTATCTCTTCCTGCTGGTCTTTACAGGCTTGAGCTCGGGCTTGCCACCCTTTCACATCTGCCACTTCTTTCAAATCTGATGCCGTTCACAGCATCTCTCGATTTCCTGAAACGATCGCTTGTTATGCTGCTCCTTCTTCATGTTGAGAATTTGCTGTTCTTCCCCTATTTTCTAATTGTAAATCTCGTTATACTGGTCGAGAACAGCTCTTGTTCTAATTGCATCAGCATTTATTGTTCTTTTCATTCTTTATCGAACCATGGGGTTCATTTTGGGGGCCAAGTGAAACCCAGAACATTAGAGGCTACGGTTCTGATGGCTCCTTGGCTTTGCTCCCGCTGCTCTTCCTTGCTTAGTGGTAGCGGTATATGATTCAAGGATAGTTGGTGCTATGAACAGGATATCCCCATTCGTATTTTGCCTTTAAGGAGCTAGTGGTCCAAGTCAAAGTTGGCCCTCGGATATTCCGGACATCTATAAGACTTGAAGAATTACTTATATCGAGCTCAACATGGCCAAAGGCCAACTCGGTTGACCGTTGATTGACCTTTCGATCGCTATATGCCTATATGAATTTCGAGAAGCGGGAAGGGTGTACTACTACGAGTAACAACAAGATTAAACCTCCCTACAAAATTGATTAGCCTGATTTCGTTTTCGCCTATTTTGTTATGCAGACTATGTCTACCGATTATGTTTCTAAAGACGTCGTACTTCTTTCATTTGCGTCAAAATCGCCAAGCGCCAGGTTGTTTTTAAGGTGCAATGCAATAAGAACCGCGGCAATAAGACCCACGGGTCTTGTTGCCCAAGGAAATGGAAATAACACCCACGGGCTTCGTTTCCACTTTGAAGAGGCAATAAGACCCACCAAAGAAAAGAATTAAGGCCCATGTCTTTTGTTGCCATTTTGAAGCAGCATTTATATGAGTCTGATGATCATGGGATCTTAAAATTAGTTTTCCTTCTTAGAAAGGGTGAAGAACATAGTGGATGCGCTAGATGCATATATGTATTCTTTTTATTTGAAGGAAACAACATTTTGAGGTACCGAAAAACAAAGCTCCAAAATTTCGAAACTTATTTCAGCTTTCCATGGATATTAGACCGGTTCAAAAAAAGTGACTTTTTCCTTTTTCTCGATGCACATCGGTTTTTACCTTCGAGTAGGTGTAAAAACAAGCCTGTTAAGATTTGAGCTCGAAAAATTAATATTTAGAGGTCGCTCATCGCAGATTTCCATTTCCCATACAAATTGTATGGGGAAAAAAACATATAATTTTTGGAGTTTTATATTTCGGTCTAGAAGCAAAGTGCCGAGATGAGCGATACATATTCTTATAGAAAATTTGTTGTTCTACAAAAAAAGTTTCTTATCATTTTTCGACAAATTCACTCCTTCAAAAGTTATTCAAGGTTAAAGTTTGAACAAAAATTTTTTTTTCTTGATTTCTGACAAAATGTTAAAATTTAACACTTAAAATCATAAAATCATTCGCTTATGACACATATTTTTATAGAACATTAATTGTTCTACAAAAAAGGTGTTTTATTATTTTTCGACAAATTCACTCCTTCAAAAGTTATTCAAGGTTAATTAAATAATTAATTAATTAATTAATTTTTTCAGAAATCAAGAAAAAACTTAAATTTACTCTAAATTAAACTTTAACCTTGAATAACTTTTGAAGGAGTGAATTTGTCGAAAAATGATAAAACACCTTTTTTGTAGAACAATTAATTTTCTATAAAAAAATGTGTCATAAGCGAATGATTTTATGATTTTAAGTGATACATTCTAACATTTTGTCAGATATAAAGAAAAAAAATATTTGTTCAAACTTTAACCCTGTATAACTTTTGAAGGAGTGAGTTTGTTGAAAAATCATAAGAAACCTTTTTTGTAGAACAACAAATTTTCTATAAGAATATGTATCGCTCATTTCGGCACTTTGCTTCTAGACCGAAATATAAAATTCCAAAAATTATATGTTTTTTTTCCCATACAATTTGTATGGGAAATGGAAATCTGCGATGAGCGACCTCTAAATATTAATTTTTCGAGCTCAAATTTTAACAGGCTTGTTTTTACACCTACTCGAAGGTAAAAATCGATGTGCATCGAGAAAAAGAAAAAAGTCACTTTTTTTGAACCGGTCTAATGGATATGAATTCATAGCTCACGTTGTCTCCCACTTCGTGACATAGGACATAGGATGGAAGCTCAATCCACTTTCTTATGCGCACATAATAACTAAATCTACTTTCTTAGTTTTTGTTTTGCTCTTAGCTACATTCTCCTGTTCTGTTCGTGTGAATTTTTTATGTTCAACCCCAAGCCCGTACTACCCGAAAGGAAATTTCGTTCGCTTCGCTTTGCTTTTTACTCACGGATAGAATAATGAAGCTAAAAGCGAAGCGGAAAAAATTTTCTCAAAGGAATATGCATGTGTTGTGTAAAAATAAAAATTCGCGCGAATTTTTATTTTTACACCACACATGCATATTCCCTTGAGAAAATTTTTTCCGCTTCGCTTTTAGCTTCATTATTCTATCCGTGAGTAAAAAGCAAAGCGAACAAAATTTGCCTACGTGTAATACGTGTCTACGGTTGAACTTAAGAAATACGCGCGAATTGACCGCATTAAACACATAGTATGATTCATAGTTCCATAGATATTTATTATGTACGTGTGTTCATCTTTGGTATGTCATAACTAACGTGACCATTTATTTTTTTTGTCAGAGCGGGACATCTGCGGAATTACGTAATAAAAAAAAGTAACTAATTTTTACAAGGTTTTTTATTATTATTACCTATTATTTTTATTTATCGGCTGAACAAATTTGTTTTAAAATATCGGGTTTTGTTTTTAGAAAAGTGAGGAACTCAGTACATGATTTATTTGTATTTATCTTCGTTATCAAAATAACTTTCATTACTAAGACACTCAACTGTGTTTTTTCACTTGTCCAAACCTTATTCATTTGAGGAAAAAACTCTTTCCACAGGTGCCTTACTTCCAGGCAGACACATAACGTTCTCAATAATCGTGTTAAAGTTAGATTATTGGCACGAAAGTGCTGGGATAAATCCACCCAACGATTTTCAGACTCTATAGCCGACAAATTTTGCTCTTTGATTTCTTTATGAAAGGTCGCTGTTTGTGCGTGCAAAAAATAAAACCACAATTCTGAGCTGGGGTTTTCCAAAAACGTCTTTAAAATATTTGGGCATTTGTCGATACTCAGAAAATAGTTTTTCAAAGGTTGAAACATTTTTATAGCTCTCTCAAGCGCGGGCATTAACGCAAGTCACCTTGTTTTACTATAGCTCTTTCAAAGCTTCTACTCGAACGCTGTAGATGTAGAAAAATGAATAAATTTTTAACTATGATGCATTCGAAATCCACAGGAAGACAATCAGCGGCGGTTTTGAACGCAATGTGGACTATGTGGGCTCCTAATCCAATCCCAAAAATCTGTCTGACGAGTGATTGGTTCAACTTTGAGTAAAAATTATTATCTCCTATTCTTTCCCCCGAAGTTGCAGTTCGTTTTATCTCCACAAAACGCAACAATGTTTTTATTTAACTCATTAAAAGACAATACTTCCTTCAAACGATGTACAATAATATCTGATGCTGCTCCCGAAACTCTAAAACCTTAACTTTCACGCCTTCGTATGGTAAAAAATAGCGAATTAAATTTGGGAATAATTTGATTGAGCCATGATTTGAAGCATCCTTTAACAAAGTTATGGAGTTGGCTCTATGTAAATGCTCTTTTAAATCTTCGGTTGCCATGGTTGACAGCACATTTACCAGAAAAGCTTGAGACTTTGTACGTGCACATCTAAATTTTTGCTCAAAACGTGTTTGAATTAAAGAAGAAGAAAAGTCATTTGAGCGAAAACTGTGATTATGTTGCACGGTGTGATACGCCCACGTACCCTAAGCTGCAGCTATATCCAAACCCTTAGAAGTCGGCGACTCGGTTTAAAAAAATTAAGAATTGATGAGCTTGAAGCAGCGGCTTGATCGGGAAGTCTATGTTTTTCTGATTTTAAATGTTTTTCTATATCACGTGCACCACCATGTCCAACACTGAAATCTGTACGACATTTTTCACATGTGACGTCTGCGGTGTGATCTTTTCTTTATTTTATAAATGGATACTTCTGTTGCAAACTAATATTAAACTTAAACAAAACCATCGATAACTAATTAACAAGATGGCAATCTCTGGCCATGGCTGTTCACACACAACTTCAGGAAATTTACTTACACAACTTTCATTTCACACAACTTCAAATGTCACCACAACTTCAGATTTGACCTAGCTAGCACGCAGTTCCAGTTAATAGCAATATACAAAAGAATGAACATGTTTTTGCTTAAATTTTATCGAATGAAAAGAAACTTAACCCTCACAAAAATTGCAAAAGCGGGACAATTTCAGCATCGCGGGGGACAGCGGGACAGTCTGCCTGAAAGCGGGACTGTCCCGCTCAAAGCGGGACGTATGGTCACGTTAGTCATAACCCACAATCAGAGCATGGACTTATGTCTATTGGAGTTACGTCCCTGTGCAAGTTTATTCACATTGAAAATAAGTTTAAGTGCAAACGGTGAGACTTCTTTCCATTACGAAATGGTATTTAAGTTCGCAGAAAAAGGAACTAAGGCCCGCGGCTGTTACTGCCATTTCATCATGGAAATAACCCCCGTGGGCCTTACTTCCAAAACAAAGAAGAAATAAGACCCGCGGGTCTTATTGCCGCGGGCCTTATTGCACTGCACCTGTTTTTAAGGGCTATTTAATTTCAAAATGAAATCAACTACGTAAAAATAAGTTTCAGTATTTGGTTTTGAATAAAAGATATTTGTATACCATTAAACAATTTCGGGCATATGCCTTCCACGGCTGGCTCGAATCAAGCGTAATCGGGTTGTGCAATTTTCGACCACTCTACTGGGGCGGTATGTTGGCAATAACTATTTGCAAACGCTGTCCTGAAGAAAGTCTATTCATAGTGAAGTGGCAAAACGTACTCACCACAAATATACCACCAATAGTCAAATTGACAGTCAGTGTTGCCTATATAAAAACTAAACTTCTAAAAAAACACCATTTAATATACTTGCCTACTTCTTCAAAGTACTGTTTTTGTTTTCATATCAATGAGTTTTTTAGTTGAGATAAGCGAAATAAAAATAAAAAATCTGATTGGAGGATCTAAAGATTAAATTGAACAACTTCAAAAATCAGGAATTTATTCTATCGGATGTAATGATTGTGCAAAAGAATATATAGGTCAGACAAGAAGACCTATTCTAAAAAGATTTAAAGAACATTTTGCACATCTTAAATATAATGAAAAAGAAAAGTCAAGTGTTGCAGAACATATGCTAAAAAATAGTCATAGCTTTAGTTTGCAAAATTTAAAATTAATAAGAAATGTAAATAGCAATTATGAATTAGATGCTTTTGAATCATTTTACATATTTAAAAACAAAAATAATCTAATGAATAGTGATGATGGACCAATCAAAGATTCAATATTCAAAAAAATTTTTAATAGATTCAACACAACTCAACTGTAATTTTGTTAAAAAACATTTTTTGTTTTTTATTAGTTTATTGACAAGTAATTTAATTTAATTTAATTTAATTTATAAATCTCACTGACGATGGAAGCATTGCTTCTGAAATGTACATCTGAGGAAATATAAAAAGTGTTTTAACTGTTAAAAACTTTGCTAATCTTCTCATTTATTTTCATATCACTAAAAATTTAAAATAAATGCTTAAATAGCTTAAGCAAAAAAAAAAAAAACGATTTATGTATATGTGCGGCGTTGCCTACGAGCATATACATTATTTTATCTTAATAATTTCTGCCTTTGATTTGATTCATATTCAAAATAATTTTTCAATGCTTGTTTTGAATTTTTAACAAAATGTTATTTCGAGTTTGATTCAGAAATTTTTAAGGCTTTCCGCTCATTATTTTATTTATTTATATACATTCATTGCCCTTAAGTGTTAAAGCTTAGTGCCACAATTTTATTTAATGAATTTAAAGCAGCTTGAAGCGACAAAAAGTTTGCACACGTTTAAATAACTGATATGATTAATTTGCTGACAACTCTGTCGTTTTTTTTTTCTCTCTGACAAAAACGAATGAACTATAGTTGTTTTTCGTGAAGCTCATTAATTAATTTTTGCTCTATAATCCAAACCATACCCCCCCCCCCACCAACCGCAATTTAAAAAAAGAGAATTTAAATATAAAAAGTAAGCCGTTTATTGTTTTTCCCCAAAAAGAGGTTAAATGTCACAACATTATCTCGTACAAAAGACGATGAATGTATGATAGACGGCAATTAAGGTGTGAAGAAATGAGAGACAAAAAAAAAACAGCAAAAACAGAAAACACACACGAAAAATACGAAAAAAAAAACAAAAACAAAAAAACATGGACTATTGCATTGTTTTGGCGCTTCATGCATGTCTAATCAATCCTCACCTACATCCCCGTAATGGCTCTATTTTTAAGTGGTTCATTGTTTCGGAAAAAATCTCTTTCTGCCAGCTGCACTAATTGTGTCAATCTCAACTCCTGAGACAACTTAAAGAGTGATATGTTTGAATGTATGGTGAAAGAGAAATTTAAACTTTATTTTTATTGCATAATACGAGTTGAAAAGCTTCACAGAAAATGGAATTGCGGGTAATAGCCAAATGCGATGAAGTTATGATATAATAGGGCGCAATCTACGGTTGTTGAGGTTAAATTACTCAATTTACTCAAGTTAGTAATTGGAACTCTTGTTGAAGTAGTTGTTTGGACTTTCAGCGATTTTAAAGTAAAGCAACAACATCACTAAAGTCACAAACTTATACGATTCAAATTCTACCCAGACTATCTTGATCTTTTTTCAGTGTCTCGACTGTGCTTTATGCGAAATGTTCGTAAATAGAGCAAATTGCAAAGTAAAAAAAATGTTTCGACATCGTAAGCAAATGGATTTTAGGTCGACATATAGAACTTGGAGATGATTTTTTGTTTTTTTTTTTGAAACCCGTGTTTTTTTTTCATAGAAAAAAGAAAAAAGGATTGATTGCGTTGGTAAAATTGTGGACACTGTCTTTTTTAAATGATCCGGAGCTGGAAGTGGAAGCCTTGCTTAGCAGTATCTGAATAAGAACGGAATTCCAGGGAGCCTGTGTTCTGATTCACATTTTACATGCCAATCCAGTTTACATTTTTTCTTTTTTGGTTAGCTCCAAACACAAACAATCGATTTTACTTCAAAGTCAGTAAAGCTTGGTTCTCTTTTGGATAAAGTCTTAAATCGACAAATAAATAAATATTAAGATGGCAATATAAACAAATTTGTTTAGTGGTGCCTGCTAACGCTCTCAGGTGTCAGCAGCACATATGCATTGAAGCAATAAGTAGAGTTACCACTCTCTCAGGTGTTAGCAGCACTTAGATCCTTATCCTTAGATAAATTAATGACCTTTTGAGAATAAATTACTGAATTTGAACAGGTCAAGTGTTGGTTACTCCTGGAGCAAACAAATACATTTTGTTGGCCCCCGAACATGGAGACCAAATCTCAGGGTTTTCTGAGGTCAACACTGCGTACCCAAACGGCGGCAGTTGTGGCGTTGCGCAGTGTGGTTTTTTGGTAGTAGAATTTTTTTCGATCAATTTTCAAGATACATCTTTATATATAAAAATGAATCGCAAAATGTGTTGGTAAGCGCATAACTCAACAACGCCTGGACCAATTTGGCCAATTCTTTTTTTGTTGTGTTTGTTATTGTCAGGAGAAGGTTCTTATAACATAAAAAATTTAAAAATTGATATTCCCACAGGAACGGGGCTGGGAACGGAAACTTAGAAAATACTAGAGAGGTTTCTAAAACGATTCCAGCACTAGGGGTGCTACATTATCCCCCTCCATCAGTAATTCAGATTATATTTCATCCCTATAATCCCACGGGAACAGAAACAGGAACGAGAACCGAAACCTTAAAGTTACTTGACCGATTTAAAAAATTCTTTCAACTCTTGGATGTTACATTCATCCCTCAGTGACATAGACTTATGAATGATTCCTGTCAAGGTTTGATCCCCATATTCTGACAGGAACGGGTTTGGGGAAAGGAAACTTAGAAACTACTGGACAGATTTCTATAACATTTCCTGCATTAGGATTGCTACATTATCCCCCTCCATTAATAATTAAGATTATATTTCATCCCTATAATCCCACGGGAATAGAAACGGGAACGAAAACCGAAACCTTAAAGGATGTTACATTATCCATTAGTGACATAGACTTATAAATGGTTCCTGTCAAGGTTTGATCCCCATATTCCCACACGAACGGGATTGGGAACGGAAACTTAGAAGCTTTCGGCATTAGAAGTGCTACATTATTCCCCTCCATCAGTAACCTAGACTATATTTCATCCCTATAATCCCACGGAAACAGAAACGTGAACGAGAACGGGAACCTTAAAGTTACTTGACCGATTTCCAAAATTCTTTCAACTCTAGGATGTTACATTATCCCTCAGTGACATGGACTTATAAATGGTTCCTGTCAAGGTTTGTTCCCCATATTCCCAGAGGAACGGAATTTAAAAAATTGCGCGGATATTCTGACAGGAACGAGTTTGGGAATGGAAACTTAGAAACTACTGGACAGATTTCTGTAACCCTTCCTGCATTAGGATTGCTACATTATCCCCCTCCATTAGTAATTTAGATTATATTTCATCCCTATATAACCCCACTTGAACAGAAACGGGAACGAGAACAGGAACCTTAAAGTTACATTATCCCTCAGTGACAATGACTTATAAGTGGTTCCTGTCAAGGTTTGATCCCCATATTGCCACAGGAACGGAGTTGCGAACGGAAACTTACAAACTACTGGACAGATTTCTAAAATTCTTTCGGCATTAGGAGTGCTACATTATCCCCCTCCATGAGTAACCTAGACTATATTTCATCCCTATAATCCCACGGGAACAGAAACGGGAACGAGAACCGAAAACTTAACGTTACTTGACCGATTTCAAAAATTTTTTCAACTCTAGGATGTTACATTATCCCTCAGTCACAATGGCTTATTAATGCTACGATTTTTTTTTATCCCCAAGTTCCCACTTAAGCGGAAAACGAGAACGGGAACCTTAATACTACAGACCCGAGCACCGCCGGGTGGCTCAGCTAGTATGATATAATAATAATTTAAGTGTCGGTTTCTTTTAAATTTGGAATTCTGGCATTTTAATGCAGTAACTTTAAGACACATGAAAAGCTTAGTTTTTGCCTCATTAAACAAATTTGTTGCTTAGGATCAGAGTAAAAAAGCGCGGTTTGACTTGGGTCATGTTACAAAAAATTTAGTATTTTTGCAAATACATAGTTGTTGGAAAAACCAGGGCTTGCTTTTATAAGAAATAAATAAATTGCTTTTAAAGTTTAAATAATCCTTTTACGGAGCTTTGACATACTCTATAGTAAGTCGAACAAACATGTTGATAAATTATTAGCGATTGAATTTTTTTTTTTTCAACTTTATATGCGAATAACTTCTTAAGGAAGTGCTTTATGAAAAAGTATTAGAGAACCTTTTTTGTTGAGCAGTAGATTTTCTTTAAGAATCATTTTTGTTATTTTTCACTTATTGTTTTATTTGTTAGATAAAAAATTTCAAAGTAAAAAAGTAAAATAAAAAAAAAATTGGGCAAGACTGAGTCGCACGAACTTGCGATTGTGTTCTAAATACGATATCAAAATCTTAAGGTTGAGTAAAACGTTTTAATATTCGCTCTTCACAATATATTTGATGGTACAGGGCTGCAAACTACTCATTAATTACAAAAATTTCATTGAATCACTCAAAATATTGAAAAAAATTAAATTAAATATTCCGAAGTTTTCTAGCGAGAATCTAAAAATGTCATTCTCTTACAATTGCTTTTATCATATATCAGAATCATTGGACCAGTAAAAAAAAAAAACCGTTTTTTCAATCTCTGTTTTTAAAAACTAGTCGGAAGTTCCTTTGACAAAAAAATTTAAGAAAAATTACTATAAATTTTTCAAGTGTTGATATGGAATCTTTCTTAAACAACCAACGACCTCTTAAATACAAAATTTCGTCAATATCGTGTAAGCCATTGGCGAGAAAGTCGGTTTTGATCAAAACGGCACTGAGGGACGTATAGTTTTTCGACTTTTTCAAGAAAAAAAAAATTTGCACATCATAAGAAAAACAACCTAGAAACTAATCCTAAACACAAAATTTTATTGAAATCGTTGCAGTCGTTTTCGAAGAAAATAATTATTATCATATCGGTTGTATGGCAGGTAACGTTATTTCAAGACCTAGAGACTCAATTCCAAAAGCCCATTTGTAGAATGCCCCACAGACCCTAACAGCAAATTTGAAAAAAAATCGGTACAGCGGTTCAGACTGTAGATCCATACAGACAGACTGACGGAAATAATTGTTGGACCAACTTTTGTCGTATTCTCTCAATCAGATTAAATATCGTTTTACTTAAAAAATTATAGCTTTTTTCGAATTTTTTTTGACAAATTTTTCTCCAAACATGTGTCAATCTATTTTTAAATTTTCTGTAAAGATTTTTGCTCTAGGGTCTGTAGTTTAGATATAATTCATTTTTTAGGACAGTTCCTAAAATAAATAAATAAATAAACAGGGTGGGGCAGCAGAGCGAGGAGCCCCGGGGCCTTGCGCATTTTTTACAACCATGCCTTGTGAGGGAACGGAGGGTACCTACAATTTTCTGCCGGTTCCGAACGGTTAATCGAAAAGGAGCTTTTCATGACAATGAATTTAGTAATGGCTAATTCCTAGCGAAAAAACATTTTTGCCTCTGCTGACAGACTTCATCCAATGAAGGGATGAAGTTTGTGTTCGGACTTATCAAACTAGTCGTCGGATTTCATTCTACAACAAAATTTAAAAAAAAATTGAAAACCGTGCTACAAATTCGAAAAGCAGTCGTCTGAGGGTTCACGTTATCCATAATTATAGGTGTTCAGACCAAATTCTGTCCAACTAATTGTAGAGTGTGAACTGCCCTTTTCTTAAAAATAAAAAATAGTGGAATTTAAAAAGCAAAAAAGCACAGATAAGTTTGTTTTACATTGAACTTATTTTTCCGAAATTTTCACAAGATGTAGGCAAAACCAATTCCACAATTTCAGCGCTTGTGCAAAATGTTATCGTTCTTCGTGAGCTCGTTTTTTTTCGATTTCGGACCAGATTACCATGCAAGAAAAGAAACAATTCTGCGGCGCTACGCGACGGTTCACAATTTCAATAGAAAAAGATAAATGTGCTAGTTGAGATAACATCAAGATCACGATGCTCATGGTGCATCTTTGCTTTACGATGGAAAATCATTTACATGCAATCAAATGTGCTTGCGTTCCTTATTTTGGGAACACACAATGCATGTCCAGTGTGAAAAGTGAAAAAAATTTGTTCTTAGTGAAAGTTGAGGTTGTCGAGTGTTTGTTTTTTAGCACAACGATTTTTGACTGAAATTTAATTTGAGCAAAATATCGTGCTCCATCCAATTTCTGAAATATTTTTCACAAGACTCAGATCCTTAAAGCATTTTTTGTATCTTCTCTTCGAGGGATATTTTTTTAATTAAGCATAAATCATATTGACGGTGATTTGGATGGAGCCGTGGTTCCAGATAACCCATGAGCTGATTTTTTACTAACTTGTTCATGACTTTGTAAAGAGGCTGTTAGTGATATGGGTCGAGAGTTATTTGAGGATGATGAAATAAATAAATCTTAAAATCTTATGCCAATTCCGAACTGCTAATAGAGCCCCTACACTACGCAAACACGTTTGCACAAACGTGTGTTTGTGCAAACATAGTTTTGCCACACACTACTCAAACATGTTTGAGAGATATTAGTTGCCTGACGTTTTTCATATCAATAAGACCTACGGAGCAATGAGAGATTTCGCATGTGCTGCTTTAATTAATTACCCGATTACAATAATCTTTGCTTTTAACGCACCACAACACCGGTAAACATTTTTATAATTCGATAAATTCCGTCCAAAAAATTAGTTCCACTTGTTTATTCATCTTTACTCCTTGAAAATTGACACGTGTTTGAGCAAAATTCACCACACACGACTCAAACATGTTTGTGCAAACACGGAAAATTCAAAAATTTTTGAATTTGTTCAAACGGTTTGCGCAAACACTCAATATCGCTACACACTACTCAAACAGTTTGCACAAACATTTTTACAAAAACAAAATACATATGTTTTGCGCAAACGGTTTGAGTAGTGTAGGCGTAGGGGCCCTATAAGTTAGAAACCGCTTTTGATAGCAGTGTGTAAGTACTCTCGGAGAACTTTTCAATTCCTCACGAAGGACAATATACCTGTAAAAAATATTTTTTCTGATTTTTCTGGGATTTGAACCACGCACATCCCACTCAACCACTACTGAAAAATGACAAATCTTTTTTTTGAAACAGTCTCGATGAAGGCGGTTCTCCATCTTTCAAGAAAAAGTCCTGATGCTTTAGAGATATTTAAAAGTTTACCAAGTGGTATTGCCAGCTTGGAGATATCCTATCTAAAAATCCGCTGGCCTAGAATTTGTGGATATTAAGATCCTCTTGCAAGAATATTGGCTGTTTCCAAAAATCTAACAACATGTATCTCATTATAATTGAGCGTTGGGATCGATGATGTAGTGGAATCTAGCTTGTTTCTTTTACGTCATTCGTAGTTGTTTGCTACCTCTAGAACCTAGGACAACTGAGTATTTTTTGTCACTGTTTGTCATCTACAAAAAATCAACACTTCCTTATCAGGATAGTGCCGTCGTTACGGACTCGTGTAAATTTTTGACGGTTTCTTGCATGTAAGTTCTTTTTAAAACACAAAAAATTAAACTCTCTCATTCTCTTTGCCACCTTACAGCTTCTGTCTGGTATGGCACTCTTCATTCGGTAAGGAATGAAAAGTTTCATACGACGCCGACGTAGAAAATTATTTGTTATGACATCAGAACGAGTATCCACATTACTACTAATGAAAAACAGAGACCAATTAATGTTCCTAAAGACGCTGTTTAGACCGTTCCAATTGCCTTTTTCGTTATAGCTCATGGTACGGTCTTAACTTCTTAAGCTGGGTGGTTAGAGTGAAAGAAGCTGGTTGATATGATACATTGGTCCGACGCGCCTATAGGCGATAGTATTTCAACAGAATACTTGTTAGGCTGAGAGTTGAGTAACAGGTCCAAAGTACATAATTGTGACATGGCCTGCAATGTCTAGGAAATCCTGTTATTCCGTAAAGATATCAACATATATCTACTTCTGTAGTTTGTCTTTAATAGCGGAGCCAATTGGCAACATTGAAATCCCCCGCAATGACGATGTTAGTAAAGCGAAAATAATGCACTTCTTTGAAATTGAATCAGTCTGCGCATCAAACTCGTTATTTTTTGAGTTGCTGTTTAAACGGGGGCCTTTAAAGCCAGAAACATTTTTGAAAATTAGACTAAAAAATTTTGTCATACGAAAAATTGAAATTTTTGTTAATATAAAATCTCCCATGTCCTGTTACGCGACATTATGCAAACATTTTTTTTTTCAATTCCATCATTGTTTTGAGTGCCCAACAAACGTGAACATCTTCCCCTAAAGTTAACTTTAAAAAAAGATACGATCCACTGAACTATAAAAGACTTTACCATTGCATACACCAGCAAGCCAATTTGAAGAAAAGTTATACAATTTTATTTCCTTTTCATTATCATTAATTACCGTAATTAAGGATGCGTCTTCCAGCACATTGGAGTTTAAAAACCTTCCGGTTCCTGTTAAAGTAGGATTGCTCGATAGTAGAAGGCTGTTGAGGAGGTTTTTCAACGAGTAACTTGAAGGAACTCTTAAAGTAAATGAGAAAACACTCGTCGCCATAAACAGCCACAATACGAATTGAATAAAAATTGTATAACTTCTCATTTTCGCTGATTAAACAAAAAAAAAAAACAGCCACAACAAACAAACAAACACACTAGCACTCTTTTTTATTTACAATTTTTTTTTTCCCCACACACTATAGCTGCATTCACATTGCTTTGGTAGTACCAACTACCAAATTAACTAATTCACTTTCGCCTAAATGGTGTGCTTTACAAAATGTGAGGCAAGTAATTTCATATGTTTCTTAGTACGAGTACATTCCACCGAATGTCATGACCAAACTACTTATGAAAGCACAGAGCAAATTGGTGCGGTACTCTGTGAAGTAATTATCTTCGGAACCGGCAACGGCCATTAAGACGAAGTACGAATAGACGTAATTAAGTATAAGTTTGTCCGTCGCGCCGTTAATTTGTTCAACATTATTCACGAGAAAATGTTATGTTTTGTTGGCAGCGTTTCTTTTTAACGATGGAGCACCTAGTTATGCGGTTTAGTTTTTATGTAACACATGAACGCGACGATGGACGATAGGTAACTGTTGCTGTTAGGTTTGTGCAAAATGCTTCAGCGTGTGCCTATCGGATGGATGGTTCAGGTAAACTACAATGGTGGGGCCAAAATGCACAGGTGATTCAGGGAAACTGAGAAAGACTCAAGAAAGATGCAGAAATTGGAGGAAAAGATTTTGTTGCTATTTTCCATCGCACTTTTCTTTTAAACCCGATTATTTATTTTCGCACTCATATGTTAGATGGAAAAATTGGAGATCTTTGAGTTTGCCCACTTTTTATAAAGCTCACAATGTGCAAAGTAGTACAGTAGACTATGTAACCAGCCGTGGCTTGAAAATCTATGGTTTGAAAAATTGTATACCCAAAACTTTGGGCTCAGGATTAATTGTGCCTAGTCTTACAGTTTAAGGGGAAAACAGATCTAATTTTTGTAGGGATTTCCGATGTCCTTGTAAGGTATCCGTAGTCAGTAGATAAGTGATAAATTTTAGAGGCGGGCAAAACATGCTCGAGGAGGTTGGTGCCTCTGGCATTTCTCTCAATCACTAGTTGGTGAGGAATGAAGGGATCTACAATTGTTTGCCGGTCAGTGAGAAAGTTGTCTTCATTACAGTGAACCTACTATTTAGAAAAACTTCCCCATTCCTCTCGAACGGTGATACGCATGAAAAAACTTGGAAATCTCCTGCATATGTACTTCACAAACTATGGGAGAGAGATGGAAATAGAGATAGATATAGAGATGGAGATGGAAAGCGAAAGAGAGAGAGAGAGATGGAGGTGGAAAGAGAGATATAGAGATAGAGATAGAGATAGAGATAGAGATAGAGATAGAGATAGAGATAGAGATAGAGATAGAGATAGAGATAGAGATAGAGATAGAGATAGAGATAGACTTTTTTTTTTAGACTTTAATTTATTCATGTAATCAAAAGTATTTAACAATATTATAAGTTCCCGCGAAGCCTTTTGGCTTGTCTGCAGGAGATTGTGTTTCACAAAAATAAAATTTTTTAAGCAAGATTTTACGTGATATTACATATTTACATAAGATTATAAAAATTATTAATTAAGAGATAGAGATAGAGATAGAGATAGAGATAGAGATAGAGATAGAGATAGAGATAGAGATAGAGATAGAGATAGAGATAGAGATAGAGATAGAGATAGAGATAGAGATAGAGATAGAGATAGAGATAGAGATAGAGATAGAGATAGAGATAGAGATAGAGATAGAGATAGAGATAGAGATAGAGATAGAGATAGAGATAGAGATAGAGATAGAGATAGAGATAGAGATAGAGATAGAGATAGAGATAGAGATAGAGATAGAGATAGAGATAGAGATAGAGATAGAGATAGAGATAGAGATAGAGATAGAGATAGAGATAGAGATAGAGATAGAGATAGAGATAGAGATAGAGATAGAGATAGAGATAGAGATAGAGATAGAGATAGAGATAGAGATAGAGATAGAGATAGAGATAGAGATAGAGATAGAGATAGAGATAGAGATAGAGATAGAGATAGAGATAGAGATAGAGATAGAGATAGAGATAGAGATAGAGATAGAGATAGAGATAGAAATAGAGATAGAGATAGAGATAGAGATAGAGATAGAGATAGAGATAGAGATAGAGATAGAGATAGAGATAGAGTTAGAGATAGAGATAGAGATAGAGATAGAGATAGAGATAGAGATAGAGATAGAGATAGAGATAGAGATAGAGATAGAGATAGAGATAGAGATAGAGATAGAGATAGAGATAGAGATAGAGATAGAGATAGAGATAGAGATAGAGATAGAGATAGAGATAGAGATAGAGATAGAGATAGAGATAGAGACAGGGATAGAGATAGAGATAGAGATAATGAAAAAGAGAGAGAGAGAGAGAGAGAGAGAGAGAGAGAGAGAGAGCTACCAAGGTTACTTGCACTAGTTTATGGCTTTCTACGAGCTGCCATATTTGTTTTATTTACAGTAACTGCAATGGATACAACTCGAGGCACGATTTAAATTTGAAGCCCATGTCACAAACATACACACTCACCTTAACGCCATGAATACTGCACAGTCGTGATTTATTCTTCCCAAACAATTGCTCCTACTCAGACCATTTTGTCTACCGCCTTATCATGAGTTGAACTATGAAATTTTAATCCAATTCCTCCGATCAATTTATAAACCATTGATGTATTTTTTTTTTCTTGGAGGCCGGTGTTTGAGTTTTGTAACATTTTTGTCATTGAAACTTTAAATTGTTAAATTATTCGTTTGTCATTAAGAAGACATTGGTATAAATTAATGGTATGAAGAAGCATGTTTGTCTTGACAGAATGCATTTTATTAACATTGCAGCATTGTTGACAGCACGCCAAGGGCATTTAGCTCTTGTAAAATGTAAACAGGTTGTATGGTATTCAGTGTTAATCTGATTGATAGAAAAAAAAACTCATGAAATATAAGAATGTCGCTCCATCAATGTTTTGGTTACATTCAAAGACAGGCACGGACAGAATTTTTCCGGTTAACATCTAAAAATGAAGCAACGATTTTGGGGGCTAGCTAGCCTATGATTTACTTTACCTTGAGTTTAGAATCATGTGTTTTTATAATCGGAAGATGGATAAACTAAATCATTATTAATCTTTAATCGGGGTCAACAGATCGGGAGTTTTCTCAACAACTGTGAGCAATGGATCTTGAAGATCACAATGCTCCAATTTACCTACTTGACCCGGCAAAGAGTAATTGACTGTAATGAAAAGTTTAAGATGCTCTCGTGGTGTACACCTACTAAAAAAATGACATAAATAAAGCGGCACAACAGAGCGATGAGCTCCGAGCGTAGTAATTTTTTTTATAAGCACGCAATGCCTACATAATTTATTCGCATTCGGGTGGTGCGACTGAAATATGAATCTGTATATTTGACAGTACGCAAGAAGTTGGGCTCAAGGTTAAACTGATGAGCATTCCTAGCGAGGCGGGTGTTGCAGCTAAACTATTTCACGTGAGGAATGCAGCTGGCTATTTCACTATTGAGCATTCTTTGCTGATAAAAAGAGTCCTGTTCACTCTTTTTTATCAATCGACCGTTCCTACAGTTGAACTATCACCCATCAGTCTTAACGCTCTGTTTTGTACCCTATCAAGTAGGCGGACCAAATATGGGAGTTATAATCTGGTTTTGGACGAATGTAGGCTTTATAAATTGTAACCATACAATGTGAAGAAATTAAAGAGACCTAAATTTTTTTGCTGATTCCGAATGGCTTATCGAGGAAGCGCTTTTCATAGCATGAAAAAACTATCGGAAATTTGCCAAATCCTCGCAAAAGGTGATACCCGGTCAAAAACAGTTTTTTATTTGATGTTTCTGGGTTTCGAACCTAAATCTGTAATCTTAATTTTTCCAAAACTGTTCTTTTGAACAAATCGTCGATCATCTTCACATCGACTTCCGGAACACCTCGTTGGCTGAGTGTCATCCATGTCAGATCTCGGGGTTGTAATGTGTTTTCCAAGTAAACAAGCACAACATTCAAAATTCTATACAGAATCACGATGTTTTCCCATAAGGGACAGAAAAGTGTGAAAAAGGGACACTAATTGGAGGGATAAATTTCTAATATCTCTACTTTTAAAGTTCAATGGCAAAAGAATGCGTTACTACTTAATTTTCCTGGTGAGACTGGGAGTCTTTACCGATACGTACGGTCTCAATTCACAATATTTAAGTCATCTTCCTATAGTTTCGAATGGTTCTCGAACATTTTGCCGTTTCAGGAGACTCTTTCTGCATCAATGGAATTCATGGATCATGAGGAATTTGGATACGAGTCTCTTTGTGTAGTGAATTTTTACCTGGATTACCGACTTCGTTCATTTACACAGAAAGATTAAGTCAAACATGACATGCTGTAAATCTATTGCGTCTTTCAATAGAAAGTATCTATCAATCTCCAAGATCCGTACACTTGCATATTCGCTCTTATGTAAAAAGATATATCCAATAACATCACAGCTTCAACGTCTGTTATGTTAAATCTGTTAGGTCAGACAACTGTAATAAAGCGCGCTAATTAGAAGAACATCGTTAATAGTCTCTTTGTTGATCGCCTTCTTATTGTTACCACTTGTAAGAAGCCAACTTAGCTAATTAGCGAAAACAACTTTCGTATTTATACCCAAATGTCTTGCAATTGCCAAATTGAAAAAGAAAAACATAAAGGGAGTTTTTTTAGACATGTGGCTTTCATATATAATTTAATGTTATGTCCAAGAATTTAACTTTATTGTAAAGATAAGGGATTGCCATTAAAAATGATTCCTGACAAGTGCTCGCAACGGTGCTCTGGTAAATTCCAGCCGAGAGGCTCAATTTTCAAATCAAATCAAATTTTATTTTTATTTTTGGATATGTAACATTGGGAGATAATTATTTTGTATAGAGATTAGAATATAAAGATTCTTATCAATTAGATAATTCGGATGGAAGTGTAAGTTGTTATGAGAAAAGTTCAAAAAAACTCAATAGATACAAAAAAAAAAAAAAATAATAATAATACAAATACATATGTGTGTGTATTATAGTGAAACCTAAATAACTAAGCAACTTATGATGTAAGATACTTTATTATAAAACTCTCATGCATTGAACATCTATATTCAAAACTTTCAGTAAGAAAACTTATGTAGGCTTTAATGGTTTTAATATTAAATATATTACGCAATGCTATAAGGTAGAAAAATGCCAAGGAAGGCTTAAGATCATTTTTATTTTGACAAATTTGGAGTTTTTGAACATGACATTCTGCACATTTGCTCCAACAAGGAGAAGCATCGTCTTGGAAGTATGACAACTTCATAAAGAAGAATTTTATTTTCTTTGCTTCGATGTGAATTTTCATGTGGATAAAGAGTAGATAAAGAATCTTAACTAATAGATTTCCTTTTTTTATACTGTCTGTTATATGATTTGCAAACGTTAGTGTTTCATCTAAAGTAACACCCAAATACTTTATGGTTGTTGACCATTCGTTGACCATTCTATTGGTGTGTTGCAGATTGATGGGCTACGATGTTGCGGTAGATTAGAAGATTTTCTTTTCCTAGAGAAGAACAAGGCTTGCGTTTTGGTTGGGTTTATTTTAATTTTCCATCGATTAAGGCATTTTGTAATTTACAAAGTATCGTCTGACAATCAGAAGAAGCACAGTGTATGGCTGTGTCGTTTGCAAAGAAAGCGTTTTCACAGTATAAGTTTAATGGGAAGTCGGCCGTATATAAGTTATATAACAGTGGAGATAAGGTTGATCCTTGGGGGACGCCCGCTTTTATAGGAAATAGGGGAGATGAATCAAAATGAAGCTTAACATAAAACACAGTCTTTCTGAAAGAAAACTTTGGATTATTTTAACTATGTATATACATTGGAAAGTTGTTTGTGAATAGCTTGTGAAGCAGGCCGTTATGCCAAACATTGTCGAAAGCTTTTTGTATGTCAAAAGAAGCCACGCCTATAGATTGTTTGTTTGTTAGTGATTCCTTTGTAGATGAATAGTTTCTTTTGAATCCAAACTGTTCTGATGGGACTAGATTTCGATTTTCAACAAACTCGTTCATTAGATTAAATATAAAACTTCTAAAAACTTACCCAAACAACAAAGTAAGCTAATCGGTCGATAACTTGAGGTTTCCATAGCTAGTTGAGATGGTTTCAGTATCGGGATCATCCTAGGTATCTTCCATCTTTTTGGAAAATAACCTTCTTTGAGACAACTTTCAAACAACGAAGTCAAATATTGGTGAGCTTTTTTTGGCAAGTTTTTGATAACCCTGTTGGTGATATTGTCAGTACCTGCAGCTTTTTTTGTACGCATGGAAGTGATTATAATTTTTACACAGAATACTGATATCGATGGAATATTGGTTTCGATTGAAGATGAAATTATGATGGCAATAGTGTTTTGAACTGATTGCTTGGTTTGAAAGATATTGGAGTTATCTGATATTTCATGGTTGGACAGAAAGAAGTTCCAAATTCAACTACTTTTTGCAGCGTTTGGGGCCGTATGTCAGTAATAACTATCCGATTATTCTCTTCCAGGGTATCAATCGTCTCGGGCAATTCTGCATAAGCGACGATAAGCGCTTTCACATAACTGCACATAGTTGCACGATCTTGGAGGTAACTCACAAGTTTAAAACTCGAAAATATGTAAAAATCAGCGTCAACAGCGATCTCGCTCCGAGAAAATTTACTGAACGTACGCAGTGCTCAGTGTTCTTGTGGCTTCAATTCTTTCACGATAAAATGGCAAACTAAACTCAGCATGGGGTACCAGTGGCATGATGGTTAGCAAGTCTTTCTGGTTCATGGTTCGAATCCCAAAAGAGCCAAAAATGTTTTTCCATGGGGATCGCCTTTCGCGAGGAAATGGCAATCCCTGCGTTAATAAATTCATTGCCATGAGAAGCGCTTTTGCTTTGTTGCGCCACCCTATTTATTTATTTGTTCTTAAACTGAGCATAAATTAGGTGCCAATTGTCGGCGACAACAACTCCGAAAAAAGTTTTCCAGATTGAAGACCACACGTCTAAAAAGAGGGATTCTTTACTTAATAAAAACTTGTGACTTGCACATACTCATGGTGTCTTCAGGAGGGTTCCTGGTACCGTAACCCCCTCATACCTCTGTGTCAGTCCTTGTAGTCCTAGTTTGCCTTTCCAATATGCCAATTCAAATCTCCGCTAACAAATGAAAACTTCCTTTTTGAACTATTCTTAAGTCGAATGTGAAACCTGTTCACATTCATTTTGGGGAGGATAACCAATTTAAGAGGCATCACTGCCAAGTACCTCTTCATGATGATACTCATTCCTGATCCTTTTGTAGTAAACCAAGCCCAAAGTAAAAAATATCAATTTTTCATTCATATCTTTTTAAATGTCATGGAAGTTCACTATACCCGCTTTTTTTGACAAGAGCACCTCAATATTTTATTTTAAAGCTTCCTTTACAAATGAATCGTTCGATGAAAAAAGTTACGCATTGCAAATTCGTCATATTACACGTGATTTTGTTCTGTTCGCCGTGAAAAAAAATATCAAAAAAACTTTTCAATTTCTTTAATAAATTATTAATTTTTATTAATCATACTTTTCAAATATTAAATCTCTATTTACATAATCATACACAAGTTCCTGTATTATGAATCACTTAACATGTACTAATGACTGTATGATTTGTTTTTGTTTTACTTTATAGCAGATTAATGGCGTGAATTTCCTTAAATGCTATTGTTGACCTTACCGCATTGCTTAAGTTAAGAGTTAAATTCTATGTTTAGGTATATGTTACTATAAGTTATGCTGTTTTGTCTAATTATTATTGAAAACTCAAATCCTTTAGCATTCATCTGGTCAAGCGAAGAATGAATGTCTCAATGCTTTTAATTAAGTGCTTAAAATTTAATTGTATGTGTCCTTATTTATTATTATTTCAAAATTATTTTGTACATACTTAAATCTAATACAACTTTAATTTAAATATTTTCGATTGCATGCATCTAAGTTTTAAAACACATAATGAAACTAAACATTGTTTTCAATTTTCTTTTCTTCGTATAAGTTTATGGGAATAAAACATTTTTCCTAATGTGTATTCGTATGATTTTATATTGTAACTAAATTTTGTGTACTCTTTAAAATAGAAACTAAAAAGAGATCAGATTGTGGGGATATGTTGTGAGGATACCGATTTCTCTTTTCGTTTTACTTAAATTTTTTTTTTATATAATTTAACTCTTAAATTACTTTGCATTCTATGAACCTCTAATGGAATATTTTAAGCATAATTTTGATAGATATTTTGTTGATGATGAAGTAACCTTAATGATAGTCCATTTGTGGTGCGTCTAGTGCTGTGTGCAGGGTTAAGGTTACTCCGCGATTGATACTAACGGCTGGATAGAAGACTCCGTATAAATCTCGAAAGGCGACTGATCCTTGTGGCATTTCATTGACTAAGAAACTTAATGTGTGACGTTCTAGATCGAGAAGTACACCAACTGTGCTGCCTGTTGTGATACCACCCTCGACCCGGCGCTCATGCACAGAGTTGTGTTGAAACCACGACCGTTGGCGATCTATGTACATGGCGAACGCTTTTTCATCTTTGCCTGAAAATAATGATGATTTATGAATGTTATAAAATTAAAGTAAATAAAAGTCTTTTAAGTCATGGAATGACTAAGGAAAGAAAAAAAAACTACATTGAAACAAAAGAGCTGACGCACGAACTTGAGTTCGTTAAACTTACCAAGCATTTTATTTCTACAGACGTCAATTCGTGCTACTCCAAAAGCCGGATCAGTGTCTGCAGTATAATTGTTGACTGTGAATTCCCAATAATGTACTCCACGAGAAAATCCAACAGAACCAAGAGCAACACGATGCTCCCATCCCTCAACAGACACTGTGGAGTTGTTGTTGGAGAAAACTAGTCCCGAACCAGATCCTCCGCTCAGTTGTGGGTTGAAAGTAAACCAAGCGACTGTTGATTTGATAAACAAGATCAAATTTAGTTGTTTTATAATTTCAAATTCTTCAGATACAGAGAAAGATGTTAACGTCTAGTTCGAATAAAACACTCAAAAGTATGCAGTTTGAAGTACAAAATGTTGCCTACACTAAGGATTTAAGGTCTGGCTGATTTAAGGAAAATCGATTGTCTGTCTCAATTCATTTTACATTAAATAAGCAGCATTGAAAGATTAAAATTCTGTGAACTTACCTTCTGCTGTTTGAAGGCCAATCAAGGCTGAGTATTCCCCTTCGCCGCTGCTATTGAAAGCCTTCACTCTTGCGTTGTACATCGAATTAAAATGTAGCCCATCTACAGTGCAAATGGTTTCTTTTCCACAGTAGACTTCCTAAAATTATATAAAAAAAAAAATTAAATACGCATCATTCAAAATTCGATTAAAAGTTTTTTTCTTTAGTTTCTGCCTTTTATTTTGTATGTTCACCTTTCAATTGACAAATATCAATCAATCAGGTCGACTTCTGAATTGAAAATAAGTACCTTACCCTGAATTCACCGCCACTTCCGTCATCAAGCTCCAGAACGTATCCTTCGACTGAGCAATGATTGGGTGCCTGCCACGCCACTGTCACGGAATTATTTTCAGCCGAGCAGTTTTCTGGAATCACGGTCGGTGTAAGAGGTGCTACGAGGGAAGGAAAATATAAACATTTTTAACACTGTTTTCCTACTGTTACTTCAGTTCATTCAATTGAATCATCATAAACAAATTGTTCCAAAACAAAGGATAACGTTCACAACTTAAAATTACCCCTAATTGTCGATGTGGGAGGAAGTTGCTATACATGGAGGAGGGATGTTATAATAAATCTCGTTTTGAAACTCGAATATAATTAAATTAGGAACAAATATGAATAAACAACTAGGTGAAGGATATATGTAAATAAAGCATTTATGTGCAATTTGAATATACTTGATGATTAAATGATGCATTGAGTGTGAAAGTACTAAAAAAATGTTATTACATCTCTCACCTGCTGGCAATCTTCCATCTCCATCCTTTGAAGCTATTCACATTTAAAGCAAAGCACAAAATAAGTACAAAAAAATGAATCACAAAATGATGAGTATGTCTAGGCAAATTTGAATTTACTATAGCTTTTGTAAGTCTTCTACTTTTTGCAGAAGTATAATAATTGAAGTAAGGATAAGGAATTTATTAAATGTGAACCATAATACCTACCGTTTAAATATGTTGTCGAGAAGTTTTTTTTTTCTTAGAGTATTCAATGCAAAACCTCAAATATACTCAATGTTCTTAAGATATGGTCTGATATTTACTTGTGTATACAAAAACAAAATATTCTAATAATTGAAACAATAGGAACTCTCGTGCCAGATTCATAGTCTCTTCATACATTGAATCCATCGGAAGAACACAATGTGCTGTTAGTGGCGATTTTTTGAGTATTGGGACGAAAGTGGTGGAGATAGGCTTAACAGTTATTAAGGGGAAGAACAAGTAAAAGTATATGTTACCATCAAAAAAGAACATCCTACATTGACTGCATGGACATTAAATTTAAGTTGCTATGGGATCCATGTTTTGAACCGTCACTGCAGATCGAACGAATAGCAACAAAGCGACAAATCGATTACTTTAGGGCTCAGAAGCCATTTGGGTAGCAAAGCCCTCTTTCGAAGGTAAGGTTAGGTTGGATAAGTGGTTCAGCCGTAAGTGAAAACTTTTCACTCGGATCTAATGGATCCATTGGCACCCACGAATAACGGAGGATGAGGAAATGGAAGAAGGGTCGATGTGGAAGGATTGAGTTAGTGTCTTGGTTATTGAGATTGATAACCCGTACTGAACCATTTGGAGCCCTGACAGAATTTTAGGATGCTTCTCAGTGGAAGGTTAGAGATGTCACCCAGTTCGTCGAAGATGTATTCTCCGTGGACTTTTTCCTAATGCAAAAGCTTTTAAGTGGAATGATCCTTTATCGGCCTCTTCGTTCTGATATACTCTATACATATATCAGAAGTGCTTAGGACCATTCTCATTATGTGAGTACCCAATGAGTTGTGCCCCGTGAGAGTGCCAATCAACAGAGAGAGGTTAGGCCTGCAGTAGAATTTTGGTTTTTTTCTTGAAAATAACTGGCCATCGGTTCCTGGAAACTCGCAAAATTCTAAAGATGATCACCTCTCAATGGTATAGTTTTTAGAAAGTTACGTTGGACTCTGTTTTTTCCTAGCTCTGGTGACTTGAGTACGGAGCTATTCGTCTCGCTGATTTCGAGTGATGACCGATTTTAGCCAGCTTATCCGACATTTCGTCAATGTGTCTTGATGCCCAAATTGAAGTTATGTCATTCGTTGAGCTGAGCAGTCTTAAACTTCTACGACGGCATTCTACTAATTTAGATTTTTTGACAGTGGATGAGATAGCTTCTATGGCCACCTAGCTGTCAATGAAGATCTCGTTGTTTTTTTTCATCAATTTTTGCGTAGTAAGTGTTTCGCGGCTTCAAAAACTGCAATCAATTCTGGTCTGAAGACATTGCAAAATTCTTGGAGCCTTATTGATCCGTGGTAGGATAACCTTGACATAAAAAGCTCTTTCTTGACTAGCCGTTCGGAATAGGTAAACATTGTGTAGGCCACCTATACTCCTCACAAGGTATGGTTGTGAGAAATGCGCTAGGCACCGGGGCTTCCCGCTCTGTTTCGCCATCCTTTTTACTTTATTTTAATCTGAAAAGATGCTTGACCCTACCCCTTCATCCGCCTCGGAGCCTTCTGTGAAGATGGAGACGTGGTTTGTCTTTCTAGTTCTATTTTTCTCCCAGTTAGTATGTGTCCTTCTAGGTATGTGTAGTTTATTTGAATGGCTATCAGGATGATTCAAAATATCTTGTTACGTGTCCTAATAGGTCTTTTTTGTAATTATTGCATTGCTTGGCCCGCAGTTCACTTTTGACCGCAATCTCTTAGTGAAGAAGTCTATTAGAGCTAGCGTCAGGAACGTTTCCAGAGCTGCAATTGGTATGGTTCTCATGGCACTTGTTGAGCTAATTCATGCAACTCTTCGGATTTTGGTCGTGGTTTTGAGGTTTGAAACTTCTCTAATGATGGCCACTATAGCAAACAAGCATAATGTGAGGATTGAACTCATTACGGATGTGTACATCAAGTATATTGTTTTGGACCAGGTCTCCAGTTTTTCCTTTTGGGGTTCCTTCTCTTTCCTTTAAATTTCATTTCCTGTTGAGTTTACGATCAAGAACAATATTTTGCAGCACCATATGAGTGTATGTATTGGTATACAAATTATGGTGGGTGAGAGTGGATCTGGAATAAAGCGTTTTCTCGTGAACAGAACAAGCTATGTTTTTGTATGGAAGAAGTTTAGCTTCCAATTTACGGCCCACTTAATGAGCACATTAAGAGCTGACTGAAGGAGCTCGCAAAGAGTTGCTGTGAATTTCCTCGACGCCATGTAATCAGCATAGACTATACACGACTTGTATTCTGCTCTGGTCTGGTTGAACCAGGATTTGCTTAGCTACAGGAGCCAGAGTAGAGGGAATAAAACTCCATTTTGCAGCGTTCCGCTTTCGAAAAGAGAATGCAAGAATGAAGCCCAAAAGCGAAGTGGCGGGTGAATTGACCAAAGCCGGGCTATCTTTCAAGTTAAGCCAAATTGAAACTCTAACGTTTGTATGTCCGTCAAGTTAGCTCTACCACTTCAAAATTTCAAAGTTTGCTAACTTAAACTAATTAAAACTAAATTAAACTACAAGGATGAGAAATGGTTTAAAAGGAGGACTTTCAGACAAGGACTTGGAAGATTGAGGTCGAAAAGAAAAGGAACAAAATTAATCTTACTCATCATGCGGGTTAAGGGTTCGTTGAGACCATAGGATGTACGATGAGCAGGAAGGAAAAAAAATCGGGATGAACGTTTCGGGGATTAGTGTTGAAGGAGATAAGGTCTAAAATAGGGAAGCAGTCAGTGTTACCAGTAAGAAGTCGGTGAATGAATATGATGTCAAAGACACTCCTTCTGTTTTCTAGGGAGTGGAGATTAATGATTGCGAGACGTTCGCGGCTAGGAGGCAGGGTGAGAAAGTTTCTAACGTCGTCGTAGAGATCCCGAAGGGCAAAGAGCAGAAAACGACGTTGAACACTTTCGATCCTTGAGATATGAACCGCTTGATATGGAGCCCACACTTGCGATGCATACTCTAGGAGAGGGCGAACATAGGCAATATAGAGGTATTTCGTTACAAGGGGGTTGTGGAACTCTTTGGGCCATCTCTTGATACAACCAAGGGCGGAATTAGCTCTTGATATTACTTCGTCAATATGAGAACTCCTAAATCTCGGATAAGCTGCACACGGCAGGTTCAGAAGATGATAAGATCTGGGGGGAGGTTTATTACTTTTACGAGAAAAAGTTATTGCCTCGCATTTAGGAATGTTTAATTCAAGGAAGTTTTTAGAACACCAAAAAACGAATGAATCGAGGTCATTTTGAAGTTGGAGAGAATCTCGATCGGATGTGGTGACTTTGAAAATTTTAGCGTCATCCGCGTAAAGTGAGATAGAAGAATATTGGATGATCTTTTCGACATCATTAATTGCAAGGATGAAAAAGAGGGGTCCAAGATGGCTGCCTTGGGGCACACCGGAGGTAGCCACAAATGGAACTGAAAGAGTAGAACGGAAACGAACTCTATATTGGCGGTTGTCAAGATATGAAGAGATCCATTTGAGTAGGATAGGGCTAAATCCGAGGAAAGAAAGTTTAAAGAGGATTACAGAGTGAGAGATTTTGTCAAAAGCTTTGCTCAAGTCTATGGTGATGACGTCTACTTCGTTTCCTTTTTCCATCGCAGAGAGAAAGAAGGAAACAAACTCAACTAGATTAGTAGTTGTAGACCTTCCCTTACAGAAACCATGCTGCTTGGAGGATATCATTGATTTGCACTGGAAAGAAAGTATTTCATACAGAATGCTTTCGAAAAGCTTAGGGATATGAGAGAGTTTAGCTATGGGTCTATAGTTAGAAATTAGGTTTTCGGGGCCTTTTTATGAATAGGTGAAATAACGGATATTATCCATAAGTCCGGAAAAACTCCACTTGAAAGGGATAGTTTGAAAAGGTTTGTGATGGGAAGGGCTAAACTGGAACAACATTTTTTAAGCAAAATGGCAGGAATGCTATCTGGACCTGGATTATACTCGTCTTTGAGTTTGAGGAGACCATTAAGAACAGTTGACTGATTAAAGCTTAGATTAGAAGGCCCTGTAGAGAAATGGCGAAGATAGGAAAAGTAAGTCTGGTCTAGATCTGGGATTTTTTGGGCAAAAGACAGTTTAAAGAAACTTGCAAAAAAATTTGGTAACTAGACAGACATAAGTTGTTATTCTAAAAAAAAAAGAAATTAAAAAAAAAAACTATATATCCTATTTTGGTTTTCGTACAAAAAATCTTAATAATAATGATTCATTCGTCAACACGACAGTGACATTTAAACAAGTAGGGTGCCGCAACTGAGCTGCGCATTTCCCTCAACCATACCATGTGATAGAATTTAGGAGATGTGCAATTTCTCCGAACGGCTTATCGAGAAAGTGCTTTTCATGGCATGGAATTACTCTGCGATAAATTGCCAACTCCTCTTGAAAGGCGATACCCGTTGATTTTTCTGAGGGTCGAACCGCGAACCTCCCATGTAACAAACAGACCCGCTATCCATGGCCACTTTTTGGCCACTATACCAAGTTCTGTTTTTGTTTTTTACATTTATTTTCAAAAAGGCTGAGAGAAACTAAATTATATCAAATTTAGTTCATGACTTTTCGAAACACAACTTTCGTGTTTGAAGACGTGAGCTATGCTCTTTTCCTTTCTTGCGTTTGAATTTAAGAAAAGGATCGCAAAAGATGTCAAAAACAAATTTTTCTATTCCATTTTAATCACAACTGAATACATGCATATGTACTTGTACATAATGTACTTTGCAACGGAAAAGAATCCTTTCTATTTCGTTCCGAATTCAGTCACCCGTATTGAGCTCATCGTACATAATAATAATCATTCCATAAGAAGAGCATTGAAGAAATTTAAATTTGATTAAATAAGGGCAAAAACTCCCTCCCCAATATTCGATAGAAATCTACATTGGCAGTGAAGTGGATGAAGAATAAAATTAGCATGTTAAATTGACAGTACGTCCTTAAGCAGAATTTTTGTTGAAGACGAAAGTATACGAAAATCAATCGGAGCCCTAATTTGATCGAAGAGCAAAGAAATCGATTGATTTTTATATTCCCTTTAACGAGATTGGCAAAAGCCAAACTATAATTACATGCTATTCATCGACTCCGAGTTGGTGTAGTGCTGTTTCGAGCTTTTTAAAGCTTTTTAAATGCCAAATGCCTTGCGGATCCATTAATTGGATTGAAGCCAGCACATACACACACACAAAGATTTTATCTGTTGAATGCTTGTAGAGTTAATCAAAACAATTTCATTTGCCTGCCATCGTCGATTCTCATCAGACGAGTCTAAATAACTCAGCGTATGTGTGTTTTTATTTCCCAAAAAATTATGAAACAAAAAAAGTTGTTTGTCATTTGTGTCCTTTGTCTCACAGTTTACGACTTTCTGATCTCAATTGGTCATCTTATTGAGAAAATGGTAAAAATATTTTAGAGCTTAGCATCAGATCCACTCATGCTTTTGTTATAAGTAATTGACAGCTTTAATAGCCTTACTATGCAAGGAGAGTGCTTTGATTATTTATGGAGGGTTTCTTTTGTGGGTGAATCAGTCGAAGTTTTTTTTGGCATTGTCAAAGAATTTCGAGTCGTTTACCTTCTTGTGATGATAGCAGAGAGTAAAGTTTATTAATGAAGTTGATTCTGTAAAGAGATATGACGTTGACTAATGGTGCAATTTTATGTAGTATACCTTCTACAACACATTTTACACTTAACCACCTGCTTTAGCTTTAGCTTACGTTCCTTAAAACTAATTAATTTCTTATGGAGATTTTTACGTTACGTTTTTTTCACACTACTTACGTTTCATCTGTATAAAGCTTAAATTGTCAATAGCTCTTAAGAGTGGAGCATCGTCTAGTGTCAAATCAACAACTGGTGAAACACGAGGTGCTGCATTCGTAACTTCCTGATGCCAAGTCATATCTGTATTTGCTACTCTATTTATAAGCATAGATCCAACCTTAAATGACAACATAAGCACTTTCAACTTCTAAACAATTTCAAATATTCTTACCTGTAAAAAGGCAGCTCCATCAGTCTCTTTGAGAGCCTCAATACAAAATTGTATCAGTCCTGTGGTTTGTTGCAGTTTTCCAGTGCAATTCGATTGTTGGTCCTTCAAAATGAAATTCATTATAGTCTTTCTTTGTGCATTCCTGAAATGTCTTAAATAATAACCTTAAGTATCCTTATTTTGGTATCCTTGTCCATACGAATTGCTTCGAGAAGAAACTCCCTTCGGTCGTGTATTGCTTGGATTAATGTTTCACATTGTGCAGTTACCAGCCTTTCAAACTCTAAACAAGATTCCTGTGGTATATAATAATGAAATAATTTAGTCCAAGTTAGTGTAGAAGGTATATAGATTATGTGTATGGGTCTCTTTCTCTGTCGAAGAGGACGAAAATAAAGCTATTCAAAGACAAACGTTGCCTTTATTGGTCTGCCATTGCAGCCACTATTAGATAGTGAGTGGTCAAAGAAGGACACAAAGTGAATTTTATTTAGTTAATTTTGATGATGCTTTTAAGTTAAGTAATTAAATTGAAAATGAGATCGGGTTCATTGCTTACCGTAACTTTGTCGCTCATTCCTTTTAATCGTTGAATAAACTCTGTTGTTGAACGTGCTTTCTCTGATAATTGTTGGAGATTATGAGACAGTTCCGTCTGAAATAGGAGAAAACAAGTAAAGACATTTTATTGCGTTGCTTTTTTTTTCTATTCTGTTAATGGGTTTTATTGATTTGTTTGCTTCCTACCCATCACAGTTTTGTGGAATTGAAAAATAGAAGAAAATTAGTTCATTTTACAGAGAAAAGAAAATCTATATCAGGATTCAGGACTCTTTTCTTATCAAATGTGGGGCTCCTTAATGAACAACGATTTTTAAAGAAGCTACTCGACAGATAAGAAAGTTCCCACGAAGAACATTCTTAAACACAGAGATTACTTTTTAATCCCACTTTACAACTTTTTCAACCTATTTAATTAGTAACCTACGTTCTGGAAATTTTCTGATAGAGGATCTTTTGTGTTTCTGAGAAAATTTGTTGCCGACGACCGGAACCGGAAAGGACGGTAGATGGAGAAAAAGAATAAAGGTTTGAACTACATTCAATATTATAGACAACTTTCGTTCTGATAAGAAAGTTTACCTGAGAAAGGACTAAATTAATTTACACAGAAAACTATGAGAATGCTTTAGGCTTCAGTCCTTTCCGAGATAGTTGTACCTGCCTACCTTTTTTTTAATTATTTTTTTAAGTGCAATGTTCTTTCAACCGCACGTAATTCAGTCTGAGGAATATTTAATTAATTAACAAAAAAAAAAAAAAAACATATCTGTGGTAGTTCCGCTACTTACTTACACATTTTTTAGTTTATGGACTCACAGTCAATTTTGCTCGGATGCGGAGTCTTATCATTTCTTCAGTGTTAAGTCGAATCGGAGTTCGGTATGAAGTTAACTAAGTTAAATAAAATAAATAAGGTGGTAAAGTAGAGCGGGAAGGGTCTGGCGCGCTTCTGAAAACCATGCCTTTTGGGGGTGGAATTGAGGGGACCTATAATTTTCTGGCGATTCCGAACAGTTAATCGAGAAAGTGCTTTTTATGGAAATGAATGTACTATAAGATGTCTTACCAATCTCTCGTGAAACTAACTAACTCTTCTTCTAACTCTTGTTGCGGTATATTTTATCACAACAAGTTAGACCTTTATTTTTCTTCCTTTTCCCATTTTCACCCCCTCCTTTTGTTGTGGCTTCAAAGTGCTGACAGAGTACAAAGCAACCCTAGTCCATCAGTTAGTGGTGTACTTCAAAGCATTTCGGAAAAGCAACCCAAATAGGTACCCCTTCATTGAGCCAGTGAACGGCTAGAAACTCAAGCAGCAGCGGTAGTAAGAACCAGGAAGGTTCTGGAAGAAGTCCATCAAACAGCAACAGCAGCAGGTTACTAACAACTTAATATTTGTACAAAAGGTAGAGATATGGCTGCCCATCTCTAACACACTGACTAGATATCAGTCAACGTTTACTATAACGTTCACCATCATCAGAATTTGGCATTTGAAGCCTTTTCAATATAAATGGCCATGAGCCCAACGCAATGGCTGAGCGCCCACCGTAAAGGCCGAGTGCTTAACCTAAAGTGCTTTACCTTAGCAAGGAAATGACTCTTTATAGGACTATCCCCATTCCCCCAAATCTGGGCGAAGGTTCACCGAAGTAGTTTAGTAGTTTTCGCAAAAAATTACGAATCCGGCCTATGAGTTTTCTTGCCCGTCCTGGCACAAACTCGCCTGAACTCCTGCCTGATTGGAGCTTTCCTGCACAGTTCCTAGAACAATTCTGAGTTTGGCTTTCCTGCCAACAAAAAACACTATCACAAGTTAAATTTGTACTACTTGCAAATATTACGCACTCGGTTTTAAGATTTTCACTATGTCCTTTTTAGAGGTCAACCATCCAAGTGCCATCTTCTTGGTGGTCTCTTCGTTCATCGGCGCATTCAGCAAATTCCACTCATTTCGACCAATCAGAGTCGTGGAAGTTCGTCACGGGGTATCTGCGCAGTACTCTCAGCAAATTCGCTGGAGTCTGCGCCGTAGGCGAAACACATCCATCGCTCTTTTCTAAACAATTTTGTTGCTGAATCTCTCGGTCGTTAGAGATTCGCAACAACGCATTCGTTTTTTCGATTATTTAATAGAAAGCTCCTAAGATCGGTATACATGAAAGACTTATGGTGAGTAATTTTTGAACGCTTAGTTTAATCGTTAAAACAAATGGAGTTATACTTTTATAGAGCACTTGATTTCCTACCAAAAATTTCTATTGTGAACTTAATAGTAGCCATTTGTTATTGAGCTATGAGATTTATTAACAAAAATGACATTTAATAAAAAACAATCAAACTTAGATCTTTGTCATCATTAAAATGGTGAGGTTCGCATAAAAAATAAAAGATACCTTTTTTGTAGAGCATTTAATTTTGTACAAAGTTTTCTTCACAATCAATACAAACACTGAGAAACAAATAAAAAACTGCAACGCTGAGGATCTTCCCATTAAAATTAAGAGCTCATATTTTTTGAGGTGCCTAGCAACCCATTTATCCGTGTCAGCTATTTTTTTTTTTCATTTTTTTGACCCACCCTACTGGACATATGTATATCATAAGAATTTGGTAAACCTAACAATGACAGTAAGAAAAATTAAAGCAGCAACAAAGAAAGATAAAGAAATTGCGACAAAAGCTTGAAAAATGTGGTTCATTCCAGGTCAGTAATTTCATATCCATCACACAATAAAACGATTAGTTTCCGCTGCTACTCTACGAACACAGTCTTCGAGTTCCCTTCTTCATTTTAGTTCGAAATACATGAAAGTTGTCAATTGCACCATCATTTAAAAGCAAAGCAGACAGATGTTCAGCCTGTACTCGAATTCACATCAAAAACGCATATGTTTCGTTTTTTTCATTTTTGTAGACGGCTAGCTGATTTGCTCGATGCACCGCGGTGTGCATCGAGTCCTATGGCGATCTAGTGTATAGCATTGAATATGTCGAAATATTTAGATGAAATTAAATCTTTGCCTTTGAGGAATATAAAGCATGGAAATGTTGAAAATTTTTTGGAAATCTGTGCCGAGATTAAGCTTATCTCACTTTTCAGGGAGTGAGTGAGTAGAGTCACTCACTCACTGAATTTCTTTAACGAAATTGATTTCACTCCCGGGAAAGTGAAATTAGCAAAATCTCGGAACTATTCAGCAGATTTTGAGTTCCACTTTACGTTCCCGGTCCCGTGAGAATATGGGAATGGAATATAGTCCATGCTACTCGAGGATAATGAAGCACTCTAACGATTAAAGAATTTTTGAAATCAGAAAGTTCCCGTGAATGAAATATAGCCTATATCACTTCTCAGGCTCTAGACCATTCAATACAAACTCTAAGTTCTCGTTTACGTTCCAATTTACGTTCCCGATGGAATATGGATCTAAATTTAAAATTTTTAATTACAGTGAAACTCGCATGGCCTCCACCTCCACGTGCTACCCGTGGCGTGATATTTATCATGTCTGCGTGTTAACACAGAGGTTCGTGGTACGAATGCAAACAAAATCAAAAATTTTTTTTCACGGATGCTGCCTTTTGCGAGGAATTGGCAAGTCCTCCGATGGTAAATTCATTGCCATGAAAAGCGCTTTCTCGATTAGCCGTTCGGAACCGGCAGAAAATTGTAGGTCCCCTCCATTCCCATACAAGGCATGGTTGTGAGAAATGCGCTAGGCCCTGAGACTCCTCGCTCTGTTGCACCACCCTATTTATTTATTTAACTTGCCCCCACAGACAATCAAAGTAAATCTAAGAAGATTTTGCTCGGGGACTTTCTTCTTGGTAAAAATCTGTTAACTCTTTTATTTGGGTTGGTTTATTAAAGGGAATGCAATAATTGTTCTTTGAAATACACAAATTTTTTTGAAATGAAAGAATTGCCGTTTTTGAAAAATTTACTCAACATTTTATGACACATATTATGTGTTATCTGGCCGAGAATTCTTTACAGCATTTGTGTAGAAAATAAAATAACTCATATCGAAAACACTGAAATGAGAACTCTTCTGGAACACTCCGCTGATATTTTATGAACCTGACATCAGGACTAGATAGTCTGTCTTCATAGGCTAATAGGTGATGTACCTGACTAGGGTATAGCATCGACACAAAGCGCCATTATTACATGCAGGTGACTTAGAGTCATTGTATTTTCATAGTTAAGGTAAAATGTACTCGTACGTCGCCCAATAAGTTTTGTCTCTCGAAATTAGGTTAGGTTAGGTAGGTTCTCGCAATATGGGATGAAGTAAAATCTATATTTCTAAAGGATATTGTAGCATCCTAGTGTTGAAAGAATAGTGGAAATCTATTCAGCAGTTTTTAAGCTCAGCTCAATCAGACGCCTGATTTCTTTTCCGTTCCCGTGGAAACATATGGAAATGAAATATAGTCTATTTTGATCGGTGATAATGAAGCAATCTAACAGTGAAAGAACATTTGAAATCGGTTAAGTAGTTCCTAAGTTCTCGTTTACGTTCACGTTTACGCTCCATAGCGAACATATGGCGATGAAATATAGCCTAGGTCATTTCTCAGACTCTAGAGTCCAGACCATCTCTGTCCCAAATTTCATTCAAAACATCGGCTCAATATACGAGTACATACATACTACTGGAACCTATTCAAAACAAATAAACAAAAATCTTTCCTCTTTATAAAAGAGACTGATTTTGTCCTAAAAAGAAGGTCGGTTAAAGGAACTGAAAAAGGATGGAATTTTATTGCAGGAATCGATTATAATAAAAAATAATAAAAATGATACTAATTTAATATGTTACCGAAAAGCCAATGCCCAATTTAAAAAAGCAGCTAAGGCCGCGAAACTGTCTTGTTTCACAAAATTTACGGAGGGAATAAATCAGAACTCAACCCCCAGAAAAATGTGGGCGGACATTAAAAGCCTTACAGGAAATTTTGTACCCCACACAATCAAGCTTATAAAAAAAGACTCAGAAAACATTACATGTCCTTTTAAAATTAATGATCACTTTGCCAAATGTTGGGAAAAT
Organism: Melanostoma scalare; assembly: GCA_949752695.1. Lineage (NCBI taxonomy): Eukaryota > Metazoa > Arthropoda > Insecta > Diptera > Syrphidae > Melanostoma > Melanostoma scalare. The sequence goes on along the minus strand of OX456986.1, from coordinate 31,056,487 downwards.
ACTCAAGATGACCAGAACTTCCATCCAAAATTCGTTGCCGAAAAATACAAATGCTTAACCGTAGTCGAGCCAACGGGCCCTATCTCCCATTCAACAACATTAATAGAAGCGCCCATCAATATAATAGAGTTAGAAACTAGCTTACGTTCTTCAAAGGGAAACACCCCTGGTTTCGACAGAGTAAATTATGCAATGCTTAAAAACAGTCCACCTTCCTTCAAAACCAGGATACTGTCTTTGTACAACGACATACTCGATAGTGGAATTATTCCTCAAACATGGAAAGTGGCAACCATTGTGCCCATTCCGAAAAACAACAAAGACCATACACGTATCGAAGGATACCGTCCAATCTCTCTGCTGCCTTGCCTTTCTAAAATACTAGAAAAAATCATTTCCAAACGCCTATCCTGGTGGCTGGAAAAAAATAAGTTTATCGACAACAACCAAACTGCCTTCAAATCGGGTTGCGGTACACAAGATTCACTCCTTCATTTAGACACAAACATTTCCTCGGCACTCTCAGAAAAAAATCACATTTCGATTTTGTCCATTGATTTTGAACGAGCGTTCGACAGAATAGGACTCCACGTCATCTTAAACCAATTAAAGCAATGGAAGATAGGTACTAAAGTTTTCAAGTTTGTAAAGGCCTTTCTTATCAATCGGAAATTTCGAATAAAAACTAATAACAAAATTTTTTCACAGATTCATAACCTGAAGAACGGCATTCCCCAAGGTTCCCCCCTTTCAGTCATCCTATTCAAAATAGCGTTTAATGAAATAAGTAAAATTACACGGGCATATCCTAAATCAAATCACCTCCTTTATGCGGACGATCTTATTTTGTTTACTAAATTAAAAGACCTAGGAGATGTATCACATCTTTTTTCAATGATAATTAAAGATTTGGCTGATTGGGGTGAAACCTCTGGGTCGAAAATATCTTTTTCTAAATGCGAACTATTGCATATTTGCAAAAAACATAAATGTTCAAAACTAATTCGAAATGTAACATTTAATAATATTTGTATAAACAATGTAAGCTTTTCAAAAATTCTAGGCATTACATTCGAGTCCAATTATAGTTTTAAGCAACACTGTATTAGTTTAAGGAAAAGTCTTACTACCAGGGTAAATATTATAAAGTTTCTTTCATCTAAAAAAAGTAATTGTAATGTTAATACCATCATTAATGTTGTACAATCCATTATTTTATCAAAAATTGATTACGGTCTACCAATTTACGGGAAATGTTCCAGATCGTCTAGGCAACTGGTTTCTACACCATACCACACCGCCATAAGAACCTGCCTTGGTGCCTTCCATTCAACGCCCATCAAGAATATTCTTGCCGAATCTGGACTCCCTCACTTAAAAGATAGAATCGATTTCTTAACCTGGAAAATCGCACTAAAAATAAACGAATCGTTCAAATCACCCATACATGATGATTTAAAAAAGCTTCTGAAGCGAAAGAAAATACCGAAACACCCATCAGTTTTGTACAAATCTCTAGAAGCGGCCAAAGAGCTAAAAATTCCAATTGAAATTAGGAACAAAACCAACCTTAACTTTCCTCCATGGTATCTCACAAAACAAGTTATTTTGACTAATCTCTCGAGCTATAGTAAGGCAAACACACACAATGATATTTACAAAACACTATATAAAGAACTCGAGGAAAATTATAAAAGGCTCGGATGGAATCTTATGTTTACCGATGCTTCCAAATCAATCGACGGAACCTCATACGCTGTAGTAACGGAAGGAGGCTGCGTCATTAGTAAAGGTCTGCTTTATTCTATGTCTTCAACATTTACAGCGGAGGCTTTTGCCATACTCCAAGCCATTAAAGCGATAAGGAATAAAAAAACAATAATATTCACCGACAGCCTCTCATCATTAGAAGCAATTCAGAATATAAGCAACTCCTCAGACATAGTAGCTGACATCCGGGACAAACTTATTACAAAAAAAAATATCAAACTGGCATGGGTTCCTGGGCATGTAGGCATTCCAGGGAATGAGATTGCCGACGCAGAAGCCAAATTAGCTCTCAAACAGCCTCTCACCTGTTTTGTCCCTTTTAACAAAAAGGACACTCTTAAGCACATAAAAATCTGCTTGAGAAGCAAAACTTTGCACGATTGGGCCGAATATGCACACCACTACTCTACAATCAATACGGAAGGTACAAGGGCAATTTTTCCTACCGGACTACCCAGAAGTATTATAACAAAATACATAAGACTGAGATTGGGACATACACACATTACTCACAAACACTTGATGACCAAAGAACCGGCACCGGTATGTAATTTCTGCGACAATAGACCATCTTTGAACATTTCCCATATCCTTCAATGTTCACATATCAACGCTACATCTTTAATAATCGCCAATAAAACTTTCAAAGAACTATTAACCATAATCTCACCAAGCAACATAAAATTTATCAATGAAATTGTACTCAGACTAAATATGTTAATTTAATTTAAGCTTATTTCAACGAGCCAAAGGCCCTGGTAGCTAGTGCTCTTTAATGTTATTATTGACATGTAATTTAATTATATTTCAATAAAGTTCAATAATAATAATAATAAGCGAAGTGCTTTTAAATCAGAGGATGAGAGTAAGAGATAGATGTGAAAAAAATCACCCTTATCAGTATTTTTAATACTCGTATATCTCGCTAACGAATCAAAATTTTGATGAATTCAAAAAGACATATTTTGTAGAGAGCTAAATTTCAAATGGAAATGATTTATTCGAGTAGTAAAGCTGTTGTATCCAAAGTGTCGGCGTCCTTAACCTAAAACAAGGTCTAAACTCTCCAATTTTTGAGTTTTCTTTACGTTTTAGTGTAGCAATTCTCTTTGGCCACAGATAGGTAAAGAAATGGCTTCACGAAAAAAGTATATAAAATTTTCTTAAAACGCTTTATAAACGAACCTTCTATACGTGAAAAATTGACCGAAATATGGCCACCTTACTTACTTACTTAGGTGGGCATTACAGTTCGGGGTGAACCTGGGCCTCAACCAACATCCTTCTATAACGATTTCGATCTCGGGCGAGCTCTCTCCAGTTTCGCACTCCAAGTCGGTTGAGGTCTTCATCCACTTGATTGCGCCACCTAAGACGAGGTCTTCCCCTTCCGCGATTTCCCTGCAATGTGCTTTCGAACACCCGACGAGCCGGAGCGTTTGGGTCCATCCGCTTTACATGGCCCAACCATCGTAGCCTCGCGATGCGTACTCTTCTGGCTATGCCCATGTCGCGGTACAGCTCATACAGCTCGTTGTTGTATCTTCTTCTCCACACATTGTCTTCGCATACGGGACCAAAGATCATTCGGAGAATTTTTCTTTCGAAACGACCAAGAGTTTCCTCATCCGCTTTCGATAAGGTCCATGCTTCCGCGCCGTACAGCAGGACTGGGATGATCAAGGTCTTATACAAGGTCACCTTGGTTTTTCTAGAGGGGGTTTTGTTTCTCAATTGCCTTTTTAACCCAAAGAAGCAACGGTTGGCAAGAGTTATTCTCCGTTTGATCTCCGCACTGATGTTGTTGTCCGTGTCTACAGCGGATCCTAGGTAGACGAAGTCCTGTACTACCTCGAAGTTATGTCTGTCTATTGTGACGTTTTGTCCAATTCGTCGATGTTCTGTGTCCTTGTTTGATGACAGCATATACTTCATTAACCATCAAACCCATTTTTGCCGCTTCTGTTTCAATACTCGCAAAAGCACCTATGACATCACGCTTTTTTCTTCCCATTACGTCAATATCGTCTGCATAGGCGAGTAATTGTACAGACTTTTGAAAGATTGTTCCTCTGGTGTTGACGTTTGAGTTTCTTACAATCTGTTCAAGTATGATGTTGAAGAAATCGAATGACAGTTTGTCGCCTTGCCTAAAGCCTTTTTCGACATCAAAGGTCTCGGTGAGTTCTTTTCCGACCTTGACGGAGCAGCGTGAATTCTCCAAAGTCATCCTGCATAGTCGTACGAGCTTTGCAGGGATGCCGAAACTAGACATGGCTCTATACAGCTCGTCTCTGTAAATACTGTCATACGCGGCCTTAAAATCGATAAAGAGGTGGTGAATATCGATATTATGTTCTCGGGTTTTTTCCAAGATCTGACGTAATGTGAAAATTTGGTCTATTGTGGACTTCTCTGGTCTAAAACCACATTGATAAGGACCTATCAAGTTGTTGACGTGGGGTTTCAGACGTTCACATATTACAGCAGACAAGATCTTATAAGCGACGTTAAGGAGGCTTATCTCTCTGTATGAAATATGGCCACCTAGTTATAAGAATTTACCGTTCACCTTGATTTTTATCCCTATATATACTGATTTTGCTTTTATTCTCATTTTATTGAAAATAAACTTTATTTCACTCCATACACAAACATATCTTGGCAATTGGTTAGTTGATAAAAATTTTTTAGAGCTAGTGTAACTTTTTTTTACAAAAGAATTTGATCTTGAAAATTTTGACTTTTTTTTGGTCTGTTGTTTTGAGTTCCTTTAGAAATTACATAATCAATCGCCTTGTAACATTACCAACGTGGTGCCCGTAGCGTGACTCTTAGCAGGGTTGCTTGTTACGTGGTACCAGCAATAGCAGAATTGGTAAGTGTTTCGGAAGTAAATAATTACACTGCCATGAAAAACGCTCTCGAACTTCGCTTTTCGCAATCGGCGTAAAATTGTAGGCTCTTGAATTGCGTTAATGCTCTGTTGCAGCGCCCTAATTTTTCCATTAACAAAATATATAGTTTTACAAAAATTCTTCCAGTGTAGGTATGTTATTTTTGAGGGCAAAATTGTTAAATTCACATCATAAAAATTTATCAAAGTGTTGCAAAAATACCACTTTGTATCTAACCGAATGAAGGTATCACCTTCTCTCAGACACTCATTCAAACCATTTCTTGTAACTAATCCATAAAGATACCTGAGGTAAAAACAAGTTCAAACTTAATTCTCTCTGTCAGATGCTTCACACTTAACAAATTCCGGTTACTATAAGGTTTCTCTTTTCACTTCATCTTCAGTTCTATACTAGCCACATCAAGTATGTCTAAGTACAATACAAATAAATATGAAATAAAAAAAAATAAGTATTTTGCACTTTGCCATCAAACAAAAGCAATTAATTAGACCGTAATTGTAAGAATATGTGAACCATGCGCCAGGGTAAAAGGTATCAAGATATCAAATATCAGCAAGGGGACAGTAAGCAAACAGACGATGAAGAGCGTAACTTAATTTCGTTTGTGGTTTGAGTTTAATTGTTTCAACATTCAACATTCTCAAGCTGTTGTTACAAATTTATGCTTTCATATTTTACAATTATAGGGTGTTTCGGTATTCAATGTCAGTGGGTGCTTTATACAAATGCTTCATGGTCATGTTCTAGGAATACTTTTGTATAATGTCTTGTTCGGTTTGTTTACGAGAAGATTGATTGAAAAAAAGAGAAAAAAAAAATGAGAAATTGGTATTTCTTTTTAAAATCAATGCCTTTAAGATAAAAAAGATAAACAAAAGGCAAGTTTCTTTTTAAAAATGCAGTTAAATGGATGGTATTAATTTAATATAAATAACCATTTATTACGGCCCTAGCGGTAAGAGCAAACATGTTCATCATTTATGCATAATGACAAAGTCAAGGGAGGTCCCTTCGAAGTCACTGTGCTCATAACGTCAGAAAAGGAATAAGAAGTAGAAGAATATCCAGTGAATACCTACACCTCGTTGAAGGTTTCGGGCTGTAGCTCCCGGATTACTTGTATGATATTCCCTTTAGTGCTTGAATCGCTTCGGGATTTTCGGCATAACGTCGGTGTTTGAATAAATAGTCGAACATTTTTAAATCGCAGCTCAGAAGTAACAAATCGATATTTCGGCTAAAAGACTTTTTTCAACTTCACTTAGGAAATAACTTATATATTTCTCAACGCTCGCTGCTCAGGTGAATTATACTGACGTATCAAACGCATTTGTGTCAAAATTTTGAACAATAAATGTTCTCAACTGCTATATAGGAGGTATTAGCTAAACAAAGCTCGACTAATTTATTGACTTTCACTTAGTTTTAATTTTAAATATTTTTATTTTACTTTTGCTTTAAGAAAACTCCTTTCGATAGAAATTTAAGCGTAATATCAAATAAAATATGTGTCGAGTTCTTGACTCCACAAAAAATAGTCGTTAAAGTTGTTTCAAGGTGATGTTTTACCGGGGCGTTCTGCCACAGCGTAATATATAAAAATATATATCCCCTATCATGTGAAGTGCGTTTTCAACGCCGTGTTGCATTCACCGTGGGGTTAAAATAAGTTCTGTTTTGAAAGATTACAGTCTATCTACCTTTTTTTTCAATTTGAAGCTCGCCCGTTTGTACATATGAAGTGCAGTGTAGTGATATAAAAATTTAATTTTCCGAACGTTATAATCTGAATTAAATTCGTAACAAACTTTTGTTGATGTCGTTGGATCAAATTCTTTTTATTTTTATACAAATTCCTATTAGCGGAGTTCACACTGTACAATTAGTTAGACAGACTTTGGTTTGAACGACCAATGTTGGATAATGTGTTGGTCAAGCATCTGAGGCCGCTTGATCAAATTGTTGGATGGTTTTCAAATATTTTTGAAAATTTTGATGTTGGACTGATCAGAGGATTATATCACATTATGTTGGACGGTCTGCTAAGTCTGAACCCAAACTACATCCGACCATCTAACATCCATCAAACGAAGTCTGTCTAGCTAATTGTACAGTGTAAACTCCGCTATTGGCGGCAAATAAAGTCAAACTTTTTTCATTCGAACTGATTTTATTTAAATTTAAGTTTACTGTTTTAATGTACACAGTGTTTTCTTCGTTCTCTTACGTGGAAATTGAAACAGACAAACAAATAAACAGGGTGGCTCAACAAAGTGGGTAGTCTCGAGGTCTACGGCTTTTCTCTCAACCTTACTTTTTGAGGAATGAAGGGGATCTACAGTCCAATTCCGAACAGCTAATCGAAAAAGCGCTTTTCGTGACTTGAAATTACTATCGGAGGTATGTAACTTCGCTGTACTCATAGAAAAACAGCAAGGTGTTTCTAAGATTCAAACACCCACGCAAGAGGCAGACATTCTTCATGGGGTATGTTTTTTTTTTCAACTCACGCGCCCTTGAAGGGGTTGTGACTACCCTTTTAACACAGTGCAACTGTTGGGACAGAAGTAAAGATTTAGAAAGGAGGTGTCGAAGCACTTTAATTTTAAATTTCGGTGCATTTTGATGGGTGTAAAAATTGAGTTAGGTAAAGCATTCCACATCGGGGGTGAGCGGCGATATCAATATGTGTACTTAATTCTGCGACCGAAGCAGCAGACGCTGATGTAAAAACTGATGCGCTTTCCTTGCGAGGCTTGTGTTCAATTGTTTGACGGGAGGAACGCAATTGACTGATTCGCTAGAGCAGTGTTTGTTAAAAAAGTAAAAAAATAGAAAGCCATGAAACTTTGCGACGATGTTTCAGAGAATCGATTGTTTCATTTTGCAGCACTTTTGGCGATTTCAAATATGTGATCACATAGCAGGTACATTCAGCTTTTCGGTTTTATTGATGCAAGTACCATGCATTTACAATCGCAGAGGCTTAAGCGACAGAAGACACCATTCAGCTTTTGAGGTATAGAATTCTACACGATTGATATGTCACTTGAAACAATACTCTCAATGCTATTCCACATCAGAAGAGCGGGGACGTCAAATTGTGAACGAATATGAGAAATTGAGAGTAGATTCGTCAGGAAAACAATTAAATGGAGTTGAGGTATCAGACAAAAGATTATTTAAGGAGATAGGGATGAGTATCGCCATTCACCATGCCTCCATTGGATGCAGAAAGACCAAACGTATGCTCCCCAACGTTGATAAGAAGACAGCAACATTTTTGCCTTCCCATAGCAGAAAAGAATGTAGTAAGCTTATTAGCGTTGCAACGGGGCCCTTCTCTGTTGCCAAACACTTAAACGTGTTAGACTTAAGTAATACCACACTCTGTGAATCTTGTGAAGAAGATGAAAACACCGCGGAGCACATCCCCTGTTAATGTCCTGCTTTTTTCGCACGATGTGACAGGTCCTCGGCATGACATGATAAGAGCTATCATGGCAGCGTCTTTTGGCTTTTTTGAAGTTATAACAAAAACAAGGTTGCTATCTGGTAGTATTTACCGGTATTTAGGTCTGAGTGCTCCAGCTGATATTTAAAAACCTTCAACAGAAAAAATAGAGTATCGGAGATAAATCGGAGCCTTATGGCACGCGAGTTTAAATATCAACTCGAAATACCTGCCACGTTAACTTATCTCACCGTCGTAGCGACAAAACATGCATTTTGACGAATACTTGATTCCCATAAACGCAGAGTCTAGTTTCAATCATTTTTTCGTAATTCAACTAAACGATGTGGAGAAAACTCGTGACGTAATTCATTTTTTAGAATATGGTCATAAACATTTTACAAATTGTTCCCATTGATGTTTAAAATACCCTGTTCAATACTTTCACTAAAAGGAAATATATCTAATTTAAAATCACTTACTCCTTCCAAGTGCCATGAACCTTGGGGTGCTTATATGAAAGAAAAGACAGAGTTATCTGATGTCGTTGAGACATACCTACATAAAAATTGAATAGGAAAATAGTTGAAAAAGAGAAGAACTTATTTCAAAACTTAACAACTTTAAGTTGATTGTATCAATTTCCCTTTACCCAAAAGTTTTGAAGTTTCTACAACGCAATTAAGTTGAAAACATACGAGACATAAAACATTATACAAAAACACTATTTTTCCACGAAGAAATTCTTGGCTGTAATTCAATGTTTGACTGTGAAAGGAACGTTGTAAGACTATATATAATAATACATACAATGCTCAACAAAGGACATCAACATTGTTGGTCCTAATTCAGTGTTTGAAGAATCTATACAACACTAACCCTCATGTTCATTCACACCTTTTTGGGTTGACCTCAACATAAAGTGGTGTTTTCATTTCTCCCAGTTCCATACCTTAGAATTACAAATTTTATTTTTCTGATCCTTTTATTCTTAGTTCACGTACGAGGCATCTCTCACACATCATTGTTGAGACCAGGGAACCGGACACATAGGGCCCCAAGGGAGATCAATAATAAAAATTAATCAAAAGGTGCAACAACAGCACACTTTCTCGGTTGCATTCCAAACCAACACAAAAAAATCAGAACAATCACCCATCAGAGGAGTTCAAAAGAACTTATTAACAGATGTCAGTAGTGCAATAATACAAACAGCTGTCTGCGGGAGTCATCATTTTTGAATGTGGCATCGCACCACACTCGTAACTCTGTGCTGGTTTGGTTTATCATTGATTTGTCTGGTCCCCTATCTTTGTTTGTTTTTATGAACACGCCTTTTCATCTGCCAGCTCATTTGGCATGATTTTATTTATTAGCACGTCTGATTTTTAATCTCTTATGATTAATGGTTGGACAAAAGGAGTAAATATTTGATGTGTCTAATTAATGTATTGTATAGAAAACAACCACTTAGGATAAACTATTAAACGTTCAGTAGTGTCAACAGAACAATGAAGAATGGGGCCAAAATAATGAGAATGTCGCTTTTACTATTTTTGTTGAAATAATTAAAATAAAAATATTTTTTGCAACTTATGATGTAAGGAGTCTTTAAGTGTTATAATAATTTTATTTAATGATTTAATGATGCAAGAGCTATTGTTTCCTGATCACATGAAATACACAAGAAACTCTGCATAAGATGTGACATAAGTTTTGACCTGAGTTAAACGTATATCTTGAAATGTAGCCGAAACTTCGTAGTAAGACTTATAGCGATACATACATACATTGATTTTGTACGGAGGTGGTGTAAGACTGAGGTGATGTAAGGCTGAACACAAAAATCTCACGGCGACAAATGTGGAAAATGTCAAACTTATGTAGCGGACTCTTTGAACGAAAGATGTCCTCAAAGTGGAATTCCGGAGTGAGTCACAGTAAGCGAAATTGGGTACAGAAAAATCAACAGTGATTTATTTGCCACAAGATGACAATTTCCAGGTACAATTTAGTTGGCCTTTGTAGCCGCTGAAAAGTCTGGAGTACACTTCACGGAAGAAGCCTTCAATTTAAAAAAAAAATATTTCAAGTCAATTAATAGCAAACAAATAAAATAAACAGGGTGGCGCAACAGAGCGGGGATCCCCGAGTCCTAGAGCATTTCTCACAACCATGCCTTATAAGGGAACAGAGGAGACCTACAATTTTCTGCCGATTCCAAACGGCTAATCGGGGAAGCCTTTTTCATGGCAATGAATTTACTATCAGAGGACTTGCCAATTCCTTGCGAAAGGCAATCCCCGTGGAAAACCATTTTTTGTTTTCTGTTGGGATTGTAACAACGAACCTCCATCGTAACTGGTGGATATGCTAACCATTACACCACGGGTACGACTTAATAGTAAAATGGCTTTTTTGGCTTCCTGTTACATACTTCCGTCCTTCACGCTTCGGCCCGTTACAGTTCTTTCTCCTTCTGCAGTAAAATGGCTTCTTCAGCTTCCAGTTACACAATGTCGTCAATAAAATACTGTCGTTCACACTTTCGCCCTTTGCAGTCCTCTCTCTTTCCACAAAACCACTCCCAAAGCTTGCAACGGAAGTGAGTAGAAATATTTGAAATTATTCTAGTCAAAATTTTACGTTACTTATTAAAATTCAATTAGACTTTAAATCTGATGTTAAACTAAATGAAGACAATGAATCGCAACCTCATTCACAGTCACGACATACCCAACGAGCCAATCACTAGTGTGAAGTGGAGAAATGAGAGAGTTGTGGTCCCTTAGCGATCACAAGAGCCGGCTCCGTGCTGCCAGAGTGGCACCAGACAACTTAAGGAACTTTCAGCGCCCCGCTATCAAGAAAAACCCAAATCGGGACTACATAGTTCCGAATATTAAGCAAAAAAGACTCTTTGCCTCTTAAGCAAAGTGGGTACGTTGATCACAGTTTGAAAAAAAATTGTATAACTGTTATTCGCTATATACAAACATACATATGTGCAGTTTTGGATACAACGATTTTTTTAGGTACTTCGCCCAGAAAGATAATTTGAGATATCAATTACACGTGACATTTCGATTATAGTGAATACGAAAAATGTGGGTCGTGCAATTCTGTCTGTTTTTTTCTCAGTATATGGGTCTACAGCCTGACCCTGAACAGCTTGACCGATTTTCTTTCAAATTTGCACTTAAGGTTTTTTAGAACAGCTAGAAAGGTTTTTGGAATTGGGTTTCTAGGTATTAACTTTAACTGCCACACAACTTATCTGATAATATTTATTTTTCTCGAAGACGACTCTAAAGATTTCGATAAGATTTCATGTCAAGGATTATTATTTATTAATTGTCTTTGTTATTATGAAAAAATAAGTTTTCCCTTTATTCATAACCGACTTTCTCGTTAATGGCTAACAAGATTTTGAAGAAATTTTATTTTTAGTAAATCCTAGGTTGTTGCAGAAAAATTGCGTATCTAGATTTGAAAAATTTTAGTTTTTGAAATTTTTACTTATTTTTTTTAAATGTTTCCCAAACATCTTCTGGCAAAATCTTAAAACCTGCAAACTTGACTTTTAAAAGCTTGTTTTTAAAGAAAGTGAAAAACAAAAAAAAACGGGTTTTAAAACAATTGGTCTAACGATTTTAATGAAGTTTTCAGCTTTTGTTTGTATTGGAAACTGCTAGAAAGCAATAAAGTGACGTTTTTACATTTTCGCTACACGCCCTCGGAATATTTATTAAATTTTGCAGTTGGCAACCTTGTACTCAGCCTTAAGATTTTGAAGCTGTACTTATCACACAATAGCTAATTCGTGCGATCCAGTCGTGCCCATTTTTAATTTAATTAACGAGTTGAAATAGACGAGTTGAAACAATTTTTGTTTCAAATTTTGGAACATATGTGCACTTTACACATTTTTGGATTCATGTTCAATAGATTTAACAAAACCATCATTAAGGTGGGTAAAGTATTTAAATATTTTTTTAAAATTTTTTAAATAATTGCATAATATTTCAAGAATATTATGTTAAAATTTCAAGTCGATCGAAGTAAAATTGACGATGTTATTGCTTCATGCCGGGTTTTATACCAGGCGGCATCTGCGCGGGCTATTGTATTTTTTGACACCGAACAAATTCCTTCATAAACGGGCCTGTTTCGGTCTTGTTATCTATATTCGAGGCATGGTGTTCTCAAAATGATGTGGAATGAGCGCTAAACGACGAAATTTTTCTGCGTTTTTCAAACCGTTTTCTGAGACTTTTCATATTTGAAGTCCGTGTGCACGATAATCGCTTTAAAATTTTGCACAGTACTTCTTCACATAATTCATCAGTTTAATTTTCACTCGCTTAATATTTTGCAATACAAATTTAGGGAATGTTGTTAAAATGGTACTTTATTATATGTAAATTTTTCAGTAAACGGATACTACCCGCTACCGAATTATATTTACTAGGTGTATTTTGTTTTGTTTGTTGTTGTTTAGTAGAATACAATTTTTTGAATGAAATATCCCTTTCTTCTTCTCTAGGATTTTTCTGTTTGTGATTGTAATGGTACTTTATTCATATCTCTGACATCAAAAATCAAGGGCCCCTAACACACAATCCGTCGTAAAAATTTAGGACTACGAATTCCAAAAATGGGAACTTGCGATTGTGTGTTAAGTACAATACCAATATCTCAATATCCCTACATGTCATATCTCATGACTTTTTCGGAAAAAATTGTTTACATCGTAAGAACAGCAATTCAAAATAATACCTCACGTAAAATTTTCTCAAAAAAGTTAGAGCCGTTTTCAAAAAAATTGGTATTATCGTCTAGGTTGTATGGCAGGTTCTGTTATTTCAAGACCCAGAGACACAATTCCATAAACCCCTCTGTAGGCTACCCCAGAGACCATAATTGCAAATTTTGAAGAAAATCGGTCAAGCGGTTCAGGGTCAGGCTGTAGATCCATCATATTTAATTGTAATATCAAAAAAAAATTTCTGCACGATTGCAAAACTTACAATATAGTACCTATAATCGCAAGTAAAAAGGAAGTATCAAAGGCGACATTGCAGTGAATGTTTTTCCACGAAATTTGTCACTCAATAAAACTATATTAACAAGTTATCTTTTGCAAAACGTTCATTACGAAGATGTTTTTAGTCCTATCTTTTTGGCATTCGTAGTCCGAAATTATTACTATACTGACCCTATGAAAGGAGTGAATAAAGGCTATGGCCCAATGACTCCGTCACGCGTTCGACTTTGTTGAGTTCAACTGACAACTTCAGCTTTGACATACGTTACAATTTTGGATGCCCCAATGAATCCGTCGCGTCGCCTTCATGCGTTTTTGTTACTTAGAGCAACATGTGTGTCTATCAAACAAAAAAAAAAAAAAAACCAATAGCAAATGTCAAAGTCGTTAAGTGCGTTGATATTAAAAATGTGTTTTAATCTCAACGCGCGCCGCCACGGACGTCACTCACGTTGCTTATGAGCCGTTCCCCATAAGAATACATGCGTTTTAATATGTCCGTCAAGTTAGCACTACCACTTCAAAATTTTCATAGTTTGTTAATTGGATTAATTGTCGTAAATTTGTCGTAAATTTGTCGTGAAAACAAAAAATTTGTCGCTCTTCGTTTAAAAAAAAAAACCGTGTGTAGTGCTAACTTGACGGTCAAGTTAGCACTACCACCCCCCAAAATCCGTCAAATCGATCTTAAACAAAAAACTAAGTATGCAATTAACTGTCGTAAATTTGTCGTAGATTAGTCGTGAAAACGAAAAAATTTTAGCTCCTCATTTTAAAAAAAAAATAGTGTGTAGTGCTAACTTGACGCGTCCACCCAAATCCGTCAAATCAACTCGAAATCAAAAATTGAGTACGCCATTAACTGTCGTAAATTTGTCGTTCACAAGATATCCAAAAAGATATTTTGTCGCGACCCCCCTTTCCAAGTGCCCCCCATATGAATGATTTTCAAGCAACGAAAAACACCAAAGTCCAATACTTCAAAAAATCGTTCAAATCAACTCCAAATCGAAAACTGAGTACGCAGTTAATTGTCGCTTTTTATCCTCTTGTTAGATATGTAAACAGATAATTTGTCGCGCCCCCCTTTCGGATAGTATTTTGAAATTTAACAATTAACTGCGTACTCAGTTTTCGATTTGGAGTTGATTTGAACGATTTTTTGAAGTATTGAACTTTGGTGTTTTTCGTTGCTTGAAAATCATTCATATGGGGGGCACTTGGAAAGGGGGGTCGCGACAAAATATCTTTTTCGATATCTTGTGAACGAAAAATTTACGACAATTAATTGCATACTTAGTTTTTTGTTTCAGATCGATTTGACGGATTTGGGGGGGTTGTAGTGCTAACTTGACCGTCAAGTTATCACTACACACGGTTTTTTAAAAAAAACGAAGAGCGACAAATTCTTTGTTTTCACGACAAATTTACGACAAATTTACGACAATTAATCCAATTAACAAACTACGAAAATTTTGAAGTGGTAGTGCTAACTTGACGGACATCGAGTTGTAAGTTGTGGCCGCTGAAGTCGAACGCGTGACGGATTGATTTGGCCATAGCCTTAACTCGCAAGCTTAGAATTTTTCTATAAAATGCAAAACCGAACAACGAAATTTGTGTTCTTTTCTAACTTAAAGTCTTAATATAAAGCCTAATGAGTGCCCAACATTTCGTCTTTAATTACACACCCTTGTTGCCTGTGCCAATTATTTTTTCAAGTAATAATGAATATACCTCAGTGGTGTACGTAAATTGCGACATATTTGATGTAGTCATACGTTTCATAAGAAATATGAATATTTCTAATATGAATAATCTTTACCTTAAGGACGGATGACTCGATTTGTGTATATTCTAACTATAAACGTTTCAATTAAATTGTTTGTACATACATATATAAAGACTGGTTCCGAACAGACAAGCTGATTAGCTAAAACTTTGTGTTGTGCGGAACATGAAATGGCTGTTTTTTATAGCTCCCGATTTTCCTAAACGGATTTGACAGCCTCTTCATCTACTGGACAACTCTTTAGACCTAAATATACAACAACAAATTTCTTTCCAGTAATCGAACAATCTCATCTATTTATACATATATCAAGCTAAAGCTTGAATATAGATAAATGCAATGCATACGTTGTTAATACAATAACTGTTTAGTGCCTATTAAATTTGATGTACAGAGAAAAATTAATTAAATCAAATTCTTATTCCATGCTGTATCTGCTGCATGTGAAAACGTCCTAATGTTTGGACCTATTAGTTTTTCCTATAGAGAATCAATCATCAATGTATGTAGTCATATCTGTGACATCGTAGTCCGCACAGAACGAAAAATCAATGGCCCCTATCACAAGATCCGTATAACAATTTCGGATTACGAGTCCCAAAAAGGATGCATCATAGACGACTCGTATGCCACGAAATTTGCCACTTTCAGTAAAACTATTATCAAGTTTTAAATATCTGTTGCAAATCGTTCATTACGAAGATGTTTTTAGTCTTTACTTTTTGGCATTTGTAGTTCGAAATTGTTACAACGAACTTTGTGAAAAGGGTGAATAACTTGCAAGCTTAAACTTTTTTATGAAACGCCAAACGGAACAACAAAATTTATGGTCTTTTCTAACTTAAAGCCTTAAAGTCTGATGAGTGCCCAACATTTCGTCTTAAATAACACACCTTTTCTGCCTGTGCCAATTATTTTTTCAAGTAATGATGAATATAATGTACGTCCGTGGTGTACGTAAATTACGACACATTTGATGTAATCATACGTTTCAGAAAAAATACGAATATTTCTAATTAGAAATATTCATATTTTTTATGAAACGTATGATTACATCATACGCATTAATGCGAATAATCTTTTCTCCGGGGACAGATGACTCGATTTGTGTTTCTTCTGACTATAATCGTTCCAATTAAATTATTCTTATGTATATATAAAGACTGATTCCGAACAGACAAGCTGATTAGCTAAAACTTTGTGTTTCATGCGGAACATGAAATGGCTGTACAGAGGGCTTTCAACTTCTAAACTTGGGGTTATAATGAGGACATATATACATAAATTTGGAATACATGGACTCATTAGAAAATCTTTATAATGAAATGAATAGTTCAAAAATATTATCACAAAGTTTGATCTTGCTTTAAATCACCTCCTTTAACGGAGTGAGTGAAAACTCATCTCCCACATATTTTTTTTTTCAAAGCATGACATCTCAGCTCAAAAGCACCCTGTACCGTTTGCGCAATTTAAAACTTAACTTGAATGTTGTTTCTTCAAAGCCGTTTGAGATTTTTTTGCAAAACCTTATCTGGATGAAAACTTATTCAATTTATTTGTTAAAGTTATGTCTCCTCAGATAGAAGAAGAAGAAGAGGTTCACCAAAAAGGAAAAGTCCTTTATTGTGTTTTGCAAGTGTCTCTCAGGCCTTATATCATAAATATTAGTATCATAACGAACTATCTAAGGTTCATCTAACGCTATTCGGTTTAAAGTTTCAACTCTAATTCTTTTCTTGGTGCTTAAACATATTTTCCCTTAAATAAAAGTACCCCATGTATGTGTTAACGTCTACTGTCTGCATCAGCACTTTTACCGAATTTCGCTATAACCATAACAAAATTCGATAGTTTTCCTTCAAAACAACTCAACTCGACGCAGTGTAAAATAAATTTTGTTATGTTTTCGATACCCAAACCGGAATGCTTTGAAAGAAACTTATGAATTCGAAAATCTTTTGAATTTTCTTTCAAACAAAATTAGCCATTCACACTTTTTTTGCTTGGTATCCTTTCCCCACTCTTACAATTTGTTGCATTGCTTCCTTTCCCAAATATTACTACCCGCACAGTTTGTCTGCTTTCGACGGCAGGATAAGTGAAAGCCACTCCATACTCTTGATTCATAAATAGCAAGGTGAAAGGAGACCCGTCCAAATTTGAAAATTTACTATTGGAATTATCTTACTTCTTAAACAAGTTCTTTTTCTTTCATAAAAAAGTCTTATTCCTTCTCAACAACCAACGCTAAACCTTCTACCGAGTCTCAATTTTCCTTACTTGATGTGTTTTGCGCACTTAACTCATATAAATTACCCCTCAGCTTTGATCCTTATCGTCGTATCAAATATCCTTATACCATAGTTGAAGAGCTCACTTGTCGATCTTCAAACAACCCTTCAATGTTCTTTTTTGTTTTTGTGGTTTTTTTTTATTTGTCAAAAGCCGGCTTATTATATGCGATTTGAGAGTAGGTACCTGTTTCGTATAAGCTCTTGACTATCGTACGTTATCTTCATAAACAACGTATGAAAGATGTCATCGAATTTGATTAGATTTATTAACAAGCGTGACGCGCCACCATCGACCTATTTCACCATAGAAGGCCAATAAACTGAAAGGTTGACAAAAGATCTTCGGAAGTGTTATGTTATGTTGCATCAGGTGTACGAACCTAATTGTTCCTTCAAAACACTAATCCCTTTCGTTCGACGTGTGCCGCTTCAAAACAGGTGTGGAAGGGGAAAACACACACACACGACCTCTCTAATGAACCCAGAGATGTGTTTGAAAACCTTCCACAAACAATCTTCTTCCAAATGCCTACTTACACAGTCCGATTGGAAATCTAAATAAAATCGAACTATAAAATTCTTTTGATAAGGGTTTCGAAGAATCAACAAACACCTCATATCGTGTTTGAGCAGAAAACACCGGCAATACAAACAAGTCGACGACGACGGACGTTTATTTGTTTAATCTCGTTTTATCAACAAAATACAAAATATGTTATCGTTTACCAAGAAACTCACCTTCTGTGCCTTACAAGTCTGCGTTATCGGTTGCACGTCATGCGATTGATGAGTGTTTTCAGTCACACATTGAGTACAGGCTGGTCCCTTACAGTTCAAACAGAAGAGTGTAAATGGTTCCGAGTGCTCAGCGCAAAGGGATTCTCGTTGTTGGGCTGCTCCGGAGGGCTTTACGAGATTATGTTTGGCCAGTGGTCCTCGAGCTGGGTGGCACAATTCCCTGCATCCGTCGCAGTAACGTATCTCACATTGTTCGCAAACAAGAGAAGCTACTTTGGGGTCAGTTTCGCACATTTGACAGCGCAGGGCTTCCCGAGCGCAGAATCTATCGACTATGGACTCCATGGTTTTATATGGAGGCAGATTCCGTACTCCACTTTCGTCGAAAAAGGCGACTTTGCGGCAGTGTGGACAGATCAAATAATAAACAGCACCACCCGAGGGTGGAAAGAGTAGTGCTTGAAGATTAGGTGTTCCAACGTACGAACCTGGCCTGGATGTGCAACAAACAACCCCAGAGTCGGCTTCGCTAAAGATGCTAACCTTGTCGGCTTGGTCTTGGTCGGAGCTTTCTGTGGTTCCTGAACTAGACGTGCTGGCTGCCGAGGAAGTCGATGAGTGATGTGTGGAATTTGGATGATGGTGGCTATGATGATGCAAAGCGCTAGCTGCACAACCTGTTACCGCTGACTGCAGAGTACCATTAGCAGTGGCAGCAACCACTGCCGGGGTATAAGCAGCTTGTATGTCTAGTGCACAGGCCAGGCAAAGGGCATGGTAACACGGCAAGAGCACTGGATTGGCGAACAATTGCTTACATATCGGGCAGCGTAGTTCGTCCTCCATATTAAAGTTTGCACCGAAAGAGACCGGAAATGAGTTCTGTTCTAACGAAACGAACTTCGCAAGTACCTACTTTTTCGGTTATTTAATTTTTCTCATAGACTAACCAACACAATTACATTTTTTCACAATTATTCAAGTTATCCTTTTTATTGCAGCACCACTTTTTTTTCCGTTGGTCGTCTTCTTCTTTTATTTTTCACAGCGAAGTTCAATTGAGTTCACTACACTTTACAATTTTCTAATATGAAAAAACTAAAAAAAAAACTGCGAGCTAAGCACAATCACATCCCACTCCCTTTTTTCGCTTATTAAGGAAGAAGAGAAAAAAAAATTACTGTGTAGCCTTCTTCCAGAATATTATAACCTCGAAATCGATTTATTCTCAAACTGCGAAACGAGACTTGCGCTAACCCCTGTTGTACGGGACATAATTCTTCCTTCTTCAGGGTTCAGTAACACTCGCGGATATTATTTACAAAATATACAACAAAAGAAAAATCAGATTTATTTATTATTTTATGCTCAAAAAGTGCACGAAAAAATAACAATTTTGTGTTGTATAGAGCAGTAGAGTCTACCCTTAGCCAATCATCCCTTCTTCACATTGATGTTTCTGATGATAGAAAATTTATAATACACTTTTCATTCAGTAGATGAAAAAAAGAGGAAAGAAAAAACTGACGACGAAACCATCCGCACTACCATATCCCGTAAAAGTTATACTAAAACTGAAATGTATCTACTGCCGTTGAGTAAATGTATGGGTGATGAATGATATGATATGATGGATACTGGGCTGGCTATGGCTACAGTGATTCGAGTGCTATGCGCCGGTCGATACTTTTCCACCCTGACTGTGTTTGCGATACCAAGTCATACCGATTTCAACGGATATTGTGTGAACTGTGATGTGTGAAACGTTTTAGAAATGGAATGTTGAGGGAACATATTGTGCGGGCGCTTAGTGGTTGGTCAGACAAGTATGTTTATTGCTAATGAGACGTTGGTTGTAATTTTTTTTTTTTTTTTTAATTAAAGCAGCTTACAAGTCCGATATCAGAGAGAACTGATGTGAATTATCTAAGACAAGAGTGAGCATCAGTGAATCTTTGAATTTTTTGAAGAAAGCCAAAATTGAAATTTAAA
Organism: Melanostoma scalare; assembly: GCA_949752695.1. Classification (NCBI taxonomy): domain Eukaryota; kingdom Metazoa; phylum Arthropoda; class Insecta; order Diptera; family Syrphidae; genus Melanostoma; species Melanostoma scalare. Next base: position 31,036,476 of record OX456986.1, on the reverse strand, counting down.
ATGGATGCTGACAGTTAGTTGTTCTTTTGTGTTTAGTTTGTTTGCATTTTTTTCTGCGCATGTTTTTCCTACAGAGGAATTGTTCTTATCTCTTCTTGATCTTGAAGAGCGTTGTGATTTTTTTAAGATTAACTCTTTTCATGTTTTTTACTGTACAAAGCACAAAAAACATACTGGGGTTTTTTTTGATTTGATTTTGATGATTTTTTCCTCAAAGTTTAGTAAAAACTTTGGAACATTCCTCAATCTCCAGCAACGTTCTTATAGCAAGGCGGCTCACGGAAACTTTTTTTTTTCATCTTCTGAAAAATTGGGCATCTGGTGATTCAATTTTGATGTTTTCAATTTATGCGCGCACCAAGGTGTTCTGAATACCCTTATGATGTTAAGAAGCGCAGTCTTGGGGAAAAAAGGAGCGGATTGGGCATGAGACACAGACGAACCTTTATTTCGAATCCTTTTTAATCGTAAATTGGGGGAAAAGCATAGTCGGGTTAAGCATTACCTCATTCGGGTGGGGCGACTAAAATATGAATCTCTTTGCTTATCTGTGCGTCCAAGCTTGTGTTTAATGAAAGACTTAAGGCTCCGACCCATAGAACGCGGTGCGTGCGTGCGGCACCGCTTTCAACTGACAGCTCGATTAAATACACACGTTCTTATGAGAGGTGACCCATAAGCACCGCGAGCAACGCGCCGCACGCGCCGAGTAGCCAAACTTCTATTTTACCGCGGCTCTCACGCGGTGACAGAACCAATTTGAAATTTTCTCTCTGATGACATGCGCAGTAAGAACCAATTTGAAATTTTCTCTTCTGTTAACATGAGTGGCCTTGTTGAGTTGAGACACCGCAACGGATTCTATGGGTCACCCCTATCAGTTGCGTGCGGCAAAACCCACCGCATCAGTTGCCGCGCCGCTCCTACCGCGCGCAACGCGTTCTATGGGCCGGGGCCTTTAGTCGTTTCACTTTCCAGATGGTATCCCCGCCGTTATTCTGAAGAGGTGTTCTTCTACGCTGGCAAAACCACTGCGTAAACTTTTCCATCTTTCCTATTCTGCTGGGATTTTTCCGAGCAGATGGAAAACTGCATTTGTCCAGCCGGTCCCTAAAAAAGGTGAATCTTCCTCCCCTTCCACTTACCGTCCAATTGCACTAACATCCCTTCTTTCCAAGGTCATGGAAACGTTGATAAACCGTCAACTCATGAAATATCTTGAAAAACGAAAGCTTCTTAATGACCGTCAGTACGGCTTTCGTAGCAAACGGTCCACTGGTGATTTGATGGCTTATCTCACCGAAAAGTGGAACCAATCTCTACACTGTTTTGGAGAAAGTAAGATTATTGCGCTTGATATTTCTAAAGCATTTGAAAGAGTTTGGCATCAGGCTCTTTTATCGAAAATGCGTTCTTTTGGTATCGATGAGTCTCCTATTCGTTGGGTTGGAAATTACCTTTCCGACCGTTCAATACAAGTTGTGTTGGATGGCTTCAAGTCTGATACCCTCTTCATAAATGCTGGTGTGCCCCAGGGCTCCGTTTTGTCTCTGACTCTCTTCCTCATTTTTATAAATGATCTCTTGTCTGAAACTTCTAATCCTCTCAACTGTTTCAACTGTTTTGCTGACGACTCGACCCTCAGCTTTTCATATTCGTTTCCAAATTCACGTCCCTGCTCTTCGGATGTGGAACTGGAACAGTTGCGTATGATTAGCTCGTTGAATTCTGACCTTGACAGCATTGTTACATGGGGTCTTAAGAACCGAGTAGAATTCAATGCTTCGAAAACTCAATGCTGTCTCTTGTCGTTGAAGGTTAACATTACCCCATTGCCATTATCCATGAATGGTGCCTACATCCAACATCCAAGAAACCGAAAAGCTGTCAGTACTCGGTATGTGTGTAAACGATGATCTTCGTTGGAATGACCACATATTTGAAAATTTAGGCTTCTTGAGACGATGCAGGAAATTCTTCACCCCTTATAATCTGGCTACAATTTATACAGTCTTCATCCGCCCTAAACTGGAGTATAACTCCCATATCAGGTCAGGTGCTTCACTAACATCTTTGGGCCTACTTGATAGGGTACAAAACAGAGCGTTAAGATTGATAGGTGATAGTTCAATAGCAGAATCGATTGATTCTCTTGAACATCGTCGAAACGTTACCTGTCTCAGTCTCTTATATCGCTTTTTTCTACAAACAGTGCTCTAGTGAAATAGTCAGTTTTATTACCCCCCTTAAACAATTAAGCCGCAACACCCGCCTCGCCAGGAATGCTCACCAGTTTTACCTTGAGCCCAACTTCGGTCGTACAGTCAAGTATAGAGATTCATTTTTTAGTCGTACCACCCGAATGTGGAATGCTTTACCTGGCTCTGTATTTCCCCTGCATTACGATTCACAAAGGTTTAAAAGCAACGTGCAACGGTGTCTCCTTTTAAATCCCCTCCTATTTTCCTAAATACTCGCACTGTGATTTACAAAATTATAAGGGTATTCATAACCCCTTGATGTGCGCGTTAATTAGAAAAAAAAAAAGAAGGCGAGTGCAGTCTTTTGAAATTGTAACCTAATGGGCAAGGTTCAAAAAATTATGAGGTCTTAAGAAACCTAAGCCTTTTGCAGGATTTTCGGTGAACTCAATTCAATGGAGATCATCGCTTTCACACATTGCTTTTTTTTGATGACGGAAGTTTTAAAGATACGAACTTAAACACTCAGCCCAAATGCTGGTTTTTCTACAAGACAGAAAACCATCCTTTGTTATGGCTTTCTAGATGTTCTTAGAAAAGCCGCAACCATGATAAGGAACCTCAATTTCCAGCTCTCATCATGTCTGCACCGAGTAGTTGTTATTTGATTGGAGAATGAATGGTGGACATTCTCAGAGAAAGTGCTCCGTGGTGTTGTCATCTTTTTCATAAGATTTACAGCGTGCGGTATCACTTTAGTCTAACACGTTCAAATATTTGCGAAATTGCCCCGTGCCGTGGCAGGCCAGCAATCTTTCTGCAGTCTTTTTTGCTACGAGATAGCAAACATGTTACAACTTTCTTGTTAACATTAAAAATCATACGTTTAGTCTGTCTTCATTCTATCAAAGCATGCCATCAACGTTGTGTTCTTTACTGCGGTCCAATACTTAATAAATGCAATCTCACCGAGGACCCCGGCATACTAAGCGCTGGTTCAAGTCTAGAGGAAGCTGTCTGAGATTCTGCCTGTGCAAGTTCATCGTTTACCTAGTTTCTAGTTATGCTGTGATAGCTTGGAACCCAAACGAGACTCAAAGAATTAAGTCTTCCGACCACATTCAGAGAGATTTCTGAATGACTTTCGGTTCAGGAAGTGTCCTAGCCTACCCACCCAAAAGTTCCAAAGCAAAGTCATAAGTGAAATTATATATGCCCTTTGTTTTGTTAGAAATAGTTATTTACATCGTGACTTTCAAACAGAAGTGGTAAAAAACACGCTGTATCACTCAATTAGCGAATGCAAATTCATACAAAATCCAAAATGAAGAGCGTTTCTATCTACGGACGCAACAACTGGTATGTTGTAGAGTTTAGATAACAGCCCCACAGGGCACTAGAACGAGAATGGAACGGTAACGATGATTCCTATAAATTCTAAAACATAAAGAATGGAGGAAAACTCTCATCGCCTTTGCAAACTAGCGTCCGAGCCCATTAAGCGACATTGTGGCAAATGCCGCGTTCGAATGATCTTCCGAATGGCTGAATGATCCCAGAAGTAAAAAAACGAACAGAATAAGCTTACCGAGATGAATATACAATAGTTATAGTTTACAACAGTAAGTGCGGAAAATTCGTAGAAAACATTTCTGTAGACTGGTGAAACGCAATGATAAGCAAGATGATGGCTGTCTGCCTGACGGTTGTTCTGACTGAGACAAAAATGGGGGAAATTCAAGTCCACCGGCATTTCTAGCAGTCGTGATTATTAAATAAATAGGATGGCTTAACAGAGCGGGGATGCCTCTGAGCCTAATGAATTTCTCTCAACCATACCTTATTAGGTATTCGTATCGGTATCGGTATCGATTTTTTCCCTATTCCGAACAACTAATGGAGAAAGCGCTTTTCATGGCTTAGAATAACTTTCAAAGAAATTGTTAATTCCTTGCGAAAGGCAATACCCATGGAAAGATTTTGTTCCTGGATGTTTCTGAGATTTGAATCTGGAATCTCCCATGTAACAGTAACTATTATCCGGCGGCGGGCACCAGTCGTGATAGTTCGATATTAAAACTTGAGTCCAAAATAACTCTTGACCGAGTTTTCAAATCCACTGCAGATGACTTGCTAATAGCATACGCATATTCATTTTTAAAATTTGGTTCAACCAAAGTGTGCTTGTCGAATTGAATCTTTCCATCGTGTGCCCCATCAACTTCGAGATAATCTAGAAGCTGGAACTGCGGCAACTACTGAGGTCCAAGTATCCCAAAACGTCCCTTATAAAATCTTGTCGGCTACTCTGTATGAATCACCTAATGAACCTAATTGGCTCCCTCCTATCACAGAGATATTACCAAACTCAGATGTTCTGATACCTAAAACAAATCCATGGCCTTTTACGTTTTGATAAAGTTGGAGAAATAATAAAAAGTGTATAAAAATTTGCATTTAATGCATTCTTTGTTTAAAAATCATTGGAAGTTGCATGGACGAAGAGAATGATGAGACGAGACACATTCTTCGACTTCGATCACATTCTGCCCTCTAATAAGGGTGCAAAATGCATATAGGGGAATTTTTTGGGCTATCCAAAACGATATGACGACCATAGACATTCATTGTCTCCTTCGCAATTTTTGAAGTTCTAAGTGGTTGAGTTAGCGAGGTATTTTATCGCATCTTCTTATGAGTCTGTTGTTTTGGTGCATGTCAGCCACCCCAACCTATCCGAGATTAATCTAACTATTTTGCTTTTCATTCTTGGTGATGCTCCTAATTAAATGGCCAAACCAAAACTTCACATCTTTTCTAGCTTTTAAAACAAAGGAGCTGAGCGCAAAACTTCAATTTGAAAAGCTGTGTATATTTTTTCCCCTAAACGGGCTTTAAATCTTCTTCTTATTTTAAAGGCGCCGCAGGTAGCATAAAATCAATGTCTCCTTCCCACTAGTGACCCCTCTCTGAGGTCCGAAGCTCTCAAATTACAATGTCAGACTTATTTATTCAAATCAGGTTTTCGTTTTCGTGGAATAATTGTGAATAGTCAGTTAGGAGCGAAAGATGTAAAAGAAGAAAGTAAAGACACAAAACTGGCATTTTTCTTAAAGATTCTTATTTAAGTGAACTTAATCGTAATGACATAATAAATGTTATAAAAATAAATAGTGTAAATTGAGAAAATGTATAGTTCTTATAGTTTATTCTACCTCCAATATCTTGGGTTTTCTTAAATTCTTAATAACTTCATCGTAGAGCAACGTTTTCACATTCGATGCCCACAAAAAGTCCATATGATTGAATTCCTTGTGAGGAACCAAGTACTTTGACACCGGATTTCCCAAATCCTTAAACAATTCTTCAACATTATTTGGCTGAACTAGCAAGTCATTTAAAGAGTAATACAAATACACTGGAACTGTAACTTTGGACAAATTATATTTCGGCGGCAAGTGCTCTTTGTATAGTGCTAGATTTTTTGAAACACTGTAGCTGTATGGAGCGAATCGACTTGTTTTGATAATCTGTATGAAATGTTTTATTTGCTTAGCTGAAGCACCAGCAGGATAATGACCAAGAACAACTGGAAACATTCTCTGTTTTGATAGAAAAAGACATGTTAGTTTGAAGAACGATACTTTCGTTCCTAAACTTTACCTCGTTAAACTCGTCCTCATCTCGACCAGCAATGGAGAATATAGCTTCAATACAAGTTCTCTCCGTCTCTTTGGTTACACTGCATAGAAATCTGAACTCACCGGTAAACAACTCCCTAATAGTCCCACCGACCAAGCTCTGGAAAGATACGAGTATAATTTAACTATTTTGCCTGTAAGACTTTGCGCAATTTCACCTTTAAATACAAATCCATGACTTTGATATAAGGATGGTCTTCGGTATCGGAAAGATATGCTGCCGGAGCAAGAGCATGCATTGAAATAATCTTTCTGTTGTATTCAGGTCTCATTGAGCACAGTACAAAAAATGCAGTACATCCCTGCAATATATAAACGTCATTAACGTTTTCAAAAGTAATATAAGCGATAGTAGTAATACTTGTGAATGTCCAATATACTGCACTCGTCTGTACCTAGTGTTTATCAAAACATAGTCAATCATGGCCGGTAGATCGTACATACCAATCTCGTGCCAACTATAATCCCAAAATTTGGTTTCATCGGGATCAAGTGTGGTATGGTTGCGAGAATATCGATTGCCACGTGCATTACCAAGCCAAACGTCGTAATTGAGATCCGCAAGAAGGTAAGCTGGAAAGTAATTATAAGAAAAAATAAAATTGTTATTTCGTAAGACTTCGGATATCTTACCAGCCTTACTTAAGAATGATATTAGAGCAAAAATATGACTACCCCGTTGAAACTGTCCATTAATAAGCAATTTTAACGTTTGTCGTTTGTAAAATTTGTCAATTTTAAAATTTTGTGATTTTTCAGACCAAAAGGCAAAGGATTTCTCTTGCATTGCACATTTTTATTAACATAATATTTATATACAAAATTTAACAAAAATAAATAAATAAGCAAACAATAATAAAAAAAAAACTAAAGAAAAATAAAAGTTACAAGTTACATTTTGCGCATTATTCAATTACTTAAAGGAATTCTGTTTGCTCTAACTCTGGTTCTAACAAAAATTTAAGTACTTCAAGTGGAAGGGTGTTTTTCTTGTTTGGAATTAGTTTTCTTAAACTACTTATAAACGGAACAGATGTTACCGAAAGATTATGAAAGACATCTTCCATATTTTGCTGCCTTAAAAATTTTTTTGCAAAGCCTTCCTGAAAGCGCTTTATATCTTTGTTTTGGGATTATTGAGCTTCTTCGACGAGCTGCCCAATAAGAAGAATATCTTCAGAAATAATCTCAGGGCTATGTATTAGTATACAGGGTGTCCCGTAATTCGTTTTACATACTTTGGGATATGATTCTTGGTCATATTCTAAGAAAAAAATTGTTGTACAGTAAAGTCCGTTTCTCAAGTTTGACATCACTTTTTGACAATTTAAAAAAAGGCTAACTTTGGTGTACCCTGACCTGTGTTAAATTCGATATCTCTGTCAATACTGATGATAGAGACCTAATCTTAGACTCAATTTTTTGTAGAAATAACAACCTTTAAGACTGCATTTAAATTAGGCTTCCATAGGTTTAGGGTTGCCAGATTTTCAATTTTAAGTGGTGTTCAAATTTTCTTCCCAAAACAAAGTTTTGACTTTGAGGTCATTTTTTTGGAGAAAAGGCCTGATAAACATAGTTTCTTTATTTTTTACAGATGAACAAAACAATAATAAAGAAAAAACTCAGCAGTAAGTTAACTCAAAAACCCATACATTTTATGATACTTGGAAAAATACAAAATGGGAAAAATTTAAAAAAAAATAAAAAAAAGTTTTTGCTTTGAGATTTGTTTGAATAAAACAATAATATGATCACTTTTAGTAGTTTTTTTATGTATTTAATACAAATACAACTATAACAAGTGCTCAAAGTGCCCTCCTTCGTTTTGAATCCATGCCAGAGCCCGTTTTTGGATTTCATTGTGGATGTTTGCTTTAAATTTGGGGTATGAATGTTCAATAGGTAAATAAGTCGTATAAAAGAATAACAAAACAAATTTGTTCATTAGTTTGTCAAATTAAGTCACGATTGCAGTTTGATCAGAGAGTTTTTTTGAAATGCTTTCATTTACGAGAGAAGAATACGCAGACATTTTTTTTCTTATATGAGTTTTTAAATGGAAACTGAAGAAAAGCACAGCATAGGATACCAGGAACTTTATACTAACTGAAAATCTGGCAACCCTTGCCTATAGGAGTCAAATTTAAATACAGTTTCAAAGATTACAAGACTTCAAGTAAGACAAGAGTTATCGACAGCAAACACCCACAATGAAATCCAAAAACGGGCTCTGGCATGGATTCAAAACGAAGGATTGGGCTTTGAGCACTTGTTATGATTGTATTTGTATTAAATACATAAAAAATCTACTTAAAGTGATCATATTATTGTTTTATTCAAACAAACCTCAAAGCAAGACCTTTTTTTTATTTTTTTTTTAATTTTTCCCATTTCGTATTTTTCTTAGTATCATAAAATGTATGGGTTTTTGAGTTAACTTAATGCTGAGTTTTTTCTTTATTATTGTTTTGTTCATCTGTAAAAAATAAAGAAACTCTATGTTTATCAGGCCTTTTCTCCAAAAAAATGACCTCAAAGTCAAAACTTTGTTTTGGGAAGAAAATTTGAACACCACTTAAAATTGAAAATCTGGCAACCCTAAACCTATGGAAGCCTAAATTAAATACAGTCTTAAAGGTTGTTATTTCTACAAAAAATTGAGTCTAAAATTAGGTCTCTATCATCAGTATTGACAGAGATATCGAATTTAACACAGGTCAGGGTACACCAAAGTTAGCCTTTTTTTAAATTGTCAAAAAGTGATGTCAAACTTGAGAAACGGACTTTACTGTACAACAATTTTTTTCTTAGAATATGACCAAGAATCATATCCCAAAGTATGTAAAACGAATTACGGGACACCCTGTATAATGCACTGTAGTGGGCATATATTACCATGGGTATAGTTCCACAAACAAACTAGCGGTATCTATACAAAATTGACTGATGTGAATGGGAAATCCACTGGATATTGCGTGAAGGACTTGAAAAAATTAGGTTTTTTAAAACTTTTGAGGAGTCAACTTTTCCCTCTTCACGGAGTTGCATTTGTGCAGCATAGCTCAATTCTTTAGTGGAGTAATTCTGAAATAAAATTTCAGTGTTCCAGAAGCTCAAGAATAAAATATAAAACGTACGAACAGTTTAGAGAATTTAATGAGAATGAGATTAAAAAATATTTTCTACAAATAATAAAATACAAAGGTTGCTTAGATGTGAATTGATTATGAAAAACAAAGTGTTTAAATACAAAGTATTTTAACAAATTCGAACGCAAATCTTATGTTTTTCGTCTCGTTGATCTTTCACTTTGGTTCGAAAAATCAATTTGGGGTCGCCCTACCGGACAATGTGCTCGACAACAAAACATAATTTCCATTTGTAGCCAATTTATGTTTTGCCATAAGAGATTATTGTTGTTTCTTGATGCACTCAACCATTTTCTCTTATGTTTGAGGGCAAAATCAGTCAAAATTTTGTTTGTTTGCTCTGAAATCTCCATATTTATCTCATTTTTCAACGTTTCTGACAAAAACTTGATTTTTTCACTAATGTCTTGAGATGTGAAACTTCTTAAATAATCAGAAAGCTGAAATGAAACTTGATCGCGATCCTGGGTACAAAATAAAAAGCTCAAATTAAATTAAAGTCTAATTTAATTAAATTATTTCTAATTTTTAAACCTATCTATATATATAAAAATGAATTGATGTTCGTTAGTCTTGCTAAAACTGGAGAATGGCTGAACGGATTTATCTTATCGTGGTCTTGAAATGTTCGTGGAGGTCTAGGGAAGGTTTAAAAGGTAAGCTTATATAAAAAAAAAAAAGGAATTGAAATAAAGTAAAAGTAAGACTTTCTTTAATCTTAACTGTAATGAATAAAAAATTAAATCAAAACAATGATTTTGTTTTTTGTTTTGACAATGAGAAGTTAAAAAAAATAAATAACATATACTATGATTATTGGATTGTTTGTTTCTAAGAATTCTTCTAATTTAATTTTTGACTGGTATGGTAAGATCAAAGATATAAATTTTTTATATTTAAAGTGTAACTTTTTCTATAATCCAGGCAATTTTTCATATATTCCCTGGACTTCCACAAGTAATTCAAAATCTCACTAGCTGACCCGCCCAGCGTAGCTTTATATGTAGATAGAAAATCAAATGAGCGAAAAGAAACATCACGTGCTAACCGCACTGATGACCAGCGGGAGAGACATAACGAAAATAGTCACAAATACGATCTATAGTGAGTGGAAACGGAGTGAATATGTTAAGAATGCAACGACTTCGTGCCCATCAGACACAACAACTGTGAGCACGATAAAATGAAGTTGAGCGTAGTGCTTCTGTGATTCTGGAACTAGCAGCATTCTACTTTGATCTGAAAATAAATTACTGTAATTTTTTTTGACAATAAATCGCTGACTATAACTATTTATTCCTATTTCATAGCGCGATTTACATAACCTCAAAAGTACTCGGGAACGGGAATGGAAACGTTAACGAGAGCTAGGTGTTTGTATTGAAGAGCCACTTCTTCTTCTCTTCTTTCCATTTCCGGCGTTACGAGTAGTGATCTTGAAGCGATCACAACTCTCCCACTTTTCTGCTTCACACTAGTGATCCGCCTGTGGGGTACGCCGCGTTGACCTCAGAAAGCGTCGGCAAGCCTCCCGGTTTTGGATTGTTCCATGTCTGAGGCCAACCAAATGCTGCTGTTTTTGCATTTGCTTGTACCAGGAGTGTTTTGGCCTGCCTTTTCTTTTTCGTCGCGAATTTTAGTATTAGCGAGTATTGAAGAGCCACTAAAACTATTAATCGTATTTGAATGCAATTTGGAACACAAAAATGGCATAGAACCTGAGAAATAACATCTTGAGCTAGATTTCATTTTCATATTCTCTCGGGAACGGAAACATAACCGGGAACTTGAAAAATACTAGACTGATTCCAAAAATTCTTTCGCCGCTGGAGAGCTGCATTGCCTCTGAGTACCATGGACTATATTTTATCCCTAAATTCCCACAAGAACGAGATTGGGAACGGGAACGGAAATTCAAAAACCACTGGAACGATATCAGATTTTTGTCGCTATTACAATACGAAGTTATCCCCAAATAGCTTCAACAATATTTTATACCCATATTCCCACGAGGACGGGACAGGAAAAGAAAACATACGGGAACTTGGAGAGTTCTGAACCGATTACAAAAACTCTTTCACTGTAAGAATGCTTCATTATCCCTGAGTAATATAGACTATATTTCATCACCATTTTCTCACAGGAACGGGAACGGGAATTCAAAAACCACTGCTCTGATTTCAATAAGGTTTTCACTATAAAATACGGTGTTATTCTCAGGTTACATAGAATTTAATATTTCATCCCCATACGAGAACAAAATGAGGACTGGAACAAATCAGGAAACTAGGAAAATACGGGACCGATTCCAAAAATTCTGTCATCGTTAGAGTGCTCAAATGCCCCTGAGTAACATAGACTATATTTCATCTCTACTCTGCCACAAGAATGGAAACTTGGGCCTGAGCTACGCCGGGCGGGTCAGCTAGTTTATGATAATTGACACAAATTTCGAATGAACAATTATTAAATAGAATGTGTATCAGTATTTTTTTATTTTGCTAGCCGCTGTTAATTATTCGCCAGCTGCCATCGAGTGTGGTGAATTTCGTAGTCACGCAAAGCTGGCAGTAGTGGCTACTCGACTCGCCGCTGGCAACCAGTCGTGTGTGACCCGTGCTTAACTGGTTCTATCCTCAGATTTTTGTTTAGAAATAATTAAATAAATAGGGTGTCATAACACAGTTCGGAAAGCCTCGGGACTTCCGCATTTCACTCAGCCATGTCTTCAAAGGAATGGAGGGAACCTACAAAAGGCACTTTCATGACAGTGCAGTCTTAGAGGAATTGGTTATTGCGAAAAGTGATGCCCACAGAAAACACTTCGAGGCTTTTATAGGACAAACATAAAATTTGACATTAAATTTGGTCAAACATAAAATTTTACTATAGGAGACGTTGATACCTTATAGTAGAGCCACAGCAGCAGATTAGAACATAGCTCATGAAGTATAAAGAATCGACACCTGGGCTTCCAGTCTTTCTCGGATTGTATGACTATGGAGAAGTTGAGTTTGAAACTGAACACGGAAATAGTAAGAACACATTGAAGGACTCAAGCCCTTCTGAGCTGCCAATAATCGGAAAGTTATGTTTGAGGTTTGTATTCGAAATGTGGTGATTTTGATGGAAAGGACGGTGGCTGGCCAGTCTTGCTTCTTTTTTTGTAAAAACGTGAAGTACGAGTAGTCCCAGAATGAGGTTTAGAGGAAAGGTTGGTAAAGTGCGGTACTATTGGAAATCTAATTGGATGTTTCTGTGACTCGAGTATGGAACCTCAAAGGCTTGAAGCAACATTAATCATATCGTCGGTTTCAATGAAGAACCTTCTAAATGCAAAAAATATTCTTTTGCAGGAGACAATGAAAAACTTTCTTAAGGCAGGCGTTGCATTTTTTCAATAGCACTGATTTACCGACCTAATTCACATACAAACTAGTTTATCATGATGTGATCAGTAGATGGCGCGATACATCGTAAGACCATGTTTTTGCTTAAATTTGCAGTTACAAGATCCTGCACTGACGTCGACGATATGTCCCATTTGACGCACCATTTCTCTATTAACATTGAAGAACACCCAAGCCTTCGAGAGAAATTTCTTACACTCGTCCACATTTGACAAGCCTTTTTTAAAACCAAAAAGTTTCTCTACGAGAGGTCAACATATGCTTCAGTTATCCAGCAAAATTATAAGCAAAACTAAATACTACTACTCAGTCAGAGATACCTACCTCAATCTCGGAGCCATTATCTATGTCAGATATGGGGAAATTATACACTTTACGGAGTAGCCGTTACACATCAAGGAAACCCCAGTGGGTCATGCTAATGAATGTTATGCCTTTTTGTTCTTTTCCACTTCCTACTTATTTCGTGTCAAGACGATTTCTTTAGCCATGATTATGACATTTTTTATTATTTTTATTTTTTCATTTGAAAGCTGTAAGCTATAAAGGTATTCTTACTCCATAAAACCGACCTACCTTTGAAACTAGTGAACGATTTTGCGAAACGCGTATCTTTAGCAGTGTAAGCTTATCGAAGTTCTTTTCCTTACTGAACGAGGATTTCACTATTTTAGTGTTGGAAAAATATAATTTTGCAATATCATGACACTGCCGTCGTGTCGTTTCGTAATAAATTTTTGGGGGAGGGGCACTCTCATTCAACGAAACACTTGGTAAGATTTATTCGAAATTAAACTGAGTTTTATTATTATTTTGTTCATTCGTGTGGCTCCTGTCATTATCAATTCATAATATGAATTAAATGATAATTGTACACGAATATGAACGTTGGACATGTGTAAAGCACTATAAAGATGTAGCAAAAAATTTGAAGAGCTTAAAAAAACCGCAAACATGCGTTAGGAGGGATATTCGGGAAACTGGAAGTTTTGTAAGTTCTAATACCTCTTGTTGATGATTCTTACTATTAATTTAAAAACAGTGACTAAGACTTGGACGCTTTTATTTGTTTTCATCAGATTGTGTGTAACGAAATTTTTAGTGCATTAGTCTATGATAAATTGAAGCCTTAAAACATTGTCTTGCTGTCAAATTTTGCCTTTCGTTGATTGCCAGGCAGTCAGACAGAGAAAAATTTTTTGTATAGAAATTTCAAATAAAAATAGAATAAATTAACAAAGGGTGGTGAAAAAAGCAATGGAAGGACATTTTACGATCCTACAATTTTATATTGAATCCGAATGATTAAGGGAGCTTTTCATGGCAGTGTTTTACTCTCCGAAAGGAAGGAAAATATTTTTGGAAACATAATCCGAACCTGCAATTCAGGGTAATCGATTTTGCTGCGTGCATAAATTTTGTTGTTATAAGTACAGAGTACACCCTTCCCGCATGTCAAAATATCATAAAGGTACATGACATTCCCTAAATCAATGAACCGTCAACCAATTTGACCGTGTTGCGATCGGCGCAAGGCACTATTTGACTCGGACAACTACCTGATTGTAGCATTGTATAATGAGGTACTTGAACCAACCCTATGATATGACACCAGAAATCTACAATCGGAAGACATAACGCAGTACCTTTTTCAACAATGCCAAGAAGCCATCAGAACCGCAGCCTCTGAGGTCCTCATCAATGTGGTTTTAGAACAGAAAAATCCACAATAGAACAAATTTTCACACTGAAACAGAAAACAACTTCGATTTACACTATCTTTTTATCGATTATCAGGGCAGAGTGTAGGAAAAATGGGTCTGGTGGTCAATGAGGAAGAAAAACGAAGTACATGTATGCTGTCATTAAACAAGGACAGAGAAAATTGAAAAAAACGTTACAGTAGACAGAAACAACTTCGAGGTACCATATGACTTCATCGACTTAGGATCCGCTATTGATACGGAAAATACCATCAGTGCGGAAATTAAAAGGAAAATGACTTTGGCCAACCTCTGCTTCTTTGAGTTAAGAAGGCAATCGATACAAATAGTCCTTCTAGAAAGTCCTAGGTAATTCTTGGTTGTTTCGAAAGAAAAATACTCCAATTGATCTTTGGGCCCGTATCTGAAGACAATTTGTGGAGATGAATATTCAACAACGAACTGCATAAGCAACATGAGCATAGCTAGAAGAGCATACATCACAAGACGGCTGGGATATGTAGAACGGTTGGACATCAACCCTCTGGTTCGACGGGTTTTTGAAAGCACACCACAGGGAAGTTTCGGAACGGGAGACCTCATTTTAGGTGGTACAATCAAGTGGAAGAACACCTTAACAGACTTAGAGTCCAAAACTAGAAAGAGCTCACTCAAAATTGAAGTAATTGACGGAAAAAATGTTCGCCCCAGCAAAACACGATTGTATCGTCTTTAGCCCAGTTCACACTGTACAATTAGTTGGACAGACTTCGTTTGATGGAAGTTGGATGGTCTGATGTAGTTTTCGTTCACACCTATCAAGCTTGTCGTCCAACTTTATGTCACATACCCTTCCACTCCATCCAACTTCTAGATTTTCAAAATTTTTTGAAAACCATCCAACAAATTGGACAAGCGGTCGTATGAAGAGTTCACACTATCAAGCATTGGTTTGTCCAACCTAGGTTTGTCCAACTAATTGTACAGTGTGAACAGGGCTTTTGGGACCAGTGATAATATGGCGAATCGTTCAGGGTGAGTATTAACTCATTGCACTCATTTAAGTGGTACCTGTGGTGTGATGGATAGCATGTCCGCTGTTTCCGGAAATAAATAAAATTTTTAGGAGAAAAGATCAAAATGACCTTCAGGGTATTAAACTCCAAAGGATGACAGAGAACAAAAACTTACTTTTGTCAATAGGGATAGATCCGAATGAGGCCATCTTGGATGATGACCACTTTATAGTGGAAGATGCTCAGGAGAAGGTAGAGACGGTGGGTGCTGTTTTCGAGCGAGTATATAAGGTGAATGAGTGCATTCGCCCGAATTACGACCTTGAGAATAAAACCCTACGTTGGACACTTCTATCTTAGAGACGAGATCTCGCATTGGCGATCCGAGAATCCTGGTTTCATTAGGTTCAATGACGACCGACTTGCAAATGCAGTCATCGCCCAGCGAAACGGGGATAACACCCTGTTCGTTTCTAAGATGGACCTCTTGGACATCTTTCACAAAATAAAGAAAAAGAAGTCAGCAGGAGTCGACGGCATACCCAATGTTGTGCTACGAAACCTCCCTTCGGAAGCGGTGGACATATACACCACGTTGTTCAACAATGCGCTGAATAATGCATATTATCCAGTGCGTTGGAAGACGGCAGTGGTCCATCCTCTCCTTAAAAAAGGTAAGGATGGTTCCAATCCAGCAAATCTCCGGTCAATTAGTCTTCTTCCGAGTATCAGCAAAGTATTCGAGAAAGTTCTCAATAGAGCGCTGTTCACATGGGCTGAGGACAAACATATTATTCCAGAAAATCAGTTCGGTTTTAAGGCGGGCCATGATACCACACATGCCGCGTCTAAACTAGTATCAGATATTCAATGGAACAAAGCTCAAAATCAGTGTACGGGTGCATGTCTGGTTGACTTGGAGAAGGCTTTCGATACCGTTTGGTAAGACGGTCTTTTCTATAAGTTGATCAGATATGGCATGAGTAAACCACTGCTATATATTCTGAATGACATGCTTCATGGTAGAACGTTTGTTGTGAAAAGTTGCAATATAACTTCTACCAGAACTTTTAAAATACAGAACGGTCTGCAACAAGGAGCGGTGAATTCGCCTATTTTGTTTAGCATTTTCACCGGCGATCTAATTGGTTCCCTTTACCATGCTGCATGCTATAGCGTACGCCGACGACCTAATCGAATCCAAAGATCGAGGTCATCAGATTACTCTTGCAGCGTGACTTCGATAAGATTCAGCAATATTGCGATGACTGGAAACTGACTGGACTGGACTGGAAAATCAACTTCCAGAAATCGGAAACAATTGTGTTTAGAACCTCGTTGGCTCGGGCCTCAAGGGATACGAGAAAGAACTGGCGAAAGCTTGTGATCGTTGATCTACATGGCCACCCACTGCCAAACAAAGTAGTAGTCAAGTACCTCGGCCTCTGGCTAGATCAGTATCTATATTTTAACAAACATATGGATGAGGCTCTGGCCAGGGCTAGAGGAGCTTTTGGTCTGACAAGGCGACTGTTTCACAGCAGTCAACTTGATAGCAGAGTGAAGGTGATTTGCTACATGGCCCTCATAAGGCCGTTGATTGTCTATGGGTGCCCTGTGTGGTTCAATGTTACAGCGTCTTAGATGGAAAAGATTCGGGTGTTTGAGAGACAGTGTCTGCGTACCTGTCTTGGATTGCACAGAAAACCAGAGTCGGAGTACAGAAAATATTATCCTAATGGGGTCCTTTACAACGGGACTGAAATAAACAGAATCGACAACTTCATGATGAAACTGACTCGGGGTCACACTTCAAGGGCGATGTCTTCGAACAATGGCCTGATATTTGGGGCTTTCTACCCCAACATAGAATATATGGAGAGAACTCGTTTCAGTGGATTTGTCCCACCGGAGGCTTTCCTCTATTTTGACATGATAGGTTTGATTCAGGACAGATTGGCGGTTCCGCTAATCTACCACGTCTGCCGTAAGTCCGTGGAACGACGGCTCCTTTACAGCCGGGACGTCGCCGCAGTAGGCGGAAAAGTTGAAGAGCTCCTCCGGTACAGTAGGGCGATTTCTGATCGCGATCGACGGGACGTTATCAAAACGTCGAATATATTCTGGTGGTTGTCTGAGCAACATAGGGAAAATGTTATCGATAGCGAGTCGCCAATGGCTGGCTTACAAACGCTTAGTGTGTAAGACTTAGGGTATAGGGGGTAGGCACAGTGGCAACCAAAAAAAATTTTTTAAACATATAAAAAAAAAGTAAAAAATACAAAAATCAAAAAAAAATTGTAAAAAATTAATAAAACCAAAAAAAATTTAAAAACTAAATGCGGCATCGAAAATCAAAAAAAAAAAATAGAAAAAATCCAAAATAAATTATTAAACAAAAAAAAAAACCAAAAAATCATAAGAAAGCTACGGTGGCTGCTCTAGTTTTAAGTAGTTTTAATTAGTTGTAAGTAATTTTAAAAACCAAAAAATGTTGATCGATGAAACTAAGTTTTTTAAACTTTCTTAGTTATTAAAAATTAGTTCTAGGTTGAAATAGATATATTGTATCTTAAGGCCGAAAGGCATTAGAAATAAGTTATTGTGTATTCTCGATTAGCCGTTCGAAACCGGCAGAAAATTGTAGGTCCCCTCCATTCGCTCACAAGGCATGGTTGTGAGAAATGTGCTAGGCCCAGGGGCTCCTCGCTTTGTTGCGCCACCCTATTTTTTTTTTATTTACTCATTTAATATTTTCAATACAAAAACACCTTATCCGAAAAATATTTGAATGTCTATCCGCTGTAGTCACGAGGAGGTTGTTACTCCTCGTGACTACAGCGGATTCACTATGTATTCATAAATTATGATACAGAATGACTCAAACGCAGTTAATGTCTTCAGAATGAATACCAAAACGATTTATTGTCTCTTATCCACTTTTGGCCATCAACACAAGGCATTCCAAAGCCTTGGTGATGGGACCTTTATGTAAAGACGTATCTACATAATTTGCAATGCCTACCAAAATTGTCTACCCATGAAAACTTGAATTATATTTTATTTGAAATGTATAGTCACTTACCCAAGCTGACATTGGGTCCCATTATAACAAATCCAGCTGAACTATCAACCAGACCATGCTGCAGAAACACAGGTTGCCCTCCAGTGTTTCGTATCCTGTGCATCTTCAGAATATATCCATCCTCTGTTGTCACTTGATGCACTTCCGACTGATATTCATACTTCGCAATCAACTTATCCTTTTTTTTTATGAAGATAAAAGAATTTAATTTCCACACCACTTTTCTTACACGCATTCATTGGAAACATACGACTTTCAAAGACGAATCCTCCCTGATACTTTTCTTTGGAACTTTCTCTCCCGAATCGTCCTCCTCCAAACTGCCATCATAATCTTCTTCTTCAGCACTCAGCACACATGACAAACTTTTAACAATTAAAATTAATGCACATAGCGCATTCCGGCGACGTAATGATATTACTTTCATTGTGTCCAACAAGCAACTAATAAAAGATACCAACAAATTGCTTTACCACCGTGTGTTGAACGTTGAAGTCAGTCTCGTAGCGTCGATCGATTAAATTTGAATAAATTTAAAGACAAAAAAAAAAAGAACAAGTGAAATCCGACAAAATAAAAACTAAAAGTGAAAATTCGGTTAGAGCAGATGAACTCCAAAAGTTATGAGCTTGGTTGTCACCCATGATGGGCTAGAATTGACGTTGAACGACAGTTTTATACCATAATGCAGGCCACCAATAGTGTTGACAGAGATAACAAGGCGGGACAAAAAAATTACAATAATAAACAAAACGATTTTAAACACAACATAATCGTAATTTGTTTGGAAAAAAGTGTGAACGAATAGGGGATACCTGGGCAAAATGGTTGGCAGTTAATTTATGAAAGTAAATCTTTAGTGACTTAAATGGTAAATGGTTGTTTGGTCTGGTTAAAGAAAATTCGTCAAATTGCATTGCTTGACAAAAATTGAGTGTAGCGCGGCCCATTGTATTTAAATCTATAGTAACACCATGAACACTCGCGATGCTTGAGCCACCTACTTGCTCGATTAACGAACTTTGCGGTTATCTTTAAATTTATTTTGGTGGTGCACTTGGGTATTATAAATACAATGTAGGGTTCTACACTTCACTTTCTTTCCAATTCAAAAGAGAAGTCCTTTAATCGAGCAGGTAGGTGGCTATAGCATCGCGAGCGTTCATGGTGTTACTATATGTTTCATATACAATGGCGCGTCCAATAAACAATTGAAAACAGTTCTCCGTTCGTAGATCGAAAATGGGAATAAATTTTTAAATAAATAAATAAAAAGGGCGGTGCAACAGAGCGAAGTGCTAGTTCATTTCACTCAACTTTTTCTTGATAGGAATGGAGGAGACCTACAATGTATTTTAGACTCCAAACGACTAATCGAGAAAGCGCTTTTCTTGGCAATGGTAGTACAATCGGGGAACTTCCCAATTCCTCGCGGAAGTCGATAAGTAAATAAATGAATAGGGTGACGCATCGCATCGGAGCGTTGAGCCCCAGGACCTGACACAATTCCCACTACCATGCCTTGTGAGGGAATGCATTGGGCCTACAATTTTCTACTGATTGCTTTTTATGGCAATGAATTTTAGTATCGGAGGACTTGTGAATTCCTCGCGAAAGGCGATGCCGGTGGAAAAATATTTTTGGTGTCAGTTTACCTCCAGCGTAACAGACACGGGCCCCGCGAAAGGCGATATCTGTGGAAATACATGGGCTAGATTCCGTAGCATTTAAGGCGGTTATCGTCTATCGTCGATTGTATCGTTTCATGTAACCTCACTTTCAGTGACTGAAGGATAGTTCTTTACTATCGTTTTATAAATGTTGGCAATTTTTCCAAGTCTTTGAAGACATTTTTGTAGTACCTTGAGCTTCGAAACTCAAACTTCCACGTATCAGGAAGACATGCTAACCATTACGCTACGGGAACCACAAGTGATAGGTGAACTTGAAACTACCAAAATACAAAAATGGCTGCTTTAAATGATTCCAGCAAATCATTTTTCAAGGCATTACATTTTGATATACTCCGACTAGGGTTTGGTTGTCTGCCAAATATATCCCAAACAAGTTGAATAGAATAAGCTGATCAGTAAATGTTGGGCCGTTGGCTTCTGAAAAAATTTTGTTTAATGATCTTTACTATTTCCAATGCATGTAGTTCCACCCTAGACCAATGTGGAACTATCCCCATGCCATAAACATCTCGGGGAATTGTGTACCACCTGCCTTGGGACTGCAACACAAAGCTATACAAGTATATATAAATAATAAATATTTCCTTAACACAAAGCTACAAGCTTGCCTGCTCGACTACAAGTGCAATGGATATAATCCTACAAGTGGCTCTTTATTTTTAGACTTGTAGCTTTATATTACGGAGCCATTATCACGTATACGCTATTTCTTGTGACTTGCGTGGCGTGAACCAAATTTGACCTATTCGACGATGGCAATGAGGTGTACCCTTCGATATTTATTAGTCGAGAACGGAAGCCTTTGTAACCTTGCCCGGTTTCAGTCCAAAATATTTAAAATTTTTATACACTCACGGTTTTGAATGATTCTCTACATCGCATCAAGAAGCCTGTAACACAAACCTACAAGTACTTGCAATACAAGTGGATTATGATATTAGCAAAAAATTTCTTTAACCCAAAGCTGCTTGTTCTTCTACAAGTAAGTGGGCGTAATCCAGCCAGTGGCTCTTTGCTTTTAGCTTTTTGTTACAAGCTCCAGAGGTCGCTAACACAAAGCTACAAGTCTACAACTGAAGAACCACTTGTAGGATTATGCCCATTAAACTTGTAGAAGAGCAAGCAAACTTGTGGCTCTGTGATACACGAATTTCTTACACTTGTCATAATTCACTTGTTATACAAGTACTTACAGTTTCACGTTAGAGGCCTCAGGAGGCCATTCCTATTATCAACTGACTGCGTTGACTCTTTTGAACATAATATCTCTTCAAAGAACCAATGCTCCTGTTGCGTTTTACGTTTCCAAAATTGCTGATATAAAACATAACGGATTGACCAGTAGCGATTTTGTCTATGGCAGATCAAACACGACACATGATTTGCTATAAACACTGATTATTTGTTGACCATTCGAAGAAGAAAAAAAAAACTATTCACATGTTGATTTGCGCGATGAAAGTAAAACCACTTTAGAGCTATGATGTCATTTTATACTTCACTTACCAATCTGTCAGTAAAAACTACCGAACCAGAACCGTATTTCATTTTCTCGTTATTCGAAATAATTAAGAAAAACACTTGATTTAATTTTTTTAAAACGAGATAAGACATGTATTGCAACGTTTTATACAACATTGTTTCTTTTTTGCTCATCTAGTCTTTTTGTTAGTTTGTAGTTTGAGCTTCGCGAAGTTATTCACGGCGTAACTCGACATTTCAACAGAAAATGTGTTGCTAAGGCTCGTTAAATTGTTGCTACGAAAATACTTAAATAATTGGTGTTTAAGGGGAAAAGACGTACCTAGTCATTTCAATGAAATTGAGATTATTTGATAGATGATTCTTTGCCATTTTTATTTCATTAATTTACTGATGTGATTATCGGCCATTGCTCAGATGTAGTCAAGCCATAAGGTTCAATTTCCGATCACTTTTTTCATCATTTGGAGTCGTATATCGGCGTGTCGAATCTTGTTCTTCAAGTTGTCGTAATTATCTATGTCTTATAGGTGTAGGCCAGCGCTTTCGATTAAATTGCATGGTTTTAGAAGGAAACTCACTGGTCCAAAAAGCCAAATTATTCGCTGACCAAACGTTTCTTTCGAAAAATCAATTGTGTCACCCGTTGCGAGACATTTTGCGCCTTCTTATTGAAACCACTGCTCCCCAATTCAGGTACGAAAAAGTCATTGACTATTGCTGTCCAACGATCTCCATTAACTGTAACCCTCTGGACGGCAGGCCTAGCGCATTTCTCAAAACTATACCTTGGAAGGAGTGGAGGGAGCTATAATTATTTGCCGATTCCGAACGACTTAACGAAAAAACGCTTTTCATGGCAATGAAGTTACAATCGGAGGGCTTGCCAATTCCTATCGATGGACATTTGTGTCGAAAATATTAAAATGAACTGGGCAGTTCACGAACAGGACCATGTTTTTGGAGAAAAAAATTGTGCAATTTTCGTGCGTTGTCGAGGTGTCATTCGATTCATGATGAAATGACAGCCGAAGCTTAAGATAAATCACATGGTAGATGACAAAATGGCTGTCAATATTAAAACTGCTGCCAATAGTCTTATCAATTTCATTTAACCAGCGAGCTAACTCCCAATCTGACAATCTTATTGAAGTCCCAGGCTAGTACAATTTTGTCAATTAGCGTAGTATGGCGAAATCTCTTTTAATTGGACAATACGAAGTTTTTCGTCCATATAAGTGTTGACTCAAGGGAAAAAATTAAGGCGAAAAACACAAATTTTTCTAGGCGAGTTGAAAAATTTACATCACTCAATCGAAATTATACAAAATAAGCAACTAAAGCGGAACAATTAATAAGTTAAAAAATTTCCTTCCAATTAGGATTCGAAAATGAATAAAATGCGTGCAGTGCATTCCATACTAAACAAAAGTATTTGTTGTGATAAATTGTTTAATATTTTCAAGCCTGTTCCATACTCACCTAGGTGTGCATAACATTTTGAAATTCGGTTCAAGGTTAAAAGTTGCATTAGCTATAAATTTCATCACAATTACTGTTGTTTTGTTTATGCATCAACAACCTATGCAGGTTGCAGCATTCTTACCTCAAAAAATAATGAGTTCCTATCGTTTTATTTGATAATTGTTCAAGACTTCATGTTAACAATTATTATTACTGCACATCTACTCTCATTATTGACAGTTATTGTTTTTAAAATGTGGGTTGATTGTTCCATAATTTTTTATTATTTAAATTGTCTTACGAGACTTAGGTTTTTTTTGCTATGAATGAAAGAATCATTTGCGTGTAGCATGTAATAAATAAATTAATCAATTTGTGAGCTGTATCATTTATATTTCATTTTGTTGCGCCACCCTATTTACTTTTTTACTTTACACTTTTCTTAAAATAAAACAAATTTTCACCAAAAAACTAAATTACAAGAATTTGTTCAATTTGTATGAATATCCAACTGATAGACGTTTACGTGTAATTTTTTTTATAAGTTTGTTTCTTTTTCATTTTGATTACCAAATTTTCTTTGCAACGAAAGAATAGCAGCAGCGATAGCAGCCGAAGGTGTATTTCAAAAATTCTTTGCTTGTCCATTTAGATATTTTCAGCACAACGTTCGACAGTATTTTGAGAAAACAGTTTTAGGTTTTGCTATTCAGGTTCTAGCGGAATTGTGAACACTTGTGAGCTACAGTATTTTTTTTTTCTACAATTTTGTCAGCCTTGATCAAAAGTTTGTGAATTTTGTACTTGAGTTGGTGTAACAATAAGCTGGGTTAAGAAACTTGTAATCGAAATTACAAGTACATTTGTTTGTAAAAAAGCACTGGGGTCTGAAGCGTTATGGTGTAGAATTTCGTATTATACAATTGAATTTATACAATCGTTATACGTTTTCATAACACGAGACTACAAGTGAACAGGCAAATTCACACGGGTAATAGGTGGGGAACTTTGTTGCTATCTATTCTCTGTAACTTAGAGCTAATAAATAAATAAATAAATAAATAAGTAAATAGGGTGACGCAACCGAGCCAGGAGCCAGGCCTAGCGCATTTCTCACAACCATGTATTTGTGAGGGAATGGAGGGGACCTTCAATTTTCTGCCGGTTCCGAGCGGCTAATCGAGAAAGCACTTTTCATGACAATGAATTACTAACGGAGGACTTGCCAATTCCTAGCGAAAGGCGATACCCGTTTAGAAGCATTTTTGCCTCTGTTGGGATTCGAACTACGAACCTCTCAGGCAGACATGCTAATTACCACGTTTACCACTTAGAGCTACAAGTGTGCAGAAATGATGCATTTTTGATTCGTAGAGTTAATTATCATAGTACATAATTTAGGGCGGAATAAAACTAAGTTCTTCTTCCTGGGGCAGGTAACACAAAGCTACAAGTCTACAATTCAAGAGCCACTTGTAGGAATATGTCCATTATATTTGTAAGAAGATCATGCAAACTTGTAGTTTTGTGCTACAGAAGTTACTTACACTTGTCATAATTCACTTGTATTACAAGTACTTGAAGTTTTGTGTTACAGACCCCTGCTGTCTTACGAAGCATCGTCATCAACTATGTCTCATACTTTTTGTATGTTGTCCAATCGTAAGTGAGTACTGGACGCACAATTGTGTTAGGTCTTTCCTTCACATCAGACCGCTATTTTTCAGAGAAAATGACCTTGTTTTCTGGACACTTTATTCACCTTACGTTTACTCGATGGTTGATGTCGTCATCACGAGTTGCTTCACTATTGATCATAGATCCCAAGAATTTTAACTTTTCACACTTGGGAAACACATTTCCATTCAAATAAATGTCTAGAATGTGCATTTGTGGATCAGGAAATGGGCAGCATAAGTAGTCAACCCTTTTTGAATTAGGGTACCTATTTCTTTCTAAAAGTCTTACCCATATGTACTCCGCTTATAATGGCACCATTGTCAGTCAAGAATACTTGATGCTCGGTGTTTGGTATTCTACCTCGGAGCAGCTAGTCAAGAACTGTAAGAGGATACAACTCAAGTCAGATTACGTGGTTGTCGTTTGAAGGGCTTAAGAAGTCAACCAACTCATCGCGCGAATCCTATCTAAAGAATCACAACGTTTTCCCATAGGGATTCGTTGTGTTGACCGAAAAAAATCTGCATTGGTAAGCAGACAGCTATTATATTTTTCGCAGTCGCCTTCCCAATACTCGCGCAGTGTTCTTTAAAGTGGGAAACATATGTAAGTTTGATCAAAAGATACTTATCAAATTTTCCTGTGTCTTCCTTCTTTCTGTTCTTTGCAGGAAAGTTACTTCCTTCCATTGCTAAGGCAGATTACTTACCCCGATGTCTCCCCAATACAAATTTTATATATGTTATCTTGTCTGGCCCATCAACTTAGCCTCTTTTGGTGTTGTTAACTGATTCACTTAATTACCAATAAATATCACAATACTGTAATCACCAGTGCAGAATTGCGCCGTCATCCATAAGAAGCTGATCTTGAGCATCGTTAATGAACTTCAGCGATCGAATTTCCTGAAGATTTATAAGTGCTACCTCTTGAATGACTTGCATGTAGACAGACATTTCTTTCAGCTCGCAATACCGAATATTTTGGTTCAGTCTTATTGCAATCATTCATAATTCAAATTTTTCCCCGAAATTGTATTGCCTTTGTGAATACGTGAGAACATTAACCAAGTTTAAAGACTTGTAAATAGATTCTACAAGTTGAAATAAATTTAGCTTATCGCAACTGTGAAGTGTTTCTTTGAGTTACAGAAATAACTTACACTTATCAAGCTTACCTAATCTTACAAGCACCTGTGCACTTGTAATTGAGATATTATTAGTACTTGTAAAACCAGTGTTTCAACTTCCTGTAATACACAATTTCAATTCAAGAGGTACTTCAGTTAGTGTAATGGTCAATCCTACGAGTGGTAAGTGGTGTCATTGTCGCTTTACCGTACTCAAAGGACTTAAACTATTACTCAAAGTATAAAAAAAGTGTTACTTGAAACGTTGTAGATACGGTGTCAAAGACCAGAAATTTTTCCATTTCGATCTTAGATGGTAAAACATTTAGCCGACAGCCAAATGATTATGGCAAAAGCTATGTACATTGAGTTTTTGGTATAAAACTTCGCAACGTATTGCTATTTGATATTTGTTTTTGTTTAAGAGAGAGGGGTTCGCTTCTACCGTACGTTCTACAAAACCTTCTCTAAAGTAGAAAAACCTTCCGTCAAATTATCTTTTTTCATTAAAATGTTCTTTTTTGTTTTGTAATCAAGTTTTTCGTCAGATTTTTCATCATTTTTCAACCCAATATCTCTCATTCAATATCCAAAGGGGCTCGTTAACCAGTTTGGGTGTATCGTACGCATACAAGAAGTCCATATGGTTCCATAGAGGAGGCTCCATTTTATGTATTACCACTACGTTCGGTAATAGTTTACTCAGCCTTATCACATCTTCCGGTTCTGTCAAGTAATCATTACAACTATAATGCAATACAATTGGTGCGGTGACCTTATTCAATTCATAATCCGGAGGACTATTTTGGCCGTACTTCTTTCTATTATCACTCTCATAGTCAAACTGCCGAAACTTATCTGATTTTACAAGTTGTAGATAGTGAACGACCTGCTTCAAGGCCAATCCAGCTGGAAGATGACCCAATACCACCGGAAATTTTGTCTAAAATATGTAAATTTATTTTAGTTTTGATTTCGGTACTTGGAAAGATACAATACTTTACCTTGTTGAATTGTCTGGGATCTGGCCCAACAACCATGTAAAAAAAGTTGATGCAAAAATCCTCGACACCCTTTGCACTTAAGCACGTACCTTTGACCAGAGGATTGCCTCTGGGCAAAAATTCTACCATTGACTTTATTATCGGCAGCTGAAAGTTATCAACAAATTCATTGATTTAGTTATTGAATATAATTGGGGTGTGTTTCGGTTCACCTGTACACCGTTTTGGGCTACGGGCAGAAGTGGTGACCGAAGGTGTTTCATAAAAGCCACTGGTGCCAGAGCATGAGCCAAAATGATTTTATTGTTGTACTCAGGTCGCATAGAACACATCACAAATAGAGCCGTTGTGCCCTGGAAAGGAAAAGCATAGTCCTTTTACTTAAGAATGAAATAAAAAAAGGTTTTGATGATGCAAAGGTAGAACTTTAGTCGCAAATGTGCTTTTTTGTCGACTGGTGTCCGGAAAATTCCAGTTTGGAAGGAATCAACATAGCTTGTGATCCATGAATTGTCGTTGATCAGTTAAAAAAAAAAAAAAAAAAAAAAAAAAAAAAAAAAAAAAAAAAAAAAAAAAAAAAAAAAAAAAAATTATCGTTCAAAAAGCATCACTAGTTTTTATCGTTAAATAACTCTAAATAGCCTTCGTTAGCCGGGATATCTGTCGACTTTACTTCAGTAAAATAAATAGAGTGGCACAACAGAACGGGGAGCTTCAGAGCCTAGCGCATTTCTCACAGCCATGTCTTGTGAGGAATGGAAGGGACCTTCAATTTTTCGCTGATTCAGGGCGGCTAATCGGGAAAGCGATTTTCATGACAGTGAAATTGCTATGGAGATTCCTCGCGAATAGTGATACCGGTGAAAACAGGTTTTTGATTTTCTGTTGGGACTCGAACCTGGGGCCTGCAACACTAGTCGACAAGTCAAGAGCCATTTGTAGGATTATGCCCATTACACTTGTAGAAGATCAATCTAACTTGTAGATTTGTGTTACAGAAATTTCTTACACTTGTCATAATTTACTTGTATTACAAGTGCTTGTAGTTTTGTGTTGCATACCCCTGAAATCTTTGAATGGGCCTATAAATACTGTCGTAAAACAATTGGGTCTACATTGACGGTGATAAATACAACGGAATGTTGTGAATTCTTTCTGATTTGAGAGGTTATCGCTGCTAGCAACTCAAATTATAAAATTTTTGCGATGCCAAACCAAATCTTCTGAGGTAAGTTTGCCAAATATGAATGCTTCACTACACTGCATCTCATGTAAGACATTTTTTATCAACCTACCAGGAATATGTTGAAAAAACTTGAATTGGGTCCAAATAAAGTATCAAATTTGTGTTTTGTTGCACGAGAATTACCTGAGAGTGACCAGCGTAATATAGTTTTTCAAATCCTGTCGCCGCAAGTATGTAGTCGATCATGGCAGGAATATCATTGACACCAATTTCATGCCAACTGAAGTCCCAAAAAACCTTATCAGTATCTGGATTGAGAGTTGTGTGATTTCTTGAGTATCGATTTCCTTGTGCATTGCCCAACCAGACATCATATCCTTTATCGTAAAGGTAATATCCTAAAGAAGGGTAGTTAAACTCGACTCCACTTTCGGGATTATCAATCTCGTTACCTAAACTTATATTAGGCCCCATCAAAATATACCCAGCTGAACTGTCTGCGAGTCCATGTTGCAGGAGAATCGGCTTACCTCCAGGCCTTGGGATTCTATGTAATTGCAAAATGTAGTTATCCCTTGTAGTGGCAAAATGTACTTCAGCGGGGTATTTATATTTTCGAATGAGTTGATCCTATGCGATTAATTATGATTCACTAAGTATAAGTAACTGACTCCTTTTTATTAAAATTGAAAATGTGTTTACCGTGGTAAGTTCGGCATCTTCGACTACATCCGATACGGCGTCACTTAGAGTCAAAAGCAAAGCGACGTAAATTAAAATTTTCAGAACCGCAAATTTCATTATCTTAATTTACTCTTGAATATCCCACAATTAACCAAACAACGCTTTGAGCTCTGGATTGCAACTAAGCCATAACTTCATAAAATTATTGTTACTCTACGTTTTTGAATCCAAATGACATGAGAGTTCAAATTTTGAGTAGCTCACTTCGTTTCCTGATTGGATCTCGATAAAGCAAAAACTAATTGCTCGATTTTGGAACGATAGCTTAAAATTAAAAGTGGAGTTGTTTGGCCGTACCTAGGTAGTCATATTTATATAAATGATGCATTTAACCAACCATATCGAGAGAAGAGTCACTGGGTAGGAGTATATTTATAGATTTTCAATCTTGTTTTAAAAACTTTGTTTTGATTGGAACCCTATATCAACTTTTGAATCTTCAAAGAATTGATGTTAATATGACAAATGCAGATATACTTTAACTTGAGATTAGTTTAAATTGTGTTTTAATAATAAACAATTATATGTATGACTTTATATGTGTTTTTTTTATATAAAATTGCTTTGTTTTAACTATAACTCAGATGATATTTGAAAGTACCTTGTTTTTTGGTGTTGTATATACCAAATTATGATTCTTGAAAAAAAGCATTGAAAAACGCACTTTTTAGAAGGGGTGGTCAATTTGACTCTGTACAAGAAAAAATTTTAACTGAAAATTATTTGATTGTTTTCTAATAAGCGAAATCGTGGTACCCGTGACGTGATGGTAAGCACGTCTGCCCGTTGAACGAGAGGTTCGTGGTTCGAATCCCAACAGAAGCAAAAATGATTTCCCACGGGTATCGCCTTTTGTGAGGAACTGGCAAGTCGTCCGATAGTAAATTCATTGCCATGAATAGCGCTTCCTCAATTCGCCGTTCAGAATCGGCAGAAAATTACAGATCACCTTTATTTACCCGCAAGGCAATGGTTGTGAGAAATGTGCTAGCCCCCGGGTCTCCTCGCTCTGTTGCGCCACCCTATTTATTAATTTATTATGGTAACCAATGGACCGTTAATTGGTCTCAGTTTTTCTGTGCATTGTAATCAGTGGGGGAAAAATGAGTTAGGTAAAGCATTTCACATCAAGGTTGAGCGGCTAAGATATGAATCTCTTTGCTTTACTGGCTAATATATGAATATCTGTACTTTACTGCACGACGGGAATTGAGCTGAAGGAAGAACTGATGCGCATTCCTTGCGAGTCAGGTGTTGCGGTTAAATTGTTTGAGGAGAGGAATGTAACTGCCTAATTCACTAGAGCACTGTTTGTAAAGTTTGAAAAAAAAAAAACGGTATGAAAGAGAGAGAGAGAATTGAAACGTTACGACGATGTTCAAGAGAAATAATTGATTCTACAATCGAACTGTCACTGTTCAATTTTTATGCTTTTATTTTACTCTAGTTTGAGAAGTAAATTGTAGTAATTGGTGTGAAATTTTTTTTGCATAGTTTTAAGAAACCTAAGCGTTTTGCCGCTTTTTTGGTGACTTCACATATGTAGTCATTTCCACGAAGATTGTCGTTTACACACATACCAAATGCTGACAGTCTTACGGTTACAGTGATGAAAGCCCCAATCATGGGGAATGGAAGAGTAGGACGGTTACGATTCAACGACAGAAGGTAGCATTGGGTTTTCGAGGCATTTAATTCTAGAAGATTAATAATTCCGAATGAAACAATGCTGTTAAGGTCAGGAATCAGAATTTAATGAGTTATACGCAACCGTTCCCTTTCCACATCCGAAGAGCAGGGACGTGAATTTGGAAGCGAGTATGAGAAGCTGAGGGTTGATTCGTCAGCAAAACAGCTGAGAAAATTAGGAGTTTCAGACAAGAGATCGTTTATAAAAATAAGGAAGAGAGTCGGAGACAAAATGGACCCCTGGGGCACACCAGCGTTTATAAAGTGTGTATCTGACTTAACACAATCCATTGCAACTTGTATAGGATGGTCTAAAAGGTACTTTCTAATCCAACTAAGAAGAGCCTCATCGATATCAAAAGCACGCATTTTCGATTAAAGAGCTCGATGCCAAACTCTATGAAATGATTCTGAAATATCAAGCGCAATAATCTTACTTTCTCCAAAGTACCTTATCTAAGGATTAGTTCCACTATTCGGTGAGATATTCCATCAGTGGAACAGTGGATCGTTGCTACGAAAGCCGTACTGTCATTAAGATGCTTTCGTTCTTGAAGCAATTTCATGAGTTAACACTGTTTCAACATTGCCATGACCTTAGAAAAATGGGATGATGTGAGTATCTTCTGGGAAAGAGGCCTTATAGGAAAACTTTTTTTGAATCCTTGAATCACTTCAGGGTCTTATGACAGCGTATATAAGGAATAAATTACGTATGTCGGCCACCCAATGAAAACCACGCTACTGACTCACTTTTAAATATTGTTATTGTAATTTTCTCAGCATTGGTGTACTGTACATCCTCTTTACACTTGCCTGCCGCCAGTCGTGAGCATAATGATAATGTGTATGCCTCAACCTACCTTTCTTTTGCTGTTTGTAGTGAGAGTATGTATTTAATGTAGTGTTACCATTAAGACAATGCACTAAGAAAGTACGATTTTTTCTTTGGCTTCCTAGTGGAATTTTGAATTTGTTTGAAGCTATTGTGAACGGAAATTTAGTTTTTAATTTAATTGAATTTTTTTGTTTTGCTGACACATATCCAATTTCTGAGAACGGTGATGAATGACATCTCACGATCCTCATTAACACTGGACGCTACGACTGCAATAATCTGTAATAAATTGATGGTCTAATCTTATTGAAAGAAGCATTGCGTCTGAAATGTAAAAAAAAGAAAAAAATTTATTAATCTTTAGTTTTATCCTTCCAACAAAGTAAATTTGGTGCGAAGTTTGGTGATTACAGCAGGAATTGTTAATTCACCAGGTCGATTATGAAGACCATAATATGGTCGTCAAGCGATGTACATTTTTCTAAGAGCGAGTATACATAGCCCAGACGCGTGGGTTCGAATCCCGCTCTGGGATTCAACTTTTTTTTCAGCCTCCCAGTTTCATCTGGAAGCGCGCCGGCCTTGAGGTTATATGTGAAATTACTTACACCTTATTTTTCCATCTACTGCACCACAAAAAAAGGGAAGGCTGCTACCCTGGTAGTACAATGGACCGGAAATTAGGTCTAAGTGCTCCAAAATAGCATAAGCCTCCTCTTAAAAAAAAAAAAATAAAAATATATAGGGTTAATAGCAAATATGATATCTTTCCTGCAACGAAAATTCAAATTGAATTTAGTATAGTTTGTTTCTGACTCTTCTAAGCATCCAACCAAACCAACTAAAGTTCACTTGTTTTGCTGAATGATCGGGTAACGCATTAACATTTATATTTTTAGTAGCAGTAAAGTAATTCGTAATAATACCTACAAGTTGCTGGGCAAAATATTTCCCATCATATTAAAGTTTGTGAACTAAACACTAGGCTTAATTCATTTACCTCGTCTGGGCACGTTGCAAATAAACATAAGCCTTATACACTTCTCATTGAGTATAAAAGAATTACATTTATTATTTTGCTTTATGTAAAAAATATTTTCATATTTATAATTTATTTTTTTAATATTTAACTTTAAATATATAAAATATGTTTTTTTTTAAATTAATTAGAAAACCAGATACGAACTTACAAACTAAAATTGGCAGATTATTTAATTTTCTAACTTATATTGGCTAATCAAGGGTTTCAACTACGACTAATTTTAGGCACTTGGAATATACTTTTATCAATGAACCCCATTGTAAGGTTTTTTCTATACGACGACCACATGCTATTTGACTCTTGTGAAGCTTTTTGTTCCTTTTGCTCCTTTTGTTCCTTTTGTTGAACCCTCGTACGTGAGGATGTGCTAGTTTTTCTATCTATCGGATTTGCTGTTGAACTCCATCCCTCTCCACTTGGCTTCTTTAGTTCCTGTGTGATTTCTTTGGTTCCAGATCTCCCGAAATATGGCCAAGTAGCACCATTGGGATCTTGTGAATATGGTGTGGGAAAACTTACAATGTTATTGAAGTGTCCTTCAAATTTTCCCCATTCGTCGACTTCTTTCATCAAAGGACTATGACTCGTCGATGGTCTTTGAGACAGAGCACTAGCTTCTCTGTTTAGTTCTATTTCTGGCTAGTGCATACGGAGATGAACTTGCAGTTGTGATCAGAAAGAAGCCATTTATCAAGGGTTTGGCATTTTCACCAGCTTCCACTAAATAATTCGTTGGAGGACAAAATCCCAACAAGTATGAAATGTATGAACTACATGGCCATCCCCAGAAGCCTTTTGTGCTTCGAATTGATTCTGCAAAGTATGCAGGAGCCCTCTGGTGGCTACATGCGAATATATCTAAAAAAGAATTCAGAATTCGGAAATTGTATTTTATAAAAAAGTTCCTTCCGTCTTACTTCCTGTGCAACCGGGCTGGTATATTCCACCGTTCATGTAGAAGTCTAGATGGCCACACCTCTCAAGCTTTCCTTGAACGAAGGCATTGGAATGAATAACGTCCACGAATTCAGCATCTGAGGCATCCAACTTTTCCTCATTGGAAGAAGTAATGAAAAGTGGCAAAGCCGGGTCGAGACCTGTATGACAGAACAGTCAAATGTATAGAAAAGAAATTTAGATAGAAAAAGGACGTTAACCTGTTATCCTTGGAAGAGTAAATGATCCCAGATTTCTTGCTATGTAATTCGCTTGCTGGGCACCTAAAGAAAATCCTATAACGTGTATATTCGATGATCCCATATCCAAAATACGTCCCACCAACTGTGCGGAGCACTCTCCAGAATGTTTTGTATTGTGCAC
Organism: Melanostoma scalare; assembly: GCA_949752695.1. Taxonomy (NCBI): domain Eukaryota; kingdom Metazoa; phylum Arthropoda; class Insecta; order Diptera; family Syrphidae; genus Melanostoma; species Melanostoma scalare. The sequence continues at coordinate 31,002,936 of OX456986.1, read as the reverse complement.
TGAACTAATGTAACATGGCCCGGGTACTAGAGCACTCCAGTCCACATAAAATATATTGTATTTTCCTTTTTGGAGGTATTCTGCGGGTGAAATAAATGTTTTAAAAGCTTGATTGAGCTAAGACTGAGAAGGATGTTAACTACCGTCTTTCATTTCAATCAGCAAATCAAGAAACATGTTAGCATTGTATCCGTGAATAATTATTTAAGAAGAATGCATTGGATTGAAGAATGATTGGGTAATTTTTGAGTTTTCTAGACTATCGTCAATATATACTCTCTGGCGGTCCATCATGTTTTGTCTTGTATATATATAAAATTGGACATCGGCTGCTAAGAATCCATTTACAAGGCCCTATGCTTAATGTTTGCTCTGATTCGGATCCGTTTCTAACATTCTGAACAGGACCGCAAGTCGCACATTTGAAAAATGCTGTAGATATAAAATGATAATGAATATTACGTTGTTTGTTTTAAAAATTTGAATCGTGGCTCACTTATTCAGCTAGTCATTTTTAATTAAACATTTTCGAAGGAAGATTTTTTTAGTTTCGTCACAATGAAAATAGAATTTAAATGCTTTGAGTTGAAGAAATGAGGGCGAAGAAATGCTTAATTTTAGCCACATATTTTATGTGAAGCATGGAAAAGGATGACTTTTCGTGTGAGATAATTATAACCAGCTTTCAGTGAAGCAGTCTCAATCCATTGACTACTGGAATTTTGATTATATTTAATGGAGACCTGAATTTATTTTTTTTATCACAACCCTATTTTTCATGATTATGCAAGCTAAGTAAGTATAGCTATAATTGGAGTTAATGAGGTGGCTAATTTGAGAAACAAAGAATCTCAGGCAATGATTAGTGAGGTTTGAGTCGAGTCAAAATCATTGAAGTGCAAATATGTAAAAGTGAGTGGGCAAATAAAATTGGTCGGACTCGCACTTTGCTGCGAATTCTGTTATAGGAAAGATAAAGTTGTTAATTGCCGTGGAATCAACGATACCTTAAGAGGTTACATAGGTTTCATGATTTTAAAAATTGTTTATTTATTGCCCTAAATTTTCCAACTGATCCCAGTAATAGAATTAGGGATACATCCCTGTGGAGGCTCAACACACTATTCGTCTCTGAACGGTGTTATTGCTCAAGGATATTCTTTTTATAATATCTTGAGCGGGCTTATGTTATACATTGTTGAAGCCCTCTGCAATGGCTGCTAAAAAAAGCTGCTCTCCAATTGTGAGAGGCTTCCCCGACTTCGCTTTTAGCAGAGATATATTGTAGGACGCTCGCAAGCCATCAACGTTTTGCATAGGACCGTGATAAGTAGTCCTCCATTTTTGAAGGCTTCGTGGCATCGTTACTAAATACTTTTTCACATATGAGACACATCGGCAAGTAGTGTTTATTTGATGGAGATGAAATAAATCCAAGCTTTAGGTAGTCCGAACTGTACTGTCTACATTTTTTTTCGTGTTTGCGATCACACCGCCAATCTTAAGCAAAAAAGTTTAAAACTACTACTTATGATATCACAATTATACAATACTATGTAAATTTTTTTATACACATGTTTAAAATGTTACTTTTCATTTTTAGAATGACAAAAGTAACGCAACACTATCTTTGAAGTTTAAAATAAGAAAATATGTCGATTGAAAAACTTGTTGACCCCCAAATTCAGATTTCGTTTTTGTCGACCCCTGAGAAACCGATATCGACCACTTTGGGAAGAATCACTGGTCTAGAACATTAGTAGGTTTTCTTTAAAATTAAATGCTCTACAAAATTGTTCATTGCGGTGAAGTCGTAACTCACACCGGCGAAGTAGTACGAGTCACCAAACCCAATTTTTTCGTAAATTTCTTGTTTTTTGCCCCTATCTCGTAAATGACAATAGCTACAAAAGAAATGTTTGGACAAACTTGTAGGAAATTTAATTTTCTACACAAAAATTTCAAAAACCATCATGCTAACATCGATATTTATTGAGATATTGAGCTTTTAAGTTGAGGAAGTATGGAATTTTAGTACTGGCAATTTTGATTGACTAAAAAAAAAAAATATTTTTTCTCAAATTACTAATTACAAACTGCCAGCACTAATCGAGCACTAAATTCCCTATACATTGCTTTAACCTTGTACCGCGTTAATATAGGCGTACACTGCTTGCTTAATTACATGCTAGCAGTGTTCTCATTTTTCGCGAATCTATGAGAGCACCAAATTTAAGTTTTTGGGACTAAATTAGCACTAAGTACTAATTTTTGCTCTTTACTCTAAGTGATTCTGCTCACTTTGTCATGCTAGTTTTACAGACGTAATTTTATTGCCTTTGTGAATACGTTCGAACATGCACCAAGCTAAATTTTTAAAGACTTGTAAATAGATTCTACAAGTTGAGATAAATTCAACTTATAGCAACTGTGAAGTGTTTCTTTGAGCTACAGAACCAACTTACACTACTTATCAAGCTTACCTAACCTTACAAGCACCTGTGCACTTGTAATTGAGATATTATTAGTACTTGTAAAACCAGTGTTTCACCTTACTGTAATACAAAACTTCAATTCAAGAGGTACTTCAGTTAGTGTAATGGTCAATCCTACGAGTAGTAAGTGGTGTCATTGTCGCTTTAACGTACTCAAAGCACTCATACTATTACTGAAAGTACAAAAAAAGTGTTACTTAAAACGTTGTAGATACGGAGTTTAGAGACCACAAATTTACATTGAGTATTTGGTATAAAACTCCGCAACGTATTGCTATTTGGTATTTGTTTTTGTTTAAGAGAGAGGGGTTCGCTTCTACCGTACGTTCTACAGAACCTTCTCTAAAGTAGAAAAACCTTCCGTCAAATTATCTTTTTTCATTAAAATGTTCTTTTTTGTTTTGTAATCAAGTTTTTCGTCAGATTTTTCATCATTTTTCAACCCAATATCTCTCATTCAATATCCAAAGTGGCTCGTTAATTATTTTGGGTGTATCGTACGCATACAAGAAGTCCATATGGTTCCATAGAGGAGGCTCCATTTTATGTATTACAACTACGTTCGGTAATAATTTGCTCAGCCTTTTCACATCTTCAGGTGCTGTCAAGTAATCATTACTACCATAATGCAGTGCAATTGGTGCGGTGACCTTATTCAATTCATAATCCGAAGGACTATTTTGGCCGTACTTCTTTCTATTATCACTCTCATAGTCAAACTGCCGAAACTTATCTGATTTTACAAGTTGTAGATAATGAACGACCTGCTTCAAGGCCAATCCAGCTGGAAGATACTCAAGAATACCGGAATTTTTGTCTAAAATATGTAAATTTATTTTAGTTTTTGTTTCGGCACTTGTAAAACTACAATACTTTACCTTGTTGAATTGTCTGGGATCTGGCCCAACAACCATATAAACAAAGTACATGCAAAAATCCTCGACACCCTTTGCAATTGAGCACGCTTTGGCGGTTTCTACCAGGGGATGGCCTCTGGGTAGAAATTCTACCATTGACAATATTATTGGCAACTGTAAGTTATCAATCAATTCATTGATTAAGTAATTGAAAATAATATGGGCGTGTTTCGGTTCACATTTATACCGTTCAGGGCGACGGGCAGAAGTGGTGACCGAACGTGCTTCAGAAAAGCCACTGGTACCAGAGCATGAGCCAGAATGATTTTATTGTTGTACTCAGGTCGCATAGAACACATCACAAATAGAGCCGTTGTGCCCTGGAAAAGAAAAGCATAGCCAACCACAATATTGAGCTTTGTTTTATGCAAAAGTAGAATTTGAGTTGCAGGAATTTAGTAGCAAATGTGCTTTTTTTTGTGGATTGGTGTCCGGAAGAATGTTCCAGTTTGGAAGGAATCAACAGAGATTGTAATCCATAAATTGTCGTTAGTTAGTTTTTTTTTTACAAAAAGACACCAAAATCTATCAAAAAACATCACTAGTTTTTATCGTTAATAAAGTCTGTATAGCCTTCGTTAGCCGAGATATCTGTCGACTTTACTTGAGTAAAATAAATAGAGCGCATTTCTCACAAACGTACAATAAGGTTCATTTATGGGACCTTCAATTTGTCGTTGATTCCGAACGGCTAATCTAGGAAGCCCTTTTCATGACAGTGAAATTACTATGCCAATTCCTCGCGAATGGTGATACCGGTGAAAACACGTTTTTAGTTTTCTGTTGTAACACAAACCTGGGACCTGTAACAAAAAGCTGCAAGTCTGTGGGCCATGAGCTACCTGTAGGATTATGTCCATTACACTTGTAGACGACCAATTAAACTTGTAGCTTTGTGTTGCTGAAATTTTTTACACTTGTCATAATTCACTTGTATTGCAAGTACATGTAGTTTTGTGCTACAGACCAATAGAATCTTTAAATGGGTCTATAAATATTGGCATAGGAATACACAACACAATTGGGACATTGACAGCGATATGTAAACATCCTAATGCTATGAATTCTTTCTGATTTGAGAGGTTATCGCAGCTAGCAACTCAAATTATAAAATTTTTGCGATGCCAAACCAAATCTTCTGAGGTAAGTTTGCCAAATATGAATGCTTCACTACACTGCATCTCATGTAAGACATTTTTTATCAACCTACCAGGAATATGTTGAAAAAACTTGAATTGGGTCCAAATAAAGTATCAAATTTGTGTTTTGTTGCACGAGAATTACCTGAGAGTGACCAGCGTAATATAGTTTTTCAAATCCTGTCGCCGCAAGTATGTAGTCGATCATGGCAGGAATATCATTGACACCAATTTCATGCCAACTGAAGTCCCAAAAAACCTTATCAGTATCTGGATTGAGAGTTGTGTGATTTCTTGAGTATCGATTTCCTTGTGCATTGCCCAACCAGACATCATATCCTTTATCGTAAAGGTAATATCCTAAAGAAGGGTAGTTAAACTCGACTCCACTTTCGGGATTATCAATCTCGTTACCTAAACTTATATTAGGCCCCATCAAAATATACCCAGCTGAACTGTCTGCGAGTCCATGTTGCAGGAGAATCGGCTTACCTCCAGGCCTTGGGATTCTATGTAATTGCAAAATGTAGTTATCCCTTGTAGTGGCAAAATGTACTTCAGCGGGGTATTTATATTTTCGAATGAGTTGATCCTATGCGAAGAATTTTGATTCGCTAGCTTCTTTTTATTAAAATTGAAAATGTGTTTACCGTGGTAAGTTCGGCATCTTCGACTACATCCGATACGGCGTCACTTAGAGTCAAAAGCAAAGCGACGTAAATTAAAATTTTCAGAACCGCAAATTTCATTATCTTAATTTACTCTTGAATATCCCACAATTAACCAAACAACGCTTTGAGCTCTGGATTGCAACTGAGCCATCACTTCATAAAATTATTGTTATTCTACGTTTTTGAATCCAAATGACATGAGAGTTTACATTTTGAGTAGCTCACTTCGTTTCCTGATTGGATCTCGATAAAGCAAAAACTAACTACCCGATTTTGGAACGATAACTTAAAATTAAAAATAGAGCTGTTTGGACGTACCTAGGTAGTCATCTTCTTAAATATAAAAATGAATCGCAAAATGTGTTGGTAGGCGCATAACTCAACAACGCCTGGACCAATTTGGCCAATTCTTTTTTTGTTGTGTTTGTTATTGTCAGAAGAAGGTTCTTATGAAAAAAAAATTGCACGGATATTCCCACTGGAACGGGTTTGGGAACGGAAACTTAGAAACTACTGGTCAGATCTCTAAAGTTCTTTCAGTATTAATGGTGCTACATTATCCCACTCCATCAGTGACTTATACTCATGCTTATTTTAACATTTTATTCGATAGAAAGTTAGTTAAATTTGAAAGAAGTGCATTTTGAGACTCGAACGATTTGAAATTTGACATGTTTAACATTCGAGTCATTCGAGTCTCAAAATGCACTTCTTTCGAATTCGACTAACTATCTTTCGAATAGAATGTCAAAATAAGCATTATTTCATCCGTATAATCCGACAGGAACGGAAACGGGAACCTTAAAGTTACTTGACTGAATTGAAAAATGCTTTCAACTCTAGGATGTTACATTATCCCTCAGTGACATAGCCTTATATTTCATTCACATATTTCCACGGGAACGGAAGATTCCCACAGGAACGGGGTTGTGAACGGAAATCTAGAAGCTACTGGGCAGGTTTCAAAAATGCTTTCAGCACTGGGATGCCACAAAATCCCTCAGTAACTTATCGTATATTTCATCCCTATAATCCCACTGGAACAGAAACAGGAACGAGAACGGAAACCTTTAAGCAACTTGACCGATTTCAAAAAATCTTTCAACTCTAGGATGTTACATTCCTCAGTGACATAGACTTATATTGCATTCACATATATCCACGGGAACGGAAGACTACCACCACAGGAACGGAAGACTACCACAGGAACGGGGTTGGGAACGGAAACTTAGAAACTACTGGACAGATTTAAAAAATTCTTTTGGCATTGGGATGCCACATAATCCCTTTCAGCATTAGGATGCTACATAATCCCAAAGTAAAAACGATTACTTTTTATCTCCAAATTCCCACTTAAGCGGAAGAACGAGAACGGGAACCTTAAAACTACAGACCCATACAACGCCGGGCGGCTCAGCTAGTATTTATATAAATGATGCATTTAACCAATCATATCGAGAGAAGAGTCACTGGGTAGGAGTATATTTATAGATTTTCAATCTTATTTTAAAAACTTTATTTTGATTATAACCCTATATCAACTTTTGAATCTTCAAATAATTGATGTTAATATGACAAATACAGATATACTTTAGCGTGTTATTAAATTGTTTTTTAATAACAAGAGATTATGTATGACTTTGTATGTGTTTTTTTTTATATAAAATGGCTTTGTAAGTATATTCCTAGGACTATTACTCACAGCATATTTGAAACTGTCTTGTTTTGCGGGGTTTTAAGCCATGATTCTTGAAAAGAAGCATTGAAAAACGTACATTTAAGAGGGGGTGGTGGTTAACTTGAATCCCTACAAGAAAAATTTTAACCGAAAATTATTCGATTGTTTCCTACTAAGCGAACATCCGATTGTCTCCCAAACAACACGCAGACATTCTAACCTTCGTGGAACCCGTGGCGTGATTGGTGATGGTTACCACATTCAGGCGATCATCAAATCACTGGCATCAAATTCCTTCAACTCTAGTTAAGGGCACTGCCGATCATCTCTCAGGGAGATGTCAGAGCAGTTTAACATTAACCAGTGCTGGGTGCCGGGGAATAGAGACAATCCAAGATACTGTGAAGCAGATGAATTTACCAGAAACGGAGCAATTCTGTCCTTCTCACCGATAACGGAGAGTATAGGGTACACCATTCGCTACATACAATCTTTTTCTCAAGCAGGACGCATACAAAAAAACTAATCTGAGATGGCCAAGCAGTTTAACGTGGAAAGCGGGGAACACACGATACACGTATTCCCCGCTTAACGCAACGAAACAGATCTGACCCAAGCTAGATCTTAAGTGGTCGAAGGGCTTGATCTTACTCAACAGAAAACACATTAGTACGACGATAGATGTCATTACAGCACACTGTCTTATTGGAAGACATGCCGCAAGGCTAGGAGTTGTCTCATAAGATTTTTGTAGAAGCTGTATGGATGAAGGAGGAGGAGACTGTTGTGTATACAATCATCCAAACCATACAAGCCCTGTGGATGCAATCATCCATTCAATTTGTTGTGCAAACAAACCAAATCATTTTCCGATAATCTGAAACCACTTGTGCATGCTGATATACAAATGACATAATAATGAATGAGCGCATGCACATAGTGAGTCAAAGAAGAGTATAGTAAATTTTGTATGTGACCCATTGAGCACATTGGACTGAGGGATCCTGTTCCACTAGAATGGATCGATGAATGAGTCCATTCTATGCAAGTGAGAAATTGAGACCCAAAGTGCATATGAGTTCAATTGAGTCATAAAAAAATTGTATTGAATAAAATTGAATGGATTGAAAGCAGTATAAAAGGGGATGCATTTGTAAAATAAAGATAAGTTTTAACATTGACATCATACGTTTGAGTTTTCACTTCAATCGGCTGGCGAGCTCAGTTAATACGTAAATCGTGCACTCACTCGGGGATACAGTCGGCTGGAGAGCTAAGAGAACACTCAACCATAGGGAAAATTCAGAAATCCAACATAACAAGACTATTAATCCCTGTTCATGTCCCGCTTTATCTCACAAACGTAGGATTCACCTAGGTTCGTGTTTCTTTAACGACCCTAGTGATCTTACTCACATCAACACCTTGGGTTTCTCCCGCTTCATTGTAAGCTCAAAATGGTTAAATTAGGATGAGGATACATTAGATCCACTTTGGTACCACAATGGGCTCAACGGGTGTAAGTGTGTCAGCCGAGCTGACAGGCAAGTTCGATAGTTGATGTTGACACATACTTTTTATTTCTTAGAGTGTGACAATTGGTATTTCAACTTCATCTACTTTCTCAATAAACTGTAAGTTGTTATCAGATGAGTTTGCTGGGAATGGTTTAGAAACATTCGCAAGATGTTCTGCAAACAGGTTAGCTTTTTCTTTCGGGTTTCCGATCTATTTCCCGTCTTGTGATTTTAACGGCGGGTTTTGTAACTGCGGTCTTTACAGGCGCTTAGCTGCTTTCCAGAGCGAATAATCGGTTGAAGCATCAGTCGTTTAGCTTTTCAGGAATCTTCTTAATGGATCAAATCGTAGATTTGACTTTTAAGTTCGTTGCTTAGATGGTTAAACGTTATTTTGTCGTCTGGAATTCTAGTATTCTGCCGTTTTCTTTGAGGTCTTTCTATTGTCTATTATCATCTCTTATCTCTTATTTCCGACAGGGTATTTTGTTTCAGTTTGTCTCCTATTCGAATATAAGTTCGTGTACTTTCTTCTGCAGCTTGTTGAACATTGGCAATGAATTGTTCTACTTCATGGTCGTGATTTGCTCTTTTATTTCCATGTTCTCATATATAACAGCAGTAATTCCTTCAAGTCGTTGTGGCAAAATGAACCTCCTACTTAAATTTGTGAATTAAGAACTTGGCTTAATTCATTTACCTCGTCTGGGCACGTTGCAAATAAACATAAGCCTCATACACTTTCGAGTATAAATGAATTACGTTTATTATTTTGCTTTATGTAAAAAATAATTTCATATTTATAATTTATTTTTTTAATATTTAACTTTAAATATATAAAATATGTTTTTTTTTAAATTAATTAGAAAACCAGATACGAACTTACAAACTAAAATTGGCAGATTATTTAATTTTCTAACTTATATTGGCTAATCAAGGGTTTCAACTACGACTAATTTTAGGCACTTGGAATATACTTTTATCAATGAACCCCATTGTAAGGTTTTTTCTATACGACGACCACATGCTATTTGGCTCTTGGGAAGCTTTTTGTTCCTTTTGCTCCTTTTGTTCCTTTTGTTGAACCCTCGTACGTGAGGGTGTGGTAGTTTTTCTATCTATCGGACTTGCTGTTGAACTCCATCCCTCTCCACTTGGCTTCTTTAGTTCCTGTGTGATTTCTTTGGTTCCAGATCTCCCGAAATATGGCCAAGTAGCACCATTGGGATCTTGTGAATATGGTGTGGGAAAACTCACAATGTTATTGAAGTGTCCTTCTAATTTTCCCCATTCGTCGACTTCTTTCATCAAAGGACTATGACGCGTCGATGGTCTTTGAGACAGAGCACTAGCTTCTCTGTTCAGTTCTATTTCTGGCAAGTCTGTCCATTTCCCTAGTGCATACGGAGATGAACTAGCAGTTGTGATCAGAAAAAAGCCATTTATCAAGGGTTTGGCATTTTCACCAGCTTCCACTAAATAATTCGTTGGAGGACAAAATCCCAACAAGTATGAAATGTATGAACTACATGGCCATCCCCAGAAGCCTTTTGTGCTTCGAATCGATTCTGCAAAGTATGCAGGAGCCCTCTGGTGGCTACATGCGAATATATCTACAAAGAAATTCAGAATTCGGAAATTGTATTTATAAAAAAGTTGATTCCTTCTTACTTCCCGTGCAACCGGGCTGGTATATTCCACCGTTCATGTAGAAGTCTAGATGGCCACACCTCTCAAGCTTTCCTTGAACGAAGGCATTGGAATGAATAACGTCCACAAATTCAGCATCGGACGCATCCAATTTTTCGTCATTGGAAGAAGTAATGAAAAGTGGCAAAGCCGGGTCGAGTCCTGTATGACAGAAATGTATAGAAAAGAAGTTCAGATAGAAAAAAGCGTTTACCTGTTATCCTTGGAAGAGTAAATGATCCCAGATTTCTTGCTATGTAATTAGCTTGCTGGGCACCTAAAGAAAATCCTATAACGTGTATATCCGATGATCCCATATCCAAAATACGTCCCACCAACTGTGCGGAGCACTCTCCAGTATGTTTTGTATTGTGCACTGAACTAATGTAACATGGCCCGGGTACTAGAGCACTCCAGTCCACGTAAAATATATTGTATTCTCCTTTTTGAAGATATTCTGAGGGTGAGATAAATGTTTTAAAGGCTTATTTGAGCTTAGACTGAGAAGGAAGTTAACTACCATCTTTCATTTCAATCAGAAAATCAAGAAACATGTTGGCATTGTATCCGTGAATAATTATTTTAGTTGGATGCATTGGATTGAAAAATGATTGGGTAATGTTTGAGTTTTCAAGACTATCGTCAATATATACTCTCTGGCGGTCCATCATGTTTTGTCTTGTGTATAAATAAAATTGGACATCGTCGTCTGGGCATCGTCTGCTAAGAATCCATTTGCATGGCCCTATGCTTAATGTTTGCTCAGAATCGGATCCATTTCTAACATTCTGAAGAGGGCCGCAAGTCGCACATTTGAAGAATGCTGTAAATATAAAATGATAAAAGATATTACGTTGTTTGTTCTATTTAAAAAATTTGAATCTTGTGCCACTTATTGAGATGGTCATTTTGAAATGATATTAAACATTTTCGAAGGAAGATTGTTTTTTGTTTTGTCATAGTGAAAAGAGAACTTAAATGTTTTGAGTTAAAAGAATAAATCAAAAAGTCCTAAACGATACTTTGTGTGAAGACTGGAAAAGAATTTTTCCGCTTTGCAACTCTGCCGCTTGGTTAGGAAAAGATGACTTATGTATTTCAACTGAGTCAGTTAGAACTTAGAACCAGTTCAGTGTTGTAGTCAACAAATTAACTACAGGGGTTTTGATTAATTTTAATGTAGATAAAGAAACTAATTTATTTTGTGGTAGGCTAATTCTTCTCCATCTTGCTAACTAAAATATGTATAGCTAAGATTGAAGTTATTGAAATGACTGATTTTAAAAGAAGAGTCTTAGGCAATGATTACTGAGGATTGAGACAAAACCATTTAATATGCAAAAATGAGTGGAAAATAAAATAGATAGGCTACTAGTTTTTTGTGGCGAAAAGTGTTAAGGAAAGATGAAGTTGTTTACTGCCGTGCAATCAACGAAATAAACGATGCTTTAAGAGACTACAATATTTCTAGAATATTGCCCGAAATCCGAGTAATAATTCGGAGATACAGCCCTGAGAAGAAGCTCTAGACTTCAAACACGTTTTTCTCGAAACTGTGTTTTTAAAACGGTTGTTCAGATTTCTGAAGAACTACTCAACGCTGATCTTGATGAAATTTATCTGCAAAACACAATCCGTAAGGACTTGGGCGAAGTTTCTTTTTATTTCAATTATTACCATTCTCATTCTAAAATATACTGCCAAAAACCAATTTTCACTTTTTATTTATTTTCCTTCGCCCAAGGTCTGGTTTGTGGTCTTTAATAAAATGCGTTTTTTTTTGGTTTACTTTAGATGACAGATGATCCTGCAAAAGTTCTGCTGTCAACGCGGACGCACCTTTTTTCGAGTGGTTTTCGTAAATGATGTCACAGTGGTCGGATAATTCTCATTGAATCATCATTGTACTGATTAGTTTAATTGAAATGAGAGAAAATGTGAAGCCCAAGGCACTGTTCCTTAACAGACCTCCAAGTACTTATCGAAAGAAATTGCTGCGCTCTCGATTCTGAAAACGTGATAGGAAGACGAAACTCTATTATTGGTTTTCCAAATTAATAAAGTGCATCTAAGTTATGACAACCGTTTTTAAGCCGAAAATGGTTAGTAAAGTATAAGTCTGTGCGAAAACTTATCAAAAGCTTCACTAAAACCAATCAATCCTCAAAAAGCCTTAAACAAAAAAAGAAACGTTCTTTCAAGCCTTCATGAGAGTTTAGATATGAGAAGTGTAAACTTTTTCGGATCATCTAGAAACAAAAAAAATAAATAGGGTGGCGCAACAGATCGAGGAGACCCAGGGCAGAGCGAATTTCTCACAGGGAATAGGAGGGACCAACAATTTTCTACCGGTTCCGAACGGCTAATTGAGAAAGCGCTTTTAATGGCAATGAATTTATTAACGGAGGTCATGCCAATTCCTCGCGAAAGGCGATATCCGCGGAAAAACATTATTGCCTCTGTTGGAATTCGAACCGGGAACATATGTTTTAATAGCAGATATGCTAACCATCACGCCACGGGTACCACTTTCGGATCATCTGTCTGTCTTTTAGCTTTCTTATGATTGGCTTGTCAGTAGTATGCGACGTGTATTCCGTAGTTTTGTATTCACCACAAAAAACAAAGTGACTGATAGGCCACTGAGAGACAGACCGTAGCTGCCGACCAATCAAGATTTTCTTTCTTTTCTTTCGAAGATTTTTAAAATTCTAGCTGGAGCACTCAGATCTAATTACCGGTTCATTTAACTACCGGATAGCAACCTTCTTTTTGTTATACCTTTCAAGATGTTAGTTGAAAGGCCAGAAGACGCTGCCGTGATAAGGAGCCCAGGTTACAAGCTCTTACCATGTCTGCACCGAATATCTGTAACCTCATGCGAGAAAAAGCAGGACATTCACAGAGGAAGTGGTCTGCGGTGTCCTCATCTTCTCCACAAGATTCACAGAGTGTGGTATCAATTAAGCCTTATACGTTTAAATAATTGGCAAATGAGAAGTGTCTCGTGGCAACGCCAATAAGCTTTCCAAAGTATTTTTTGCTGCTGAATAGCAAAAATGTTGCAATTTTTTTAATTAGCGCTGGGAATACTTTTAGTATGCATCCGACGGAGCACGAATGTGCTCTTGATAGATCCAATCGTTGATTGAACTCATCACTGAGAACTCCGGCAGATAACTGGCTCAGGTCTTGAGAGACCTGGCTGAGATCCTTGCCTTGCTAGTTCATAGGCTATTTCGTTTTCAGTTATGCTGTGATGGCCTGGAATCCAAAAGAGACTGAAAAAATTTAGTTTTCCGACTGCATTCAGAGAGGTCTTTCATTCCTGGGTCACTTTCGGAGTAGTTAGAGGGTTGAGTAGTGCCTTAAGCACAGCTGGGCTGTTGTTGCAGAAACAAATACCTCTCACCATTCCACTTATTATTCGTAACGTAGCTTATAGTTATTTGGATTGCATACATCTCATGCAGACGTATGGCATTCCCCTCCACAAAGACACTAAGGCTATCATCGGTTTTGGAGTCAACTGTGAATACCCGATAACAATCCTTTTCTGGTTCAGATTTAAGTGTGAACGAGTCCTGAACTGACGGAAATTTGAATGTGTATTTTTGAAGCAATTTAAGCCTTGTTATCATCGTATCGGACCGCATATCCATTAGACGTAAGTCAAAAGATATGCTGCTTCCTAGTTCCTCAAAGCTGCAGTGCGAATTGTATGTTAGAGGCCACATCTCTTTAAACGGGAAATGACCTCAAAAGTACATCCCATGATGTAAGTATGAAGTTGAGGAAGATTCAGCATTGCGTCGAAATCGGCCTCTGGAATGCTGGGAAAATACCTTGCACAATCAAGACATTGCTCTGTGAAATATGGCGAACGAGGTAATAGCACCTTTACGTGAGAGGCCTTCGTAAACCAAGCAATTGATTCATAGGAGTTGGTTAAATAAATTAAAATAAATAAAAAACGGAAAATAACTCTTCTTCATCTTTCTTTTTCGGCGTTATGAGCATCGTAGTCCCGAAGTGATCACAGCTCTCCCAATTAACTGCTTCTCGCTTGTGATGGGGTCGTGCGATACGTCGCAGCTGTCGCCACGTTGACCTCAGAATGCGTCAGCATACCTCCCTGTTTTGAATTGTTTCATGTCTGATTCCAACCAAATGAAGATAAATAAAATTAATAAAATAAATAAAGGAAATAAATAGGGTGGTGTAACAAAGCGCCATTCTATCTACTGCGTCACAAAAGAAGAGAAGGTGGCTACTCAGGCAGTCCAATGGATCGGTATTCGGTAATAGGTTTGAGTGTTTCAGCTTTGTATTAGCCTTTTTTTAAAATGGGTTTAAAGTGTTTTTTTCGAAAAACTCATTTTAGTTAGGCTGAAACAAAAATTCAAACTTCTCATGCAATCCGAAAGCAATGCTAACTTGAAATTATTACTCTTTTGAGCTTTTGATACTTGTTCTATGAACCAAGTATAAGTAATGTTTCCAAAATTTATTAAAAGTAAACAAAAAGATGATCGTAAACTATTTCCTGCATTTGCATAGGAACCCTACTCGTATCTCTAAAAATATTTATGTAGCAAAGAAGCTTCAAATGGAACTATGTATATCAATCTCATATTTCACAGATGCAAAAATTGAATATCGTTTCGTTTTCGTTCTTCAAAACCAATTAAGTAGGGATTAAAGATCTTCGAAGGCAGATTACAGAAAACTACATACTAGCCCTAAATGAACATTGTTTATTCAAACCCAATAACACTTATTTTCCAGCCAGCACAAACAAAAAACAAACGTAGATAACTGACCAGCACAAGAAAACGCTTTGAAAAATATTTCACTATAATGAGTTGTCGCGTTTCACTTCCTTTAAAATAGAAACATTTGCATTTTAAATTGTCTTTCTTCACTTACCAAACACTAATTGGACTAGAAGCAGAGGAACTTTTATATTTATTCGGAACTCCATGGCACGCACTAAAACTGTCTGCGTTCCCACTCAAGAAGGTAGACACTTAATTAACACAACTTTTTCCTTCTATTCGGTTTCTCCGCGTCATGCTCAATCAATCACATTGGCTTCCCATTTAATTTAGGTTTAAATTTCGGATACAAACTCAACGAAATTTGCATCGTTATAGAGAATTCTTTGCTACGCGGTACGTCTATCGACAGTTCAAATTGTTCAATGAATGCCAATCTGCTAAAGTTTCGATTAATAAAACGTGAGTACGAACGGTGGAATTTTTAAGTTGGCTGGAGGTATCGACATTGAGTAGCCGGCAAAGTCTATAAAGAAAGAAGATCAAAAGCTAATGAAAACTGAATTTTTTGAAAGAAAAGAAATATAAAGAGAAAGAAAAAAACAAAGTAAAAAGAAACCCAGTTTGAAAGAGTGCATTATTAAATTATTTACATGATGAGCTTTGACCAAAATTCAGAACGTAAAAATAATAAAGGTGGGCTAAGCTTTGTATGCGACAGACTATATCATACCCTATTGTTTTTTGATACTAGAATACTGTTAAAAAAGTGTTCAAAGTCTTAAAAAACATACTAAGCATGTTGGCTTAGAAATTGAAATGTAGGATTGGACTTATTCAGCCTTATTATGAGTTTCACGTGAAATAATTCCCCTCGAAAAAGATCCCATTACACTTTTCCCTTATTATGAGTTTCGGGGGAAAATTTTTCCATATTCGCAAAAATTCTCTTATTATGATCTATTTTCCCCGTGAAATGTGAAATCGTTGAGAGCAATGACGGGAAATTGGATGCAACTGAACGTGGTATTTTTTTTGAAGTGAACTTTCTGATTCCAAGTGGAATTTTGTTCAGGGGAAACTGATAATAGCTTTTAAAATTCCGGGCGAATAAAAATGTTCCGGGCGAAAAGCTGTTCATGTGAAACTCATAATAAGGCTAATTACAAAAAAAAATGGAAATGACGCTTCTGAGACCAATGAAGCGTCAAATTTTTTTTATTTGTAATTTAAAATTCAAACCTTCCGCAAATAGAAGTTCACCTCATACAAATTTTTTGACGGACGGGACGCGTCTAGGTTGTGTGATTCGAAGCCTCTAGGCTTTTTTGTTGTGCTTAGTTAAGGCTCATGCTTACTGGAAGCCAACATTTAAGCATTTATTCATGAGATACCGACTGAAATATAAGGAAAAGTATGGCAAAGTTGTACTCAGCTGGTGGACCATTTGAAGCACTGCCGTGGCCAACATTTGCATGAAATATTCTTCATATCGATTTTTATAAATATCCGATAGCTCTTAAAAAATTATTCGTTAATGGCGGCAACTATAAATTCAGCTGTCTTCAATTACATGGTTCTACACAGAAGCGACAAGAACTTCGACTCGTTTTCATACATTTGTTGTTGTCGCGACGCCAAAAATTGTCAACTGCGTGTCTGCCGCTGCCGCAACTTCAAAATGTCTTTGGTTTGGGAGAAATTTTATACTCAAGTCCAAATGCTGTGTAAATTTCATTTGGTCATTTCATGACATGCTTTTCACATAAAAATACCGGGAAATCACACAATACCCTATGCGATATCGAAAAGGGTTATTTGGTTTTCGTCTTTCTTTTTGCTTTACGTGTGATCTGTGCCAGTGGATAAGAGGACATTAAAAGATTTTGAAATTATCCAGCCCTGAATATGGTTATTTGCAATCAATTAAAAATACATAAATTATTCTTTGCACTAATAACAAAATCTGGTTCTGATTCTCTGATAAACCAGTTAAAAATAAAGTTCAACTCAACAATTTATTATGATTCACGTATTAAAAAGTCGAATGTTTTGAGAAAATACTTAAACCTGACATTAAGTTTTATATGTGTCATGTGAATGTTAATAACAGTCAAGTAGTTCATAGAACAGTCAACTGCTACTTTACTGTATTCATGTTATTTAAGACTTCGACATAATGCAAATTTAAATGTTTGAAGGAGTGACCTATAGTGGCTTGTCATGTAATTTATCAACAAAGCTTTAGGTGAAATATGGATCCCATATCAAAGGATGATTTAAATTTGGAGTAAACATCTTTGAATGATAATGTAGAGATCTTTGATATATCTGCCATCTATAAACGTATAAGAATGGATTGACTGGGTAGCAGGAATCTACTTCTGACATTACCATTGAAAAAGATGTGTCATTTACTGGATGAACATAATGATTCACAGCTGCATACAAAGCCGTAGTCGAAAAATATCAAGGACACGTGAATATACTACACACACAATAACGCAAGCTATATCCGTTCAAGTTAACTTTATGTAAACTCTTGCAGCTGCGGAAGCGGTTATTGTGTTCACTTCGTTACTCAGGATAGTGATGCGATAATGGAATTCAAGCTTTGTAGTTTATTAGGTATCATCTGGATCTGATAATGTCCAACCCTGCGTGTTAATAAAGTACTGACAGCCCTTGATTGCTTTGTGTTATTTGCTTAACTTGTCTGTATCGTCTTCCGTTTTCCCATAAGCTTGGAAGTCTGTAGTTATCATTGCACTATTTTAATCAAGACTGAGGAAACCAATGCAATATGCGTTGTTCCTATACACCCACGGTGAAGATTCGTGTTACATCGCGAACCAATGGCAGTCGTTTTAGTTGAAAATTTACTGCCAGTAAATTAACATTTAATTTATTTATATTTTAACATTTAATTCATTTACAATTAGTTGCCAGAGTTCACGTGAATTTGAATATGTTATTAGTTTTTTAATTGAAGTGCAAAGTTAAAATAATTTTATTTTATAGTAAATTAATTTTATTTGGACGCGAATTTTAAGACATTACTTTGAAGTTCTATGATTAAAAATAGAATTAAAATTGAACTCTGGCAATGCCATGAGATTTTCAACTTTAACGACTGCAATAAGGCGGTGTTAAACGAACCAACAACAGCCTACACGACTTTTTTTCCACTCATATATCTCAAAATGAAAAGCGCTTTCTCGATTAGCCGTTCGGAACCGGCAAAAAATTGTAGGTCCCCTCCATTCCCTCACAAGGCATGGTTGTGAGAAATGCCAAGGCCCAGGGGCTTCTCGCTCTGTTGCGCCACCCTATTTATTTATTTATACAGGGTGTCCGGTAATTCGTGTATTATCTTTTGGGGTGTGATTCTTGGTCATATTCTAAGAAAAAAATTGTTCTACAGTAAAGTCCGTTTCTCAACTTTGACACCACTTTTTGACAATTTAAAAAAGGCTAACTTTGGTGTACCCTGACCTGTGTTGAATTCGATATCTCTGTCAATACTTTTCGAGAGCAAACACCCACAATGAAATCCAAAAATGGGCTCTGGCATGCATTCAAAACGACGGAGGGCACTTTGAGCACTTGTTATGATTGTATTTGTATAAAATAAATCAAAAAACTACTTAAAGTGCCCATATTATATTTTTATTTAAGCAAACCCCAAAGCTAAAATTTTTTTAAATTTTTTTAAATTTTTTTTTAAATTTTACCCATTTTGTATTTTTTCGAATATCATAAAATTTATGGGTTTTTGAGGGAACTTAATACCTAGTTTTTTCTTTATTTATTGTTTTGTACATCAGTAAAAAATAAAGAAACTTTATGTTTACAAGGCATTTTCTGCAAAATAATTACCTCAAAGTCAAAACTTTGTTTTGGGAAGAAAATTTGAACACCACTTAAAATTGAAAATCTGGCAACCCTAAACTTAAAGAAGATCAACTTAAATACAGTCTTAAAGGTTGTTATTTCTACAAAAAATTAAGTCTAAGATTAGGTCTCTATCATCAGTATTGACAGAGATATCGAATTCAACACAGGTCAGGGTACACCAAAGTTAGCCTTTTTTAAATTGTCAAAAAGTGGTGTCAAAGTTGAGAAACGGACTTTACTGTAAAACATTTTTTTTCTTAGAATATGACCAAGAATCACACCCCAAAAGATAATACACGAATTACCGGACACCCTTTATATCTCATAATGCGGTGTTAAGCTACAAAAATGTATTTGGTTATCTTTTACCGAGAATATTCAATATTTTCTTACTTTTCTGAAACCTAAAGTGAGTCGTATCGTTGTGCGAAGGTATGATACTGATTTTCTGTCAACATTTCGAGCGGGATACAGCTCCATAGAATCCGTGGCGTCCGTTCGCTGCCGGAAAATCACACCTTACATTTACTTTTTCAAAGCTATTAATTAACTATCGTAACATCTAACAAAGATCACAATTACCGTTTGTTATGCCTTTCACAAAATTACAGCATTTTAATTTACCCTTTATTCAATGGTTACCATCTTCGGATGAAACCTATTTTAAGCCATCTTTGACTTCACCCCAACAGGAATTAATGTTGTTGGATAATTTAACATCAACCGACTTACGGCAAGTAAGCTGTATCAAAAACTCTAAAAATCGAATTCTCGATTTGGTCTTCTCTTCAGACTCTGTTAGTACCGTTGTTATTGAATCTAGTTTCGGTATTACCGATCCTAGCCTTGATGAAACTAACATAGATGACTACCACCCACCTCTGAATATTTTTCTTGACTTGAGTGGCGAAATCCACACTAATAGTAACTCTCATGATTGTTCCTATGTGTTTGACTACCGCAAAGCTAATTTCGATTTGCTGTGTGGTGAATTAATTATGTCTGGTATCGAAAACATATCAGTTTTTACCAATATTGACGAAGCTGTTAGCAGCTTTTATTTGATTCTCTATAGATGTATAGAAAAATCAATTCCCAAAAAAAAATTTAAAAATTCTGAATCCAACCATCCATGGTATACTAAAGAGTTAAAAATCTTAAGAAATAAAAGAAATAAAGCTTGGAACACTTATATTAAAACTCATTCCGTTTCCGACTATGAGTTTTACGTTTTTCTTTTTGAAGAATTTAAGACACTTTCTAAAAATCTTTATTCAAATTACATTGACCGAATGGGATACTCATTTAAAAAGGATCCAAAAACCTTCTGGCAGTTTGTTAACTCAAAGAAGAAATCAGATGGTTATCCAGCTAGTTTTGTGTATGAGAACTGTTCTTATGAGAGCATCTCTGATATTTGTAATGCATTTGCTGACCAGTTTCGTAGCTCATTTTGAGATTGATGCTGATTTCTTCAGATATCTTCGCAACTGTAATCAAGTATGTTTTAATAACATTGTTATTGAAATTGATAAACTTTTTTGGAGTCTTGAAACCTTAAATGACGATTTTTCTTCCGGGCCGGATGGAATTCCTCCAATTGTACTAAAAAAATGTAGGTCATTCTTAGCATTCCCGTTACAATATTTGTTCTTACTTTCTTTGAAATCCAGTTAATTTCCTTTACTTTGGAAAAGATCATTTATCACTCCAGTTTTAAAAAAAGGGGATAAATGTGATATAAAAAACTATAGACCCATTGCCAAACTTTCTAGCATTCCTAAACTGTTTGAAAAACTGACCAGCTGGCTTTCAGTGTAAAAAACGTTATTTGCACACAGCAACACGGTTTCGTCAAAAATAGATCGACTGTCACAAACCTGCTATGCTTTCTTCAAAAATGTTCTTTAGTACTAGAAAATGGTAATGAGCTCGATTGCATCTACACGGATTTTTCTAAAGCTTTTGATCAACTTTCACACAATATTATACTGTTCAAACTAAAGGCTATGGGCTTCCCACCTGTGTTCACCGATTGGGTACTTTCTTATCTGTCTATGAGATCTTACCAAGTAAAGTTTCGTAATATCCTTTCCAACCCTTTTAATGCTGGCTCAGGTGTACCTCAGGGAAGTCATCTAGGACCTCTTCTATTTATTTTAGCTATCAATGATGTTGTGTCTTGCATTTCCTTCAGTGAAATATTAATATTTGCTGATGATATGAAAATTTTTAAAAAGATAACTGGTTCGCTTGATCGCTCTCATCTCCAATCCGATATTAATCATTTTGCTGTTTGGTGTTTTAAAAACGGGCTCAACCTAAACCCCAACAAATGCCAAAGCATGACTTTCTCTAAAAGGAAGGAGCCTAGCAACCCAATTTTTTCTATTTCCAATAATATTTTGAGTCAAGTGAAATGTTTTAAGGATCTTGGCGTAAATTTCAGTTTTAATATGGACTTTACTCAACATGTCAACTACATCGTTAGTAAGGCCAATAGTATGCTCGGTTTTATGAAAAGATGGTCAAAAGAGTTTCAAGACCCGTATGTTACCCTTGCTCTATACAATTGTTTAGTACGACCTCATGTAGAGTATGCTTCTCAAGTGTGGTCCCCTTTTTATGAAATACACAACTCAAGAATTGAATCAGTACAACATAAATTCATAAGATTCGCTCTTAAAGGGCTTCCGTGGGTAAACCCTTATGATTTACCACCATATGAGCACAGAATCCAATTATTACATCTGCAACTTCTTTCTCAAAGGCGTACCATTAATGATCTGGTGTTTTTTCATCAACTTATCACCGGACATATCGATGCACCTGAGTTACTTTCTTGTGTTCAATTCAACTTTCGAGGCGGATCTTACCACCTGCGCAACTTAGTTTTGATATACTGCCCTTACCATAGAACGAATTATGGCATGAATGAGCCATTGACTCGTATGGGTAGACTTTTTAATCTTAATTCATGTTTAATTGATTTTAACTTAAGTAAAATTTGTTAAAAACCAGTGCTCCACTTTCTTAAGTTTAGTTTGCATGTTTGCATGTTTGCATGTTTCAATTATTTTTAGTTTATGTTTGTTAATTGTATCACATTTTGTATGTCTTGTTTGTTTTAATAGTGTACTTTATTTAAGATAATTTTGTAATTTGTGTTTGTAATTTTTTTCTATTATGTTTTTTTCTTTTCTTACTATCCTTACGTTCTCTATGTGCTGGTGTTGGTGTTATACTAACTAACTACTAACACTTGCATTCATGATGAAGAGCGTATATAAGTGTGTACATATGAACTTGTTCTAAGCTCAGTACTACTTAGTCTCTGAAATGCAAAGTAAATCGTAGAGATATAAAATTTACAGAGTGAATACGAAGTGATTTTTGTGAGTGTTGGCATCAGGGGCGTAGCGAGGGGGGGGTGTGGGGGGGTGTAGCACCCCCCCACGATTTTTCTGAGTCGGCAAATCGAGGAAGAAAAACAAAGTAAATTTGTCGAGTTAAGTCAACCCAACCAAAAAGACACGAATGGAAGTGTTTGTGACAGTGGATTTGTTGCCAAAAAAATAACAAATCGGCAAATTAAGTTAGAAAAACAAAGTAGATTTTCCGATTGCCATGCCGACTCGAGTGATCTCAACCAAAAAGACACGAATGGAAGTGTTTTTGTCTCAACCTAAGAAAATTTAAAGAACAAGGCGGAAAACCACACTAACACATTGATACCACCCCACATAAGCTGGTGCACGCAATCATTCACAAAATTTCACTAGCACCACTTTATATTCGGATCTCAACACTGGGCTTACACAAAAAATTGTAACAATACTACTTTATTCTCGTCTGGGAACCGGTTTTTTTTTTTTATTTTGGAATTAAAACTTTTTTTGGGTTTGTAAATAAAATTTATTTGTGATTATATACTTTTTAAGTATTTGGAAATAAAAATTTAAGCATCAAAATATAAAAATATTTTCTTTTTTGTTAAAGATTTCTCTGAGTAGTCTCCTCCCTTCTATTTCTTCTTTTTTAAAAAACGTTTCTTAAGAGAAATAGACAGAAAAGTATGACTGCTTAAAAAATATATACTAAAGCAAAACAGTAACCAATAAATATGAATTCATTTTGCATTTGTTTGATGAAAGAGATTCCAACTTAAGCTTTCGATTCTCTTCTTGAAGCTGTGTTGAAAATTTAAGCAGTTAATTAATTGAATAAAAAAAAAAAAATCAAAAATAAAAGAATTGAAAGCGGATATCAAACTATGTAGACATTTTTTGAAAAACTTATCTCAGTCAAAATATTGAAATGCAGCAATCTTGTAGATATTATGGAGAGCTCAGAAAGCCTTCATTCATCTCTGTAGCACAATTACTTACAAAGCGCCAACACTTTAAGTTTTAATTTTTTTTTGTGTTAAGAAAAATTTAAAACTTAAAGTGTTGGAGCTTTGTTAATAATTGTGCTACAGAGATGAGTGATAGCTTTCTGAGCTCAACACAACGTGGACAAAAATTCCACATTTAAAGATTTTGATTCAGACAAGTTTTTAAAAAATTTTCTACCGAGCTTTTAATAAAAACAAAAAATCAAAACTTATGGTAAGAAAATCCCGTACATTCCATGTCAAGCGCATCGTATAAATATTTACTGATTCGAAGCACATTGGAGTTATTTCAAGAAATGAACGATGATGACATTCAATTAAATGCTTTGATAAAAAGTTCTTCTTCATTTGCTGAAAAACTAAAGATAAGTCCCGAAAACGATTTTTTAAAACATCATAGAACGCGTCGGTTACCAAAGAGAATTGATGAAAATTCTGAAACTGCTTTTGTGTTTGATCTAGAAACATTTTATAGAAAAGAGTTCAAAATGGTTCTTCAAACTTTTATTTCGCACGTTAAAGATAATCTAACAGATAATTTTACCATTTTTGAACCTTTCTTAAAAATTTTTAAAATACCCGCTTCCAGAGCAAATGCCAACATAGAACTAGTCAAATATATCATAGAATTAGATCCATTTTTTTTTTAAAGAAGATGTGGACTGCTATTTATCGGAACTGCAAATTCTTCTTTTTACTTGTGAGAAATGCTCAAATTTCGATGATATTGTCAAAGAGGTATTCAAATTAAGATATGTGATTCCGTTAGCCTTTAAACTAGTTTGCTACATGTTAACTGCTCCTGTGACGTCGGCTTCTTGTGAGCGGTCATTTAGTAAACTTAAAATAGTTCTTAATTATTTGCGTACGACGATGGGTAATGATAGGCTAAATTCATTAATGCTTCTGTATTCCTCAAAGGATGTTGTTGATAATATTCAACCTAGTGAGGTCGTCAACAAATGGGCATTATTAAAACACCGGAGAGTTGGAGTTTAAATTCCAATTGATGAACTTTTTTTTCAAAGAATATGACCAAAATACTATATTGTAATATTATTTCTTATAAATACTTTTAATTTTTTTTTATGTTATATCGTTAGGTACATTGTAATTATAAACTGATTTCTTATGTTAATAAATGAATTTCTGTGAAATGAACACTTTTACGTTTTTAAATAGTTTTATTTATTTATTAGCTGAGCCACCCGGTGTTGCTCGAGTCTGTAGTTTTAAGGTTCCCTTTCTCGTTCTTCCGCTTCCGTAGGAATATGGGTATAAAATATAAGTTTTTTCACTGTGGGACTATGTGACATCGCAATGGCGAAAAAATTTTTGAAATCTGTTCAGTAGTTTCTAGGTTTCCGTTCCCAACCCCGTTCCTGTGGGAGTATGGAGATAAAACCTTGAAAGGAACCATCTCTGGTTTGAACTATGTCTACCCTGAAAATCTCATAAGAAACCAGTCTACAAAGGACATAAATACAAACATACATACATCCTATTTTATATATATGTATATAGATTTATTTTTTGATGCAGTCGGCAAATTCTGAAGACTAGTCGGCATTTCATTAAAATTCACCCCCCCATGGCTTGGAGCCTCGCTACGCCCCTGGTTGGCATTGGTACAATCCGAACAAAGTTTGTGTCTTAGAAGGGTATACAGCAGCATCTAACTCGTGAGCCCATGTCTAACCACAGCGAAACGCAACTTCTGGTGTTGATGTCACTTGTTCTCTTGATCTTCCTTATCTTTTTTATTTTTTTATTTAATTGAATCAGCTTCAGGTCAAAATCAAAGAATTAATATCTGTGTTATTCTTTGTTAGTTTTTATCTTTTTCTGGTTATGTACTCGTAATAATGTCGCTCACTTTCATAGAAAAGATTTGCATTTGCATTGAAAGAAAAAAGATACAAGCATTATATTGCATACTTTTTGGAGCTACAAAATATTTCGAAATTATCAGATATGCAAGTAATTTAGAATGTAGGTACTAGCATAGAGTTTGTATACATAGAGGAACCATGCTAGCTTGCGTTAAGACGTTGCGTCGGTAGATTGATGTCACCAAGTAAATAAAATCGACATTTGAAATTTTTGGTGGAATGCTCTCCACAGAAATTTGACTCAAAAAAAGTCAGCAGAAAAGGGAAACAGGGAAAACGTCATGGAGAAATGCACAAGAAAACTATTGCTTTGAACTTTCAAATGTCGACTTATTTACTTGGTGACATCTATCGACGTCTTAACGCAAGCTAGCATGGTTCCTCTATGTATACACACTCAAAGGTACTAGGTACTTCATTGCCTAGAAACAGAGGCTTCAACGAGACATATAGGGTTCAGTCGCCCCAAAAAACCTTTTTGTGACTTTTTTGAGGATCCTGCTAGCATCTCGAAAAAAGTAGAGATGATGTGCCCTTATAGCTCGGTGCTGGATCATCCGAAACAAAAAAAATCAGACTTATCTCGTTAGATAACTGTTTTCCCCTGGTATTGCTGTAAGGGTTTTCGAAATTTAAAATTTTCCCTTTTTAAAAACAGTTTGAAGAGAAAGACGCGAATTTTTGAAGAATCAAAAGAGCATGTATTCCCTTATTATTAGCAATAAAAAAAGCCTGCACCACACTCCTTTTTTAAAGTAATTTATACACTTCCATAACACTTCTTCTTATTAAAGGAAAAGACTTATTTTATTTTGAATTATTTTGTATTTAAGTTTTATTAAAAATTATTTGTACAAAATTTTTTCTAAATTTATGATATTTGTTTGCGAGACAACAAAGCTTTCTTTCCCATAGCATATGGAGGCTCTAGGTTTGTATAAACAAATATTACACCCCGGGATCTACAAAAAGAAAGAGGAAATAGATCACTATCAAGGCAAGAGTGCATTAAAATTATTTACTATTGAAATAAGACATTTGTAGGTTTTTGCTCCATTTAATTTCTAAATGTTTTATTGTAATCATTTTATAATATTTTTATCACGATTTCTTATCTAATTAAAATTAAAAAGCATGTGCATTTTGACTCAAAATTATTGGAAAATTCTTTTGCAGCAAATGCATTACTACCTTGTGGCATTGATTATTGTATATTATTTTGTATACTGTTGAAAGTCCTAAGTTCTAAAATTTGGTCCTATACGTTGGTCGCCACTTTCGACTGATCAAACGTTGAAAGGTACATTTCAAGAAATAGCTTTTCCACTATCCTTTTTGTGTAAAACCCAGAGCTGACAATGTCAAGATATTTATCGGTTAATAAGACTTGGACGCATTCTATATCGCCCATTTCTGCTCATGTTAATTATTATTAAAGAAACTTATCTCATTTTGTGTTTGTGTTAAACAAAAAATCCACTCCACATATAAATGTGCATTGTTGATACATCATTTAAAGTAGTAATGCAGTTGGTCTATACTTTTGGTTTTAAAGAACTCTGCCTTCCGGCAGCCAGGTTTGTACTTTACAGGCTCAAATTTTCATTTTTTAAAAGAAAACTTCTTGCTCTCAATGCAAATGAAAATAATCCTTTTTTAAAATGCTACAGCTGCCCCAATTTGAAATATTATATTAACTCATAATTTCAGTCCAATTCAATTAATCTACAAACTTTACGTGTGATTAGTTTCTTTGAACACCTGAAAACGTCTTACGAATGCATGTGTATTTAAATACACGCCTTTAATCGAAAGCCTGTAATTGAAAGTATGGTAATACCCATGCTAAAGCTTAAAATCCCTACAAGCACAAACTTAGTCATCATGCCTGGACCGGAATCAAAAATGCCGAGAAAATTGATTCAAAGGAATTGTTTGTTATAAAAATGATATGATAATAATTTCCACTTTTAAATGTTCGAGGTACTGAACTGGAAATCTGTCATTATGAAATTGTCGCTTCGGAGTAATTAGCATTTGGACTTGTTCGAAAGTTTTCATTTCCGAGGAAAGAAATAAACATAAAATTGTTCGAAGTTTTGTTATTTTGTAAAAATTTTCTTGATTCTCCTTCAATAGGTCCTAACCCTTTCTGAGTTGTTGTTTTCAAATATTTTTTTATTTGTAGTGTAAGCTCTAGGTTATACCCGTGGTGTGGTGGTTAGCAAGTCTGCCTGTTAACCCAGAGGTTCGTGGTTCGAATCCCAACAGAGGAAAATATGTTTTTTTCCACGGGTATCACCTTTCGCGAGGAGGTGCAAGTCCTCCATTAGTAAATTCATTGCCATGAAAAGCGATTAGCCGTTCGGAACCGGCAGAAAATTCATTCACTCAAAAGATATGGTTGTGAGAATCGTTAGGCCCTGAGGCTCCTCGATCTATTGCGCCACCCTATATATGTATGTATGTTAGCTCTAGGTGGCGCCCGTGGCATGAAGGTTAGCGTGTCTACTTCTTAAGTGGGATGTTCGACAAATGTTTTGCCACGAATATCGTCTTTCGCGAAGAAAAGCTCGAAAAGCTCTTCCTCGAATCGGCAAAAATTGTAGGTCCCTTCCATTCCCTCACAAGATACCATTTATAGAAATGTTGCATTGCACTTGTTAAGATTTTATGAAAAAAAATACTCTGCTTTTCTTCACCAACATAATAAAATCAGAACTCATTTTATATAAATAATCGAAAGTGGCCCCGAATTAGCTCTTAACCACATACGAAGCCAAAATTTGGCCAAATATGGACTTCTGTACCTGTATCAGTTTTCTCAACAACACGATCCTCTTTTTTGTTTTTCTAAAAACACATTTTGCAGGCTTTCGGATGAGTAATAGAAAAAAATAGTGCCACTCGTGTAAATTCATCAAAAACGAGAGCTTGCAAGATTCTTTGTTTTGAAGTAAATGTGAATTCATCTTTGATTTTTGGTGCGACTTAATTCATAGCATGTCTGACTTTTACGTGTTAGTTTCATGGTTCGGATCCCAGAAACATCAAAGAATAAAATGCTTTTGATGGTTGTCAGAGTATACATTCCTTATATCCTCTTCTAACAATAACTCGTGTACTAGAGGGTTGAAATCTTCTTCAAAAAATGTTGGCCAAAATAAACGTTCAAAATTCCCACTGCTCGCTTTTATGTTTTATAAGCTATGACTCTTTTCGTTTTAAAATAATTTTTAGCAAAATTTTCACACCTTTCCATTTGTGAGGTACTCATGGATTAAATATACTTTAAAATCATTGCTTTTAAAAGTGCTTAACGCCAAAACGCGGTGTTTAACGGACACTTTATTTTCAACTCAGAGTGCCATAGAACCGTCATTCAATATCTTTTTCAAAGTATTTCAATAATAATTTGAATTTGAAATTCGTGAACTTCCACTAATGACCGAAACACATGTTGCAAAAAACACTTTACCATAGCCAGTGTGCCTCAATAGACTCACTTTCTTTACCCTTTTTTAGTTTTTTTTTTTTCAAACTCAACAGCACCAACTACTCACTCTCAACTATCCCGACAAAGCAAAAGAACATAATTTTATTGATTTTTCACAAAGTTCACTCTACCATCATTTAATCTTATCTCACTGAAACGTGTGCTCTTATTGCAAACATTTTATAATCTTCCCTATCAAAAAAATATGGCAAAAGAATTAAGCCATATCAGTCAAAACATTGCAATTGCAAAAAAAATAAAATGAAAATAAAAACAAACTTACGTATTGGAGCAGTGTTCGCCCATGAGTACTATGTCTGAATTAATTAAACTGGAGCTATTACCGCACCACCCAAACAAATACTGAAAGTAGCTCGAGCATCGAACACCCCAAAACCCGTTGGTACTTTTTATTGATTCCTTGAAGTAGACCGGTGCCATCGTATGACTACAGAGTGGGATATCTGCAATAGGAAAAACATCATAAATGTGTATTATGTCATCGAGCAATGTGCACAAGGTCCATTGTCCCCATATTTCAATTTGCTCCTACTTTTGCTACCATTGCATGATGGCTGTAGTTGACCACCGTTCATATAAAAGTCAACGTGTCCACAAGACTCAATTTTACCATAAATACCCACATTGGTGTGAACAACATCGACGAACTCAGCATCAGTTGGATCGAGCTTTAAGTTGATTTGCGAAGTTGCAAAGAATGGCAACGCGGGATCGAGTCCTAGAAACATTTCAGTTGTATTGAATCAACTACAGAAATTAGAGTATGGATAATGAAATTCACCTGTTATTCGTTGAACTTTTTTCCCTGTTAGTCTTTGCAAGGTATTGCTAGCAAAACCAGCAACATGAGCTCCCAGGCTGAATCCAATGATATGCAACTTCGTTGGGTCGAACTCGGAGCTTTGGTCGCCAAGTTGTTTAAGCAATGCAGCAATGCAATCACCGGCTTGTTTGGTATTAACCGCTGCTGAAGGATAACATGGAAGTGCTGCTAACGTACTCCAATCAACAGTTATGACGTTGGTGTTGTTGTATTTTAAATATTCTGAAAAATGTGATGTAAAATGGATTAACAGGTTTGTTAAATGGTAGCCACACTGGTATTAGACTGAAGGTTTTTTTTTAAATGTATTCTCCCCCAGCTAAATGTTTAATGAAACCTGGTTTTTCGTCTATGGTAAAGCAATTTATTGCACAAATAAAGTGGTTTAAAAATGTGTTATAAGGTAAATGAACACGGTTAAGAAAATTGGCTGGCAGTAAAGTAATGGAGCTTTTCAAATCATTTGACTGTCTTCTGTAGACTTTGAATTTTTTTATGTTGATATGGCAAAGTTTTATTATTTAAGGGAATATCGATTTCGGGTGTCAGAAAAAATATTTCTGTGGAGAAAAGTTTTAAATCCGAAGAAAAAGAAAGTGGGTGTTTTAACGAAGTGGAAGAAAATACGTAGTGCCCCTTAATCAATTTTCATTGTTTTACAAGCTGACCCACCTGGCGTTGCTTCAGTCTTACTTAGTCAAAGCGTTGTTGGAAAAAAACCGCAAAAAGAAATTAAAATATTTATGGAAGCCAGAACCTAAGGATTTCATCAAAATCGGTTTGAAGTCTATACTGAACATTGTGGTGACCGAGGCGTTATGGTAAGCATGTCTGCCTGTTACGCGGGAGTTTCGTAGATCAAAACTCAACAGAGGACAAAAATGTTTTTCCACGGATATGTCTTTTGCGAGGATATAGAAAGTCCTCAGATTATCTGTTCGGAATCGGAAGCAAATTGTAGGTTCCCTCACAAGGTATGGTTGTGAGAAATCGCTAGGCACCGGGGCTCCCCGCTCTGTTGCGACACCCTGTTTATTTTATTTACTAATACTAAACATTCAAACACAACCCTATTGTTATTTATGTACACATTTCACATAAACTCTATTTTACCTAAAACTTATTTGATTTGAGGTGCTCCGCCCTGCATCGAACCACGGCGTTTTTTAAGTCTAACTTATTCAAAGTATTGTTGCCACAAAATTTCTAAAAAGTCACCAAAAAAGTTTTTTTGTTCCAATAAGTAACAAACTTCTAAAAAAATGGGTCTTTGCACCGATGACCTGTGCAGAGGCTGCAATGACGAAGATGAACATGAGGATACCACTTACATACTTCCTTTGTCAATGCCCAGCAATCTGCCACATTAGGAAAAATTTTCTAGGCAATTACTTTTTCAATGAACTAGAAGAATTATCAGACACTTCCAGAAGCAGCCTGTTAAACTTCATTAAGGCCACAAAATGGTTAAAAACTGACCAAACATAAACTCATAGGTTTCTAGGACGTTACAATACTCCACATGATTTGGTGCACTACTTACCTTGTGGAGTCAGAATCGGAGTCGATTTAATCAAAGTTATTTTGTATGCGGATGATATTGTCATTTTAGCTGAGTCTGCAACTTCACTTCAGTTGATGGTAAATAGGCTTGCAGAATATTGTAAAACATGGAGCTTGGAAGTAAATATAGACAAATCAAAGGTTATGATTTTTCAGAATGGAAGCGGAAGAGTGTCGAGAGAAGAGCAGTGGAAATTTGATGAAAGGGATCTAGAAGTAGTAAAACAATACACCTATTTGGGGATGGAGCTAACCTTTAACCTGAACATGGAAAAGTACCTCAATTTGAAAGCGGAAAAAGCTAAAAGAGCTATATGCGTAAATTCCCGACGATCAGTCACCTTGTCGCGGTGGGGGGGCTTAAGTAGTTTATTTGAACCGAGCTCGATGCCGAAAGGTGGTCGAAGGATGGGGAAAATGAATGAAAACCAAGAATTGGTCAAAAAACAGTATGGAAGATAACCCAAAGGAATTTTATTCTCCAGGTGGCAGTCGTAAAAGCGAAAATCCACCCGTAGTCTTCACTACGGCAGGGGCACGGATTCTGGAGGCCCCATCTGACATACAAACGCACACCTTTACTGGTGGATACACGCGAGTCGAAGGTACCGTAACCGATGACTCCTGCAGTTCTCTCCATGAAGCTCTTCGTGGTTTGAGCTGGAAAGATGAAGAAGGCAGCTCGGAGGTCTTACCTCCAAAGCTAAATTCTCATCAGGGCTTAGCTGTTGGTCAGAGCGGTGCTATCACCGGACTAAGTGAAGCTGAACAAGTGGATCCCACTCCAACGATGGCATCCTCTGGAGAACAGCTTTCCAAGCGCCAACAGAAGCTGGAGAGAAGGCGAGCGGCAAAGGTTCAGTGCAAAGAGGACACCAGGGTGGCCGAAGGCACTGAATTAAGTTGCAAACCTTTGGTGACGGCGGCGAAAAGGGACAGGTCGGAAGAGGTCTCACCCACCCATTCAGGACGGTCTCCTGTAACCGAAGTCACCCCAACTTCTGCAAACGCGAACAGGTTCATAAGGAAGAAGGTTTCCGGAAGCTCTGCAAATTGTCCTGTTGGTCTAACTGGAAAGTCGGTGAATGAAACTGAAGGAACAGGTCGCAAGGCTTGCGAATTCGGTCCACGGACACTGGCTGGAAGGGACGAAGCCGGCATGGTTAAAACTCCTGGAGGTCCAACCGAAACGTTGGTGAATGAAACCGTGACTGCTAGTCAGTCTGGTCCACGGACACTGACCGGACGGGATAAAGCCTCGAAAGGAGCAATGATAATAAATCAAATTAACCTTCAACATTCTAAGGCTGCTACTGCACTCCTATGTAGCAGGCTTTCCGTGTTGAATACAAAAACTCATCTCGTAGCAATCCAAGAGCCATGGGCCTGGAAGGGCCGAGTTCTTGGTCTTGGAGGGCTACGAGGGTTCAATATTCTCTATGACGAACGGTCTGACTTACCCCGGACCTGTCTCATCATACCGAGCTCTTTTGCAGCAACTAAACTTGATCACTTCTGTGGTCAAGACCTGGTTGCGGCTATGATAAACTACGAAACGAACGGTGAGTGGAAAACTTTCGTCGTTGCGTCAGTTTACTTTCCCTGGAACTCCATTCTACCCCCTCCCTCAAGACAGGTTGTGGATTTAGTGGAGTTTTGTGAAAACCGGAAGTTGGGGCTTATCATGTGCTGTGATGCTAACGCTCAAAACATAGTTTGGGGCAGCGTCAAGTGCAACATGAGAGGCAACCATCTTCTTAACTACATTCTGTCTTCTGACTTGAACATTAACAATGTTGGTAATACGCCAACTTTTGTTACGGCTATACGACAGGACGTAATTGACTTGACACTATCTAACAGATATGCCAAGGAGATTACCAACTGGAAAGTGTTGCTGGACGTGTCACTCTCAGACCACAGATACATTCAATTCCATGTAGCAAATGTGATTCCCACTCCTTTAGTTACAAGAAATCCCAGAAAAACTAACTGGACACTTTTCAACGATGAGCTCGGTAATTTCGTCAAAACTCTACCTAAGCTCTCAACATCACAAAAAGTGGAAGATGCAGTTCTAGAAGTGAATTGTGCCCTTACAAGTAGCTTCGAGCTGGCATGTCCAGCTAGACAATTACCTAGTAGATCTATGGTTCCGTGGTGGAACAATGAACTACAGAAACTTCGCAGGGAAACCAGAAGTATTCTGAATAGGTCCCTCAAGACCAAATCAGATGTCGACTGGAACCTGTATCGATCTAAACAGAAGGACTTTAAAAGGTTAATTCGAAGATCAAAGAATGCCTCTTATAAAGAATTCTGTGAAAGTATAGAAACACTCAGTGAAACTAGTCGACTTACTAAAGCCCTTAAAAGGAGCAAGGTAAACAAACTAGAAACGCTCAGGAAATCAGACGGTTCCTATACCGAGTCCAAAGCAGAGACACTCAGTCTTATGCTGGAAACTCATTTTCCAGGAAACCAGATATCAATCGGACCACAGCAATCTATTTCCCTTAGATCAGGTGAATCCAATAAATCCACTCGACTTAGCTGGTACACGTCATCGTTAGTTGTTACCGACGAAGCCATCAAATATGCCGTGGCATCTTTTGACAGTTTCAAGTCACCTGGCACTGACGGTGTTTACCCAGCTATGTTGCAGGAAAGTATAAACCTTTTGCTTCCTACTTTGAAAAATATTTTCACTGGTAGTTTAGCCCTAGCGTATATACCAACTTCATGGCAGAGTGTTAGAGTCGCCTTCATACCAAAAATTGGTAAACAAGACTACTCACTCGCCAAGAGCTTTAGACCCATCAGTCTTACCTCCTTTCTGCTTAAGACGCTAGAAAGAATGGTTGAGATTTACATTCGTAAAACCTCACTCCAATTACACCCTCTGTCTCAGATGCAACATGCTTACCAAAGAGGAAAATCTTGCGAGACCGCACTTCAAAATCTTGTTAGCAGGATTGAATGCGCGCTTGACAGGAAAGAATTTGCGGTAGGCATTTTCATCGACATTCAAGGTGCTTTTGACAATGCTAGCTTCGATGGTATGTGTAATGCTGCCAGAGAACACGGTGTGAACGAGTCATTAGTGTTGTGGATTAAAGCAATGCTAATGAAGAGAACCGTTATCGCTGAGGCGGACTGTGGACAATATGTTGCAACGGGAGTAAATAAGGGCTGCCCACAAGGTGGCGTTTTATCTCCTCTTCTGTGGTGCATGTTGATCGACTCTCTACTTGTAATGCTCAATGGTTCTAACGTTCATGCCCAAGCATATGCAGACGACGTCGCCGTGCTCTCGGTTGGCTCCAGCCTCCAAGCTGTCTGCTCCCGAGCACAGGCTGCGCTTTGTATGATTGACACCTGGTGTGTTAGAAACGGTCTCTCCGTCAATCCTCTTAAAACCGAGGTTGTCCTCTTCACGAGACGTAGAAAATTGACTGGTCTGACCCATCTTACGCTTAAAGACGTCAACATCCCCTTTTCAAATGAAGTCAAGCATCTTGGAGTAATCCTGGATAACAAACTTCTTTGGTCGAAACATGTCGAGTCTAAAACTACTAAAGCACTGTCAGTTTTCTGGCAATGTAAAGGAGCTTTTGGCAAGACATGGGGTCTTTCACCGAAAAGGGTCCTTTGGATCTATACGGCTATGATAAGACCAATCATCTCCTATGCGTCAGTTGTTTGGTGGAATAAGCTCTCGCGTAAATACGTTATTGCCTCGTTTGCCAAACTTCAAAGAACAATTTGTCTGGGTGTTACGGGGGCCTTCCCCAGCACACCGGGTGCTGCTCTCGACGCACTGTTGAACCTTCCTCCCCTTGATACCTTCATCATGGGGTGTACTCTCAAGACCATTTCTCGTTTAAAACGATGTGGTCTCTGGCACAATTCGCACTGGAGCTTTGAGGAACTCGCAAGCAGCATATCTTTTGACCCACGTCTAATGGATATGCCGTCTGACACGATGATCCCAAGGCTCAAACTGCGTCAAAATTACTCAGTCAGCTTTCCTTCGGTTCAGGACTGGTTCGCTCCAGAATCTGAGCCTGGAAAGAACTGTTATCGTATCTTCACAGATGGCTCCAAAACCGACGAGGGTTCTGGTGCTGGTGCCTTTGTTGAGAACGACGACATACGACTGCACTCATCTTTGGGATCATACGCATCCGTTTTCCAAGCGGAGGCTTATGCTATCCTAATGGCCTTGAGCCACGTAACGAACAATGGATGGACGGGGAGAAGTATCTTTGTTTGCCTCGATAGCCAAGCTGTGCTTAAGGCCCTTCTCAACCCTCTAACCACTTCGAAAGTGATCCAGGAATGCAAGAGCTCTCTGAATGCGATCGGAAGATTAAATTCCTTGAGTCTCATTTGGGTTCCAGGCCATCACGGCATAACTGGAAATGAGATCGCCGATGAACTCGCTAGGCAGGGATCTCAGACAGCTTTCTCAGGACCTGAACCGTCGCTAGGTCTGCCAGCGTCCTCAGTGAGGGCTTCAATCAACGATTGGATCTGTGAAGAGCACAACCGTAGATGGCATGCCTCCATTGGATGCAGACAAACCAAGCGTATGCTCCCCAACGTTAGTAAGAAGACTGCAACATTTTTGCTAGCTCGTAGCAGAAAAGACTGTAGGAAGCTTATTGGCGTTGCCAGCGGGCACTTCTCTTTTGCCAAGCATTTAAACGTGTTAGGCTTAAGTGATACCACACTCTGTGAATCTTGTGGAGAAGATGAGGACACCGCAGAGCACTTCCTCTGTGAATGTCCTGCTTTTTCTCGCATGAGGTTACAGATACTCGGCGCAGACATGGTGAGAGCTGGTAACTTAGGCTCCTTGCCATGGCAGCGTCTTTTGGCTTTTCTCCGAACATCTGGAAAGCTATAACAAATAGAAGGTTGCTATCTGGTAGTACAATGGACCGGTATTTAGGTCTGAGTGCTCCAGCTGGTATTTTAAAAACCTCCAACAAAAAAAAAAAATAAAAATATGCGTAAATTGGCAAAGAATTTTTTATAATAAAAATATCACTTTAAGCTCGAAATATTAGGTTTTTAATGCAACAGCGCGATCGGTCGTGTTTTATTTGTAAAACTTGTAAAAACACCCTACATGAAAATGAAGTTCTAAGAATCCTTAACAGTGAAAACTGGATGCAGCTTTTGGAGTTTTATAGAGAAGTGATGTCATACCGAAGTAGGATAATTAGCGAAAACTTCTAGCGCTACGCACATTTGTTTTGTTTTAGCTAAACTCAAAGTCTATTTTATTTTGCCGTTTGCATTTTTAATTTTGATTTGTATAACAAAATTTTTTGTTTTTTTGTAATTGCGCTATCAGAAGATATTTAAAGCCATTCGGACAGACGACATAATATTGTCATGTCCTTACCTATTCATGTTTATAAAATGGTAAGTAAGAAAATATATAAGCTATTTTTAATGAATAAATCTAATCTAAAAAAAAAAATCAATACTCAATACTCAATAATCAATACACAATTTGACCTATGAATTTTCTGTTCAATATATATTTTTCAAAAATAGCCAATTTCTTTTTTTCGAAACTAAAATCTTAAAAGAAAGTTTGTCTTGATGTGAACATATGTAGCTTCGAAAAATGGTTTTGTATGAATACTCTTTTCCTTTACTCTTTCTGAACTATCAAAGCCTTCTGTTGAGTTTTTTTTTCTTCTTATTTCGCTTTGTTTCGCATCATGAATTTTGAAAATTACCTTTTTCGTTCTTGAAAAAGCAAACATCTCAAAAAAAGGCTTTCTTGCTTTACTTATGTTCGTGTTTGTGTCCCCTTTTCTTTGAGGTATGATCTGGTCACATTGAGATAGTCTGAAGTTTCTTTGAATATTTCATCTGAATCGGTTCAGGTATTTATCAGACGATAAGCATAAAAATTCATTAAGTGAAGTTTTTTGTTCGTTTTGAGAGAAATCAGTGGTATTTTCGAATACAAAGTGAAAGAAAACGTTGCGTTAGACTTTCTTGCTAGCACAACATAATTCACGATTCATTTCGAAAGCGCAATGTCTTAAAAATTGTTTATCGATCTGAAGTCCAACGATTGGTAGCATATTTGACTGTTGGATAGTAAGGCCGTGTGAAGCTGTAGAGTGTCCAGTGGATAGGCCGGACTCGTGGCACCTTATTTCCATCTACTGCACCACAATAAAGGGAATGTTGCTACCCTGGTAATATTGGACTGGCAATTAGTTTGAGTTTTCCTAGCCTTTTGTTATTAATAAAAAAATGTGACCACTAAACTTTCGCATCGAGATTTCACTCTCGGTTTTGTTGGGTGGGTAAAATTTGACTGTTTTCGTTGTTTGAGAGCCATATATGCTTCGTGTGCTAGAGCAGTTCGTACTTTAGTTTTTACCTCTAAACTCTTTTTCTTTAGTTTCAATAACTCGGTGAAATTGATGTCGGTCACTGTTACGACGACCAAATGCATCTGGCTGCCATCTAATTAAAAAAAAATTTAAATAGTGATATAAACCCCTAAAAGTTCTAAAAAATTTATTTAAAAGTGATAGTGTTTACAATCAAGTAAAACGACTGCTCTGGAAAAAGAGCATAGTACTGTACAAATACAGTACAGGGAGAGATGATTACAGGCTCTCTTGCCACAAAACAAATTTGCTATCGTAATAAACAGTGTGTTCCTGTTAACTCTTATAGGACATCGTATAAGAACCAGCTTACATTGAGAGACCCTGAAATATGAAGAAATACTCTGGTTTAACGTACTAGTTCAAGAAGACTCAACGTTTACCACTATTTAAAAAGAATGAGACCAATCTTCATACAATACATGCAATCCATTCTTCCCGTTAGTTTTATTTTTATGTTCTAGAAAGCTCCTTTCAAATTTGTCCTGAAGAAGGCAACAACTCTTGTTGACGGAAAATATATCTTCCACTTAAAGAGTAAGTTGAAATGAAGATGCTTCGTACAGCAACAAAAATACCAAAGCTGTACAGAATCAGAAGAACCACGATTTATAGAGGCCTCAGCGTCAAAAACACCATCTTAAAGTAAATAAACCGAAACCTATTCAACTATTCAGTTGCTTTAATGTTAAAGAAAGACATCCAGAGAACTTTGTGAAAAAAGCAATATGAATATATTTTATGAAGTTCCGACACGATCTTGACCAGGAAAGAAAAAGAGCAAAGCGAAAGACACCGTGAAGCAAACAAAAGTATTTACATCAGGAAGTTGACCTCAGGCATGGAACAGTTGCGATCTCTTCTATTTTCCATAATTCAAAAATAAATAACTTTTCTGCAGGATTGGCTAGGCGACAAAGTCCTTTTCGTGGCAGTATAACTTCCCCTGCACTCACTTATTTCTTGTAAGGGGTGATGTGTGCGAAGTGGCATTTCGGATTCTTCTACGATTCCAACCAAGAATTTCTACCAAACTTTTGCCATTACACCACGGCTATGCAAATAACGATAAATATTTCACACATGCTTCACCCTAGTGATCCGCTTGTGGTCTTCACCGCTCCGTTTCATTTCATTTAGAACACACTACAAGCTATGAAACTATTTAGCACAAATTAAAAAAAAATTCAACAAGAGCTCAGTTCAGGACATAAATAACACAAAAAACTTGACTTCACACTTTTATCCGATACCAAAAGAAAAATATCTTATAATCTTACAACCCCTAGCTTCTGAATAGGAAAATATTTCAAAGCTCGAGCCAGTAAAAAATAAAACTTTTTTTAATGTCAAACGTTTTCTCCCATAACAACAACTTCACATTTTTACCAATATGTATTGCCTTTGTGTATTGATATTCCAGTCCTCCACCATATCCGTGTATCACCAATTTATACTGATTGCCTGGATCAACCCACGGTGGCAGAATCGACCGAGCACCATTTATCAAATATGGCTCATTATGTGGATGATCACTGCTTGATATGTAAAACTTCACAAAATCACCTTCACACACCTCCAAATACTGAACAACACAAGAACCAACAGTTAAGTTCAATCCAGCAAAAACATTCGTTACACCAGATACAAAAACAGTAACAAGAAACATGACATTTTCAAGAGGTGGTAATTTCATGATTTGTTTATTATTTTTATATTTTGTTTGACATTTGATATATAATATCCACTTTCCACTCGAGATCCACACACAACAGAAGCAAACTTAAAATAAAAACTGCAACCGACCGTACATCACCCAACATAGAATACAGTTAAACGTTTTGGAACACTATTTGAATTTCAATTTGAGTTCGCCGATGAAAACGGGAATTCTTGACAATTGTCGATGGAATCAAGAAGACAACGTTCGTACCATAAGTTACTTTAGCCTGGGTTTTTTCGTTTTTATTCCAACTGCCATCTTATCATAGTCTAGGGTTAGCTAGCTACGTGATGAGAATAGTTTCAGTTCAGAATGAGCAAAACTTTCTCTAGTTGTTTATTATGGGGTTATGGAATATCCCACCGATACAATCATACAATTGATACATTGTGTTACACACCTTACATCTTCAAACAACGCCTTTTTAAGACACATTTTGTTAAAGATCTAGTTAGATGTTACGTAATGCTTATTGTGAGTTTAATGACATCTGATATGAAAACTTTATCATTTTAAGCAAACCTCTTTGCGGATAGGCTTCCAGTCATTCATTCTTTTGTTTTTTTTTTAACGTACTTTTGAGGTGATCGGTTACCTTTAGGGTCAGGGCTTTCTTAGAACAAGTTATGCATCTGTAAAAGAACAATCGTAGATAACAATCAAAAATAACATTGCGATGATTACAAAGTCGAAAAGGGTCTAGCCATTGAGTCTGTCTGTCTACGGGCTATATACGAGCTTTAAACCTAAGCGGCTGCACGGATTTCCTTCACACTTTATACGATGCACTTTTGGAGCAACATACAGAGGCCGTTTTAGTATTGATTTTCATGATTTCTGAATTAACTGTACGAAAAAGACTGAATCGATTGTAAGATTGTGATAGCATTTCACAATTCTTTGAAAATGTGTCTAAAAGTGGTTCCCATAGTTTAATTTTTGAAGTACGGTCTTCTCGTTTGTTTCTTAAATGATTGGACGTGTCTATATTCACTCAACACGAGCTTACCCGAATTATTTAAGAGGTTAAAAAGGGTCGTGCAGTTCTTGTTCGTTTTTAAGTAGTTTGAGGGAATAAAGCAAATTGTAAAAACCGTGTTGGTTCGTTTGAAACGAAAACTTTTAAACATTTGCGATGAAAAAGTTGATTGCGTTTTTTAAACCGAGCTTATTGCAGTCGGTCGAGTTGAAAACCTCATGTAATGGCTCGTGTGGGCTTGTTCAAAATGAGATCACTCATTCATTTCTAATGAAATAAATTTCCTATCAGTCAATCTAAAATGAGTTGCCAGACCTCGCGCGAATTCCAAGCTTATTTGTTTTGTCGTTGCAATGTAGACTTATTATTTAATCTTATTATTTAATCACAGAACTTGCAGTTGAAAAAATAATGGATTCGCGTATGGGAATTGTTATAACAGCTGTAGAACTTTAGAGATCCCTCAATAATTTTAAAACCTTTGGAAAATCTATTGAGGGGCTGCTTAAAACTGACTCACCTTCTTGCTACTTGGAGGGAAGTGAAGGTAGTGTTTATATCAAAAGCTGGAAAACATTCTCAAACTAACCCTAAAGATCTCCGACCCATCCATCAACTACCTTCTTTTATGCTTAAAACACTAGAGAAGTTAATTGATATCCACTAACGAAATACGTTTGATAAGTCCTTTTTTCTTAAGCCCAACACGCATATTGCAAGAGTGAAACGGCTCTACACTACACGCTAGTTCGTACAATAGAATGCTCGCTGCATCATAAAGAGTTCACTAGTTCCTTTCTTAGACATCGATGGCCCGAAGGCGCCTTTAATAACTCGAAACATCTGCGATCTCCCGAGCACTTAAAACTCTAAATATGAATCCCTCACTCGATGATTTGATTGAAAGACTCCTTGATAGTCGAAACATAAACTTAACACTGGGAGAGGCTTCTACTAAAAGAGGTGTAAGTATAGGCACTCCGCAAGGTGCTGGAGTCCTCTCTCCTCTTCTCTGTAATTTGGTAAATGAACTACTGATAAACCTGGAAGGGGATGGCTGCAGGGTTATTGGTTATGCAAACGATATTGCCATTGCAGTCACAGGAAAGCATCTTAGCACACTAAAAGAACAGCTTCAAAATGCTCTAAGCAAACTTTCAAAATGGAATAGTACGTGTGGACTTGGAATAAATCCTCACAAGACTGTACTGGTACTCTTCTCTAGGAAATACAATATTGCGCACATAGACCCTCCTTTCATTAACGGCATACAACTAACTTTCTCCAAAGAGGCCAAAATCTTGGGTCTAGTTTTAGATAGGAAGCTGAGTTGGAAGCCAAAAATACAAGAAAGAGTCAAAGAAAATACAGCTGCACTCTTTTTATGTGAAAAAGCCATACGAAACAAGTGGGGTCTTCAACCCAGCATCACACATTGGTTTTACATCTTGTTCTCGGTCATCAGACCTATCCTCACTTACGGTATTACTGTATGGTGGACTGCACTAGGTAAAGCAATTTATCGTGTCTAATTTAACCTAACCTAACCTAACCTATGGGAATTTATTGACCAATTGGAAACCTACGAGACACACGAATCAACACGAGACACACGAATGTCCCTCTAATGACCGGATTCAGGTGGTGTTGTTTAGAGTAATAAGTTGTGCACATTCTAAGAAAGCACAGCTCTCCTACATCCTCGCCTGGATGTCTGTTTCATAGGTTCATATACTAGTGACTTTTTCGTGATGTATACGCTACGTTGACTTTTAAAAGCTATAACAAGCCTGCCGGTTTTGTATTGCTTCTTGTCTCTACCAAGGGTGTTTTGTTCTACCAAAGGGGCCTTTCTTCTTTTCTTTTTCTTTTCTTTTCATCTTCGCTGTCGTTTAGAGACTTCGTTAGTAACTATTGCTCTGTTAATGGAGTTGTCTAAAAATCTTTCAAATTCTGTCAACTAACGTTTTCTACATTGAGTGCTGGATTGAAGTTTAGGGCGAATATTTAAACTTTTCAAACTTGAAAAGCACTTTGCAATACCTAAAAGTCTTGAACAAGCATATCTGGATCAAAAGAGGACAAACGAAAAGTGTTCAGTATTTTTTGGACTGATACGGTACCCGCTTCCACGTAAAACGTCAAGTAAAGTTTTCATTTTTGGGGTACATTAGTCTTACCTATGATTGTTCCATCTTCAGCCGAGGATGGATGATGCACAATGTTCGGCATTTTACCTTCGACTATGTGGTCATAGACTGAAACAAAGAGCAGAGGACCTAAGGCATTTCCTTGTGAGACTTGGAATTCCTCGTTGACTCAGGCCAGGGCATCTTAACTTTCGTATGTGGCTTTCACTCGCTCAACGACCTTTTAAAGATGGGACATCAGCTTGGTCCAATTGAAATAATTGGAGATTTCTGTTAGAAGATAAGTTTTTCTACATCTACCTTGATTTGGCAGCCTGTCATAGGTGTTTGTGAAAATCGTTAGCCATTTGAACCCTATGTCCTTCATCTCTATTTGCCGTGCAGTGTCGGGTTAGAATAGCACTGCAGCGCCTCCCCGCTTGTCGTAAAAGGCGACTAAAGGAGCAATCATATCTAGACGA
This sequence comes from Melanostoma scalare, assembly GCA_949752695.1. Classification (NCBI taxonomy): domain Eukaryota; kingdom Metazoa; phylum Arthropoda; class Insecta; order Diptera; family Syrphidae; genus Melanostoma; species Melanostoma scalare. The sequence goes on along the minus strand of OX456986.1, from coordinate 30,960,220 downwards.
CTAACATCAAAGTGAGTCTAGCGGCACACATACCACCTAAAAACTCTCCCCAAGTATGCATGCAGATCCCGGGGTTAACACGACTGGAGATTACCGGTGTAGTAAAAGGGAAATCAAACTCATTAAATGGAGCATGCATGTGTCGAAAAGGATGAAAGGAAAATTTTTGAAAAATTTTGAGCATTATGGAAGTACTTGCAAACATAAGAAGCACTACCCCGCCAGGCAGTTCCATTGCTATGCATGGAGCTGGTCCTGGACCGAGCAGCAATGTTCGGGTCAGAGCTATACGGATTCCGGGGGCTAGCAAAGTAATGCAACGAGTTGGACGAAAATTTAGAGTCGCGAGTTGGAACGTTGGAAGTATGACTGGTAGAAGTCTTGAACTCGAAGAGATGATGAGAAGGAGGCGAGTGGACATCTTGTGTGTTCAGGAAACGAAATGGCGAAACACAGCAAACAAAGCCCGTTTCTTAGATGTAAAAACCAAGGCTTACAAGATGTTCTACTATGGAACAGAACAAGGTAGGAACGGAGTCGGTATCATCCTTGACCAAAGTTTATATAACAGCGTGTTGACCATTTTGAAGTCCAGTGACCGTTTGATGTCTCTTAAATTGGTGATGGAAGGAAAGGTCTGGAATATCATCAGTGCATATGCTCCCCAAATAGGGTGTGAGCAGGAGGAAAAAGATGCATTCTGGCTTGATTTTCATAACCTACTTAAGAACATCCCAAAAGAAGAGTATTTGTTTGTTGGAGGAGATTTGAATGGACATGTCGGGAGGACAAACGAGGATTATGAAGACTCCCATGGAGGTTTGGGATTCGGCACCAGGAACACTCCTGGTGAAGATATTCTAAATATGTGCAAGTCATACGGTCTAATCGTACTAAATACCATGTTCATCAAACAAGACCGACACCTTATCACTTACAGCAGTGGAGGAAATGAAACCCAGATTGATTACCATTTGGTAACCAATTACATGAAATCTCGGGTGAAAGACTGCAAAGTGATACTAGGAGAAGCTGCCGCTCAACAACACCGTCTTCTTTTAACAGAATTTTTTACGGATGCGGTGAAGGAAGTCAAACAAACAAAGGCTCCTAGGAGAATCAAGTGGTACAATCTGGAGAAAACCAAAGGACAGCAATTCATTTCGTATATGCGAAGTCAGCTGTGTAATACCATCGACGCAGTTTCAAATGCAATCACGGCACAAAATATGTGGGATCGCCTACAACGAACCTGCTTAGAGAGAGCCAAATCACTGCTAGGAGTCTCAAAAGGACACTACCAACAAGCTAAAGAAACCTGGTGGTGGGATGATGAAGCTAAAGCAGTGATTAGAAAGAAGAAAGCAGCTTTCCAAGCTTGGTCGAAGTGCCCCTCAAGAAATACAAATGAAAAAGCGCGTCTCAAAATGGAATACAAGAGCTGCAGAAAAGAAGCGAAGAAAAAGTGCGCCCAACTTCAAGCAAAAAGCACGGAGGGCCTGTATCGAGAGCTGGAAGAGATTTCTGCCCCAGCTGCTGAAGCAAATCAGGCAATCCAAGAGCTAAGACAAAGCAACTTGAATAAGGGAGCAACCATTTTCAAAATAGCCGCTCAGAGAAGGAGAAATGCGCAGGAGATTCGTTCGCCAAAGTTCATAAATGATGCTCAAGGACTGCTACTTGTGGATGACGACAAAATTCTTCACAGGTGGCGACAGTATTGCGATGATCTTTTGAATGAACAGTTTCCTCGGCGCCACTTTCCAACAGCTGCACCTAACTTTACGGAAGTATCCGACGTCACAGTCGAAGAAGTTAGGGAGGCAGTTAAGAACTCTAAAAAAGGCAAAGCGATTGGGCCAGACGAGGTACCATATGAGTTTTGGAAAAATATGGGAGACATCGGGTTGAGATGGCTCACGATTCTCATCTCCAAACTTATAAGAGGTGACAGTTTGCCTAATCAATGGAGGGAAAGTTTTCTCCTTCCAATGTACAAGGGAAAGGGAGATACCAGAAGCTGTGACAACTATCGTTCGATCAAGTTGATGTCCCACACTATGAAGATCGTTGAGCGGGTCTTGGATAGCCGACTGCGGAAAATAATAAGGCTTTCTGATGACCAATGCGGGTTTGTCGCGGGTAAGTCAACTACAGACGCAATCCAAAGTATAAGGATCATTATGGAAAAACACCGAGATGCCTTAGAGGATTTGCATATTGTGTTGGTTGACTTCGAAAAAGCATTCGATCGACAACCACGAGATCTGATATGGGTGGCCCTCAGACACCGAGGAGTTCCTGAAGCCTATGTGCGAATAATTATGGACATGTACGAGGGAGCAGTTACAAAAGTGAGATGCCCAGCTGGAGTCACCGAAGAATTCCAAATAACAGTAGGTGTACATCAGGGAAGTGTCTTGAGTCCACTGCTCTTTATTGCTGTTCTGGATTATTTGCTCGAAGGAAAAGTAACGGACAATAAAGTACAACAATTATTCTTTGCTGACGATGGAGCCATCATAAGCGAGGATCCTACATCCCTGCAACGAGCACTTGACGTTTGGATTGATGTTCTGGAAGGAAATGGGTACCGTATTAGCGCTAAAAAGACTGAATACCTGTGCTGCCCTTTTTCTGATCCAGACAAGCCTATTCCAGACATTTATTTGAATGGAAATGTGCTTCCCAAGTGTGAAAAGTTTAAATATCTGGGATCTATGATCAATAGTGAAGCAACTTGTGATGACGACATCAATCATCGAGTAAGCGTAGGGTGGATGAAGTGGCGAGAAAACTCCGCTATCTTCTGTGATCGAAAAAATGCCCCCTAAGCTGAAGAGAAGACTCTACACAGCAGCTGTCCGTCCAGCTCTGACATACGGTTCACAATGTTGGACAATGTACAAAAAGTATGAGAGCAAATTGACGGCAGCCGAAATGAAGATGCTTCGGATGACAGCAGGAGTAACAAAGCTTGATCGAATTAGAAGTACTAAGATCCGTGGAAGCCTTCATGTCAAAAGTACCATCTCGGACAAAATTCAGCACAACCGGCTCAGTTGGTATTGTCATGTTCAAAGGAGAGATCCGCAGAACCCCGTCCAAAAGGCAATATCGTACAACGTTTCAACAAATTCGCGACGAAAAAGAAAAGGCAGGCCAAAACACTCCTGGTACAAGCAAATGCAAAAACAGCAGCTTTTGGTTGGCCTCAGACATGGAACAATCCAAAACCGGGAGGCTTGCCGACGCTTTCTGAGGTCAACGCGGCGTACCCCACAGGCGGATCACTAGTGTGAAGCAGAAAAGTGGGAGAGTTGTGATCGCTTCAAGATCACTACTCGTAACGCCAGAAATGGAAAGAAGAAGAAGAGAAGAAGTCCTTCATCCCTATCCGAAATTGATATCGTATCTCATCTGGCTTGAGTTTTAAAAGCTATACTGAACAAGATTCAACATGATACTTGTGCAGTTTTATTTTTGTGCATCAAACCGACTAATATCATTATTTTATTCTTCACTAAGTTTAGAATGATTTTCAGATAAATAAAAGCGATTCTCAGACCAGAACGTTGTCCAATAAATGCTCATCCTCATTCGTACCCCCACTTATGAGTTACTACCATAAATCATTGATTCGTATTCCAGGCCGCTATAAGATCCAGACTTCAATAATATACAATGTCAATCACGTTGATAAAGCATGCGATGAATATTTAATCAATTTTACATTCTTCTTGACATATTTGTGTTGCTAAAAAGGCTACCAAAATATTGTAGTTATGTGTTGTTCAAAATTTAGGACATGGGATACTAACCTAAAAGAAAAGTTAAAAACGGAACGACGGCGACGGCTTCTTGATCATTTAGGGGGCCGTTTGTTGATTGAGATTCAGTGCATTACCTCAAATATTCATAGTAACAACTATAGTGCTGCTTTTTTCTTTTTTGTTCAAAATCTCGACTTGAAGGAAACATCGGGAAGGGCAGTGTAATTCGTTTCCTTTAGTTTAAATTGATCTCTCTATTCCATGGCTTTTCGGATTTTTTCAATAAAAAGCAAAGATCAATTCCAAGACTCTTTGGCTGAATCCGTTTTATTTTTACTTTCCAACCTCATTTATCTAGTACCTAGTTTGTTATTGTTTATTTATTCTCTATGAATACCAAGTCTTATACATATCAGTCGCTAAACTAAGCGTCTAAACAGACGCAAAGCATTGTCAGTAACTTCTTCTGGGGATTCGGCTAAACAACATCGTGTATCGCCGATATCATCTTCTGACGCTGGACAAAACGGTGTTGCATTGTCTTTGAGGCAGTATGACCCAAAAGCACTTGAAATAGAGAAATGAGCTTTAGAATAAAATTTCAAAATATAAAATATGTAAAGCCTTACCCCAAAGGAGTATGCATTCCCATGGGAATTGCATTGCGCACGTTGTATTGCGCTTGACTTCTTGAAATCCTTCGCATACCTGATGGACAACGTCTTGAACACGGCTCAGCGTGTGGCTCATGGCCAGCGTAGATGCTTTGAGCCAAGTAGCAAATCGACCAAATGTGACTGCATAGATTGGCATCTGAAATCATTTATTTCCTCAGCAACAATGGTTATGGTTATACATTTACCCAAAATACCACCACTCAAATGTGAATGACTTCAGTGATAAATGCGAAACTGATTTAAATTTTCTTACTTGATGTGCCACCGCAATACGGCTGTCGTTTTCCACCATTCACACAGAAATCCACATGTCCAACCTTTCCAGTTTCACCATAAAAGCCAGCATTTGTATGAATGACATGGACTGCCTTGGCATCGCCACTATCCAGCCGGTTGGAGTTACCAGGTTTCATCAATGGACGCGCTGGATCAAGTCCTTTTAAACAGATGATGATAAAAACCAAATTGAACAATCACAAAAAAAACCTCATTTATACCGATAATTCGTTCCACTCTGAAATTCAAATAATTGGCCATCAGTCCACAAACATGTGCTCCTAGTGAATGTCCAACACAAGTTGTCTTATCCACTTTCATTCCAGAATTTCGCAAGAAAGTGAAACTCTCAGCTAGACATCTTGCAACAGTTTTCAAATTGTGCACAGCAGCTACATAGCATGGTGGTAGTGCTAATGCACCCCAATCGGCAACAAATAGATTGTAATTGCCATGCCGAAGGTAAGCTTCAAATGTAATCCCATTAATGTGTTTGCACAGAGAACATTAATGCCACAGTCAATCTCAACTTACCATCTCGCAACACTGACATGGGAAGCGTGTTATCACCTCCAGCATAGCCATGAATTAATATGATGTTCTCTTTTTGCGGATTCCATTCATTGTTCCGTAGCCAATCACCTTGTTCAGTGTCTAACTGCAATGATTTATATACGTTTGTTTTGAAATTGTTGATTGAGTTGCAGTCTCATTAGAAGTTTTTTTAATTAACGAAACATTGAATATTGCTATTTGATCTCTATTAGGTTACAGATGTCCCAGGTTAGCTCAAATGGTTGGCAAGCTTAAGAAAAACTTAAATTAGTTGCCTTTGTTGAAAAAAAAACTCAACAGCTCACGCTTAAATTAAGGTATTTGGAGTATTCCTCTGCTTGGAAATACCCAAATCGAAAGTGTTACGACACCCGCACACTAAGTTTAAGAACTGAAAATACTCAATTTTTGGAAAATAAAGCTTAAATGTATTTTAATTACTGCCGCCCTTATAACCAAACTAATTCGATTTAAGTGCTCCGTAAGCATTATGAAGTTATGAAGAAGCAATCACTTCAAACAGATCATAATTTTAAAGCGTTAATGCATTTCAGTAAAAAAAAAAAGATTCGAAAAGTTTTGTGAGCTCAAGAATTGCAACTGTTTTGGCTAGGACAAATTACTTACACAAAGACTAGATTTGAACTTTTTTTTTTTGTTTTTTTTTTTTTTGCGAAAGCATAAATGCATTGCATTTTATAAGGCAGATGAATATTGAAAGACTCGCTGCATAAAATGGTTACCAGCATTTTACGAAAGCAAAGGAACGGTTTTTCCTTTTTCACTTGTTTATGAAACAAGTTTTGTGCCAGAAAATGTTTTGACAATCAATTTGAAGGAAATCAAAAATAACGTTTTGAAAATTTAATTTTAAGATTTAATTTTGTTTTTAAATTAATAAAAATATTAAGAAAATTTAATTTCGCAAATTTTGATACAAAATATTTCTAAAACAGCTTAGTGCTTCTTAAATAAAGAATTTCTTCAAAATTGGTCAAGCCATTGACGAGAAAGTCGATACTATGGAAAGTACCATTGTTAGACTTTTTCCAAAATCTAATCCTTTACACAAAATTTTATAGAAATTGTTAGAGTCTTTTATCTTATAGGTTGTGTCGTGGGTACCGATACTTCCAGACCTAGAAACTCAATTCCAAAAACCCCTCTTAAGGTTGCCCCACTGAACCTAACTGCAAATCTTGAGTAAGTTGGTCAAGCGGTTCCGGCTTTAGATTCATATAGGGACAGATAGATAGATAAACATACAGACATACTCACATTCAGACCGACAGAAATGCCGGACCAACTTCATCGTATTCTCTATCATCGCAATGTCATGTTTTACTCCAAATTTTTCTTCTGCACGATTGAAAAACTTGCCTTACGTTACCTTAACGCAATAGAAAATTTTGCAAAATCACAGTGGACCGGTGCCACGCCAACCGTTCTTGGCTCTTACGAGTAAGATGGCTCTTACTTTAAAGGTATCTTTAAAGGTTTACACAATCACAAAATTATCAAAAGAAAAAAGGGGCCAAATTACCGCACACGTGATCGAGTAGTACGCGACTGAATTATGTGTTTTTAGCATTACTTCTTGCGTTATCGCGCACTTTAGGACCACAATTTGACATTCTTTCATCAGTATTTGAACAAATTGAAATTGATAAATGAACAGCCGACTGATGTTGTGTAGTATAGAGCGAATTTAAAAAAAAAAAAAAAAAAAAAATAGTACTCAATCACTCGATCCCTGATGCGGTCATTCGACACCAGCTTTTAATTTACATAATTGATATGAGCGATTGCGTTACTTTTGTAGTTTCTTCTAATCCTTCAAAGAAGTCTTGCTTTGATATCTTCTTCTATATTTAAGTTAGAAATGAAAGCGAAACGTCTGGCATCTGAGATCTGAGCAGCTCACACTGTACAATTACTTTGACAGGCTTTGGTCTAAACGGGCAATGTTGGATAATGGATAACCCTCAAAACGACCGCATGTCGAAATGGTTTTATGGTTTTCAAATATTTTTGCTATTTTTAAAGTTGGACAGCTAGTTGAACGGTGTGAACTGTAGTTTTAAGTAATTGTAATGAAAGAAATTTAAAAAATCTTCATTATGAGTGAATTTTCATATTTTTTCCTCACTCCCACGTGGAAATTTTTAGAAAATACTTTAAAATATTTTCTAATCATTTAAGTCCACAATATTGAAAATTAGAACTCCATCAATGCGTTCAAAGATTTTTCATTTTATAATGCAATCTTTGTGGATTGTGGGATTTCTTCAAAATCGATTGCTCTACCAAACTTGATGTCGGCTTCAGCGTGTACTCGTTATAACATTTGCCGAAAAATTTGTTTGTCAAAAACGGTCAAAAATTTGGTAAGAATAAATGAGTTATCACGTTTGTTTTACGCCCTGTGGACTCGAAACAGGAAACTACAAAATAAATTAATTTTTGATTACTGGACTTACCTTTATTTCTAGGTTTTGTGTGCTAAAAAAATGTCTAGGTTACAATCTGACATTGTACTCCATTTGAAAGCAGCAATTTTTTTTGCGGATTTCTGAAAAAAGACTCACAGATTTCGATATAAGCTCTATATTTTAGCCCAGTGGTGTCCGTGGTAATCGTTAGCTTATCGGGAAATTCGAAGTTTGAGTCCCAGAAACATCCAGTTGTTTACTTTCTAGACCACAGGGTTCCCCGAGCACTGTTGTGCCAACCTACTATTTTATTTTTATTTATTAGCTTTGTATTAGAGCTTTATTCAAACTTAGTTTCTTATTGCACGTATCTTTCTAGAAAAGACAATATGAAATTATCTTTGTATTTCGTGTCGATATACCCAAAAACTAGAAATCCATTTGAAAAAAAGGATAGTATTTCATTTATAATTCACACCGACATGGAATTTTACTCACCTAAAAATCAAAAACATTCAAAAACGAGGTCTTATGTAACGTAAACATTTGTTGGCTAAACGTAATATAAACGCAATCTTGGTACGTAAGCAGAGTTCGTTCAAAAGCTAGGAGCTGAAATTTGAATAGGTTGTACCGCAAATCGTAGATGACATATGACAGATAACTTCAAGAAAACAAACATTCGCAGGGACGCAATAAAATTTTAATACAATGCAACAATTACTTCTAAGGGTAAAGTTAGGGTGATGCCCAAACATTCGAACATTTTCTTTTTACTTCCACTGAAAAGTTTGTTCTCAGGCAACCCATGGAAATGTTAACCAAATTTTAGCTCTTAATACTAATATCCTATCAGGTCCTTCACATCACGGTTTTCTATTTAAATCCTTCTGTAGTCTCTCGTAAAAAATACTGACGGCCCGGTGAATAAAATTTCCCTTCAAACATTTTCCATATTCGAAAAATTGGTAATAGCAATGATACTCGATCATCATTTGTTTGGATTTTTTCAGATTTTTTGTAGAAAATAGTATGGTTACTTTAACCTTTTTGAAATTATTCCAGATCAAAGCTTGAAGAATTTGTCAAAAATATTTTTTTCTTCTATTTTTTTAAGTGTCTATACCAGTGATGGGCAAAGTACGGCCCGCGGGCCAACTCCGGCCCGCGAAAGCATTTAATCCGGCCCCTGACGCGATGGTCATTTGACATGAATAATATATGACCCACGATAATTATATTTTGACAAAGATTATATTACTATATCTATTATATTTCGAAGACAAGGATTGGCATATCGATTTAGCATTTTTTACCGATTCAGGGGCCAGTAATAGCGATAAGGAAAACGAATCCGGAAAAATTTTCAAATGGAATAAAAACTAGGTTTTCTTTCGATTTGAGATACAAATGTTACATCAATCGATTGCAAATTACTTAAAGAATTTTTTGCGCCCTGAAAATGTATAATAGAACAAATATTTTCTGTTATAATTGCATTTTTCTAGTTTCCTGATGCAATTTCATTTTTCGTATCAGCTGATTGGAGTTTCAGCCAAAATGGAACAAATCGTTCCAATTATTTGGATTCCACTGACAGAGTCGCAGCGGATTTTTTTTTCGTGCGAATTGCATAAGAAAAACCAGTTGCTGGTGTGTGGCTGCAAATTGATGAGAGCCTGGCAACTGACGTATTTTTCATGTTGGCTATAAACGTTCATCAGTGAAAAATTCATGCATGTTTGCAATTGTCTCAACTTTTCCTGGTGGTTTTTCCTTATCGCTATAATTGACCCCCTTACTCGAGCATAACAACAAATTAAATAAAAAATGCAAGGAAAGAACCAATTTAAAGATGAGACTGGTTAGATGAGGGGTTGCCTAAAATCACTTAAAGCCCAGCTTTTTCCGTTTTACTACTGCATGACTAAGAACGATTTAACTCACTTTCCTCGTTTAAAATCGGTGTCACCACTCACCAGTGAGTGGAAACAAACTGAAAGAATTCAGTCAGGTGTTAAAAAACTTCACACAGACTTCGAAACTAGGTTTGGGCATTCAGTCGTCGCAAGATGCTTTCTCTATGCCGTTTAATGTAGATCCGGAGTATGTCTCTGCGAAATTGCAGTTGGAAATTATTGAAATGCAGTGCAGCACCCATTTAAAACAACTGTTCTTAAATCCCACAAAATTAAAATTTTAAAGAACAGTACTGAAATCTGAATTCCTAAAGATGATTTCTTTCGCCCAGAAAATTATGGCTGTTTGCGTCGTCGCACGTATGCGAACAGACTTTTTCGACCATGAAATTGCGGAAAAACTCAATCAGAAACCGACCTACTGATGAACACCTTTTCGCGCTGTTGAAAGTTACTTCGCCACAGCTTGAACCTGCCTTTGAAAATATTATGGCAAATCAAAAAGCCTACCAATGCAGGGCCTTCGAACAAAAGTTGGATTGTAATTTTGAACAATTGTGTAATGTGTAATGCTGTAATTTTTTAATATGATTATAAAAGTTTCAACACAAATTACATTTTTTAAATAACTCTGGCCCTCGTCTGCGATTTCTTGAATTTTCTGGCCCCCCGTTATGAAAGTTTGCCCACCACTGGTCTACACGCATGCAGCACGAGCTTACACTACACGAGTCATTTGGGGTGGTCTAGTTCTTTTTCGCTCCTTTAACACCACCTTTTTGAGTAATTTGAAAGGAAAAAACAAATCGTGTGAATCGTGTTTGTTCGTTCCAAATGAAAACACTCAGTCTGATAAGAAATGATAATAGCTTTTCCTATTGGTCAATCTGAAACGAGCTTATTGCAGTGGCTTAAGTTGAAAATCACATGACTTGGCTTATATTTGTTCGTTTAAATTGAAATCAACTCACCCATGGGTGCAAGAACAAACACTTCTTTTTTTTTAGCTCATTGAAAAATCAGTACTAAATGTCGATAATTCAAACGGTTTACCAAAAATTCATAACAAATTCATAGTAAAACAGACACAGTATTTTTGTGACCGATTAAGTCGGACATTCAAATTTTTTGAAAGCTCTTTAAATGCACTTATTGTAAACCAAGATCTTGAAACCTTTTATACAGCAATTGTAATGTTTTTGATTACAAATCATAGTGACTAGAGTGAAATTTTAAATAATTTTTTTTTTATATTTCAGATCATTTTCCGTAAAAAAGTTCCTTTCAAGTTATCCTGTAAGGAGTTTCAAGTAAGTTCATCACAAAATTATTAAAATAAATTTAACGTATTTGCTTCAAAAAAGAACATTACTATAACTTGTTTAAGATATTTTTAAACCTTAAAGAAATTATTCGCTTCAAGTCTTTTATAAACTACAATTCATTCTACCGATCGATTCAAAATTTACAACCAAACATCAAAGTATTTGTTTCAAAACTTTAAAAAATATGACCTGTTCAATTGGTATTGAACCGCAAGCTAACTATCTTTTTTTAATGAACTGTTGGACAGGATATGGCAATTGGTTCTATGTTTTTTTTTTTTTTTTTTTGTGGGTTAAGTTATTATTTTGTTTTCCTTTCAATCTTCAATGTTTTGGCTATATAAAACAAACAACAGAGAGCGAAGTTGAGACCGAAGTCAAATTCCATCAAAACACTGATATAAATATAATGTCATTGATATTTTTGAGTGTCGTTTTGTTGTTAAAGATATGTCAAAAAAGTTTTCTTTGATATCATTTTCAATTTGAAATTTGCAGCACTCTTTTTACAATTGACGATAGGAAGTAATTTTTATCGCAACTGCATTTAAAGAATTCAACTGTGAGGAAAAGAATCTAATTTTGAAATCTTTAACAGAGAAAAATAAATGCAAATATTGCTCGCACTTTTTTGCAAAATAACTTTAGAAATACAAACAATGATTGGTTCTTTAACTTTAAAATGATATACTGGGGCGGGGATGGTAAGTTGAACTTGCCAAACACTCCACTTCGAAGCTTTGAATAAATTCTTAAGTTTAATAAAGTGCAATATGCCCCGAGATTTTCGTAGCTTTGTTGCACCACCCTATTTTGTTTTTTCACCAAATCCACAAAAGAAAAAAATGTTCCACATACGCCCAAGTGACTTGATACACTTAACCAATAAATCTGAAATACTCACCAAAAGCCGCGTTCCGTTGAGTTGTGTGTACAAATATAATTTGATATCTGGATCGGGGCACTTGTCATATAAATCAAGTCCTCGTTTCCAAACGCAATCCTCTCTGGTCGTATTAAAGTTTGATGAATCCCCAAGATACAACGACTGCAGAATTACCCTTTGTGAGTTTACACCTGAGCAAACATAATATTCTTCGATTTTGATGTATTTTTAAATTGCAAAATTAATTCTTACAATTTCCATTGAATAAAATGATTGCAAAACCAAGCAAATACGTAGCACTTCTAGTTTGGCACATTTTTGCCCAGAATAAAACAAATATGTAATTAAAAAACAAAAAAAATTAAAATTGTTCACCAATCACACACACTTATTTGAAATAAAAGTTTATTTTGTTTTGGTTGATGTAACTTCGAGTGGTGGCCGTAGAGGTATGATCTCCCTATGCTAACTCCATCGGCAGTAAACCTCTGATATGCTAGCCATTGGTGCTTTGCTTACTAAAAAAGTCTTACGGCTTCCAAAGTTTTGCGGTGTGTATTCGACTAATTTATTTATTTTTTGTTTTACTTTTCTTAGCCCCTATCGGCGGCGGCGACGCGACGGTGGTGGTGCGCGGCCAATTTTTCAGACATTCATTCCTTGCCAAACGCAAGTCATGACGTAACGGCTGCATTGACTTGTACGTCGGCCATAGTCGAACAACTTGTTGCATTTCACATGAACATACATTCCACTTCCAAAAACATGTGAGGAATAATAATACACAATGCGACTGAAGACTGCACGAATATTGAGCCTCAGCTTTGTAAGTTACCATAATTGTTAAGTCTGATGTGGCTCATCTGCATGAATTCAAAAAGGCAATCAATCAGCGATGGGTTGAATGAGTTTGTAGTAAAATATAGTACACTGTAAAGTTATGATATTTAAGGTGTAGTGACCGATCCAACGATGGCAGGGTGCTGTTATTTGATTGACAATAGACTTTTTTTTATAGAAGTTCATATTTGTGAGTGGATTAATGTTTTTGGATGTCTGAATAAGTAAAGATTACTTTCTTGTTTAGTAGGAAGTAGAGTTCAGTGGCATTGATTTCCGTGAATGGATAGTTAGCGACCGTCGCGACGCACGGTGAGTTTGGTCATGCATATACTTGATGTTCAAGTGTGTGCATTCGAAGCCCTGGGCTTCTGTAACCTTTCTTGCTCGTTGCGGATAAGTTTTCACGCACTTGTCACGATGCAGTTTCAAATTACAAAACAGACTTTGAGATCAACATGACCAACAAGGCTGAAAATTATCTTCTGGAGCAGTTTGGTCTTAAACCATGAAATCAAGTAGTGGTTGCATTTTTTTCGTATTCAGTGGGGGATGGTTGGTTATTGGATTTTAAGAAAACAAGTTTTTAAAATTCAGGCAAAATAGCCATGAAGTCCAAACTCATTTCTGTATATTACCCATCCATGTGGGTATTTTTCTTCCAAGCTGTGACGCTTATTCCAAATTTTAGATAGTTTTTTTCAGACCCTTCTGTCTTTATCAACGACGGCATAGTCTATTTGGAAATAAGTTTTCAATATTTCCCAACATTCTAACTGAAAGTAACTCATTTGATCCGCAGAGGCATGTTACTGAATTACTGTCAAGATTTCAATTGAGTAGGATGGACTACACTTTAGTTTTTTTCAGCGAAACTCAAAGTTGAATAGCGAGAGCCGAGAAGCCCCAGGGCCTAGCGCATTCCTCACAACCATTCCTGAGGGAATAAAGGGGACCTACTTTTTTTTCTGCCGGTTCTCAATATCTAATTGAAAAAACTCTTTTCATGGCAATGAATTTACTAACGGAGGACTTGACAATTCCTCCCGATAGGCGATACCCGTGGAAAAACATTTTTGCCTCTGTTGGTTTTCGGATCACGAACCTCTGGGTTAACATGCAGACATGCTAACCATCACGCCACGGGTACCACAAATTTTTGTCGACATAAATTCCGCGTTTATGTCGCTTTTTATTGAAAAAAAAGTCCAGGAGCGTTCAAAGTCATCCTCAAGCACTGTCTTTTGTAGTGGTTCCGTTCATAATATAATGTCGCTTTCCATTGGACGAAAAAAACCGTCCAAGAGCGTCCAGGAGCATTCTTAAATTGTTCTATTAGTGCCGTAAGTGTTTCACTCATGCGAAGACAATTTGTTAAGCTGAATAGAAATAATATTAAGTGTTCCATTGGTTTTTCAAATGGGTGCTTCCCCGAGTGAGGCCAATGGAAAGCAACATAAGAAAAATGTACATGACTGATTCCAATGGAATTAGTGCAAATTTTCTTTTAATAATTTTTGGGATGCCAACTTCTTGAAAATTATCAAAAAGCTGTAAGATGTTCTTTTAAAATAGACAAATTTAATATTCCGAATGGTTTTTATCATGAAATTATGCAACCGCCGAAAACTCACGAAGGTCATGTGGATAATCCACAAAAGAGAATGAAAATTGTTAAAAAGAAAACCTTCAGCGTTGAGAAGCGAACTTAAGTTAACAAACAATATTCAGAGCAATGCGATGGAACGCAGCAACATAACACAATGAAAAGAAGACTGCCACAATACAAATCAGATGTGCTTGCCGAATTTTTCGTAAAAGAAAATTGAAGCCCTTCTGAGTTTGTAGTAATATTGAACGCAAGTATATGCCAACTGCAACAAGTGGACACTGAGGGCATCTTATTTAGTTAGGGTTTCACCAACCTCGATCTTTTTGAATGCTTATCAGCCCCAGCAAGATACTGAAACAAACGCCTTTTTACTAAAATATTTAAACGCTTTTTTATTTCTTTTACTTCCGAAGTCAGGACAAAAAAAAATCAATCCAAATCTGCTGATCAGCTTGATCTTGCTCATCGGTTTATTATTTTTATGAGTGATAGACGCACAACGGTGGTGTAGCTAAGGGGGCAGTTAAGGGGGCATTTTTCATCAACCCTATGCTTACTCGATGATTGATGTCTTCATTGCCAGTTAATTTGCTACTGATAATAGGTCCCAGATACTTAAAATGTTGACCCTTAAAAACCCATGAAATGGGGTACTCTCTTGTAATGGCCCCATCGTCAGCATAGAAAAGCTGATGTACTCTATCTTCCAACAGTTAGTCAAAGACTCTATTAAGGAACAGAGGACTCAAGACGCTTCCTTGGTGTTCACCTACTGTGGTAAATGTAGCTTTATTATTTTTACCAGTCCTCGTTGGCGGGTATTCAAAGTATGGGACATAAGCTTTCGTTTATCACCTTTCCCTTTATACATTGGCAGAAGATAACTTTCTCTCCATTGCATAGGCAGACTATAAACTCCGATAAGTTTGGAGATGCGAATCGTGAGCCATCTCTTCCCGATGCCTACCATCTTTTCCCAAATCTCATATGGTATCTCGTCCGGCCCAGCACCTTTGCCTTTTTTGGAGTTCTTAACAACCTCACTAACTTCTTCGACTGCGGTGTCGCTTTTTTCGTTAATTTAAGTTCAGCTTCTCGAAAGTGCGTTCGAGGAAACTGTTCGTTCAAAAGCCATCACAATAAGTCTCGCCACCTGTGCAAAATTTTGTCGTCATCGAAAAGAAGATTTCATTGAACATCGTTCATGAACTTTGGCAAACAAATCTCTTGAAAATCTTCTTCTTTGAGGGGTTATCTTTTAGATGGTTGACCCCTTATTGAAGTTAATTAAATAAATAAATAAATGAGATAGTCCTGGGGCCTAGGGCTTTTCTCTCTAAAATACCTTGTAAGGGAAATGAAGGAACCCTACAATTTTTTTGCCAATTCCGAACAGCTTATCTAGAAAGCGCTTTTCATGGCATGAAATTACTATAGGTGAGTTTGTTGGTTTCTCGTAAAAGAACATACCCATGGGAAAATTTTTTTTTTTCTTGGCGGTTCTGGGATTCGAACCTCGAACTTTTCACGTTAGAGGCAGACACGATAAAACTTTCGCCACAGACGGCACTTATTAAAATTGTTTTGTCGTATTTCTTGAATAGCTTGGTTTGCACAGTGGTCATCATTTCTCCCGACATATACCCTCTGAGGACTCGCATTGGAGTTGGGTTCTTCCTCTTGGTTTCTTTCTTGCAGCTTTTGTATTCCATTTGGGGGTGAGTTTTTTCATCTTAACTATTTGAGAAACACTTTGACCATACTTTGAGAACCACTTTCTTCTTACTTATCACTGATTTAGCTTCATCGTTGCACCACCATGTTTCCTTGGCTTGTTGGTAGTGTCCTTTGGTTTGGTTCTTCTCAAGCAAGTTTGTTGTAGGCAATCGCACATACTTTGTGATATTCTAACTGTCCTTTTGGAATGCGTTTATGGTGCTGCAAAGAATCTTTAAATATTAAAAATGAATCGCCTTTTCCTTTGTCTAAATTATATCAGTTGATTCTCTTAGTAGGTTTCATTCAGACACCGCAGTGCACAGAGCTGTGCAAGCTCAACCCGCCCTTAATCTGGTAGTCCTGAGCTCTTGTTTGTTTGATTTTATTCACCGCCTCCATATAAAATTCTGTCAGCAGAAGAAGGTGTTACTGGGTGACAACCAGTTTTGCAGTTTTTCACCCGAGATCCTATAAATTTGGCCACCAAATTGTAGTCAATTTGGAATTAATTTCCAAAACTACTGTAAGTCACAAGGTATCGGGGTCGGTCTTGTTTGATGAACTCAATAAGACCATGTTATTTGTAGGTAGGTATACAAAAATAGGTATACAAAAATCATATAAGCATGGCATTTGCCGTCTGCCAGATTGACAACTAAGTAAATTAAATAACTGTAATACACTACCATATATAAATTTAATTTCCAACAAAAAAGCAAATAACATGTATCACAATTCAGAAGTATTCGTTGAATATTCTAGATCTGTATTTTAACGCAATTTTGCAATAATTATAAAGTTTGGAAACATCCATCTCATTCAGCAAACTAATAACTTGATCCTCTGTTAGAAAATCACTCCCCAGGATACTTCTCCTAGTTTCCCTGAGAGTTGGACACCTTCCGACGAAATGAATAACGTTCTCCCTCTCCGCTAAATTGCAAATAGTACACTCTATTGGTAGATCAGGCCTATGCGGTATGAAGTTCGCGGTAGTGGAAAAAACAGATGTACAAAAACTGTTGCATATCCTCAACAGTCAATATGACACTATAAAATTTACTTACGAACTTGAGAACGAAGGAAGATTACCTTTTCTGGACTTAGAACTAAAAAGTGTGAATAACAAAGTTGACATAGGGATTTATCGTAAGCCTACAAGTACTTTTAGAACAATAACCAGTGACTCACATTGTTGTATACAACATAAACACACTGCGTTCCATTCTATGGTACACCGGTTGTGCAGTATTAATCTTTCTATAACGAACTACATGAAAGAATATAAAATTATAAAACAGATTGCTGAAGCTAACGGGTATAATGAAGCATTGATTGACAAGCTTATTAAAAAGCATACGGAAAAAATAACAAAAAATGATTTGTCAACACTCTTCATACAGAACAAGAACACAGTTGAGCCAAAAATTCGCGTCGCTATCTGTTATACACCGGTTGTAACGAACAAAATTCTATGTAAATTTCGAGAACACGGTATGGATGTGGTACACACTAACCCCAATAAATTATCAAACCTGTTAGGTTCAGTGAAAGACAAAACGGATAATCTGAAAAAATCGGGTATTTATTCAATAAAGTGTAGTGATTGCGAAAGTGTTTATTACGGCCAAACAAAGAGAAATCTCCTTACACGTTTCAAAGAGCATAAGACATACATTCGAAGCAACCAAGCTTACAGATCAGCGTTAGCAGCACACGCTCTAAACAAAAATCATATGGAGCTTGATATTGAAAATGTTTGTTTGGTGAAAGAAGTGATAGACGACCGTAAGCTAGATGCCTATGAAAGTTTTTATATACAGAGAGACTCAAATGCAATGAATTTAGACAACGGTAACATCGAATCGCATTTGTTCTCTCTTATATAATAACATGCAACTTTCATACAGCAACAAACCACAACATTTTACTTTTTGGATTTAGTCGTGATGCTGATGATGGAATGAAGATATTCCGAAATGCATTCAGGTACTCATTTGACATATTAAATTAAAGTTTGTCTTGTTTAATGTGTAGAATTAAATAGTGAAAAATCATTAAGGTGTATTGACTCAATATTTTTGTTTTTATATGTTTTCGGATTTTTCGTCGCTCAGTATAATTATTAAAAAAAAAAAAAAAAAAAAAAAAAAAAAAAAATTAAGTTGAGTAATTCGCTTCTTAACTTGACCATAGTTACAATAACGCTTACATTGTTCTCATCATGGAAGTAATTTCTTTCTGCGAGATTATGGTTAAGCCTACTGTAGGTTGTTCTGAACAAGGACCCGGCTGCTTCAGCTTCATATTCTGTTCTGCACTTCTCATCTACTGCTGCTATAACCTTGTACATAAGAGTTTTACTGTGAGTTACATCTTCCGTATTTATATTAAAATTTAAATTGCATTCTTCTGCGAGACGTGACCACTCACCGTACCAGTTATTATGGCTTTGTACCGCTTTGATTGCTATTTTTCTAACGAGCCGAGATTCAGGCATTCTGAAAACGTGCAGGAGATAATCAGCTTGCATCTTCAAGGTTTTAATGAATAGAGGAGTAAGTCCGGTTTCCAGCATTATAACGTAGTTTGGCGTGTTTATTGGCAGACGAAATAATCTCTTCACATAGTGAGTTAAGAGCTTCTCTACATTGTGAAACTTTTTACATCCCCATGCTTGAGCGCCATACAGAAGTATACTTTCCGCAACTGCCTCAAATATCTTATGTTTACTGCTGTGAGCTATATTTACATTCATAAAGCATCTTTTCCAAGATATATTAATCGCTGTTTTAGCCTTTTGAAGTTTCTCCTTGAAATGTGCCTCCAAGCTCAGGTTTTTTGACAGAATTACGCCTAAGTACTTGTATTCACTAACACATTCTACATCTTCTCCGTTGTAGTTCCATTTTTCATTCGATGCATTGCGTCCACCGCCTTTTTTAATTATCATCACCTTAGATTTTTGAATATTGACTGTTAAGTTCCATAGACAGCAGTAGTGGTGTACCCTGTTAATCATAAGTTGTAATGTTTCTGGTGAAATCGCAAAGATGACAATATCATCTGCAAACATTAGAGCCTTAATACGCTCTCCTGCAAAGTCAACACCACCAGGAAGGTAATCGACGAGGTCATCTATAAAGAGTGAATACAAGGTGGGACTCAATGTTATTTTTAGATACTTAGAAAATCTTCACCAGTTGGGTTCATATTCCATACCTCCATGCCAATCCTCATAATCCTCGTTTGCCTCCCAAACATGTCCGTTCAAATTTCCACCCACAAAGAAAAAAACTAATCTTTTGAAATATCCTTAAGTAGATTCTAAAAATCTGGCCCAAATCTATCTTTTCCTTCGTGCTGACAATCAATTTGGTAACCAATTTAAAAAACATTAAACAGATATTAGAATTCGAAATGGTCAACTCGTAGCTTACTACGAATGCAAAATGCTGCGTAGATATAATCTATAAACAATGATTGAAGATCAATATACAATATTATTGGGTTCTTTTTGCAGTTTTAAAGTAAAAGCTCTAAAATTTTTTCTAGCCGACAGTGTTCTTAAACGTGCAGCTTAAGGAACTGGATTGAATATGTACACATGTAGGTACAGATAAAAATCAGGCTAAACAAGTTTTATAGCAAAGTTTATACCAAAGTTTTAATAAAAACATTTTGTCCTTTAATACAAAAAGTAAATTAAACAGTATTTTTTCAAAACAACATCGAAAAATCATATGGGCTACCTTATTTATTGTAAATTTACTCTTATTAATTTGAAATACTAAGAAGTAAGATAACAGTTTAAAAGAATGTTAAACTTAATTCTAAACCCTGCTTAATTTACAAAACAAAATAAATAAATACATCGTACATTAATGGAAGTCTTAGTCTAGTTAAAAACTAATTGAACACTTAAGATTGTGGTAAGTTTTATTCGATGTCTGTAAACGGACAGTGTTTTACAAAAGGCACGTCAAGGCAAAAGCAACCACGAGCACTAAAACAAAACAAAAAAAGGCATAGTGAACAATTTTTCTTTCTAAAATTTTCATGTTACTCACTCATCTGGGGCATCATTCCCCAGTTTGTACTCCTTAAGTAACGTATCAATTTTGAAGGGATTCCTTGTGGACACTGGCAACCGACCTGCCCCTGACACTTTTACACAACCATTGGGACAAGGAACTCCTATGAATTTCTTGTGTTTGAAAATGGCATTCGCCAAGTAACAAATGCTCAAGAAATGACTGCAACGTGACCTTCCTGAATTATAAAATTGTGATTTAAGTTATTAACACCACTCAACTGTATTAAATGACTCACTTATGGGATGTCCTTTGCAGTACGGTTGGTACATTCCACCATTGATGCAATAGTTTAAATGTCCCGTGTTTTCACTTTGTCCCAAGTAACCCGCATTTGTGTGAATTACTTGGATAACATTTGCATCATCTAACGTCAGACGAAAGCTATCAGTTTTCTTTCGTTCAATCAATGGTCTAGCTGGATCCAATCCTGAAAAAGGACACATACATTTTGAGTAAGTTTGGTGTTTTCTTTTAAATACATAAAATTCTTGGAACTAGTTGCTTTAAATTCTTGAAGTCCTATGTTTTTAGTTCTATTGGATGGTCTTACCAATTATCCTGTATTGTTTTTTCGTCAAGTGATTGCTCATCATTCCACAGATGTGTGCACCAAGTGAGTGACCTACACAAGTTATTTTTTCACGAGGGGTGCCATGGTGTGTAATAAAGGAGTAGACCTATGAAAATTCAAGTAATATCATAATACTGTGGAGAATATTTAGAAACACTTAAAAATGTTTATAAAGGCAGTCAATAACAGAATGGATGAACTAAATGCTTTAAATAGCAGGGTTTTCTTCCATTGGTATTCCATAAAAAAATGCTCCTCATTTTATCCCAAGCTGACTCAAGGATACCACAAGAAATAATTGTTCTAAAGCATTTGTTCGTTTTTTTTATTTTTGCAAAGGCTTTTGCATATACCGCTTAGTCGGCGTAGCAGCGCCGCTTATTGTGGACCACGTAGGAGTTGACCAATAAAAAAACTGATGACTATCATCACCAACACCAAAGCATTACTCACACTTTCAAACTTCTCCCATATTCTGGTTTTATTCTGAATTGAAAACTTATGAGCTGAAGAGTAAAATTGGAAAAGTGTATAAAGAAGCCCAATTAGCTCTGAGTAGTGCCCGTGACGTAATTCAAAGGTTCGAGTCCCAACTAAAAGCATTGGTTCAGTGGTTAAGTGTTAAATGGATAGGCCGCGTGAGTAGACTTAAATCCCCCGCCGGGCATCTACTTTTCTTTCAGCCTCCCAGTTTTGCACCCATTGAGGTAAGGGAAGTTATAACCGCCATACTTCCATCCACTCTACCACAAAAAAGAGAATTATTCTCCCTAGTGAGTACAATGAACCGTAAATACAGCTTAGACTCCTCCATTTTTATTTAAAAAAAAAATCTTAAAATGTGTACTGGAATGCTGTGGAAATAGGACGTGTCTATATGCATCCAATACGGGTTTTCTTGAATCACTTGAGGGATAAAAAAATGATCTTGTAGTTCTTGTTCGTTCGTTTAACATGACCTTTTTGAGTGATTTGATAGGGAAAAAAGCAGATCGTGTAATTCCTGCTGGTTCGTTTAAAACGAAACTACTAAGTTATTTCTGATGAAATACGTGATTTCTTTTGCTATTGGTCAATCTGAATCGAGCTTATTGAAGTCGTTTGCACTGAAAACCTCACGAGAATACATTTTAAGCCATTGACATGAAAGTTATCAATCGTACCAACATTTGAAAATGAAAGAGCCAGAAATTTACTCGATACTCGAATATAGAATTCCCCCATTATTTTAATTGTACAATTTCTTGTTCCATGAGCTAGTTTTTCAATTCTCTTTTTCTTTTTTGTATTAATTGCTCCAATTTTCTTTTAACACACTCCTAGAGCTAAAAGTTTGTAAACAAACTCCATTAAACTTAAAAAAAAAAACACAAAAGAAAAAATGCTCTGTCAATTTCCACAAGAGGCTAGTAATTATTTCAATTAGAATAAGTTGCAAACCTCACCTGCGCTGCACACTGTGCAGCCAATCTCGTATTGATTAGTGCTGACAAATAGCACGGGTACTGGGTCAATGGCTTCCAATCGACTGTGATCACATTATAGTTTCTTGACAAATATGCTGCAGATAACAATCGAATTAGAAAGTACAAATACAACAATACAACAAAAGCGCAAAAACCCACCATCTCGCAGATAAATTAAATGGTTGTCTTGAGCTGTTCCATTAAAGCCATGTATAACGAGCACTGACTCTCGATTTTTACTATATCCGGACTGGTAAAGACTCCACGGGGTCTTGATGTTCAGTGCAGTTCCATAACGTGGACCCTTTCTGGAAAAAAAAGAAGAAGGTAATTTGAATGCCAGTACATGCAATGAATTCAATTGCAGACTTTACGCCTGCTTATAAAATGTTTTTTTATTTATAAACGTGCTCGGTAGAGCAGAAATAATGCGAAAAAAAGAAATAAACTAAAAACGATCTGTCGGAAACGTTTACAAATTATGTACAATAGCTTTAACTGAATGAACAGAAACTGAGCCGGCCCAGGCACGAGCTTCCTCTTTCTCGCCATGCTTGACTGGTACAAAAGTGAAAGGCAATCTTTTTTCACATGCAGCTCGTGAAGAGGGCATAATCGTTTGAAAAATCGCCGAGTTGAATCAATCATGAAGTTTTCATCGAAATTAAAATGCTAAAGTTGCACGCATTGCGTTATGACATGTCAGACGATTCTCAATATTTGGTTATTATTCAATACGACCACCAACAGCTTGTGAGAAAGTCCTGAAAACTTTACTAAGACTCACGAGACGACAGCCACAATGAAAAGAAAATGAAACCCACACACACAGACAATTGTCATGCAGAAACTGCAATGAGTCTTATGTCTGATTAGGAGGGTCAAGTTGATGAGTTTTATCATGGTCATGGTTTTGGTTTTGCACCGGGTGCGGTGCTCTTGGACTCGCATAGTTGAGTATTGATTCGCCTTCAAGACTGTTTCAGTACATTGGTGGCTTATTTGTACGTGTTAAGTATGTTTCGTTAGTAGGCAGGTAACTAACAAGCGTATCAAGAGATTGAAAACAAATAAAAAGGGCAGACTGCAGTCTTCGTGTGGAACGGATTGCATAACATGCAAACACTGGCTTATAGTTACTAGATAGACTAGTTTGACGGAAGCATCAGTCATGTCAACGGCTTTATAAAACCGAAAAGATTGTAATGAAAGGGTTTGGTGATAATTAGGTGGCTTCAAGTAATTACGTTTGCAATTCTCTGTCTGATTTGTGTTTGATAATTTTGATGAGTGAGAATCATTAAGTTTTTTTTAACAGAAATAAAGCAACGTATGAGGATGCCACAGGATGGGGTGTTGTCCTCATTACCTGCTGTAATTGTTGTTCTTTTTTCTTATTTTAACTTTCAAAGTGAGCAACTAGGTTGCTATTGCTCGTTTTCGGAGAGCGGAGTCTGGAGCAATTTATTTTTGTGCAATCTTTCATCGTGCCCAACTTAATTAAAATAATAAAAAAATGTATAAAAAAGATTGATGTTTGTGTAAAAGATTTATGATAGCCTGTGACTAAATGATCTTTTGTCGATGTACTTGTTTTGGTTCTGCTACACACTAGACAATTAAACCTGGCGTAGATGTTTTTTAATTTTAATAATATTTTTAATGTAATTGTGGCGGATAGGACCAACAATACGAAAAGAGTGGTGAACCTCTTATAGTCCCTGTTTTAATGTAACATTCTCGGTTCCATATTTTCATTTTTGTTATCTTTATTATGTGTAACTTGAATATGAGGAAGTGATTTCGTGTGAGCGGGTGAAAGCAAGAAGAACGTTATTAAATAAGTAAATATGGTAGGGCAACAGTGCGAGGAGCCCCAGGACCTAGCTCATTTCTCACAACCATTGCCTTGCGAGGGAATGGAAGGGACCTATAATTTTCTGCCTGTTCCGAAAGGCTAATCAAGAAAGCGCTTTTCATGGCAATGATTTTACTAACGGAGGACTTGCCAATTCCTCGCGAAAGGCGATACCCGTGGAGAAACATATTTGGCACTGTTGAGACTCGAACCACGAAACTCTGTGTTAACACAGGCAGACACGCTAATCATCATGACACGGATACCACGTAAATGTAAAGGCGATAAGTGTGAAAGACAAAATTTTTGATATTTAACAGGAAGCCGGGAAGCCATTTTATTGTCAGTTGATTTGAAATCTATTCAATGTTTTGCTCGTAGACTGTACTCCTGTCTTTCGGCAGCTTTAAAGTCCAACAATACTTTGCCATTAAATTCTCATCGTCATTCTCCAAATCTATGAGCGTGAGATTATTTGAAATCTCTACAATATGACGGATCCACTATTTAATGATTAATATTGGCTCTCAAAAACCACAAAAATCACATGATTCTGAGTTATACATAAACGTAATAGGAAAACACTTCCAACTCAGATTTTATAAAATGAACTTTGTTAAAAACCTACAAATTGCCGTCGTTGCTAAGCACCTATAATCAGGATGTCTGTATCAGCTTCTGGCAGAATAACTAACCATCTAATGGTTTGTGCAGAAAATCAACACTTCTCTATACAAGTAAGTAGGAAAATTAAATCAAGTTAATATTGGTTTTAATATCAAGTTTTATTGGTTGTCAGATGTCATATACATCACATGCTACTATAGTAAGGCTCCTTCGTTCTTGCTCTCGCCAGGACTAAGA
Organism: Melanostoma scalare; assembly: GCA_949752695.1. NCBI lineage: Eukaryota > Metazoa > Arthropoda > Insecta > Diptera > Syrphidae > Melanostoma > Melanostoma scalare. The sequence continues at coordinate 30,935,350 of OX456986.1, read as the reverse complement.
TAGTTGTTGTAGCAAGTAATGCTCAAAACCTAACCACTTAAGTAATGTTTAAAGTTTATCAATCGTCAAGCCGGTTTCTTTTTGCTAAGCTTTAAAATCCTTCCAGGAGACTCGAAGATTGTCAATATATCGAAAACCTAATGAATTTTCTACTATTTTGGCAAGATGTTTTCGTCTGAGTTATTCGTCAGACTGAGAAAACGAATTTCAAATTTCCACATCGCAGATATTTTATCGTTTATTATTCTGCTTTTGCTACTGAGGACGAATTTTGGACTGCGTTGAAACAAAATTCTCTAGAAGTGTACTGGGAGTGGGTGGAAAAATTAAATATTAGGCTTTTACTACCTTTCGATACTGAATGGAGGTAGGAATCGAGGGTATTCTTCGTATTTAAACCAAATTCATTAAAAGAATTTACTATCACAGCTTGAGGGATAAGAAAGTGGAAAGTTCAAGCGAAAGAGCTTGGTTAAATATCAATGTTAATAGCCACATTATTGTCATTGCGTCACAAAACCAGGAATTTATAAAGGAGGTATTTAAAAGTTTCAAATTGGCAATTTGGCAATTAGCGATGTCTTTCAATTTCACAATGAATAGACTGGCTTCAGAGCAACGCTTATAAACTGTTGTTGCTGATATACGACCCCAGTGCTCGAAAAGTGCTCGAAAATAGGACTTCCAGATTGCGCTTCACTCGTTCCAGCTGTGGTGTAGTCAATGACGCCCCCTATGTTTTTACTTGTTAAAGTGATTTTTTGACATTTTATATACATATACATATATTAACAATGAAACCCTTAAACCCCGAGGATCGGCTAGTTTATTTGCCTCACCCTTGTGGTTTGTATTTTAACGAATTAACAAGTACGAATGCTCGTCGTCCTAAAGTTTATGGGATATTTGCTGTGCCTCTAGATGACTAACAAGATCACAAGCACTCCAATTTTGATGTGGTTCTCAGGAGGCCACAACGTTGTGACTGTGAATCAGGTTGTTTGATTTACTTAACTTCACCGTTTGGTTGTTAAGTTGATTATTTTCAAACCTTGAGTCTAAGCATATAACTATAACTTTTTATTACAAATATGTGAACCAAAATGGGTTTTGAAGGTTCAGACCCTCTCCAAAGCTCAATGCCTTGGATAATTATGTACGATACAATCCGCTTACGACAGGTCTTATTTACTTACACACAGAATGTTACCAGAATGATGTTTCCGAGGTACATAAATTTCCTTCAAGTCGACTTGCTAATCTTTTGTTATTTCTTCTGAAGATTGATAAGCAAAAATGAAAGTGATTTGAGTCGAAAAGCTTAGGCTATGTAAATAAGAACCTTATGATGTTCGACGCTGTTGTGTTTCTTAGAGCCTTTATTATTATTATTATTATTATTATTATTATCTTTATTGTTTTTTTTTCGAAAGAATATACACTTAAAGTTAAAAAAAGAATTACAAGCATGGCCCTAAGCCGTCTGCCGGTTAATTAAATAAATAATGAATCTATACAATTTGAGAGAAAATGTATCTACATATAAGCAAAAATTAAAAATACAAAGAAGTCGTTTTAAACAGGATTTATGGAAAAATATTTATTAAAAAAGCAAAAATAAAAAATGAATTAAACATAATCTATATAAAAAAAGAAAGACTTTAATCGGGCTTTTAGTTTAGCTAAAACAAAATTAGTAATAAATATCAATATTGAGTCATATTGCTTTATGAGAACGTAATTATATTTAAACAATTGGGAAGCTTTTAGTTTAGCTAAAACAAAATAAAATATGGAAGCAGTAAAAGATTTGCAATATTAGCTGATATCGCAGACTTTTAGTTTTGGTTAGATGAAATTAAATTGAATTGCATAGTTACAAAAAAAAAGGCTTTTAGTTTAGCTAAAACAAAATTAAGTTAGGTTTTATTTACAAAAATCAGGCTTTTAGTTTAGCTAAAACAAATTAAATCAGATTTTATCTTCATGAGCATTTAAGAAAGATTCACGTATGTATTTCTATAATCAATCAAATGGGATATAAACCTTATAAGCAGCTTCCAACCACCCTCTCCATTCAGAACACCGAAACATTCCTCTAACGACAAATAACTCTTGTTAAAGTAAAGTCGCCGAATTTCTTGTAAGATGGGACATATTGCCAAAAAATGAAAGATGTTTTCTATTTGATTCAGATTACAAAGTGTGCAGTGGGGATTAATATCATTTCTGTGTGGCCTATAATTGAGCTCTAACAATTCTGTGCGAGCTTTGAAAATCAAACTCATCTCCCAAACATTAAATTCATCTCGAAAGTAATTGGCTTCCCCCAAACTGAGATTAAGTTTGTTATAAATTGTTCTCGACACAGACTCTCTTGCCCTATCCAAAAATGCCTTAAAGATGTGTTCATCTATAGTAGAGATGCAATCATAGAATGCGGCCCTCCACGTATCTAAGGCTTCCACACTTAAAGTCAGATGATAGTTATGTGTCGAGGACAATTCATACCAATCTTTAAAAGGAGTATACCGACATCTTAATGAAACTAAAAGAATTCTTTTCTGCAGATTGGTGTTCTGCCTTTGCATGTCTTTGATGATATAGTCTGCGTTTGCTTTTAGGTTCCTGATAAGCATTGGAGGCAATCCCGATTCGACGTGTATTGCATAATTAGGTGTGTTATATGGGAGCCTAAAATCCGTTTAAAAAAGAATCTTTGGATAGATTCAATTTCTTCCAATTGTTTATATCCATAAACTTCATTACCATAGCAAAAGCAGCTTTTAACGGTTGCATCAAATACTTTGAATTTTGAAGCCGGGTCTATACATTTGTTGTTGAAAAAATTTGACCACATACAATTAATTGCTGCCTTTGCTACAGCTAGTTTATCTTTAATGTGCGCTCGCAGATTCAAATTATGTATTATTAGATATCCTAAGTATTTGTACTCTGTCACTACTTCTAAATTGAAGCCACTGAGGTTCCACGTACGGTCACTTCGAGCACTACGATTTTGAGATCTAAAAACCATTATTTTAGACTTAGCTGTATTTATTTTAAGGTCCCACATATCACAATACTGTTTAAGCTTGTTAATTTGGAGCTGAAGTGTGACCGCGATATCAGTTAAAACAACAAGGTCATCCGCATAGAGCAAAACTTTGATTTGTAGATCCCCATAAGTAACACCACCAGGGATATGATCTTCAATATCATTTATAAAAAGTGAGAACATAAGTGGACTCAAAATGCAGCCCTGTGGAACACCTGCATCTGACTTAAACTGTTTAGACTGATTACTACCGTTAGATACCATAGCAGTCGTATTTGTTAGAAGCTGTTCATACGTTCTTATGAATTTAGTCGATACCCCTATAGCTGCGAGCTTAAACAATAACGATCTCCTATTTACGGTGTCAAAAGCTGCCTTAAAATCCACAAAGAATGCATACAGATTCGATTTTTTCTCTATAAAACGTCTAGCTACACTAGTAAGAGTAAAGATCTGGTCGATTGTCGAGAGATTAGCTCGGAATCCAGCTTGACAGCAGCTTATTTTGTTGTTTCGTTCAACCCAGTTAACAAGCCTGAGGAAGAGCCTTTATATTAAACAATTTAAATTTTTTGTCTGGATTTTTCAATAGGGGGACTTTCATCTAAAGCTTCTATGTCTTCAAAATAAAGACAATGTCATTTTGTTTGAAATCTTTGCTGGTTAGTTAGCTCCAGTGCAAATAAGGTAGACAAGGACATGGAAAAGACTCTAATTAACTTAATGTCGCGTCTGTTCGCTTGAAGAAATTCTTCCAATCGTTTTGGTGATAATTTTGTGTGGAGGTGTAAAGGTGTGTGGGGTTGTATTCCGTTTTTAGTAAATGATCATATGATCTCGTACCTATATAAGTTTCGTTCGTTGAACCTTAAAGCTTTACGAGCTATCAAAAAGAAACCTGGGATATCTTTTCCCAAAAACCGCTAAACCACGAAATCACCACACATCCCTGTCATTTGGAGTCATTTGACAGACCCGTTCTTTGACTGATTTAGCCCAAGCAAAAACCTATGACTACTCCAAGGCGAGTTAAAGGCAAACGCAGGGTTTGTGGCGATCACAAGTCAAACCCAGGGCCTCAATGAATGGAAAAGAATAGGACGTCCCCTAAATTCCTCACATTGTATTGTTGAGAGAAATACGCTACGATATGGATTTCCAAAAGCTTTCGGAATTGGCATATGAAATTGTAGGTCCTGGAAATATGTTAGGCCTCGTGGTTTCCATAGCTTTGTTTCGCCACCCTATTCATTTAATTTTACAACTGGCCCTTTAAGATTAAGTGAATATGAATTGATATTGAGATCCAATTCTAGCTAGGCAGTCATCCTCTTCATTATCCCATTTAGCTTCACATTTCACTGTGTTCCAGTGCGACTGCAATATCATAAGCCAGGCCTGCAGGTTCTTAACAATATAATTGCTGCATTCTATGTTTTACTATACTTCCGATGTATTTTTTGGTCAGACTCTTTCCAAATCAATTGCCTTCAGAACGTTCTTAAATTTTCGAGTGCCAACCCCATTTACATCCAAAGCACGCAAACGATTGAAGAATCCTCTGAGAGCTATTTATCCTCTAAGAACTGTTTGAAACTTGTAGCTGTGTGTGACTCCTCGCCACCTCACAAAAATGGTTAAGAAAGTAATGCACCGAGTTGTAGCTAAATATTTCTTTTATTTATTATATTTAAAAGCGATACCTTTTATTAGTCTGAACAGATAAATCCAGTAAACCGTTCAAGGTAATTTCACCAATAATTTCCTCAAGTACTGACGCATGACATCGCATCGAAAACAACCAATTGGAACGTAATACAACGAGGCAAACTTAACCAAAGTAACACTCATTTCTTTCATGTACAATCTTATTTAATATAATGACTGCCTAAATTTGCATTTCATTTTCACTCTCTGTTCTTCTGTTTTGTTTACAATAAACGGCATCACACCAATTTGTTTACTTTCCGTAAAAAAATTACCACAGCAATCAGTTAATCAGTGCTGTAATGCTTTTATGTCAAAAAATGCGAGATGAAAATTTATGCTTTTATGTCAAAAAATGTGAGATGAAAATTTCACTTATCAGCGAAGTTATTAGACAACTTTTTTTCGCTCCTCTTTATTAAAAAACAATAATTTATTACCTGGCGTAATAGCAGTCTCAATGTAAATAACAATAATTATCGAGATTATTTATTGGATGTTTTGTTTTTATTCTTTTCAAAGACTTCATCGAAAATGAAAGGCTCTTACTCAATTTTAGATTGTGCAGACAAGATCCATTCTTTTGATTAGAAAGACTCTATAGTACTGTACTGTTAAATTTTGTCAACGGTCCGCACTTGTGGCTGGAACGAAATCTATTTTTAGACAATTTGAATTGTTGACAGTTTATTGATTCGCTTTATAACTTCATCAATCTTTGCTTTGACTGACTTTGTGTATATTTAAGAGCGTTTGTAACCCAAAAGCAAACACGTTATTTCCCATGATCTCAATTCATGGATTGTAACTTTCATGGCTGCACTCGCATGGAATCCCGAACCACCAGAGGATACCAGTTTGCATCATACTGACCTAATGCCTAACCTGTTTACCTATATTCCTCCAACTTAATGTGGGTAAACGTTGGATCAGATATATTATACGCGTTGCAACATTAGGATGACACTATACTTACATAGATGCAATGAGCAGTGAAATTTTCATAAAGAATGTCCTCATGGCAACAATGCACTGCACTGCCAGTGTGCAAATTGCACTTCTATGAGTAGGCATGTGCATAGTAGGTGCAGTCATAAAGTGTTTGTCATGCAGACGTAGAGAAACATTTATGTAGATTTGTTGAATTACAAAAGCAGCGAAGAAAAACTTATCTTTTCAAGAGAGTAGACATTGTTTTTTTTTTTTTTTTGATCACATGAAGCAAAAATATGGTTTGCATTTGTCTTGTATGAAAGGTAAAATGTAATACTTTAATGTTTCCGTTTGTTTGAATTCTTGTCTATTAAATTAAATTAAATTACTAACTGGAAATAGTTCCTAGCCTCCGGTTTTTTCGAAAGATTGGTTCAAGAAAATATTTTTTATATAAAACGATGTTGAAAACTTTGCGTTTATAACCATAAAAGCCACGGCTTCACCTTCTCTTAAGCGGACTTATAGAAATTCAATGAGAGAGTAATCTTTAGGGTTATACTGTGTGACCACAAAATAAGTAACGAGTCGGAGGTTATTTTCAACGATTTGTTACGAAGTCCTTTCGGTTGAAATTGCATTTTCTGTAATCAGATGAGAACATAAGCTTTTCCCAAATGGAGAGCAAGAAAACAAAGCTTGACTTTGAATCGCTGGCGTAAGTTGTCTGTAGACCATAATACTACTAAGCAGCATTGCTCATGTCGGACATGAAGTTGTCAAGAAATTTGACAAATTTGATGATGTTATGCGTACATTGAAAGAAAAACTAAAACCTTACAAATGTGTGCCTCGATGACGTGTATGCGCAGATCCGGAGGAAAGTGAAAACTCGACGACGCGACGGCGCTATCATGTTGTATCATATTCACGACTGTAGACAACTCAACTAAACGATAAAATTACACATACAAACTTATTTCCTTCTAATTGACGTTGCTATTTTATAGATTTTGGGGCCAAAACTACAATAAATTCATTTTGTGTAATTATTTCTTCAATCCATTAATTGCTGCCGTTAAATGATTTTGTTCGTACATGGTTAAGGTATACGTACATAACCATCAAAAGGTAATGAAAAGAGCTCATACCTAATTCTTATAATTCACAAAAAAAAATAAAAACAATAATAATTCACACACACTCCGCTTATGCACTGACCTAGGAAAATATCAGCGAATACGTACATACGAGTCAGTCGATTTGAATGACCATAGTCCATAGGTGCAAGGTTGATGTTTATTGGCAATAAACATCTACCCAACCAAGTAATGGTGCGAGTAGCAGAAACTATAAACAATACATTGTGCTTAATAAAAATCTGAAGCCTATTAGAGTTCAAGGCCTTTAGGGAAAAAAGGCTTTTAATGTTGTTCATATGGTAAATATTGCTTTATCTTAAAGATTTGGTGTTGGTAGCCGAGCTGACTTGGTTTGAGTCTTATTTGTTACTGATTCCAGAACTGTCGAAATTATTACATAAATTGCTTTGTGGAACACAATGTGATGAAAAGATGTTGGTAAATTCATCAATGAGGTTGTAGGAGAGAATTGTTATTGCAAAATTAAGCAAACTGAACAACATATGAAAGCGATTAGTATTTTAGAACAAATAAAAAAATGTTAGTGGTACCTCTGCCGCAATTGTCGGAGTTCCAGAGCGTAAAACCCAAATGTTGAATTCTTCACATGAGCGTCACTGGATTCTACATTGAAGTTCTTCATTCTTAGATATGGAAAACCTAACTTGTATATTTAGAAAAAATAGGCTATATCATCCTAGAAGCCTGCCCCGTCAGTTGAAAATCTGTTGCATTTTTCCGCTGCTTTGACACATGTGAACATCGAAAACAAAATTTCACGGTAGTTTAATCGTTAAACTCCCTTTTTGAAAAACATGTAAATCGAATGGCTCTTCCCTTTAATTACTAGAAATTCTCTAGATTCTAAGCTTGCATTTTCATACTACTCGCTGTTTGTTGACTCTTAGATATTAGTTCTACAATGACTTGATTAGAATTCAAACCTTGTCAGTTGTGCCAACCGTTTGTAATCTTGTTTTTCCTTTTTCGATGTTACAAGCATCCTGATCTCGAAGAGGATCACAGCTTTCTCACTTAACTGCTTCACAGTAGTGATCTACTCGCGGAGTACGTGCGTCGCGTCGTGTTGACCTTAAATGCGTCGGCAAGGCTTCCAGTTTTTGGATGCACCAGGAGTGTTTTGGTGCGTCTTTGTTTTTCTTTGCGATCGTGTCCGAAAATTATATTATTGCTTTTCTGACGAGGTTTTCTGGATCTCTGCTTTGAGCATTACAATTTCAACTGAGCCGATCGTGCTCTTTTTTCGCCAAAATAACATTTTTAATGTAAGGTTTGAACGGATCTTCGTACTTCTTATACGATCAAACTTAATTACATCTACTGCGATCATACGAAGCATCTTCATCCCAACTGCTGTCAACTTAATGACTTACTCTCATATTTTTTTTTTACTTTCTGGACGTACAGCTGCGGTCTAGAGTCTTCCTTTCAGTTTAGGAAGCATTTTTCTATAACAGAAGTTGACGTATTCGATGATTGATGTCGTCATCACAAGTGGCTTTGCTATTGATCATACATACCAGATATCTAAACTGTTCACACAAAGGCCAAAGTACTTAAGAAGCTCCTTTTGGGGCATGTGACTTGGAATGCATCAATGACTCTAGCTGAACACCTTGCTTTCTTCACTATTCCTTCATATATATCCTTGATCATCCGCGCATAGGCCTCTGGAACTCCTTTTTGTCTGTCCACTTTGTTTGAGATGACAATCGTGAGCCAGCTTAACCCGATGTCTCCCATTTCCAAATCTCATATGAAATTTTCTTAACTGCTTCACTAACTTCTTCGACTATGATGTCGGGTATTTCCGTGAAGTAAGGCTCAGCTTCTGGAAAGTGCTCTCGAGGAAACTGTTTGTTCAAAAGGACATCAAAATACTGTGATCGCCGCCTGTGCAGAATTTTGTCGTCAATCCAAAGTCCTTGATCCTGCCCTGTCCTTGATCATCGTTAATGAACTTCAGCGAACGAATCTCCTGAGCATTTCTCCTTCTTTGAACGGCTATTTTGCGGACGGTTGCCCCTTTTTCAATTGAAATAAATGAAGAGGGTAATGTAAGCAAGGGGGGGAGCCTTGGGGCCCAGCGCATTTTTCTTAACAATTCCTTGTGAGGGAATGGAAGCGACCTACAATTTTTTCCGATTCCCAACGGCTAATCGATGATGCTCCTAATGGCATGAGATTACTATCAAAGTAGTTCCAAATTCTTCGCAAATAGTGATACCCGTGTTAATTGTTTGTTCCTTTATATTTTTGGGATTCGAAACCCGAATATTCCACCTTACAGGCATACACGCTCACCATTATGTTACGGACAACGCTTATTTATTTATAATTGTTACTAAGCTTGAATTAAGCCAAACTAATAAAATTATTGTTTTGCGTCAGTAGCCGGGCAGACATTTCTAGCTCCCGATAGATACCCGCAGTGCTCTTTGTTTGCAGATGGATGCATTTCTTCTCTGCTTCTTTCTTGCTGCTTTTGTATTCCGCACTTCCAGGCGAGCCTTTTTTATCTCTATTTTTGAATGGACTTTGACCATGGATTGAAAATCACTTTTTTCTCTCTCATCACTGCTTTAGCTTCATCATTCGACCACCATGTTTCTTTGGCTTGTTAGTAGTGTCCCTTTGAAACCCCTAGCAATCATTTGGTTTTCTGATGTAAAAAAAAGTTTGTTGCAGTCAACTCCACGTATACCTTTCTGCATTTTGGACTGTTTTGATGGTGTTATACAGATATTTCTGCACATTCAAAATGAACTGCTGACGTTTTCCTTTGTCCAAATTATACTTCCTGATTCTCGTAGAAGCCCTTGTTTGTTTGATTTTTTTGATCGCCTTCATAAAATGTTCTGTCAGCAGAAGACGGTGTTGCTAGGAGTCGGCACCACCCATTATCACTTTGCATATAGTCTTTCACTCCAGATTTCATAAATGCGGCTGCCAAATGGTAGTCTATTTTTGTTGCATTTCAAGCACTACTTTATATGAAATGGTGTCGGCCTTGTTTGAAGAAGATGGTATTTAGTACTATAAGAAAATGTACTTTACACAGGTTATCTTAACCAGGCGGGTTCCTGGTGCTATATCCCATACCTCAATAGCAGTCCTCCTAATCCTCGTTTGTCTTCCTATCATATCCTTTCAAATCTCCACCAACAAACAAAAACTTCTCTTTTGGGATATCCTTAAGCATCCTTGCGTATAAGAATTATGTTCAAATTTTTGTAATATTTCAAAATGACATTTTTTGTTATTAGACGTGTTCGTGTACTTTCATTTAAACGTGTTTTTAAGAACTACAAATAGTTAGTTTCTTGGTATAAAAACAAGGGTTTTCCATCAAATGTCAAAACTACTTATTTCGCTGTTGAAAAATATAGAGACCGTTCTTTCACTGTTGTTAAAATTGTTAAAATTTTTGTTTGTGAGTTTCCTGTCCTGTTTGGTGATGATTTTCTAATTCGAATGTAAAACTTGTACACTTTCATGAAAGGACAAAGTTTAAGAGAGCGCAGTCATAAATTACGAAAATCAAATAATTTTGAATTTTTTCTTTACGGCAGGAATGTTGCTCATGTCGTACAAGTTTTTTTTTCCAAAAAGTTATGGAAATCGAACCCCCATCCCTTCTACACGACATTTAATTTGTTTTCACCCAACTTATTGCTTTTTATGCAAATTACCCTTTACAGTGGAGATTAGTTGGACCGAAATAGCGTCATTATCGGAAATATTTCGCATGTCCAAGTGGGAACTAAATATTTATAAATGCTCTTTAAAACTCAAACTGTTTCCCCTTTAAAGTCTTTCTATAATTAAATAAGCTCAACACTCACAGATGAACCCCGCTGATACCCCAAAACAGTAACCAGTTTCATTGTGATGCTGCACCAAGGGACTCTTCATTTACTTCATCTTTTAAGTCACGAGCTGAACCCACGTTATTCCGCTTAAGGCATAAAATACCAGAGATACAAAAAAAAGTAAAAGACCATCCAATCAATTGTGAAAACAAAATCCTACTTGAAAGTGATTGCAATTTTCCCAGCTGCTGCGAGTGCAGCACAACTGCAAATGCAAATAGGTACTTTCCAAGTGTCAAATGGAATAAAGTAGGCATCTTTTACTAAATGTCCGTAAAAAGTTCAATTTATGTGACAGTCCATCATGGACAGAGTTCAATTATGGTGTTTTGATAACTTTAAAGTGCAAGATCAATACAACGCACACACTTTGTGGCAAGTAGTTATTTTTTTATGTTTAACTTACGGTGTATAGACTCGAAAATTTATATCCGGATGTGGACACACGTTTGTATTCTGCACAATGCACCGCAACAAATTCAAATCGAGAACTCCACTTGTGAATAGATTTTTTAAAGCTGATTTGTTGAAAACTATTCCATTGGATCCTGAAAAATTTACACAAACACAAACACTCTTTTACTTTGCAAAAACACATTTTGATCTTCCAAAACAAAGGAAAGGACTAAGAACACAATCATCATACCTCCAGTAATTGAAAATACTGCTGTGAAAATTAAAATAAATTTCATTTTATTCCGTTTTTGGTCACTGCACAAGCATTTAGTACTTCTTTGGACAGAAGTTCTTAAATTTCACAACGAAAGTGTAACTTGATATTTTTGTTTTGCATTTCCACTTTATCATCACCTTAAATTTATGATTTTTTTTATTATTCGAACGAAATCAAAACACAACCGCTAGAAAACGAAAGGGTATCTCCGATTAGCCACTTGGTACTCCAAGCTGCAATACAAAAATTCAATGTTGACGTTACAAGTGCACAATAGCGAATGAAATTGTTAACTCTGTTTTCGCATTCGATTTGCGTTGGCTTCTTGTCTACTTGCACACGATGATGATGACGACGATGATGAAGGCAATGTAATACCAAAGAATCGTTGAAGCGTGGTTCTTGAAGATTCAAGTGCAGAAGGCACCACCAGTAAATTATGTAGCTGGTAAGGGAAACTAAAAGTTTGCGTTTGATTCGCGCGTATACGAGTATATCAGAACGTGCAAATACTGGAGTAGTTTTTCCTTTATTTTTCCTCGTGATTGAACGAGAACTTAGAAACTGACTAAAGGGGAAAAGTTTAGACGGATTTTTTTTTAATGCAGTTATTTGAGATAAGTTCATAAGTCTATAGGTGTATGAATACAAGTTATGATGTAACTCATATTTAAAGAGGAAGTCGAAATCATTTCAATGTGTCGAATGTCGATCATCGGCCGGCTGTTAAGTTGAAAAAAACTTGACTACATTTAAATGGGGAGCAAACTCTCTCAAGAAACCTGCCTGTAGTGTGGAACTTGCTGATATTTTCGAATGAGGAAAAGGAAGTACAGTCGACCTTTTCAAATCCTAATTAAATTATAGAAATTAACGGAGCAATTTCTTTTGCACCCATTATGAGAATTGAAGAAGTCGCCGTCAACTTGCAATTAAACTATGTAGGTACATAGATTAGTACAACCTTCTCGAACAAAAAAAGATATTGATTAAAAAAACATGAAAATGTTCTTGGCCTCAAGCAATATGGTTCCCCGATAAGTCCGATCTCTGACGATTCGTTTTTAAATGTAATAGTTCGTGTTGATTGAGTTTCTCTGACACTTGATTATGCCATCTAAAAATGACACAAGGTTTTCTCCTTCCCCGATTTCCATTCATTGTATTTTTGAAAGTACATCGAACCGGAGCATTTATCTCCCATAGTTATCTCCCATAATAAAATAACCGGAGCAATATTCGTTTCATAAGATGAACATGACAGAAACGCAAATGTCTTCAAACTAGACTGAGAACTACAAATACAGAAAGTCATTGGTCATTTTTGAAAATTAAAAATTTTGAATATCAACATTTTGGATTGCAAACGATACCTTTTTTTAAAAAATAAAACTCGCTAAAAATTGAAGAGAAAGTTTTTGGTTTTGAAAAAACAAAAACTAATGTTGGGCATGAAAATGTTTGTTTTCATTTTAATATCAAAACAAAGATAGGCTTTGCCATTTTATCTATCAGATATTTTTCCTTAGAAGATCTAACTAAATAATTTAAGGGCCCCAACTTTACAGGGAACTCAATTTTTTTTCTTAAAAAAGTGATTTTAATGGCAGTTTAAGTACTCTCTTAACACTTGCAAATTGTTCCCAAAATGCGATACCAGTTAAAAAAAAGTTGGTTGTTTCTGAAACAAGTAGATTTGCCAACTAAAAGGGTGGTTAAATTTAAAGGGTCAATGTTGATTTTAAACAAAACACAAATTATTCAGGAAATTACTGGCATTTCTTTTATTATAAAATTTTGGTATAGTTCAATTATGTATAGAACAATATATCGGCCAAATGGCCTCCGCTACCTCGGCGACACACCTCCAGCCGATGGTCCAAATTTTCGATGACGATGAAGAATAATTGAGGTTCTATGCCGTTAATGGGCCGAATTATCTCATCCTTTAGCTCTTGAATTGTTGCTGGCTTATCGACGTACACGTTTTCTGTTAAATAACCCTGAAGAAAGAAGTGGTTTTTCGACAATCACTCTTGGATTATCATTCGCCCAAATGCGGCAATTCTGCTTATTGACGAATCCACTGAGGTGAAAATGTGCCTCATCACTAAAGATGAAAATTGATCATCCACTGTTGCCATTTTTTGCCACCATTCTAACTATTGACGACGCTTAAAATGGTCAAGAGGCTTTAGTTCTTGAGTCAATTGCACCTTGTAAGCGTGTAACTGCAAGTCTTTAAGCAAAATGTTCATCAACGACGAGCGTGAGAGGTTTAATTGTTGGTGGAAAGCTCTCCAGCCACACTATCGCGAACAGCAGCAATATTTTCTGCAGTATCAGCTGTACGAGCATGCACTGGTGTTTTCATATCTCCTACAGACCCGGTTTGTTCAAATTTTTGCACAATTTTTTCGATTGTTCACACATTTGGACGATTAACCGAAAAAATCGCAAAGTGCACGATACGCATTTCGATTTAAACGCTCATTTTCATAATAAGCCTGATAACTTTAGAGCGTTGCTCTATTGTGTATATTTCCATGGTTCAAATTAATGTCGCTTTCCATTGGTTTCACTCGGGGAAACACTCATTTTCAAAACCAATGGAACACCCAAAATTGTTTTTATTCAGTTTGACGTAATTTCCTTTGTGTGAGTGAAACACCTATGGCTCTTAAAAAATATTCCTTGAAGAAAATTTTCTTTTTGACATTTGAGTAACATGTGTTAGTTCTTCTTGAGTCGATTCTCACTTCAAATCGAGAAGCGGCTGTCACTCCTCAGAATCATGAGAAGCGATCATTTATCACCTATGGAACGGTTTGAGAATGCTTCTGGACGCTTCTGGACGGTTCTTTTCGTCCAATGGAAAGTGACATAAGTTATTCTGAAATTGAGAAATGTCAAATGAAATGCAGAAAAAAATTTGACGTTCAGATGTAGTTCACATTCAACATCAGCCCTTAAAATTTAACCACTCTTTATTACGTTATGGGAAAAACGTAAGAAACGGCGTTTTAGTAAACATATTACCCTTTTTCGTAACCCATCGCACATAGGTCAGTTATTGCAGTTCAGTTGACTTTTCCCTGAGTAGGTACATGTCTACAAGTAATCTGACTCTTAATCCTTTAAGAACCCCTTTGGACACTGGTCTAACTATACCCTGTACTCGGCTCATTTTTGTTTCAAACTATCAGCATTCCTATGAGATTGCAGTTGTCGATACGGCTACGGATACGGATGCGGATATGCTGCCAAAAAGGCTACCGATACGACTTTTAAATGGTTGTGGATATTTAATCCCAGCCGTATTCTATTCGCAGATGTTCTCGCAATCGTCTTATCATCTTAGAAGCCGTATCCACAGCCATATTTTCAGCCCCTTACGTATAACTGTCTTCGACCGTATGCACTTTCGCATTTGCAACTATATTTACTATCCCATTCACAGCTATTTCTGCAGCTCTTTACGGATTGGGTGACTTGGGCCGTATCCACAGCCGTATTCACAGTCGTATACCCAGCCGTATCCAGAACCGTATCTAGAACAGTATCCACAGCCGTATCTGCAGTCATATTAGCATCTGTATCCATAACCGTACTCGCAACCGTAACTTTTAACATGACTGCAGTCGTATCCATAGCTATATATTTAGCGGTATCCAGTTCCGTATCCGCAGTTGTATATGCAACCATATGCGCAGCCGTGTTGAGAACCGTATTCAAAGCTTTATCGACCGCCGTGACCGCAGCCATATCCGTCTTTGGGACCGCAGGCGATTCCCCAACCGCTTATTCAGATGTATTCGCGGCCGATTCACATACGTATTCAGATCAGTATCGCCAACTGCAGCCACAACCGTGCTTGTATAGACTTACCCACAAATGTATCAGTAGCAAGAAACACCAGTCAGAGTCTTTCCTAGGATAAGGTGTTGACTTCGATGTGATATTTCTACTTATTACTTGTAAATTCATACATCATATTTTTTTATAACTTCGATAATCTGGACAGATTCATTTAGAAGGCCCAGAAATTTTTCGTTCTTAAAGAGCTTGTATTGACATCCTTTTTTTCCACGGGTATCGCCTATCGCAAGGAATTGGCAAGTCCTCCGTTAGTATTCATTGCCATGAAAAGCGCTTTCTCGATTAGCCGTTCGGAACCGGCAGAAAATTGTAGGTCCCCTCCATTCCCTCACAAGGCATGGTTGTGAGAAATGCGTTAGGCCCAGGGGATCCTTGCTCTGTTGCGCCACCCTATTTATTTTATTTTATTGACATTCTTAAGGATAGATTTCATGGTAAATCACCTGCAGCATACATCTTATTAGATACATGGCTGCCGAATGAACAATATTTGCTTTAGTAGACTATACCACGGCAATACCAGCCAAGTAAGGTACCCTTACTTGGGGTTTTTTCGCGGTGTCAATAATTTGGCATCCAATAACTAGGTCTGTTCGTTGAACTTTCCCCAGGGTTGACCCAGGTTTTCTTGACAACCCCATGAGTTGTCAAAAAAACCTGGGTTTTCCAGTCCTCAAAAAACGCTAAACCACAAATCGCCACACATCCCTGTCATTTAAATAAAAACACATGCTGTTTGACAGCCCTCAAATCGCCACAGCAAAAAGCTAGGGCGAGTTTGGGGAAAACCTGTGGCAAACCTATGGCTCAAAAAACACTCAATTTGACATTCAGTGCGAATTTAGGTTTCTCAAAAAACGCTTTGTGGCGACCCCATGGCGACCCTAGGGCTTCAACGAACAAACCTACTAATCACTGGAAGGGAATAGCACCATTTTCTTCAAACTTTTTTTTTTAGTTTTTGGATGCCGAAATGTTGATACAAAGGCATCAATTCTGTTTATGTGTCACGGCCACGGGCTTGATCGAGTTTCACTGCTTGAACTTAACAGCTTCTGCGAATTCTCTTTAAGTTCTATTAGAGGCAAACATTAAAAGTTCCCATCTGAGCCTCCAACAACACAGTTTCACTAGTCACAAAGCCTGTCACCAGTAAAGAAATCGAAATTCAAAAAATTTGTTGGAGTAGGTGAATTGCTTACACGCTTTTTTAAATAAATTCTCAAATGAAACACTCTTTTGAAATAACAATAAAAATAGTCTCATGATACTCTACGTCTGTACTATATATCGCGTGCAAGTTTCCTATTCTAGTTGTCGTTATCTCGTGCAAGGGTACAAGCAACGATCTGATCATGAATCTTCAATGAATTTGTCAGATCGGAAAGTTGTTTTACTTTATCACAGAGTATAGAAGTGCTCCATAAGTTTACGATATGGTCTCCATTTGTGGCAGTATGGCAACAAGTTTTTCTCATACATAGTCTACTTGTTATAACACCTTTTCTTCATCGTCTGCAACACCATTTCAGGGATACGATTATTATCGCATGTTGTTGGCGTGTATGTTTTGCACGAATGTGATTCATCTTCGTATATACATGGATACCTTCAGAGATGGCTCTGTTGTTTAAACTTCAAGCAAGAACAATTGGCATTGTGCTACTTATTTCTTTTTTTCTTTTTATCAAGAAAGGCTATAAATAAGAATCTTTAATTCACAAAACATATCGATAAGAAGGCAATTAAAAGCCTGGAAAGTATTGCACAATAGCTCACTTTACATGTTTTATTTAGTGTCATATTGGATGTTAATCACTTTGGCTTTAAAAAGTAACTAGCTATGTAATGTATATCGAGTTCATTATTCAATCTGTTTTCACTGTTTTCCCATTAATTAAGCAGAGCATATGATGATTGCACAAACATCATTCGCAATTCGTTTAATTTTATTCGTACAAATATCGAATGTCAACAACATAATATATTTTTAATAAATGGCAGTTATTTTCTTGCGATTGAGGCCAATTTACATATGTTATGGACCATTGAGGTGGTTCAAAACAAGACTTAAATTTGTAAAGAGTCTGTTAAGTCTCATTGCCAATTGAATTCAAACTAAATGCTTTTTTTAAGTATTTACATATGACTGCTTAATTGTTTGGGTTTTAAAGATCTTAGCAATTCCCAATAAGATTTCAAAATTACTCCCTCAAAAATTGGTTTCTTCTTCGTCTGGGATCCAAGAACAAAATGTTGAAGAAAAGCGATTATACTGAAATCGAAATGACAACTTTAGTGAAATGAGTTTTGCTACACATTTTTGAAAGAAACATATGTTATAATAGTGGAATCTTCCGCACTACTGGTAGATGCTTGAACGTTTAAAAAAAGAACTTAAGCTCGACAAATATTTCAGGTCTTTGGTTTTGAATGGGTATATCTGTACGTTTGTTCACCTACAGCATTCACTACATAACGTCAACGTTTAACGTGGGTAAAATGAATGTAACGAAAGTTTTTAGAAATAATGTCTTACATTTTACATTTACATGAGACCTGCTCCACACATAAATCTGCGGAGTAGGGGGGATTGCAGCCGGGCGACAAAGACCATTTGGCTGATACACCACAAGACTAACTACACAAATACTAAATAGAACAAATAACACATGACAACAGCACGCAGTAGTACAGGGCGGTCCACCATCTTGTCACTAACAGCGCTCATTTCGATTTAATTACGGTGTTCTAATGGAAACCGACTCTTTTCGGTTGACAAGGTCGTCGGCTTTTAAATGCGCGTAAGTATACATTGAATGCGTTTCTAGTTATGTTTTGGAATAAATAACACCCACCTGCCAAGTGATCCTGTGACATAAACCATATACAGTCTTCCCCGACCAGTCTTCTGTTAGAGTTTGGGTTGAACCTTTTTTATAACTGGCGCTCACATCATGACTATCCTTATAATGTTATAAAATCAGTACGAGCATTTAGGAAAATAGGAGAGGATTTAATAGGAGACACCGATGAACAAAACTTTTGAATTTTTGTGAATCGTAATACAGAGAGGAAAAATTGAGTCTGGTAAAGCGTTCCACATTTGGGTGGTGCGACTAAAGTCTCTATACTTTATTGTGCGTCTGAAGTTGGGCTCAAGGTAAAACTGATGAGCATTCCTAGCGAGGCGGGTTTTGCAGCTAAACTATTTCAGGGGAGGAATACAACTGGCTATTTTACTAGAGCACTGTTTATGAAAAAAGCGGTAGAAGAGGACCCGGGTCTCAACCAACATTTTTCCCCAACAATTTTGATTTTGTAAGAGAGCTCTCGGTAACTTTTGCTCTCTAAGTCGGTTGGAATCCTCTTCAACTTGATTGCGCCAAATAAGATGAGGTCTACCTCTTCCCTTTTCGGGAAGTCCTAGCAACGTGCTTTCGGAAACCCGTCGAGCTGGAACATTTATATCCGTCCGCTAAATATCTCCTAGGTACCGTAGATCGTAGTCTCGCGATGCGCTCTTTTCTTGCTATGCTCATGTTGCTGTACAGTTCATACAGTTCGTTGTTGAATCTTTTTCTGCCCCTATTGCCTTCACACAGGATCAAAGATCAAGCGAATATTTTTCTTTCGAAGCAATCAAGGTTTTCCTAATCGTCTTTAGAAAGGCTCCATAGAACTACCGGAATGATCAAGGTCTTATAAAGGGTTACCTCTTCTAGAAAAGGTTTCATTTTTCAACTGCTTTCTTAATCCAAAGTACCGATTGGTTAGAGTTAATTTTCCGTCTGAACTCCGATCTTTCGCTATGCACTGTAATATTAGGTCTGTTCGTTGAACTTTCCCCAGGGTTGACCCAGGTTTTCTTGACAACCCTATGAGTTGTCAAAAAAACCTGGGTTTTCCAGTCCTCAAAAAACACTACACCACAAATCACCATACATCCCTGTCATTAAAAAAAAAATACATGCCATTTGACAGCCCTCAAATCGCCACAGCAAAAAGCTAGGGCGAGTTTGGGGAAAACCTATGGCAAACCTATGGCTCAAAAAACACTCAATTTGACGTTCAGGGCGAATTTAGGTTTCTCAAAAAACGCTTTGTGGCGACCCTATGGCAACCCCAGGGCTTCAACGAACAAACCTATTATGTTTCGTGTATACATATAACAGATCCTAAGTAGACTAAGTCCTGTACTACTCTGAAACTACAGGTTTGTTCGTTGAAACCCAAAAAAAAAAAACGTTGTGTGGCGACGAACAAATTCATATTTTGATATAATACTCGTATTATATACTCGTATTATATCAAAATATGAGCATTTGTTCAATAAAATACTTACATTTTCCCATAAAATAATTTCCTAACGCAACAGTCGACAACAGTCGACCAGAAAATTATGAACGAAAGATGTCGATCGAAATCGACAAAAGTCGAGTATCGATTAGTCAATCGACAACCGCAATCGGGGCCTAGGTCAAGTTTAACGAACGAACTTTTTTTGTCTATATTGTGACGTTTTATCCAATTCGTCGATGTTCTCTGATCTTCTTTGATGACAAAATATACTTCGGTTTGCCCTCATCAATAACCAAACCCATTATTGCATTTTGCCGATTCTGTTTCAATCCTCGAAAAAGCACAAATGGCATCAGCCTTACTTTTTCCTATTATGTCAAAACAGTAATTGTACAGACCAGACCGAAAATTGTTCAGATTAGTCTAGCATTTGTTCCTCTAAAACCAAGAAAAGAGTCTTTGAACTGCATATTCGAAATGCGAACTAATTAGTACAGAAATTGTAAGAAAGAAGCGAGGGAGAAGTGCACCCAATCCAAAGCAGAGAGCACATTGGACATATAGCCGGAGATGGAAGAAATGTCTGCCCAGCTGCTGATGCAAACCAAGTTATTCAAAAAAATACGGCAAAACCATTGTTTGAATAAGTTGCAATAATCTTTAAAATAGTCAGTTGTTCAATTGAGGAAAAATGCTTCCTGGAAGTTCATTAGATATGCTTAAAGACAGTTTCTTTTTGATGATAATCGAGCAAGTAGATGGCTATGGGATTGGGAGTGTTCATTGTGTTACTATACGTTTTATATAAATACAATGAGTCGCCCTCACTTTTAAATCCAAACAGAGACACATTTATGTATTTACAGCCCAGCGGATGTTTTAATTCTTGTAGCGTTTCCACAAACCAGCTTAAACTGGTTCGCACCACTGCTAAAAAGATTTAAATAAGTCGTTAATCTAATCTTCGTTTTTGTTCAAATCATTAATTTGGTATGAAATTCTGAGCCTTCTGAGCTATGGTGACCTTTGACTGTTAGATTTTTGCACTTTTGGATTGCGAATCTTTCCATTGCCACAAATAAGCGAAACAGGACTAAAAAAAATGTGTGGTAGTAGCAGAGGATGACTAGTAGTGTTCTAATTATGCCGATTTCTTTTCTTCGAGATTTTTGATAGATAAAATTTTTTGATAGAAACATTTGGAGACAATATTCGAGGCAAAATTGCAAAGACATCGCCTTAAATGGTTCTTTGATTTGTTGTGTTTTCCTCTTAAGCATATTTGCTGGGTTCAAGTACATAAATCCATTTAAAGAAAATTAGTGTATTTCAGCAAATAAAATAGTTTTAGTAGTACTAGTACATTATACAACATAATTTTCAACAATTTACAATTTTCAGTATGATAATAAATAGTGTTGTTTTTTCTAAGTAATGAATAGAATAGATTTTAAACGGCTTAATGCACCAGAAATTGTTCCTTACTTCCTTGTACTGATATTTCTCTTCTGAGTTGGGGTATTCACATTTTCTTCTTCGGGCTTCTTGCTAACTGTTTTCGTTACATTCACTTCTTGTTCTACTTCGGTGGCTTCGAGCCTTCTTTCCTCATCATTTGTTTCCATTCTTTCTGACATTGTTTCCGTTTTCACAGAAGAATCTTTAACAACCAAATGGTAGAGGGTCTTTTCTTCCTCAGAAATGGGTACTGGTGCTTTAGATAACGGATCCTTTCCGTTCAATGTCTTTGGAAACGCAATAACATCACGAATTGATTTTGTTTGGCAAATCTTTGCCATAAGTCTGTCGATTCCTAAAGCAATACCACCATGCGGTGGACAACCACTTTCGAGAGCACACAATAAATGATTGAGATGTTCATGGGGAATTTTCAGGATTTCTTCCAAAACAAACGATTGCAGTTCCCTGTTGTGAATACGTATCGAGCCTCCCCCTACTTCATTGCCATTAAGTACTAAGTCGTATGCCTGAGATTTAATACTTTCCAAGTTTTCCTTGTTTTTAAGTTTTTCGAGATCTTCTTCACATGGGGCGGTGAATGGGTGATGAGCACTTTCATATTGGCCGTCTTCGGTCGGGAAAAACATTGGAAAATCAACTACCCAAAGGAAGTTGTTCATATTTTTTCGACGAGGTAAAAGCTCATTTTCTTCCAATAAATCGGCATAGTCAAGACGAAGCCGGCCCATTAATGTTTGCTGTAAATAGGATTTTTAAAACATGCCTTCAAAACAGATAGAGAGAAAAATATGCTAACAGTTTCAGTCTTTTCACCAATGGCTAGGAAAATCAAGTCTTCGGAATCAATTTCAAACTTATTCACTATCTGCCTGGCCGCGTCAAGTGATAACAGTCTTCCCAGTCGGTCGACAGCATCCTTTCGACTCTAAAAAACGAAGAAGATAAAAAACACACTCATTTTCATTATAAGTATTTCTTACGTTGAATTTTCGGAAGTAGAAAGTCCCAGAAAACTCCTTTCCAATTTGTTCCAAATGCTTTCTAGTTTGGGCATCAAGCAAAGCAAGTGGTTTTTCTACAAATATTAGGAATGCACCGAGATCATTGAATTTGCTTTTGAAAGTTTCGTTGTCCTCAACATAGCTGGTTACATCATTCATCTAGAAAAAAGACGGAAACATATTTTTCTTATCAATTCCTTAAATAAATTCGAGACTTCCTTACAAAAAGATCAAAACGTGTGTCAGGTTGATCCACGCCATACTTCGACATAGCTTCGTCGTAGGAAATCCGAGGGAATGGTACTTCAATAGTGCCTCGGTCTTTAGGCCAACAGTATTTTAAAGTTTCTTCAATCAGCGACATAATATCATCCCGAGTTGTAAATGATAGCTCTATGTCCAATTGAGTAAACTCCGGCTGTCGATCGGGTCGTGTCGCTTCATCGCGGTAACACCGGGCTACTTGGAAATATCTATCTATTGCGCCAGCCATTAGCATCTGTTTGAATTGCTGTGGGCTTTGAACTAGGGAGTAGAAATGACCTGGTTTTCGGGTGGGAACAACGAATTCCTGAGCTCCACCTGGCGTTCTCCGAAACAAAGTTGGAGTCTCAACCTCTACAAAGCCCAAATAGTTTATGAGGTATTCCCGCATCTTCATAAGAATCGATGACCGAAGACGTAAATTTCTTTGCATTTCGGCAAATCTTGAATTAAAGACAATCTTTATGATTACAAATCACAAATTATTATAAAAAGAATCAAACCTCAAATCCAGATACCGATATTCTAACCGTAGACCTTCTTTTGCTTTCGAATGACCTCGCACTTCAAATGGCAAGTTCTTTTTTGATGGATTCACTACTTCAATCTTGGTTGCCTCGATTTCAATGTCTCCCGTCTTCATTGCCGGATTCACCATATTCGACGGTCTTGGTATGACAGTACCCTCAACTCGGACAATTGATTCCAAAGAAATACCATCGGGATACATTTCTGATGTATTACATTTATCTGATAATAAAACTTGTGTCTGACCATAGCCATCACGAAGTACCAGAAATTTGTTCATTCGCTGAAATTCAAGCCAACCTACAATTTGAACATTTTCAGCTACATTTGCACCGCTTAATTCGCCACAATTATGAGTTCGAGTGGTGAATTTGTTAGTATCAGCGATTCCTGCAACTACAGCAGAATCGACAGGTGAGCCGTTTTCTTCAGAGTTTCCAATTGACATTTTTTGTATTTTCTCTTTAAGTGGTCCCTCGTATGGTTCATCGGGATTGAGAATTTTTACTGATTCTGTCATTACCTCCACGTCACCGGTTTCAAATTTCTATAAATATAAATTTTAAGAGGATATATAAATCGGAGATAAACATAGTGAACCCCCCATAATCCGACAAACGTTTTGGAGGGCAGTGCCAGACAATCGAATTTATCAAGACCATAGAGTAAGGCCATCTACTAAGTTCAAAGCGGTGAAATTAGAACAAAATTGAAAGCTGAGCAAATTTTGCCGATCTGTACATGGCCGTGCCTTAAGACCTTTCTGCAACCTAATCAGTCAATATCTACACTAGTGAATAGTTTCCAAACTAATGTTTGCGTATCTTCATCAACAGTGATAGGCATGTCAGAGGGAGCACCGCGGTGGTTTTCACAGGAGCCGGACTACCGGGCTTTCTTTAGTCCTCTTGAATATCAGCTTCTTATGCTGTCTCTTGAAATCCTCTACTGTTTAGGGTTTATTCAAACAATACACATACAGTTAATATTTTCTGAAGCTCAGGAAACAAAATCGAAAAACAAAAGCCTGCACGATATTTTACCATGGAACGAATCAGCGTAAAAAAGAATGAACGGATATACCGGGAAGTCAAACGAGGACTCCTATGGGGGCACGGACACTTCCCTATTCAAGATATTTTAGTATGTGCAAGTCACAAGGAAATTAAACCCTGATTAATGACCAAATTTACTAAAAGACTGCAAATTCATACTTGGAGAGCATTTTGCCTTTTTCTGCTTAAGAAAATTTTTCATTAAAGAAATTCAACAAAAAATACTGCTCACAAAATCATGTGTTATTGAAAAAGGCCGAGATGAAAATTTCATTTGAAATAAGCAAAACTACTTTTGTAACACCATCACCTCACTCCGAGGTGTGCAATGGGCAAAGCACATAGTATGTAAGATTCAATACGATAAACTTGATGAGAGAGCCAAATCGTTGTTTTGAGTTTTAAAATGACACAACAAACCAAAAACACCTGTTGGTGGAATGATAAGAATAAAGCTGTAGGAAGGAAAGGAGCTGTGTAAGAGAAAAAAGTCTTTCAAAGTACATATGATCAAAGTCCCTCTAAAATTAGATAAAAAGCGGAATACAAAGAAGAATCGAAAAAGTGCATCTAAGCCAAGTAGGGAGCACGGATTGCATATATCGAGGTGGAATTAAATTCTTCTCGGTTGCAAATGCAAACCAAGCTGTTCAAGAAATACGACAAAAGTCAAAAGAAAAAATTAACAAAGGTTCACCATCTTCAAAAAAGACGTTCGTCAGGAGATTTGTCGTTGAAGTAAATAAACGATTCTCAAGCCCAGGCCTACCTGCGGCGTAATGGAAAGCATGTCTGCCTGTATCGTGGTAGTTTGAGGTTTAAGTCTCATACAAACCAATTAATTTCTCACAACCTATCCTTTTGTAACTGCTTGAAAAGCTGCAAAAAATTTAAAGTACCTTTGTGCTGATCGTGCTCTGTTGTGCAACCCTATTTACTTATTCCATTTTAATCAAAGACCGCCAGCGTTTTGTGTATGACGATTAGTGTTTGGACAGTAGGCGACACTATACTGATCGTCTTTTAGATCTTATCTTATTATCTTTAGCATCTTAAAGAAAAATTAGCAAAGTCTAAAAACGCAATAAACGCAACGTGGAAAGGATGTTTTGGAAATCGTTTTATTTCACATAGCAGCAAATATAAAGTTTTTGAAGCAGTTGCAGAGTCAGTGATGTTCTATGCTGCGCAGGTATGGGGACATAAAAAATATGAAGAAGTCGAGAAACTTCTGAGGTTTTATATCAAAAGAATTTTTCATATTCCTTCAAACGCCCCAAACTATAAACTCATGGTCGAAACGGGACTTTCACCTCTGTTTATTAAGACCTTAAAACCGCAGGTAGATTATATCTTAAAAGTGATGAAAATGTTTAATTAGCGTCTACCAAAAAAAGCAGCTCTAAAAAATATTGCGGATGGAACAAGTTGGTACGCGGAATGGTTAGATCTGGCACTGCAATGCGACATGGCCGTGGACTTAAGTCTAGGAAATATAGACAACTGGAAAAACGAGATGTATAGGCTGATACAGACGGTGGATGAGCTATATGCATCTAAATACAGGCAAGATGCTGAATCATCAGTTTTTAGATCTATTTACAGTCGTTTAGATCATAATTTGGGAGAGAAAAACTATTTTCATGACAACAACAGCGTACAAGAAATATCCATGATGATAAGGTTGAGAGGAGAACTTTTGAGCCTAAATTATGAGCCACACAGAGATAATTTACCATGCCTTTGCGAATTGTGTAATTTGAAAGAACGAGAAGATGTCCTGCACTTTATTGGAAAATGTCCTATACTACAGGAAACAAGATTGCATGTCTTTGGAAAAAGTTTTCTAACGGATGAAGATTGCTTTAATGTGTTGAACCAAGTCGATATGAAGAAACTGTTTTTATTTTCCAAAATCGCTCTTGCATACAGACAAAGAATTATGACAGGAAGTTTCTGAAATTTTAAGCTAAATACTTTTTTACTTTTTATTAGTTCTTTTTTAAATTGTCAATCTGGCAGACGGCAAAAGCCAAGTCCATTTGTTTTTGTTAAATTTTGAAAAAACTTATGATTTAATAAAACCAACTAAACTAAAAAAAAAAAAAACTAAACTGATCGTCTTTTGAACAAAGTTTTCTCGGCGGATCGCTGGGAAAACTTTCCGAATTAATCTGGTGATATTCTCAGCTTGATTTTCGACTATGTCTCATAGAATTAAGAATTAGCATAACAGTTCAAAATTCAGAAATTTACAAAGCCGATGAACTTGACAGAAATAAAACCGGGAAACCAATCTCAAACTGAACATATGAATTCCAATTGCTTTATGGAAATTCATGCTCAACTAAGACGCCATAGATAATACAAATAGCAGATGGAAAAATGCCAATAGTTGTCTAGCAACAAAACAGATCTGGCCAAAATGGGAGCAAAACACAAGATACTTGCTATCCCTAAGCAGATTTCACATTGGCTCCGTTATCAGTGGCATTACACGAAATTGCCTCATAGGCAGACACGCAACGAAATTCAGCTTTCTATCAAGCGACATCTGCAGTAGCTGTTTATACGCAGATGAAGAAGACAGATCGTACATCTCCTCTGTTCATGTCCTACTCCGCCTTTTAATGATGATCCAAGCGATATGATACGCGAATTCGAAGCTATTGTTTTCAAAAACTCGAAAATCATTCAAACACAGCTACCCTACACCTCCGCCGCTTCAGATGGATTAATTCATTGACGCCCTTCTTGATATAAATTATGAGGAAACATGTTCCATTGAGTAGTTCTCGATTTGAGAGTAAATCCATCGAATTTCAATGAAAAACGCTATAAGTGTGTCAGTTGATTTCCTGTCGAAAGGATCAAATCTAATCTTACTCACGTCTGGTCAAAGAAGTTAGTGAGGCGTTAAGTAAGTGAGTAAATACGTATTCTGTAACACTGAAGGCCTCTCTGAATTGTACACATCTGATGGTTTTTTTTGGAAACAAAAGCTTATTTATTTTAAATTTTATTCGACTATACTTACAATGTTAACGTTTGTCTTCGGTCTTGCTAAGACTCTGCCTTTAATCTGCACAACCGCATTTGGTGAAGCCGAAATAAAAGTGTCCATAAGCTAAGATTTTTGAAAAAAATTAGACAATTTCTTTTCCTAATTTTCTGTTTCCCGATTATACTTACGCCTTTGTCCTCAATTATTATCTGAGTCTGACCGTAGCCATCCTTCAAGTGTTGAAACTTAGTCTTCGTAACCGTTGGAACCCATCCCACCAAAGAAACCACCTGCCCAACATGATGCTTTCGCAAATCATTGCACGTTAGTTGGCGATTCTCAAAGTACTTGAGAATGTTTTCGCTTTCTACAAAAAAAAATTAAATGACATAAAACATAAATTGAAGCAAGAAACAAGATTGAAACTTTACTGGAAGCAATTTTGTACTCTGTGCTTGTTATACAATTTTTATTGTCAGTCATTGTGCTGTATGATCGTTTTTCAGCTCCACGACGCATAGATGTCCGTGCCAAATTCAAAATATCATCTACTTCGACTTCAATTTCGCCTGTGGGCATTGTCGCGTTTCTGGAATTGAACGGCCTGGTTAGCACGGTTCCCACTATGGTTAGAATACATTCAGCTGGCATATTCAGGAATCGCCGAGACAAACGAGGGTTCTGCAAAACACAGATACAAACAGATAAGCTGCATTGCTGTCTGAGAGACAATATCTTACCCTATCGTCAGAAATGACCAACTGTGTAGCGCCATTTCTATCCCTTAGCTCAGCGAAGCGACCAATTCGTTTTTTGATAAACTTCCCGGTCATCTCCACATACTTGCCTCCATGATGAGCTCGAAGCTCACCGCAACTCACAACCAAAGGCGGGGGAGGGGGTGGATTTGTATTCAAGTTGTTTGAAAAGAAGGGAAAGTTTATTGGAAGATCAACTGCAAATTAAAACAGAATTTGTATCGTCCTAGTACCCAAACTAAGTTTTTCAAAACTCACACACGCTGTTGTTGCTGTTGGCGACATTCCATATACCCCGATTGTTGTTATTGTTGTTATTGTTTCCGCTCCACATCTTTTTTAGCTTTTCTGACTGAAAAAGAAAAGCATAGTTAATTGCTTGTGGCTTAACCTGTAGAAGGTTAGACACTCCTAGACTCCCACAGTGTGAGCGAAAATCGTATTTTAGATAATTAAACATGCAACGATGTTGTCATCTTATAAAAACCGACAAAAAAAAGACCAAAAGACAGTCCGATCTCTGATCTTGAAGACGACAACAGTTTCCCATCGCTTTCTCTATATCCAGAGGCAAGATACAGAAAAATGATAAAATAAATGCATCGACCCAACACAAACTTTTGGCTCTAACTGCCCTTGCATCCACATCTTTCAGTTGAAGAGGCTTAGGTGGTTCGATTTAAAATAATTATGAAATATACTTGTAGTTCTAAGAATTTTGTATTCATCATCAAAACAGAAGTATAGTTAGGTAGGTACTGTGATTTTTTTTCACTTACTGGAGTTCTAATTGGGAATGGCGTCTTGTTGCAACTGTGAGGAATAGAAAAAGACGTGAGCTCAAATATTGCCCGTTTATTTAACGATCTAGAAATAAGATACATTTTTATTCTATTTAAACTTAATGTAACTGCAAGAACATTTAAAAAAGAGGTCAACAAATTTAGGAATTGTGAACAATGATAAGATAAATAAAAAAAAGATAACCCTACCGGTTTGTATTTTGCAAGAACTCGAAATGTCAATAAATACTGAAATCAATTCAGCACAGAAAAGTAAAATGATTGCATTCAGTGTAAAGTCTATTCAGATTGAACCTAGCGCAAAATTTGGAAATATTATTTTGCGCTAGGTGATTTGTCCTCGAAGAAAATAAAAGATTTCGGCTTTGAAAAAATTGGATTTTCTTAAAACCTAAACCTGATATTGTTTGAAAGACGGATCTTCTCAGTGATATTGTACGTTTCGAATTTTTCTTCTTTGACGTCAAATAGTTACTGATTTACCGAAAGCGATTGGGTTCTCTTCGATAAAAGGTTAAGCACGGGTAAAGCCTTGCGCAAACCAACGCGGTGAGTGCGTGTGATGCGATTGCGTTAAGTCAAACCTCCATAAGGTTACATGGAAGTTTGACTTAACGCAATTGCATCGCACGCACTCACCGCGCTGGTTTGCGCACGGCTTAACACACGGCTGCTTGCCAGCCGCTTCTTACCAGCAACTGGCGGTAGCAGAAGCAGGCAGCGGCTGTCAGCCCGGTCACACTATCGACTGCTACTCGCCAGCTTCTCTCAGCAAACAGCTGCAGAAAAATATACAAAAATTTGCTTTTGACCTTTATTTCTAGTTTTTAAACCTATTTCTAAACCAAAAGTTGAACATGTTGAACTTTGCCAGCCGCTGCTAACTACTCGCAGGCTGCCAGCGAGCAGTGTGGTTAATTTCGTGGTCACACAAAGCTGATCAGTGGCTGGCAGTAGCGGCTGCTCGATTCGTCGCTGGCAACCAACCGTGTGTAACCCGTGCTTTAGATAAAGGTTCTCCCAAACCAGAGGGATTTTGTAGTTGTAGCAGCGGCAGAAGATCGCTAGGTAGGATTTGTGATGGTGCGGAAACTGCAAATGTATGAAAACGCAGCGTTCATTTCGCTTCGGTGTAGGCATTTTTGTTATCAGATTTAAGTTATGCAGTGACATATGAGAATACCCACACCGACGCAACAAAAAACCCAGCGTTTTTTTACATTTGCAACTGAAAAAACACTTTGGTTTGGGAGAACTTTAATAAGAAAAACTGGCCTGGATTACGTAACGTTTAGGACTATCGTTTAAATTTATGGTAATAAAAGAACGAATTTAAAACCCGAAAGAAAGTTACCAAAATTTGTAGGACCAAGTTAAACAGCTATCGATCAATAGCTGAAACCAGGCTAAAGATATTCAATAAAGGATTCACTAGTCCTCTTGATATGAGAAACACCCCTTCCTCGAATATTCTCAGGTTCTTACATGACCTCAACTTCGAAAGAAAAACTCCACACTTTACGTGTTTAAATCTAAAGGAACAGCACTAAAGATCTTTCAGGCCAATTCAATAAAAAATAAAAAATACAGCTGTTGTTGTTTTAGCTGCTAGCAGCCAAAAGCTGAAAATATTATACTTTTTCAGCCGTTGCTAAATACTTACCGGCTGGTAGTAAGTAAGGTGAAATTCCGTGTTCACACAAATCTGATCAGCAGCAAGCAGTAGTGGCCAATATTGACTCGCCGATGGTAACCATAGACATATTTCTTCACTTGAGATACACGACTGATTTCTGACAAAATCAAACTTTTTGAAATTGCAAATTGAATTGAAATATTCTCTTTTTCTTCAGCCTATTTAGCTTTGAAAACTTTAAAGTGTTCAATAGAATGGTCATAGAATCGGAATATTTCTTTCTTCAAGAATTTCTGTATGTAAGAAATTAGGCCTACCATGTTGTGCCACTACCAAACGGCTAGGTGGAGCAGCACTTTTGATGGAAGCATAGCTTTGGGGGACTTGTCAAAACGTTGCGAATGCAGATGATATACATTTGCCCGATCTTACTGAGATAATCCAATATTCGACCTCTCAAAGGCTTCAGACCATACAATTCATCAACATCAATGATTATACATTCAATTTACGTTTAATTGCCCATCAAAATCCAACGGCCTCATTTAACTATAGGAGTTTTTCGTACGCTTTTAATAAAACAAAGTTTAAGAATGTACTAACAAAATTTTAATTCATTATTATAATAAGTGCTCACTTAAATGCAATAATAGTCATCGTGTGGATTTATTTTAATTAAACAAGAATTAAATTTATTTATTTAAGTATCATCATTTTAACTATCATCATACTCTCCATCTGTAAGAGCTTCTTTGAAATGTGTGATAACATAGTCATGATAATACATCATAATGCATAGAGGCTGACCAAGAATTATTGACGCCCAAACAACAATATTCCCCATTCGTGGGCCGAAAGACCTTTGCATCATTTTGGAGAAGGATGATAGAGGAATTTGACCCATCATTCCCATAAATGCCCATATTTTATACGTTTGAAGAGGAACGCTTACCTAAAAGAAGTCCGTCAATTGTCTTGGACTTAAAACAACTAGAAAATCTATGAAACCTTACCAAATATTCGTGGAAGAATGCACTGATGAAGAAAACAATAACAGAAGCCTTTCGCGAGGAGTAACCCACTTGAACCACCGGGATATACAAGTGTCGCACACACCACCTAAAGAAGACAAGTTTTAATGGTTTTTGTGGTTAAAATAAAAATCAAATACCTGTGGACTGGCATGTTCCATGTCCGCCAAAATGTGTCAATGTTGTTTGCATTCCACCAGTCACAGTAGAAGTTTCTATCTGCAAAGTGCAACAGCTCACCGACCAGATTCAGGAAGGAATGAAACGTTAAATAGAAGAAACACAGCCACACCAAATGATTTGGGACCTGAGAAATTTGGAGAAGTTTTAAATTCGTGAATGGCTTGTTGGATTTTTGTTGACACTCACAGCCAACTTTAAAAGTCTTTCCGTTGCCAAGGCAACATCCATGTTTGAAAACGGAATAAGTGAATTCCGCACTGAAGGAATTATCCATTGTTGGAACAATGCCATCATAACGTTTACACCAAAAACAACTTCAAGCAAACGTTTAAGAAGAAACCGCTTACGAATTCTGAGACGGAATAGGATTTATATGGTAAATTTGTTGATAATGAGTTTCTTAGTTACTCACCTAGTTGTTCGTGGGAAATTTAATTCGTAACACAGAGTCGGAGCGAACAGGAAATAGAAAAGATCCTTGTAGCACAGATTGTCTGGATACTGAACTAATTCTGGGACGTCTTTGTCGGTTTCTTTGGAATCATCTGAGTGATGTCCATTGTGGTTTTCTATAATAAATGTTTCATAAATAATAATTTCTTAAAATGGTGATAATCATAGTAATCGTAAAAGCTTATTGATACTTTTTCGAATTCTTAAGCAGCTGGCAGAGCTTGCTTTTTAACTTTATCTTTAATTTAAATAAAAAATTGTGATGATGAGAAATGCTATTTGAATGAGTTCTTGCGATAGCAAACTATTGAGATAAGTCAGGTTCTCACTAGAGAAACTTAGAAATACTTACGTAGTTCTGCGATTGAAATACTAGGACGCCTCTTTCGTGGCTTCTGTAGTTGTTCTTGATAGCTTTTACGGCACCACATGTTTACTTGAACATAGCTCCATATTTTCAAAAACAATATTGAGTAGAGGAAACACACTGTTGTCGCTCCCACTGAGAATAGAAAATGAAGTGTTGTAAACTGTTTTAGAAAAGTTGAGTTCCAAAAAGTGTAGAAGCTTTGAGTTAAGGCCACTCATAGGCTCTCATATTACCCTT
Source organism: Melanostoma scalare (assembly GCA_949752695.1). NCBI lineage: Eukaryota > Metazoa > Arthropoda > Insecta > Diptera > Syrphidae > Melanostoma > Melanostoma scalare. Next base: position 30,902,958 of record OX456986.1, on the reverse strand, counting down.
TAAGGCGATGAAGAGTTTCTATTTTGAGCAACAGGAATGACAAAGTTCACACTCGTCGATTTGTTTAAACTTCGTTCAAATAAGCAACTGTATCTTTGTTCCCTCTCCCCGTCACACCAATTGACTTAGTCAATACCGACAAATTGGTGTAACAGAGAAGAAGAAAAAGAAAACAGTTGCTTTATTCGCACGAAGTTTCAAAAAATCGAGAAACTCGAACTTCATTAATATTTCTGTATATCAAATATAAGCAATTGGTGAGCTACTTACTTAAACTAAAGGCGTGACCCTTCACATGTATTATCACCATTGGAAGCAGAACAAGAACTAGAGTGTTGACAACCTGAGAAAACATTCCGGCATTTTCTGGAAGCATTTCCTAAAAATAAAGTTTCAATTTTGATTAGTTTTTTAAGCAAATGCTTTAACTTATACGTATCAAAAGTGTTCTTACAAAAAACAACATAAAAAGTGTTTTTATTGCAATGTTTTCATGTAGATTTTGAAAAAGCGAACGTTGTCCCGCAATAAATCTAATTTTCTCTTTGCGAAACGCACCCATTGTTACTCCAATGCCACCCCAGTCCTCTATTGACAGATTTTTAATCTAATCGCCGCTATCTTCACACAAAATTCAAATTACTAACCACAAGCAAGGCGGCAAGGGCAAACAGCAGCAGCATTCTTATTTCATTCTTATTGCAAAAGGAAAAAAGAAATAATTTTTTGATTGGTATTTTAAGTGTGGTCTTAAAGTTAAACTTTAAATTTACAATCATCTTGCTGTGAATTTTCAAACGAATTTATTCAAAATGGAAGTCAACGAGAACAATTTACAGCAATTGGGCGGATATTTGCAGCAGACATTGAGCCCCGATCCAGCCATCAGAAGACCGGGTACGAATAAAGAAAAACTCACAAACAGAAATCCCGCTAATCTAATTTTTTTTTCACAAACTATTCGTTTATTAGCGGAAAAAATGCTGGAATCAATCGAATGCAATAGGAACTATGCAGTTTTGCTATTAAACTTGATCGACAAACCAGAAGTTGATATAACTATACGCGTTGCTGGTGCCATAGCCTTCAAAAATTTTATCAAAAGAAATTGGGTTGCTCATGAAGTAAGTACAAACAAAAAAATTATTGAAATGTGGTATGTTTAGGGTCAAGATATGGTCAGCCATGCGAATCATGTCTGCGCTGTGAAACTTCTAGAACAATAAAAGAGATGGCCGCTAAAGCTTCAAGGTCAAGTGGAAGCCGGGCGGTCTTTTTTCATATTCAAAATGTTTCAAAGAAAAGTTAAAAATTGTGTACTTTTCTTTCCCATCAGGATACCGGTGGACCAGACAAAATCCACGAAGTCGATCGCAACGCCATTAAATCACTCATCGTGACCCTCATGTTACGGTCGCCCACAGCCCTGCAAAAACAACTGAGCGATGCCGTTAGTATTATTGGCAAATACGACTTCCCCAAGAAATGGCCACAACTCATTGATGAGATGGTAGACAAATTCTCGACTGGGGATTTCAATGCCATAAATGGAGTACTACAAACAGCCCACTCTTTATTCAAGCGTTATCGCTTCGAATTCAAATCACAGTCATTGTGGGAAGAGATCAAACTTGTGTTGGATCGTATGGCCAAGCCACTGACCGATCTCCTCTTGGCCACAATGAATCTCACCAAAGTGCATGAGAACAATGCGCAAGCATTGAAAGTAATCTACGGCAGCTTGGTGTTAGTTTCGAAAGTATTCTACTCACTGAATTCACAAGATCTGCCAGAATTCTTCGAGGACAATATGCAAACTTGGATGAATGCTTTTCATGAGTTGTTAATTGTCGATGTGCCACTTCTCCACACCGGAGATGATGAAGAAGCGGGAGTCTTGGAGCATTTGAGGTCACAAGTGTGTGAAAATTTGCGTCTATATGCTCAGAAGTACGACGAGGAGTTCGGAACTTATATGCAACAGTTTGTCACTGATGTCTGGGAATTGTTGGTCAAAACTGGGATCCAAACTAAATATGATTCTGTAAGTTGGAAAAGAGATGTTTTTGGCTTGTTAGTTTTTCAAATTCGTATTCTAGTTGGTTTCGAATGCCCTGCAATTCTTGTCAGTCGTGGCTGAACGCAATCACTACAGAACCCTCTTCGAAGATCCCAAAATCCTTGCAAGCATTTGCGAGAAAGTGGTCATTCCTAATTTGGATTTCCGCACTTCAGACGAAGAACTATTTGAAGACAATCCAGATGAATACATTCGCCGTGATATAGAAGGCTCCGACATCGAAACACGACGTCGAGCTGCATGTGATCTCGTTAAGACCTTAAGTCAAAATTTCGAGCTTAAAATTTTTGGAATCTTCGGGCAGTATTTGGAGATTCTGTTGGCTAAGTATGCAGAGAATCCGACAGCAAACTGGCGTGCTAAGGACACAGCTATATATTTGGTAACATCGCTGGCCTCTAGAGGAGGAACTCAAAAGCACGGCATAACCCAGGCATCGGAGCTGGTTCCCTTGCCACAATTCTGTCAGCAGCACATTATTCCAGAACTCGAGAGGCAAAATGGTAAGTACACTTTCAATGGAACAAAATTGTTGAACGATTAATGTTGAAACTAAATTTTATTTTAGTAAATGAATTGTCCGTTCTTAAGTCTGATGCCTTGAAGTTTGTAATGATATTCCGCAGTCTCTTGGGACCACAGACAATTGTAGCATGCATTCCCCATTTGATTCGACATTTGCAAGCAGAAAGTGTGGTCGTACACAGTTATGCTGCTTGTGCAATTGAAAAAATGTTGATCATGAGAGATGAAAGTAATAGTCTTTTGTGAGTAGCTGAAAACTATCGGTGTTGGGATATTTTTTTAATTGTTTGTTGTTTTTTCATGTGAAGAATCTCATCAGCACAACTGGCACCGTATACTAATGATTTGCTTGGAGCTCTCTTTGGCACCTTGGCCTTGCCAGGATCGCAGGAAAACGAGTATGTTATGAAAGGTAAGTCCAAATTGAATTTACTATTTATTTTAGACTATTTATGTGTAATTACAAATGTGCACAATGAGAAATTTGATTCGGACGAAGGTGAAAATGGCTCTCACATTTAGAATCGTTAGTCCCATTGTAATGCTAATAAGTATCTAGTTTATGATCTGATTAACTGTACCATTTGCTAAATAAAGCGAGAGAGACGCAAGACGCCGATGTGAGTAAGTTCACTAGGATCGTATAAGAACCAAGTACATGATACATCTTCGAGCTAGAGTAGGGAACGAACAGACAAGCTGAGGAATTGTTTCTTTCTCCTCTTCATCCAAAACAGCTTTTTTAGAAGTCATTTAAAGGCGATTCCTTGCCTGTGGCCTGACTGCCTTTAAGAAAGTGTGCCGTGATGACATCTATAGTCCAACTTATAAGTTTTCTGTTGAGAGACATGAAGCTTTTAGCCCTCTTAAGATATGGATTGGGCAAGATCTGTTTCGTTTCGTTACATGTGGACCGCTTGACCACATCAAATTGTTTTTCTTGTTCTCACAACCATCCATTGCTTGCAAGTCATGGTTGTGAGAAATGCGCTAGGCTCCGGGGCTATCCGCTCTGTCGCGCTACCCTATTATTTTTTTTCTATTTTAGTGATGTATCGACCAATCTAATTTGTATATCGTTGGTGGAAAATGTATTTTCCTTCGGCTTTTTTCAGTCAATTTAGGTTTAGCAAAGAAACAAGATGGGTCTTTCGCTTTTTTCCCGACGTTTCGGCAAAGGTTGTTGCCTTCTTCAGGAAAAATTTTTTAAACGAGATTTTCAAAACATGTTAAATAAACAAACTTTGTTTATTTTTTTTTTCAGTTTTGCTTAAGCAAGAGCTGGTATGTAGCGATAAGACTAATACTTAGCTAGAGCATTCAAACCATTTACCAATTGTACCACTAGGGTATCAACCTTTCCTATTTCTTGTTGTGCAGCAGGTGGAAATAAGGGTGTTGTAGTTTCACATTCACAGATGAAAGTGGGAGGTTGAAAGAAAAGAAGATATTCGACGCGGGATTCAAACTCACGACCCTCTCTATCACTGCACCACTGTTCTTTTCATAGTACTCTTATCATACTGTAACACCGAGAGTAGAGGTCTAATGACCGAGACGTAAAGTCTATGTGCAATTCGGGATTGACGGGCCCTTTTATTTCCTAAGTCTCTTTTGCATCAGAAAAGTAAAGTAGGTTAGGTTAGATGTGGCTGCCGGTATACGGACACGGACACACTTAGACCACAGAGTGTGTATTATGATACCACTGAGACCAGAAGGTTGATCACCCTCTGGTTACTATCTAGGGGATTAAAGAGTTGAAACACCTTCTAATCGAACCTGGACTAATGAGTTGATCACCAGTTAGTCAAACCATCCACAACTTCGTACGAAAAGGGAGAGAGTTTTAGGGTCTTTATTAGCTTAATCGCTGGTTTCGTTGAAAAAGTAATCACCTAGGTGAGGTTTCCGTCTGTTAGCAAGTTTAGAGCATGAGCAAAAAGATGTTATATTTTCTACTTTTCCTCCTCGTCCAAGGAGACCGCTTTAGAGCATAATAATTCTTCTGTGAGAAAATATTAAAATTCGACATAGATTAATGCCAATGAACGATTTTTTTTTAGTACTTAAATATTCGCTATCCAAAGTATTGACGTTGAGTTCAGTAACACCATGTGATTTTGGACGAAATGAAGCCAAATTACAAGAAACGTTTACTCTTGAGTGGTAGAGTTTTTTTGCCGGTATGCTGAACGCATGTGAGTTGGAGCCCTGCGTCAGAAATCTTCTTTGTTTTAGTCGTCCTTGAGGTTAGTGAGTGTGTGATAATAACTGATATTGCGACCACCTTATTTTCATCTACCGCTCCACAAAAAAAAGGGGTTGATGTGAACATTGTTGTTTTAAATCGATTAAAGCTGCTCATTTCTCATTCTTAATTAATTCTCCCTTTATATAAATGGCCTGGAAATACAACTAAGCCAGAAGATATCCACCAACAACCAACTATACTCGTCACATATCAAAATCTTTTATATTAAAATTGGACTTGCTGGTGTTCTTTCGCTGGTTAGTTTTCCCTTCATAAGTTTTGTTTCGGTAACCTTTGGAAGCGAACGTGTCGATCGGTTGTACAAAAATGGACAAAGAACAATATCGCCAAATTGGTCGAATCGCACTTCCAATTGCTGCCCCAACCACTACACTCTCCGAATTTGGCCCACTGTGACTACTTTTTGTTGTCAAACCTGAAAAAACGAAACCTGGGTCGAATGAGGAGGTCATCGTTCTGATTTTTGGACGGATTGAAAAGTTGGAGCATTGGGCCATGTGTATCAAGCTTGAAGCTCGCCAATGTGCTGCTTTCTTTAGTGATTTTTGTTTTTTAGTTCCGAATTAGTGAAGAACGAGTATTTGGGCAAATTCCTAAACGCAAGTCTTGCACAAATTATGCAAAGCACACAGTTCCTAAATGCCGACAAAAAAATGCCTTCGAAGCAGAATGTCCCAAAACGTACCAGATTGCTTTTTTTCCCTAAATTGCAAATGAATTTATGCAGCTATCAAAGAACATTTGCATACTTTTAATTGCATTGCACATTTTATTTGAGATTATTTTTCCTTAGCATTTGACTTGCTCAGCAAGGCCTGCGTTTAGGAATTCGCCCTTTCTTTCTCATTTCTGCGACATTTGAATGTTCGAACAGGATGTTTTTTCTTTCGGAACATTCATTGTGCCCAAAATAAAATTATATTGCAATTGAGCCAGAGCTTCAACGCAGCCGAAAGTCAAACTCAGTGCAATATACTGTCGCGGTGTTCAGTCTCACCTTTTATGAATGCTTGGTATCTTTCATGAGCGATCACTTAAAGAACATTTTGTTGTAACACAACTAACTTATTTGCTTATTTTAACCAAATCTTAAAGTAATTTGAAGAGCAGGGACTACCATGGTCTTTGCCGATTAGTCAGATGTTCTTTTATTGGTCAAATAAAGCAAACAAATAGGGTGGCATAACAAATCTTGCGGGCCTCAGCGATCTGCAATTGGTTGCCGATTCCGAATGGCTAAATGAGTAAGCGATTCTCATGGCAGTGTCTTTCGGAGGACTTGCCAAATTCTCGAGGAAGCAAATCAATTGAATGGCTGTTTCTGGGGGACACGAACTTAAAATCCTACGGAACAGGCAAGCATGTTAAGTATTATGCCACGGGCTCTACAAGCCAAGTTAACCCGAATGTAAACAGCGCCTTAGTGAATTCCGAAAAAAAGGTCGACCTCACATTTGTTTGCCATTAAAAAGTAAAAATTTTTCAATTGGAGGATTCTGTGGAGACTTAGATAAACATTTGGACGAATTTCTATTCTTGACTTGACTGAATCTTTCATTAATCGTACATCTCGTCATCTTTATTAAAGCTTACTAACATCTACTTCTTTGCAATAAATTTTTTTAACCCGTAGGAGTGTCGAGTCTTGTTATTCGTCCAAAATCCTAAAAGTATGTTGTTGTTTTTTTAAGTGGTGATTGGACAAACTTCTGTTTTCTCTAAAAGTTTTTTTATTTATTTTTCCTTTGAACGGTGAATATGTGAAGAGTGAAAACCTTGTGAGCATGTGAACCTTTGATGTTTCAACCCAAACAGTTTTTTAAAAAACTATTAAAATTTTCTTCTAGCAATAATGCGAAGTTTTAATACTCTGCAAGAAGCAACTATGCCTTATATGGCGGTTGCCCTTCCTCGACTGACGGAAATCCTAACTCTAGTGGCAAAGAATCCCTCAAAACCACATTTCAATCATTATTTGTTTGAAACACTATCTCTGGCCATCATGTAAGTAGCAAAAAAGTTTGACAAAAGAACAATAATGATGTAAAATATTTCTTTCTCTTTTAGTATCGTTTGCAAAACGGAGTCGGCTGCAGTTAGTTCATTTGAAGAAGCACTTTTCCCTGTGTTTCAAGGCATTCTACAGCAGGATATTCTGGAGTTTATGCCTTACGTCTTTCAAATGCTTTCTCTTCTTTTGGAAATCCGCGAAGGTATTGGATCGATTCCGGAGCCATATTGGGCACTCTTCCCTTGTCTTTTGGCACCTGCACTTTGGGATAGACCAGGAAATGTCACACCCCTTATTCGCCTAATTTGTGCATTTATTAGACAAGGATCTCAACAAATTAGTGCTTTGGGGAAACTTGTAAGCCGTGTTATGTATATTTCATCTTCATTTGATTTAATTCTTTGTTTTGAAGAACGCCGTACTTGGAGTGTTCCAGAAAATGATCGCATCAAAATCCAACGACCACGAAGGATTCTATTTGATGCAAAATCTTTTGACTTACTACCCACTTCCGGAATTGCAGGAAAGAATGCGTCAAATCTTCGCTCTCCTCTTCCAACGGCTCTCACTCTCGAAAACAACAAAATACGTTCGTGGTCTGATAGTGTTCTTTTGCTATTTTACTGCAAAGTTGGGTGCAACTTCACTCGTTGAGCTAGTCGATCAAATCCAAACTGCAATGTTTGGAATGGTAGTAGATCGTGTCTTTATTCCAGACATGGCTAAAGTATCCTCAGAAATGGATCGTAAAATAGTAGCCGTTGGCGTATCAAAAGTACTGACTGAATGCCCAGCCATGCTGGCACCACCTTATATTCAAAGTTGGCCGCGACTGTTGCAAGCTTTGGTGGAAATGTTCGAGTTGCCTCCAGATCAATCGACTTACGATGGTGACCATTTTGTGGAGGTTGATGACGCTCCTGGCTATCAGGCTGCTTTTTCACAACTTAACTTTGCCCAGCCGAAGAGTCAGGACTTCTTGGCTGATATTCCTGATGGAAGAAAATTCCTTGCACAATCTTTGGCAAAATTAGTGCAGTCACGACCAGAAGACATACCAGGGCTGATAGCTGCTTTGGGAGATAACCACAAGCAAGTTCTACAGAAGTATTGCGAAAGCGCTGGTGTCCGTATTGGTTAGAATGCAATTTATGTTTTTATTATTTTTCACAATTTTTTTTTATTGATGTATTTGAAAGTTAAAGCGCTTATTTCAATGATGTTGATAATTTGTTCATAGTCCAACTATGTGACTTGTTTTTGTATTCACTAAAAGTAAAACCAGTTGATTTCGTTTAAAAAAAATGTGTTTGTTTTTTCTTTCCGTTTTAATTTTGGTGGTTTTTGATTTTCTTTTGAAATTGAATTTATGTGAAATGTTTTCAATCAAGAGGAGTAATATCCAACCTTCCGAATTATCGATTGAAAGTAACAGCGCAAAGAAGGTAGAACTACTTAGCCAACTTGATTGTTTTCTAAAAACCTATTCACTTTGATGGGGATCCGAAGTAATCACAGGCTAAATATTTTTTCTGGTAGATAAACTGTAAATTTATCAGAGCAGAATTTGAGCTTTTTTGTATCGAAATCGATGTTGCTATGCAGCTGTCTAACTAAAAACAATCTTCTTCCTTTTTGGTATTACGAGCATTATGATCTCGAAAAAATCACAGCTATACCACTTAACCGCTTCACACTAGTGATCCACTCGTGTGGTACGCCGAAGAAGAACAATCTGATTCTAAAATACTTTAGTTATTGATATAAGGTTCGTTCATTGAAGCTATAAATTTGTCCTGTGGTTGCAAAAAAGGATTTTTGTGAAATACGTCCACAATCCCTGAATGTCAAACTCATTGTTGTTTGAACTCTGGGCTTGCCCTCCCCTAGTAGCACAGGTTTATTGCTGTTCAGTCAACATAACGAATTTTCTTTAAGTGACAAGCATATGTGGTTGAAAAATGTTTAGTTCCACCCACGATTTTTAACGACTCATTGGTTTGCCGGAAAAGTTGGTCAACGCTGTGTAAAGTTTAACGAATTTATGATACCAATATTTTAGAATTAGATAGATAGATAGATTTTAGATTAACACTTTGCCTTGGTAAAAAAATACAAGGACGCATTCGTACAAAATTTTAGTATAATGCATTTGCTTCAAAGTATTTCGCTATAATTAATTTTGATGTTTGTTTAACTATTATCAAATCATTTCTTCTTTTGAATTTTTTCTTCGAGAGTTGACGATGGATCTCGATTGTCTATCTGTGATTGATAATATACTTTTGTCGATAGTTAATCACCTTCCATGCAGATATGAAATTATGTATTTCGATATTATTTTTGGTTTTTGTTTTGACTGTGATCTTTTGTATTGAAAAATCATAAGTTACACAACACCAACTTGAAAATCGATAATTATCTGGTCGATTGGTGATCCACTATCGTAATTGGACCCATATTATTTTTTTCTTTTGGTTTTATCTAATCACAAGTTTTATTTTGAATTTGGAGTGTTTTTAGAGAACTCGATTAGACTATTGGACATTTTGATGAAGGGTATAGCACAATTGATAGGTGTGGAGCTAGCGAACGAACAGCAAACTGAAAAATAGGATTGGATCCAAAGCAACTCAAATGAATGATAATTATTCAAATTTAACGTAACATAATCGAAAACCCCTTCTGCTCGCTTCATTGTGAGATTTTCAAAATTAAATAGTTCAAGACTTTGATCCTAAGCTGGAATCGGCTTAAAAATCTGGTGTAATTAATCTCGGAGTACCTGCCAATTTCTCGCGAAAGGCAACATCCGTTTAAAAACAATTTCCTATTTCTGGGGTCACTACGCCAAATGCTTACTTACTTACTTATGCGGGCATTACAGTTCGAGTGTTGATGTCCATCCTCTTCATGTTACAGCTATCGTATTCTCGCGGTGCGTACTCTTCTAGCTATGCCCATTTCGCGGTACAGCTCGTACAGTTCGTTATTGAATCTTCTTCTCCGCACATTGTCCTTACACACACGACCAAAGATCATTCGGAAAATTTTTCTTTCGAAACAACCAAGGCTTTTGGTAAGGTCCATGCTTCCGCGCCATATAGCAGGACGGATGTTCAAGGTCTTATAAAGGTTTACCTTGGTTTTTCTAAAGAGGGTTTTGTTTCTAAATTGTCTTCTTAACCCAAAGAATAAGCGATTGGCTAGCGTAATTCTCCGTTTAATCTCCGCACAGATATTATTTTCCCTGTCTATAGTTCATCTTAGGTAGACGAAGTCCTCTATTGACCTATTACGTCAATATCGTCTACGTAATTAAATCTAATAAAGCTTTTTGATGACCGAAGACAGTACGGCTTTCGTAGCAAAAGGTCCACTGGTGATTTGATGGCATATCTCACTGAAAAGTGGAACCAATCTTTACATTATTGTGGAGAAAGTAAGATTATTGCGTTTGATATTTCTAAGGCATTTGGTAGAGTTTAGCATCAAGCTCTCTTATCGAAAATGTGTGCTTTTAGTATCGATGAGTTTCTTCTTCGTTGGATTAGAAACTACCTTTGTATACAAGTTGTGTTGGAATGTTTTTTAAGTCTGAGGCCCACTTTATAAATGCTGGTGTACCTTAGAGTTTCGTTTTGTCTCCGATTCTCTTTCTCATTTTCATAAATTATCTTTTGTCTAAAACTTCTAATCCTCTCAATTGTTTTGCTGAAGACTCAACCCTCAGCTTTTCATATTCGTTTCCAAATTCACGTCCTTGCTCATCGGATGTTGATGATGCTCATTGAATTCTGACCTTGACAGCATTGTTAAATGGAATAGTAAAAACCGAGTTTAGTTGAGTTTTTAAAGCTTAACATCCCCCATTGACAATATCTATGAATGGTACCTGCATCCAAGAAACCGAAAAGCTGTCAATACTCGGTATGTGTGTAAACGATGATCTTCGTTGGAATGACCACATATTTGAAGTCGCCGAAAATGCTGCTAAATGCTTAGGTTTCTTAAGACGGTGCAGGTAATTCTTCACACCTTCTGATCAGGCTACGATTTATAAAGCCTACATTTGAGCAAAACTAGAGTACAATTCCCATATCTGGTCAGGTGCTCCTCAAACATCTTTGCGTCTACTTGACAGTGCACAAAACTGAGCGTTAAGATTGATAGGTAAAAGTTCAATAGTAGAATCGATTGATTCTCTTGAACATCCTCGAAACGTTACCTGAGCACAAACAGTGCTCTAGTGAAAAAGCCAGTTGCATTCCTCCCCTGAAACAACTTAGCCGTAACAGCCGCCTCGCTAGGAATACTCATCAGTTTTACCTCGAACCCAACTTCGGACGTACAGTAAAGTATAGAACGAGGAATGCTCTACCCCACATTACGACTCACAAAAATTCAAAAGCAATGTGCATCGGTGTCTCCTATTGAATCCTCTCCTATTTTCCTAAATGCTCGCACTGTGTTTAACAAAGGCTATTCATAACCCCTTGATGTAAAAAAAAAAAACCTAAGCGAGTAATTGTATATGAGATCCTAAAAAAGGTAGACATTCAAAATTGCGCCAATTATAGAGAAATAAGCCTCCTTAACGTTGCGCGTAAGGTCTTGTCTACTGTAATATGGGAACTCTGAAACATGTCAACAATTTGTTAGGTCCTTATCAATGTGGTTCCAGACCAGAAAAGTGCACAATCGACAAAACTTTCACACCCGCAGATCTTGGAATACAAAGTTCGTTCGTTGAACTTTACTTATGGTCTAATTTTTGGAATTGAGTGATAACCAAAAATTGTACACATGTACATATGTGTAGATATACGCACCATTATATCAAATTCAACCGTCTGGCATGTTTTTTTTTCAGCCGAGCGGGGGTGGGTGTTCGAAAATGGTAATTTTTCAGATTTTGAGGTCGAAGTGATAACCACATAAATGATACGTCAAAAAAAATCTGAAAAGTTACCTTGATTACAAAAAAGTGTGTCCCAGACGATTTGGTTTCTGCCTACTGCAGTTTGAAGAATTCAAACCCAATTCTACTTTCATTCTTATTGGTGTGGAATCAAAGATTACTTTCGATTGGTTCAAAGTGGAATAGATTTACATATGTTGTTGGGCCTTCTTCTTCGGGTTCCTTCGTTTTCTCAATGATCTTCTTTTTGTCTCACTGAAAACCCCACAAGCAACCATGAGTTTTCGTTTGCACCACAAATGAGTGATGATTGCACTATTTGAAACCGTTTGCCTGGACTTTTTTCAAACAAGCCATAAAACAGTTTTCACATTAAAGATTAAAATAAACCCCCAATGTTGAAAATAAAAAATTTTTTTTTTTCTGAACGAAGACAGTTTTGTTTCTATGATCTTTCGTGTTCAAGTTCTTGGCCAATTTTGAAATTTAACTCGCAACTCAGCATTCAGCAACCGTATAATCAGGGACCAGACTCCGATTTATCTTTCAATCGTCTATCGTCGATTGTATCGTCAAAAGGTTGTTTTATGCAATTGCGCTTTCAGCTTTTGATGGAAAGCTATTTAACAATTTTTGGCTACTTTTTCTGGTTTTTTCAGTACCCAAAAAAAGTTGTCTTAAACAATACGGAATCAAAGGATAGCTCAGCAATAGATATTTTTATGAGAAGGGTTAAATCCATTGCTGAGCTGATTAGATTTACCATTGCTGAGTTGCGACGAAAACGCACCTATAAATAGACAAATGTCCGGAACACGATTGCTCGCACGCAAAGCTATTTTTGTTTATCACTTAAGATATAAAACTTACCGCAGCTAAACCCTTTTCAATCAACAAACACATACTGATGGGAACAATCGAATCTGAAAATACTTTCCTCATAAATTTGATTCAAAAAATGTGTAAAATATTCTCAAACTCACATGCAATAAGCATAAGTGATGGATGTCCCTCGCCTTCATTTTTACCACTGAGTACGATATACCATTGTACTGGATTTATTCTAATGCCATACCTTAAAAAAAAATTCGTTTTATTATATTCAATTTTTCTTTGGCTTATTTCTGTGCATTACTTACTTAAGTAAATTCTCTAAGCACAAACGAAAGCCACCAATGGTCAGTAAAAGGAAACCCCAATTGACTAGACCAGTGAAATTGTCGAATCCTGAACTCCATGAGAAAAGTGAATCTCTCGGTCTGTGGCAACTGCAAATTAGTAAATCTTTTATTAGGAGCGCCTTCTTTAAAAAAAAACAATATAAAATTTTTTACGGTCTATCAGGTTGTATTCTCCTCTGCTTTTCTTCCTTTGTAGTTATTTCTTCGGCACGTGTTGTACTTTGTGTTCGCCGGTAACGCAATTTGTTTTCCTCGCTGTCGGCATTGGTCATTTTAGGGCGCAATGTTTACAAGACTATAGTGAATGAGTTGAAGTATCAAAAGAAAGGCAATATTAGTTAAGAATGCTCGCGTTCTTCGCAACTCCGAAATTTTCGAAACTACTACTGTCAGTCAAGAACGCTATTTAAGCTCTGTGTCAGATGTAAAATGGTACTGTGATTAACCTCTCGGTTCTACATAGTTAGTGGTAAAAGTAATTGGAAAACATACTAATTTTCCTAGTTTGAAGTTAGGGAATTCGATTTCCATGTATTTGTGTAAGGTAGTATGCAAATTAAATTCACTTCAATCAATTTTGATAAAAAAAATTAAAATCATATGCCCTCAAAAATATTTTTTTGTTGCTGATAAATTCACTTTGAATATCAATTTATAAAATAGAATATCCGAAAATCAATATAAAATCAATTTCAATTCAACAAGCAAGCGAAAACTAGTAAAAGAAAAAATAAACCAAGAATACCGGGTAAAGTCCGATTGTCATATACGTTGTTTCCTTGATTTGACAACTAGAACTTTTTTTAAGAATTTTCAGACTGCTTTTTTCCATCTGAAAATCTATGTTCGAAAATCTGAAAAAAATCTGAAAATCTAACTGTCAGCTAAATGTCAGCTGAAACTTCTGACTTTTTGGACCAATCAGAGCGACGAAAACTGACAGTAGTTTTCGAAGTCAAGGTGCGAAGAACGCGAGCAATGTATAAAAAGGTTCAACTGATTATCGAAATATTTATATAATTTTATCTTTTATTGATTCCGCTTATCTTATCCACAGTTTTGAGTTCTTTTTTGAGACGACACACAAGTCAAAGTACAAATTTTTTTTTTTTGTGTGAATAAAAACTCTTGCTTTTTATGCCACACCAGTGAGTTCTCTTGCATTGAATACATATTTATACTTAGTTTAAACTTGTAAGACATCGATACAAATTCAAGAGTCAACGTTGTTATTTCTGTATCTACTGCGCTTAAATAAAAAGTATGCATAAAAACAAAACCCAATGACCGATCATTTCAAATATTTTTAAAAGAAGTTCTTTTGTTAAGCGGAGAATGTTTTTTTAAAGTCATCAAGAAATCTCATGAGATGCTCAATATAACGATTTAAAAATAAAAATAATAAATATTCATAGCCTCTAATCTATTGAGTAAGGATTGGTCTGACCAACCATTGGTTATAAGACTATACAAATCCTCAAAACTGATTAAATTTTTTAGTCAAATACCTTAACGTAGCAACTACCCCAGGGGTTCCTTAAATATCATTAAGTAACAAAATAACTACCCTCTAACTTATTGATGTGTAACATCTTTTCACTATATTTCCGATGGAAGTGTGTAACATAAAAGCAAAAAAGCCATTTTTTGTCAGTTGAATTCAAATTCATGTGAAGTCTACTCCTGGGTTTTCGACAGCTTCAAAGCTCAACGAAATTTTGCCATTAAGTTAATGTCTGACATCACAATGTACTCTATAATATATATAATCAATTATTGCAACCAGCTTCGCTTATTTTAAGGACTTATTATGCTTTCAAACCGTCTACCACATGACAGAAATATTTACCCTTTGAAGTAGTTCCACATTATCCCTATTTGTCAACTAAAGAATCCTGCGCTTTTTGGATTCTTTCCGTAGTTTATAATCTGTCTATGTCGTGGCTGTTTTTCTTTTGGGTTTCGTTTTTTTGCTTCGTGTTATGTAATTCGTAATACGGCCTAATTCGTACGAGTTGACTCTCTGTGGTACCTACTCTGTTTCAATTGTTAGCATATAGCATGTATGCCTATTAGGTGAAATTTCTAGGTTCGAATCCCAGAAACCTCCAATTATTTTTCTGGGGGTACCACCTTTCGCGAGGAATTTACAAGTCCTCCAACAATAATAACTACTATTTTACACAAATATTTTACAAGCTCCGTCTTTTATTGAAAGTGATGTAGAAGCTGCGTGTCGGAAAGTCAAAGACTCTTTTTTACCTGGCTATGATGAAATTCCTGGATGCATACTACGAAGATGCTCCAAATCTTTGTGTGGAGTCTTATGCTCTCTTTTCAACAAATCCTTGCATGATTCAATTTATCCCGATATTTGGAAGAAATCATTCATTTTACCCCTTTATAAATCTGGATCTCGATCTATTGCTTCCAACTATAGGGGGATTGCAAAACTGAGCTGTATTCCAAAACTCTTTGAATCACTCATGGTAAACTTTATGTTTTTTAATTTAAAAGCATATATTTCACCACATCAACATGGGTTTTTGGTGGAAGATCCATTGTTTCAAATTTAATGGAGCTAACATCAAACATCTCTACAGGATTCGCGAATGGCCAACAAACTGATGTTGGTTACTTTGATTTCTCAAAAGCATTTGATCAACTGAATCATCGTATACTGATAAAAAAGTTGGATCAACATGGCTGTGTTGGTTCTCTTCAGAAATGGTTTCTTTCATACTTGAATGGCCGAACACAATACGTGAAATTTAAAACTTGTTTTTCGACAGCGATATATGTTACATCTGGTGTAACACAAGGAAGTCATTTAGGACCTCTTCTTTTTTTGTTATACATAAATGACTTGCCTGATGTGCTCCATCACTCAAAGATTCTCCTTTACGCCGACGATGCCAAGATATTTTTATCGTATTCAAATCCTACGGATTCTTCGTACTTACAAAACGACTTTGATGCTCTTCTGAAATGGACTGCGATCAATAAATTGTCACTGAACAATTCAAAGTGCAGGATTATGACTTTCTCTCGTAAGTATTTGGATCACCGAGTGGATTTTGTATTGAACGCGCAGTTACTAGAACGATGCGAAAAGTTCAATGATCTCGGAGTGCTCTTTGATCGAAAGCTTACTTTCAATGACCATATTGACTACGTAGTCAACAAAGCAAAATCAAGACTGGGAATGATTAAGCGTTGGTCGAAAGAACTTAACGACCCATATGTTACAAAGTCTCTTTATGTTGGACTCGTACGAAGCTGCTTAGAGTTCGCTTGTCAAATTTGGTCTCCTACATATGCTACCCATATTCAAAGGATAGAATCAGTCCAGAAACAGTTTCTGCTATTTGCATTTTGCGATTTAAACTGGAATGATCGCTTTTTGCTTCCACCATATCGTCATAGGTTATTGTTATTACAAATGAACGCACTAGAGGAAGGTTTTTAATTAACAACATTAAAAATCATCAATGGAGAAATATCGTCACCATATGTATTTACTTTCTGTAATCAAATTTAACGTACCTACCTGCCCGTCGGACTCGAAACTATACAATACACCTTTACACATCAGATTCCAAAGATGTAATTATTTAGCCAACGAGCCTCTGACAAGATGTTGCAGAACTTTTCTTGATTTCCCTCCACAATTTCAAAAAAAAATCTAAATTCTTTTCTTCTTATCTTTCAGAAATTTTACAACTCCCAATATAATCGAAATGCAATTTAACATAACAAAAACCGCTAAGTCCTTTTTTGAATTTGGCATCTACAAAAGAAAATCTGATCTGATGAACCTCCCAATCTTTCAATAACAGAACATCAACTGATCCTCTCTCTTACCAACTTTTTCGCGGTCTTTTTTAAATAATTTCTCACCAACTAATCCTTTGTTAATGACGATACCTATTTTAAGTAGGTATTTTCCAAATTTCTCGGTTGATCTATTTCTTCCTCGCACTATCGAACCGTCTTTTATTGAGATTCCTGACTCTGATCATATCCCAGTCATGTGCCTAAAGAAATGTTCTGCTTCCCTTTCTCTTCCTCCTTAAAAATCTTTACCTTATCTTTTCCTCAGGGTGTATTTCCTTAAGTATGGTAAACCTCTTTTATAACCCCTATTGACAAAAAGGCCAAAAATGCGATATTGAAAATTATCGTCCGATTTCAAAAGTTTCGTGTATATACCCAAAATCTTCGAAAGCATTTTGTGTGAAATTTTTCATTGCAAATCTGTCATTGGCACTCGACAAGATTACTTAATCAAAGACAGATCAACAACCACTAATCTCGTTGAATTTTTCGGTCACCCTTTCTGCTTTGGGAAATGGACAAGAAGTCGATGTTATTTCAACAGATTTTAGTGAAGCCTTTGATAAAATCTCCCATAGAACTAATTTTTTTAAACTATCCACCCTCGTCTTCAATTCCATTTAATTAAAACAAATTTTGTTTTATTTGGAAAACTGTAATCGTTTTAAATCTTATATTTTCCCTCAGGGTACTGAATTAGGTCCCCAACCTATATCGTGGTAACCCGATCTCTGTACAATACCTTTGTTCCCTCGCACTTTGAGCACGCCAGCCAAGATTGGTTCCCTTACCAATAAGTTCGTATTTCTAGATTATATTTGCTCTGAGAGGGGTTTCGTGGATTAAATCCTGAACTCTATCTCCTTACCAAGATTGCATCACGCTTCTCAGCAGGAATACGTTGAAAGATCGAGGAGAAATATTAAACATTCTCTTCATTCATCGAGTCTTTTCTGGAACCGTTACTAAACAGATCTTTACAGTTCTATCTTCCTATACGCGAAACCTTCTCAACTTACGAGATCCTCGCCTCTTTTACAATTCTTTTATGGTTCAAATGAACCTATCTCCCGAATGTTGAGTGTAATGTCTGCAAATTAACAGTATCTTTAATCTATAACGTCCGTAGATTCTCAGCCGTATTTATAATCGCATTTTAAACTCCGCGAAACTTTAAAACACGCTTATTCGTTGATCAAAACAAAAATCGTATTTATAATCATTTTTCGTCAGTGAATAAGGGCTGATTAGCTTAAACGCAGAAATGCGTGTTTTAAGCGTGTTTTAGCGCATAAATGTCATTTGATTTTGAGTATTGAGTTGTCATTCAGGGGTTTATTTACAACTTTGAGAATCTTAAAAATAACTAAAATGAAAATGTACTCAAATTACATTAACTTTATAAATAATTTGGATGTAGTAAATGTGTTTTCAATTGACAGAAATATGCATTGTTTTCCTTTTTTGTAAATTGGTTTCTTACGGAGAGAGTTTTCTGTCAAAAATTTGTTGTTTTTGAAATACTCGAACAAAACGTGTGGAATATTGTGGATGAATGTGTTTAAATGTGCGGTTATGGGTGTGTACTCGAACGCTACTAATGATTACTACTCTGTTTGTGATGTTTCAACTAGTGATCTAACAAAATTACATTTGCTAAATTATTTCAAATTAAATTTCATATAGTTAGTTTAAGTTTAACCATGACTGTTAGTTTTTAAACTGTAGTTAATACAAAATAAATAAAATAAATAAATAAAGACTGCCATGAAAAGCGCTTTCTAACTCAGCAGTTCCGTATTGGAACGAGACCCCGAGCTCGTATTTTGTTAATTTTTTTGCACACACACGCATCGATTGTTTTTCGAATCTAGAAATGTTCTCTTTATAAATTTAAAAATATTTTGATGTGCACGCTAAGGGCAGAAATGAAAACGACAAAGATCTAACCTCAATATTCTTACAGTTTTTCCGAAATTTGACCCTTTACGTTTTCTTCCCTAGCCTATTGCACTATCAAAAATTTAGGAAAAAGGCAAATGAGAACACGATTTTTATCTTGTATAAACAAGCATTTCCTGTAATCTTTTGAGAAGTCAAGTGACTGTAATTTTGGTAGCAAAAGTTTCGGGTTGGGGGCGACTGCAATGATAGCGCGGTTCTAGGCGTTTAAAAAAAGAATTATCGAGTTGAAATCGATCGTATTTCCTGATCAGTTTACTGTTTCTCTAATGTCGCTGTCCACTCGCCAATGGAACACCTAAAATTGTTTCTGCTCAATTTAACGTATTGTCTTTGTGTGAGTGAAACACCTATATCTAGTAAAAAAAAAAATATTCCCTGAGAAAACTTTTCTTTTTGACATTTGGGTAACATGTGCTTCTTGAGTGGATTCTCACTTCAAATCGAGAAGTGGATGTCACCTCTCAGAATCATGAGAAGCTATCTTTTTGCACCAAATGGAACGGATTGAGGATGCTCCTGGACGCCCCCTGACTGTTCTTTTTGTTCAATGGAAAGCGACATAAGTAATCCAACTTTCTACGTGTTTATCTATATACATAATAGGTCCGTTCGTTGAACTTTCCCCAGGGTTGACCCAGGTTTTCTTGACAACCCTATGAGTTGTCAAAAAAACCTGGGTTTTCCAGTCCTCAAAAAAAATTTCTCAATTTGACATTCAGGGCGACTTTAGTTTCTCAAAAAACGTTTTGTGGCGACCCCAGGGCGACCCTAGGGCTTCAACGAACAAACCTAATATATGCCCTTAGTACCAGTTTACAGTGGTCATAAAGTTAAGAATGATACATGAAATACATTGGTCTATAAACTTGCATTTTCGGTGGGCAAGGTTTGAATTCCAGGAATATACAATTGTTTTTTTATCGGGTGTCATCTTTCGTCAGGAATGGGCAAGTCCTCCAGAAACAAAAACAATGCCATAAAAAGCGTTTTCTCCCTCAGCCGTTCGCAATCGGGGAAAAATTGTATGTCCTCTTCATTTATCACAGATTATGATTGAGAGCTTGTTACACCCATCTATTTACTTTATGTCTATAAGAAAAAACTGCTATTTCCATTGCAATTCTGGAAACTCAAGGAAACAAACAAAAATGCTTGTTCTGCTTTTGTCTTGTGCAAGTGATAAACCTTGAACTCAACAAAATATTATGTGAGACAATTGCCATTTGTTTGAGTGATTTTTGAGTAGATTTTGACTTCGAATCGAGAAGTCTGCTCAGAATCATCAGAAGGGTTCTATAAAAAGGTGTCACAAAATTTTCGACCGTTTCCGGACATTTTTTTGTCTGCAGATGGAAAATCCTAAAAAACTGAAAAGGTTACAGCAAAAGCTAGTAAGTGAGTAAGCTGGTCTGCTCACTGCTCTGGTAAATGGTCTGCGCTAGTGTGATAGTGATAAAGTCGTGTACGATTCTTCAAGCCAGCTAGGTCCTCTCTGGTTTGGTGTACGATATTTTTATCCTCAGCCCTTGATATTTGCTAACATAAATTTTTTTCAACAGTTGTTAACTCAAATTAGTTTTGGTCCACTAGCTTGCTAGCGGGCATCTTCTTATTAGCGACATTAGCGCATTCTCAAAACACTTCAAGACACACTAGTAATTCTAATGCAGCAATGAAAATCAATTACGTGGTTAGAGATCCTACGGTAATTTTATAAAAAGATAGAAGTTCAAAGCTCATCTGATTTAATCGGCCCTATCGTGGTAACCGTCGGAGCGGAGTTTTCTCCGGAACGCATCTTTTTTCGGAGATTCAGTTTTGCTTCGAAGTAGTTGTCAACGTAAGAAATTTTTCACAAATGCGGCAATGCATTGCATTCCCAAAACTAAAATCTCCGCAACAAAAACTTATCGGAGAACGACGGAACGTCCGATCGGAGAACTACCACGAAGCAAAATGTCTCCGATCGGAGAGAATTCCGCTCCGACGGTTACCACGATAGGGCCGATTATCTTACTAGCTACTTACTACTACTTTTCAAAAAAGCTGTCGGCAAATGTTACCAAAAGCGATTTGGACGAGTGTGCACCAAAATAGTATGAACAATCTCCACGATATATATTTTTTTTTTTTTTTTTGAAATGCGAGAAAATCGTATACGTGACTTAATGGTTACCATGTATGCCTGTTACGTCAGAGATTATAGTTTCGAATCTCAACAGAAAACAAAAAAGTGTTTTTCCACGGGTATCGCCTTTCGCGAAGAATTGGCAAGTCCTCCGATAGTAATTTCAAAGTGCTTTCTTGATTAGCCGTGCGAAATCGGGAAAGAATCGTAGGTCCCTCCATTCCTCGCAAGTTTTGGTTGTGAGTAATGCGCTAGGCCCCAGGGCTCCCTGCCAAAACCTTGTTGATGATATCTGTACTAAAGATCACGGAGTGCTTGGATAATAAATTCGTAAAGTGCATGAAGCATTTCCGGATTCGTTGGCATAACAGCGGTCCTTGACAGTTCCCCACAAAAAGATGTTCTGAGGGGCCAATAGCGGTGTGTGCTTCATTAAGGTAAACATTTTTTACACTGTTACACAGCACTCACTTTGGAAATAAGTTTTCAAAATTTCTCAACGTTGTTCAAGCTTAAAATATGTTACTGACTTTCTGTCAAGATCTTAGGCAGGAAAAAGCTGTGAGTGAAAGATGGCCCACCTTGCATAGGCATTGTCTATACATGCTTACGGTAATCTTGGGCTCATTCATTCGTACTTTTTACCGAAAAGCAAATTCAATACAACTTTCCTCTAAAAACAAAAAGAAGTTAGAAGTTAAGTAGGTATTTATTTAAGTATATTCGTCTTTTTTCTGGGCAGAACAGAATCATGTTACCGAATTTCTCTAAAAATCTGCGTTTGCTTTGACTGCAATACGCTTTTTAGATTTGCACAAATGCTGAAAAATTGTTTTTGACATTACCGTCAATAATTAATAATCTTTGTTAATACCCTCAGACAACATTACTACTGGTTAGATCCCCTTCCAAATTATCAAATATTCACAGAGGAACTCTTCTTTACTTTTATTTTTAAAATCGAGCATTAAATAAAACAATGCGAGAGTACTGACACATTTTAAAATTCACTGAATGTCAATGAACTTGAACTCGATTAGTGACCTACCGGCTCATAACTTGATAAACATGAGCATTTGATACAGGCGTAAGTAACTCTCTATTCATCGCCTTTGAGTGCAAAAAAAAAGACATGCACTTATCTACCTACCTATTTATTATAATAAGTCTCGATGTTGTAGCTTATAATTATTTTTTCTGCTCATTATATTGTCAATAGAAAAAAACGGGTATATCTGAACAGAGGTTTCATTTCCATCAACACATTTGCCGACATATCTACATATGTACGTATATTATGCAACTAAACTTATTGCTCTTAAAGCAATTTTTGTATGAACTTTACAGTTTACTTTGGTTTTACTATACTTTTCGATATGCTTGTCAACAACGAATTCATTTTTACGAGTCCGCTACCGAGAGTGAAAGTTCAAACAATGTGTTTTTTTGATAAGTGATCAGTAAATGAACCGCTTGGTTTATTTTTGTCAATTATTTTAGAGCAAATACCTAATTAAAAAAAAAATTGTCAATAATTTTAATTCATTCACATCACCCCACTACACACGGTCTATTTGTGTGACCACTCGTACTGGCCAAAAATAAGATCTTAACGTAGATGAACGATCACAGAATTTGGAGAACTTGCCGGTATTCCGGTTCATCGAGATAAGTGAAATTGTTTTCATGCATTTCGGTCTTACTAATCACAATGCGGGTAGAGCTGCTTGTGCTTCTCTCACTTTTGTTGGATACAACTAAACAAAACTAGGGAAGAGTGAAAGAGTCGTTTTTTATTCAGACTTTGATAAGGCGGATTTTTTTTTTCATCAACTTTTGTTACTATTGCATTAAGTAACCTCAATGCTCAATGGCAGTATAACATTTTGACATTATAACAGAATTTAGCACTTGATTAACAATTTTCAATTGCCGTTAGTGCTTTTGTTTTTTTTACGCTATTTTCACTGCAGATAAACTCACTTATTTGCGTAATAATAAATTAATTGTTCACCACACGCGTCTCTGGACTGAATTTAGCAAAAATCTTTGCCCGATCGATTCGAATTGATCAGTTTGACATGGGGGGAGCTAACCAACTGCAAGCAAAGGCAGAACCACAATAAGTATTTTCTGTTTGACTTGACTCACACAGCGTTGGTGTGATCATGTCACTTGTTGATTGTATGGTAGATTAAATATCTAAAGAGAAATATTAATGCTCTTTTAAAGTTTTTTGAGTGATACATAACAAGATCAAAAAAGAGAATTCATTTCTTGTCTGAGACAGCGCGACTCTAGTTTTGGAGAAGCCGGTTGACTAAGCGAATGGATGCCACCTCAGTTGTTTTCCTTTTCTCTTTCATTTGGTTTTGTTTTATAAGTTATGACGAGGTCATTTAAAATAAAGTTATTCAAAGTTGAGCGAATGAAAATTAAACTCCGGAGGCGCCTTAAAAAAAGTTGGTTTGCGGTGTGCACCATAACTCGCAACAGAATTATCTGAAACTAAAAAATCAAAAAGCATTTGTTAAAAGAGATGTTATTTTGATTTTTCGATTTTTCGTAGCACTTAAAAGTCAAAAACCCTATAAAAATCGGTTAATTTGTTATTAAAAAATTAGTAATTATTTAAAAAAAAATCGAAAAAGCGTTTGACAATACCTGATGAATTATGTGAAGAAGTACTGTGCAAAATTTTAAAGCGATTGGTCCAGTAGATTTTGAGTTATCGTGCACACGAACTGCAAATATGACAAGTCTCACAACAACAGTTTGAAAAACGCAGAAAAGTTTGGCCGTTTAGCACTAAATACACATAAGTTTGAGAACAACAGGCTTTGAATATAAATAGCAAGACCGGTACATGGCCCGTCTATGAAGGAATTTATTGGGGGTCGAAAAATACGATGGCGCGCCGTGCAGCTGCCCAGGTATAAAAATAAAACCTGGCATGGAGCAATAGACGCTCAAATACTCATAACTTCGTCAATTTTACTCCGATCGACTTGAAATTTTCTTGAGATATTATATGCATTCATTTAAAAAAATGCGAAATACTTTTAACCGCCCCCCTTTAAGAAACATGAGTATTTTTTCCTTACAACTATCAGAAGACTGAACTTCTAGCTTGTTTATATTTTTTTAAGTTTTTTACGTCAACTTCGAAGTTGAAATTGTTTGTGGTTTGGAAGAAATGGAAGATATATGTCATTTTGGTGGGAAATGTTATGATCTTCTATTTTAGTAACCACGTAAACTGACTTCCTTGTTGCAAAAATTGTAAAGATCGTTCATTTGATTTTTGAACGTTCATTCCATTCAATCGTTTTGCCAGAAAACTTGACTAATAGCTTTTGTTTAGGTACCTAGCAGCCTATCTTTCATGTGGTATGTCATTAAAAACTTTTCGCATCTGCTTCACTTTTGTGATCCGCCTGTGGGATATACCGCTTTGATCTCAGAATGCTTGGGAAAGCTTATTGGGTTTGTTCCATGTCTAAGGCCAACCAAATGCTTTTCATTCCTTTACCATTGTGTTTCGTGTCTGGGCTTTATGATCTTGTCTTTTTAGCAGGGTTCCCTGGATTTCTCCTTTGAAAATGACAAGATCAACTGAACCGATCATGATTTATTTTTTCCTAGACGGTATTTTTGACGTGAACGGATCTTGGTACTTCTAATACGATCAAGCTTTGTTACTCTTGCTTTTATGTCGTCATCAGAAGATTTCTTTACTAGTGATCGTAGATGCCAGTTATTGTTACTTTTCATATTTCCGAAGCAAATTTTCATTCAAAGAAAAAATCTGGAATAGGCATCTGGATCAGAAAACGGGCAACACAAATTTAAGAATATTGGATCCTCATGGCTTTATCGGAGATTAGATTTCTTAAATATTTGTCTATTTTGACAATAACCGCTGTTTCCTGGTCGAAATTTTGACAGAAAGTATCATACGTCTGCCTCTGAGAATCAAATAAGTCGCATTACGCTTGAACAACGTTGGGAAATTTTGAAAACTTTTTCCCAACTAGAGTGTAGTCCGAACATTGCAATTTTTTGAAAAGAAGTTTTGACTGAAATGAACCACTTACCGAGCATGCTGTACGATTGCTTGTGCAAAAAGTTCTTAAAATGATCATATGGTGCTCACACACGAGAATATGGCTGCTGAAGTAGTGTAGTGTGAGACTCAATCCACGGGCACCAACTGGCCATCGATCTTAGCAGATCACTCTCCCTCGTTAGAACTCTACTCACACACCTCATCCAATCGACTCAGCAATTGAAGGCTCAAGACCATGTTGTTTCGTTATCGCTCCGCTGTTTGAGCCTTAGAGAAGCTTGAATTGGACAACAATTTTGGACAAAAAATCATCTTCTGTCATGCGGCGCATTTTCATCTTGGCAGCTACGTTAGCAAACAAAATTGCCGTATCTGTGGCTCGGAAAACCACTTTTTGAGAAGCAAAAGAATGACAAATAAAGTCATAAAATAAATATGGTGACGAGACAGAGCGGGGAGCCCTTCTGACCTAGCTCATTTCTCACATAATGCCTTGTGAGGAATTTAGGGGACCTACAAATTTTTGTCCATCCCTAAAGGGTTATCGATAAAGCTCTTTTCATCAATAAAGCTAATATTGAAAGACTTGCGAATTTTTTGCGAAAAGCGATACCCGTACAAAAAGTTTCCTGTCTTGTTGAGATTCTAACCTCGAACCTCCCACGTAACAGGCAGGTATACTAACCGTTATCCCCACGGGCATGAAGGGTGAGTTTCGTGCTTATTGTATAGTGTGTTTTTTTTAGAAATTGGTTTTTCGAATAAGGATAAAACGGACATCTTGTGGTCAAATTGGACAACTCTAATGTAATTTATGTTCAGTTTGGTTTGCCATTTCATCATGAACAGACTAACAAAATAACAACGTTTGCAAATCGTGCAAATTTATTTCGAGTCCATTTTATGGTCGACATAATCGTCCATCAGAGCAATTAATTTGGTTAACCATTGATCGTTTTCGCACTACGTTTAATTTATGTGATAATACACATCCGCAGAGACTTCGAAAAGTGCGCACCGAAGAAACAATTGCCGCTGTAGAGCAAAGTATTGAAGAGGACCCGAATGAACTATTCACCACCATGCACAGCAATTGGAGCTTTGTCCATCAATTTTATGGAAGATTTTGCGCAAAGATCTTTGCTTACGACCTTACAAGATCCAGCTTGTGCAAGAATTCAAGCCTCGAGACCATGCAATGCGTCGTGATTTCGGTGTATGGACCGAAATGAAAATGAGATTAATCTCGATGCTGGTTTCCATCGCAAAATTTTGTTCAGTGATGAGGTTGAATTGTTACGTCAACAAGCCAAACTGCCGCATTTGGAGTGAAGAGAATCCACATGAGTACCTTGAGACGCCATTGCCATTCTCAAAAAACTGACTATTTGATGTGTTCTATGGGCTGGTGGAGTCATTG
Organism: Melanostoma scalare; assembly: GCA_949752695.1. Classification (NCBI taxonomy): domain Eukaryota; kingdom Metazoa; phylum Arthropoda; class Insecta; order Diptera; family Syrphidae; genus Melanostoma; species Melanostoma scalare. The sequence continues at coordinate 30,876,546 of OX456986.1, read as the reverse complement.
GGCCATACTTCTTCCGAAATGGAGACCGAAATCAGATGTGGTTCTAACAAGACGGAGCTACATGCCACACAGCGCACGTCATAATCGATTTATTGAAGGAAACATACGATGAGCGCATAATTTCGCGAAATGGACCTGTCAATTGGCCACCAAGATCGTGTGATTTGACAACATTGGACTATTTTCTTTTGGGATATGTGAGGTTGCTGATCTACGTCAACAAACCAGAAAGGTAAGGAGGCTTGGAAGCAAACATTCGTGGCGTTATTGCGACATACGGTGCTCGAAAAAGTGGTTGAAAATTGGACCTCTAGACTTGGAATTGCATTGGTCAACGGTGGCCGTTACGCATGATAACCGACATGGATTTGTGCTACATTCGTTTGACATTTGTTGTGAGAACCCCTAAAAGACCGATGTTATGCCAACAATTCGGAAAGGATTCAAGCGCTTAAGGCCAATATTATATAGTTAAAAGCACTCCGAAATCATATCAACAACAAAGTTTTCTAAAGTTGGAGTGACAAAATACGTTTCTGTGAAGCCCACCGAGGCAGCAACTAAAATATTAAAATAATTAACTTTTATATTAAACAATAGGTTAGGTTAGGTTAAAATGGCTGCCAGGAAAACAACTGACACACTTAGACCAGTATTAGGTCCATTGTGATACCATAATAAGTTAAGTGAAGAAGAACCACACTTAACAGAACCATTTGGAGCTTTTGATAAAGCGAAAAAGATGCAGGATATCTGTGTTTGCCATATTAAACAATACTCACCTTAAAATGTCAAGTTAATGCACATTAAACAGGTTAAAAAAGAACAAATATATTGATTCAATAAGCTAGAGTCAAATCAGTAAATAAATAAATAAATAAATAAATATACTCTATCCATAAATGTGTATGTCTTAAGAATAAAAACTTAAACTATTTACATAAAAAATAAATTTTCTAAAAATTGTCAGACATTTGTGAAAATAGTTCATCTTAAAATGAATTTGTTGCTTGCAATTAACAGAGCCAATGCATAATTTTATACATAATTTTGATTTATCTTACTTAACTAACTAGTTTTAAAAAGTGAAGAATTTGCTGTGAGTAACTTTGTTTTGAACGCCCTTACGTACAAGTATTTTCCTTAACGCCCCTATCACGAGACCCGTCGTATAACAATTTCGGACTACGAATGTCCAAAAGAAAGCATCATAGATGCCCTCATACTGAATGCCTCACAATGAAATTTGTCACCGTCGATAAAATTATTGAGAAGTTCTAAATATTTGTTGATAAACATTCATTACGAAGATGTTGTTAGTTCTTTCTATTTGGTTTTCAAAATCCGAAATTGTTACGGCGGTTCTTGTGACAGGGGTGAATATTTCATACTACAAAGGGTTTGTCTATTGAAATTGATGAAAGTTAAACAGTGCCCGCTTAAAAAAAAATCAATTTAGCTTGAGAAGTTTGCCACGCTCCAAATAACTGGTTTTAAAAAAATTTACAGAAGCACTTTGATTTTTCTTTACATAAGAAGAGATAAAAGTGTATAATTTGGGTGGGATGCATAGCTAATACCGTTTTAAAAAATAAATGCTAAATAAGAATGAAAAAAGTAATACAAATAGATTTGGTTCAGAGCATAAGTATTGAGAAAGTCTTTATATAAACTACCAAATGTAGCAGTGCTCGCGGTATGTTTTATCTATTTTCAACTTCTGCTTTGACATCTGTTACTGACGACCTCAACCACAAATTGGGCTCTTTGTTGCTATCGATTCCATCATCCAATTCCAATATCATTGAGTCTTTTAATCTTGATTCTGGCAATTGGTCGTAGTCAAAAATCTGGCGGGAGCTTCTTGGCGAGCCTAGCTCAATGGCTGTGGGTGGGTATGAAGTTGTCGTAGTCACAAAAATTGTCGCCTCTGTATCAAGTGCAGGACCTGAAAGCAGAGTACCCATTTCTTCTCCAGTTGGTTCATCGATGAAAAAGCTTCCAAATGATGAATCCAACAGACTCAACAAGCCTTGCATTGGTGCCTTTGATTGAACTTGGGCTGGAGGTTGTGTTGAATGTGTTGTGTCAGTTTTTGATGCCACATTTACGTAGGGCTTAGGAGTTGTCGTTGAAGTGGTAGTTGTAGTTGTTGTCGTTGTACTTTTCTTGGTATGAAGATGCTTAACTTGATGTGTAAATCGTAAATCATCATTTGAAGTGACATGTCGCACTACGGCCTCTTGTCTAGGGGTAATTGGGACAATTTTAGGCTCATGAGTTGATGTCTCATTGTCACTTTGCCCATATGTCTTAACCTTTGAATGACCTTCGATTATTTGATACATTGAGACTTCAAAGTGCCCATTTGACGATTGCTTCACAGGATGAGGTGATTCTGTTGTAATGTCAATAGGTGCAATTGTTGGATAAAACATTTCAGGTGCACTTGGTGGTCTATAAGATGGATAAACCGGCTTTTGACTCGTTGTTGTTGTTGGAATGAAAGGCATAGTTGTGGGAGAATTATAAATTGGGGTCGAAGTCGATGTGATGAAAACAGCTGGAGGATGTGTTTCAAAAATGCTTTTCACTGAAGTTGTTTGAATGGGTCTTGGTGGAGTTGGTTTCGGTTTGATGAGTTCCTTCTGAAGGAGTTCATGTACCCAGGGCTTCCTTTGCGATGGCATTCCAATAAAGTCATTTGGACTCAAGCGCATATTGGAATATTTGGTGTCGGGTCGAGTGAAGCTTACATAACTGTTGGACTCAGCATATTTTGAGTCGTACGGTGACTTGGTGCGATAACTGCCTGAACCGGAAGTACTGTAGTAACTTTTTGTTGGTGGATACTGAGTGGGATAGTGATGCATTTCAGTGGTAGAAGACTTCATTCTGTGTGTTTGAAGAGTCTGCATTGGGGGTGGCATGAGTCGGGTTGGAAGATTTCCCCCATAGTAGCTTCGTCGTATTGATGTGTACTTCTGTTCCTTTTTCATGTTTTCTCGCTTCGATGGGACACCAAGTAGGAGAATGTCAGTTTTGGTTTTGCTTCCTGTATTGTCCTTGGTTTTGTTGCTTTCGGCCCAGTACCGCACTCTTTCCAAAGCTGGAGGACTATAATCAAAAGTTGGGTCATTTTTTAATGGATCACCTTGGCCTAAGGGCTTCCATCCATCGCGGTCCAGTTTTGGATTGAGGAGTCTCCCTTGAAAACCTTAAATAAAGTCAGATCAGTTAAAGAATGGTTTTCTCTGGATTGAGTCTTACCTTCGGGAGGAAAATTTCCGACATCTTCTCCATTTGATCCTTCGCTGAGTGCAACCGCCAACAATTGTGGCCACAAAAGAAGGAGTACTTTGTACTTAACAGGAATCATTTAGTTGGATAAATCTAAAAACATATGTAGATAAAAAAGTCAACTCAATTGTGTTAGTTGTGTGACATTCATGGGTTTTTGATTGGTTTTTATTTAAAGAATCATTCTGAAAAAGACGCTAAAAAAATCATTGTAGGTACTGCAAGTTGGATAATTCATTCTTATTTAGAATGTGCCAAGGAAACTATTAATAAACTGAAACTAACATATCGAGTCAAGAAAAATACTTCAAAAGTTTCACAAGATCGGCATTCATCATAAAGTTTTGATGACCGGTAGAAGAGAAAAGCAGCGATAGCATGCAAAACGCATTTGAGTGAATTTATAAGCCCATAATTGCTGCACTGCATTGGGTCGGTTTGCAATTTTTGAAAAATCTATTACATATTTGAAATATTTTAAAATTCTATTATTTATTTTTTAGTCGAATTATGATTTTCGAGATATCTTACCAAAGCGAATCTCATTTTTTCTATTTTTGACAACAAAAGCGGATTGGGGTCAAACGCATAAAACTATTTTGGGAAAGTTGTAACTGTAAAAATTCTCGATTCTCAAATTCTCAATTTTGTTTGCAAATAGAGATTGCTTCCAAGTTCAATGTCAATAATTTGGGATTTTATTCTTTAACATATTCTAAGCGAAAAATGTGCGCGGGAGAGTGAGATTTTTGGATCATCTAACCAAGCTGCGGCGGATGTGCCATTCCGCCGCAATGATTTAAATTAAGAAATAGATCTACAAAAATATTATTTGGCTATACTCTTGTAAAGGCAACATTCCATTCGTCGAATAGGTACTACGTTGGGTTTCTAACAGTAATGGTTTTTGAACAAGTAAAATGTAATGTGGTAGCACGTACTAGACCTTTTTTGTGTGTGTTTTGAAACAATTGCAAATTTGCCAACTAATTTGTTTATATTCTGCTCTTAAGAAAGGTTTTCACTTTCCAAAAATCGAAATTTATTTTGTCAAATCTTATTGATTTCAAGAATATATCCGTAAAATTTTAAGTCGATCCCAGCTAAATAATTTAAGTTATTGTCTTAGTCCTGTCCTGTCCTCAAACTCTAACAGCTGCAAGCGTTGAACTCTAAATGCGTTTTTCTCAAAACTACTTTTTAAAAAACTGTGTTCACTGCCATTCAAAAACTACTTGATCGATTTATTTCAAACTTCGTATACATTTTCTAGATATAAAACTCCTCCCTACCTTTCCGGCGGAATTTTTGATAGAAAATAACAGTTTGCATTTTAGATGGCCACCAAAAGTTTTAAAATGAAATAAAAAATATCAGAGAACGGTGGGGGGAAGATTTGATAGTAATTCAACTAAATATTAATGGTTTTTTACTATCGATAATTTCCGGCCAGGTTACAGAGAACTCCGCAAAATTTCTTTGCACAAGGCGTTCTGGGGAAAGCTCTGTTATCGGCTTTCACCTCAATATTGCTGCATTATTAAATTATACAACATATTTAAATAAATGCTCAATATTGTGCAGAAGGTGCGAACAAAATTCAGCAATCCATACTTGAAGACAAATAATAACAAATAGTTTTTTTTTCTTACGCTGAAACCCAAACCTTCCCCCCTTAAAGTAAATACATACAGCCCTATTATGGTTTTCAAATATCAATACGATACTTGATAAATTTGCTCGTCTATCAATGAAATTGGTTAAGTGGTATTACGGATAACAACCATCGGAACTTTTGATCAGTTGTGAATGAAAAGGCTTTTTTGCGATCTATTGTGAACGTCTCTGGTTGCTGGTTCGGTATTATAGTTATCAACATTTTTGATATCTATCAATTTTTCAGTCAATCGCAAATTCGTTGTTGATAAATATTTTTTTGGTTTATTTTTCTGGAATTGGGTAACCAATACACAAGTACGTGGTTGACTAGCCAAAGGGCAATGTTGTGAAGTGTTTTTTTAGTGCCGTATAACGAAAATCCACTTCAAATTCAATTTTGAAGTTAAGGGTTCATTGAATTCAGGAAATTAAAATGGTCGCTTTGTACCTAGATGTGGGGTGTGTCAACGCTTAGTACGAGCACACTGTTCACAATGGAAGAAAATTTATCAATTGACTTGCATATTACCGATTTATCAATTTATTGATAGTACTTATCGTGTATCAATTGATTGATAGTTGACAACCATAATAGGGCTGATTGTGTTTAGCGTAAGATGCAAAAAAAGCCCAAAAATTGTCCTTCCCGCACAACCTATCCGTCAGGTTGTGCGGGAAGGACAATTTTATTACAAAAATTACTTAATAAATAAAAAGTTAGTTGACTTTGCCTATTAATGCTTTTTAAATAATCAACTCTCAAAGTCAAAATTATAAAAAAAGTGTCTTCAAATGAAATTTTTACAAAATGTTGCGTTATTAAGTTCTGAGTCAAACACTAAAAACCGAAAGTGAAAATATTTCTTAGATTTAAAAAAACTGAAAAAAATGAATGGTATTCTTTCCATAAAATCCATTTTTTGTAAAAATCCATTCATTGGACTTTAAGTCATAGTTAAAGTTCAATCAGGGGAAATGATTGAACTTTAACTATGACTTAAAGTCCAATGAATTTTTGGGAAGGAGTGTCTACTCTTCATTCAGATTTTTTTTTTTTTTAGTTTTTCTAGCATATTTAGTTTTTAAGCACTTAAAAAAATCTGACTTGAACTTGACTTAATGTTACCCTTTTTTTTGGAACACCTGTTTTAATCAGAAAAACTATCCTGGGAATATTTAAAACTGCAAGTAAAAGGGCTAAATCCAAAAAAGAAGGGATTTGCAGAAAAAATAGCTTTCGCTTTCGTTTGCTTTTTTTATTTCTCGACAACGGCAACCACTACTACAACGAGAATGACAGTGAAAATGACATGGACGCAGCGACAACGACGAAAGTGTCCCGAAATTGAAATTTCTTGCGTATCGTATCGACAAGGTTTTAAATATTCACCCTTATTACAACAGCCGTTTAAGTAAAACGCTAGTAAAATGACATAGTTCTATGTTCCACAATTAACATTTAAGTAAAACAACTTTCAAAATAATGGGAAGAAAAATAAGGAGCAGAGAAAATGCTGCACTAGATCTCTTATTTCACCACAGATTGCCTGGAGCCTGTTATTTTAATTGTGTTAAAGTAAAAAGCCTATTGTAATAAGTGCTATTTAGTTGGTTCATAATTTCATTTCGTTATGAAATTAGGTATTATTATTTCAACTCTAATCTGTTTTTTTATCTGTCCAGACATTGTGTGAAATCGAAAAACTGAGAGCACATAACCTAAGTTGGTTTTCGAAACTTATAAACATATCATTTTAATGGTTTAGAAACATCCAACCATCTTTATCCGGCCATCTTTTGGCTTTTTAACCACAATCAATTACCGTACGTTCTGGACTAACGCAACTCCTCGATTTCCTCAACCGCAAACAGCTGAATTTAACTCATTGTTGAGGTGGTATTTGCAATTCTTCTTATTGCAACAACCTCTACATTCTACCTCCATATACTTGTTTCAATTAATTATACTAATTTTTAAGTAAAACTTTTTAAAGCAAAGGCCATTTGATTTTTAATAATAACGACACAGATGTTTTTTGCAAACTAAAGTGAGCCAATAACTAACAAGTCCTTTGAACAAAATAAGGACAGTGCCGTCTCGAGTATCGCTACTAATTGAAACAAGAATACTTGCAATGCGAATTTCGAATACCGCGTCAACAGTTCAGCTATTTGCCGTTGAGGAAATCGAGGAGTTGCGTTCGTCCTGTTTATTTATTTATTTTTTTGTTTGAATACTAGGTTAGTAACTGAATATTGACCATCTTCCTGTTGACGGATTGATCTGATATTTGGTGCGCATTTTAAGTTCTGATGACAATAAAATTTAATGAAGTCGGTATAATTATTAATCCAAGATGACCGCGGCTACACAATGTCGCCGTCGGTTTGAATAATTTTTCACTACTTCTTCAATAAGCACTATGCAGTTAAGCAGTTCTCTATGAAAATAAAATGAAAATCCAATACGGCCACCAACAAAATGGCAGGTTCATTTTTTCATAACTTCTTTAATAATGGCATCAAATTAAAGGTCTTGACTAATAAAATAGACTACGCTATGAAAAAAAAAAACAATGAAAGTTCAATACGAGTATGTCCGCCAAAAAAATTACAGGTGAATTCCTTTTTCGCAACCATACGGCCTACCGAATTATTTTCAAGCTTTTAGTTCATTGCCTACAAACTTACAGAATTTTAAGCTTTATCTTCAATAAAACCGTTTGACTTTAATAATTTCAATTTAGTTCGAAGAAAGTATTGCAAAAGGAGATACAATTTTTTTTTATTGCAAACGTTCATTTAATTAATAGTAATTTTTTTATGAATTTGATCCGAGTGGAGATGCAAAAGTTATTCAAGATCAAGTGTCAAGTGTTTTCCAATCCATTTTGCAGTTTAAGGGCTTTACGCTTTCACAAGCATAACTGTGAACACTTAAGCATTTCAATAGCTATGATTGAAAAATTGATATTTACAAAACTTAAATAACTTCTTTTAACTCCGCACTTGCATTGAGAAAAAGCCGTGAACCTGAAAAAGAGAACATTTCAACTCGAAAAAGGAAAGAGTATTGTTTGTTGCCATCTTGTGTCTAACAAAGACCTGTAATTTCATTTGTATAAAATCAGAGTCATAAAGAGTAAAGGTGCAAATTCAAAAAAATTCAAAATCTACTTCGCAAAGCTTCTGAATTTCAAGGAAGCCAATGTATGTACACAGCTTTCGACAGCAATGTTTGCAGTTTGCACTTCAACAATTACAAAGAACACGGCAAGCAGTCAAATTTTGGATGATGAAAGTGCAATCAGGATTACAAATGATTTCCAGAAAACGCACAAGAAACACAAACTATATATTCGTAAAGGACTCGATGAGTAAGCTGATTCCACAAACACTTGGATGGATATTTGCACAACGATGCTTCAAATCAAATGAATTTTCAAACAACCTGTGTGGAACGAATATAACTTGTGTCCATGTCACTGAATAAGATTTCGCAAACTACCGGCAATTCTCCCCAGCAAACACAGATGTACAGAAAGGATATTTCGAAAACTCGGATAGCAAGAAGCTTTCATTATTATTTTCAGTCAATCCACCATTCATTTGAAGAAGGAGTATTTAACAAACAGTTCCTATTAGAAAACGTACCATACACTTCCGGTTCGATGCAAATCCACAATATCGAAAACAGGTATATATATATGTTGTGTATGTATTTAGTATGATTCTTTGTAACAGTACTAAAAGCCGTCACAATAATCAAATATTATTATCTTTTTATCACTGGATTTGTTTGTTTTTATTAAAAAAAATTGTTTTCATATAAAAATTTCACAAGCGACACCGCCAACACCAAACGAAGAATATTGTATTGAGATTTTACACGAATCCTTTTGCGAATTTCACTTTTATTTTTCGACCCGGTCAAACGTCCGTACAATACAACGCTATAAGAAAAACTGAATCCAAGCCACTTTAATCGCGCTTTGATACCAGTTAGCCGACACGAAGAAACGATTTTGCGATGGTGGTAACAACAAATCGACAGAATATGGTCTACGGTGGCTCTCCACTTGGCTTATTGAAAAGAAAAGCAATCGAATTCCAGCATGGTCTGTTATGGCAGTGCCAACTTTCTTGATTGTTTTGTTGGCCATGGTTAGGAGGCTAGTATGTTGACGTTGAGCTGAGCTGAGCTGAGCTGATGGGCTACTTGGGCCACCTCCATGTTAATCCGTCTATTTTCCACTACCAGAATGGTTAAACTCTACCATTTACTGCCGCAAACGTAGTATTTACCAAACATAAACGAGTATTGTGTTGCGATGGTTGTGCAAATATGTGTTTTATCTTTTTTTGTTTTCCGTCAAGAGTCCATTTAAATTTTATTTTCATTGATAAATTTTAGTTGTGCAGCATCAAGTTTGAACTTTTGTACGAGCACGCGCACACACAAACTGCTGCAGTCATATAATAATTTGTTTTATGAATGTTTTGCTTGTGAGGTGCGGTGCGTCAGATTAGTTGGTCTTGGTCGGGCTTGGCTGCTTTATTTATTCCTGCTTTCGGGACATGAAATTCATTGATAAACTGATGGTCATTGTAGATCACAACTCTAACAAAATGTCTTTAAATAAAATTGTCGCTCAGACAAGTTCAAACATCGTTAATGTGTCCGTTTTAGCACATTTCATGTTTGCGTTATGTGCGCTTTTACAAGAAACTTAAGAGACGGGTTATTGGTCGGTCTGGGATAATCATAAAACTGGCGATTTATATAAATGTCTTTATTAAGGCTAAGTAAATTAAATGATTACAATACCTAATGGTAAAAATGCGAACATTTGAAGAAGTTTGCGTTTTAGAGCATTGTTTTTGCATTTTTTTTTAAAATTACTTTTTCTTAAGATAAGTTTAGAGATGGTGAAACTTAAGGGAATTGAAATGTTTTGTAGGTTACTTTAAAGGCGTGGTTGAAAGGAATTTGATTGCTGTGTGAGCAAGTTTTTCTGATACTGCCAAACATTTTCTAATATGTAATTTGGAAAAGGATAATTTACATTTAGACACATGAGAATGGTTTTTCAAAGTATCGCTTGCCAAGTGTCACAGAAATACCATCACAACCACTGATCAGAGAAGCTACTTTTTTTTTTTTAATAAAAAAGAGTAAATCTAAGCTCGAGCACTTTAACAAATTGCCAGTCAACACTGACGAAGGTCAGTATCATACCTCCGCAGAACGAAATAAATGGATTTATACTTAAACAACGTTCGGAAATATTGAAAACTTGTGGAATCCAAACTTAAATTTATGTAAAAAAAATTTCATCAGAGTGGCATGCTGATTTGCTCTTATATCACTTCGCAGTTTGGTCCTTAGAGCAGCTTGAATTGAACAACGATTTTGGTTGAGAAGTCATCTTTTCTGAAGACGTAAATTTCGATCACACACCCGCACTACGTAGTCGGGAAGTCCATGTAGAGTGTGATATAGTTTGGTGCTAGTTGTGGAGTAGTGGTTTAGTAAACCATTTTCTTCGAAAATGAAGCTGGGAACAAAGTTTCGGCCAACGGTTAGCGCTACGGGGCCACGTTAGCTTACCATTTTTTTACTGAAATTGTTGACATATGGGTTCGGACGACCTTCGGTTTATGCAAAAATGTGCGTCATGCCAGAAAAGCCGCAATCGATCTTTTGCGCACCAAATCCCCAAATCATGTTGTCACCCGTCTTGGCTATGTCAATAGGCCGCCTCGGAGCAACGATTTCACCTCTTTCGAATCTTTTTTATGGGGAACCGTGAAGGACCGATGTTATGCCCACAATTCGGATAGGAATCAAGCACTTTAAGTCATTTAAGCATTCTGTGAGCTACATCCTGAAATCTTTAACAAGATCAAAGTTTTGGAAAATTTCAGTGACAGAATGCGCTGCTGGGAAGCTAGTCGAGGGTTTTAAAAAAACTAAGTATGCAAGTCTTAAGATCTAGTTAAAAGTTATTTTACGAAGAATTTTCAAGAAAAAAAAACATAGGTTGTTAAAATTTTCAATTTTTTTTTAAACTAATAACAATTTTAAAATTAAAAATTTTCCAAATAGTGATACGCAATCTTAACAGCCTAGGAGTTCTTAAATATATAATTTTTGAAAATCTTCAAAGTCTCTCTCTCTCTCTATCTCTCCCTCTCTCTCTATCTCTCGCAGTAAGTTGTCTTTGGGCGTTTATGTAATTTTCCAAAAGTTTTTCACTCATTCACTCCATTTTTATGGACTTTTAAGTACCCGTGGCGTTGTGGCAAGTCCTCCGTTAGTAAATTCATTGCTTTGAAAAGCGCTTTCTCAATTAGCCGTTCGGAACCGGCAGAAAATTGTAGGCCCGCTCCATTCCCTCACAAGGCATGGTTGTGAAAAATTGCGCTAGACCCTCGCTCTGTTGTGCCACCCCATTTTTTTTTTTTTTTTTTAATTGAGAGCTTGGTAGTGTTTGCGTTTGCATTGGTGAAAATTCGAGAATACTTCTTTTATCTATTAACGCTTAAAACAAGACCAAAACTTGTTCACTTGAATTTAAACTGTATGGCCGTTATCAGCGGCCTTTTTGAGGTCATATGAAATTAGTTCGTCACCCCAAATAAAAAAAAAAACACTATCAATGTTCACTCTAAAATAACTTTTGGAAAAAGTTTTGTGATTTTGGGACACATCCGTAACTTCAATTCACTTAACTCACTTTTAGAAAGCGACATCAATATGTTTGTTCATTGAAGCCCTGGTACTGCCCAACTTGCTGATCTCTGTCGTATCACAATGGGCCCTTGCGGCCTTAGTGTGTCAGGCAATGTACTCATTGGCTGACAGCCACTTCCACCTAACCTAACCTGGTACTGCCCTGAGGCCGCCACAAAACCTTTATTAGAAAAACCTAAACCTTACCTGAATGTCAAACAGTGTATTTTGAGAAGTAGTATTAGGATTTTATTTTAGCGAGTTTTGTAGTTTAGATTTTTTTGAGAACTGAAAATCCAGGTAATTATTGACAACTCATAGGGTTGTCGAGGCATACTGGGTCAACACTGGGTAAAGTTCAACGAACGATCCTAACATTTCAAAATTAAGAAACTTGCACGAAGTCGAAACTGTGGGCTTATTTTCTAATCTAATCCAATCAGAATCACTGTGTTGTGGTTGAATAGACTCATTTTAAATAATAGGTTTGTTCGTTGATGCCTTGGGTTTGCGTTTTTTGAAAAACCTGAACTCGCGCTTAATGTCAAACTGAATGGTTTTTCTGCCTTGAGTTTGCCATCAACTCACGCTAGGTTTTTGTCGGGCGAGTTTAGGTAATCAACAGGGCTTTGAAATGGTATCTTTATTTCTTCACAAGACGGAGGTGTGTGGTGATTTGGTGGCTTAGGGTTTTTTGAGAATCGAAAACCCAGGTTTTTTGACAACTCCTGGGTAAAGTTCAACGAACGAACTGAATAACCCAAAAGCTACTTTATTAGTTCAGTACTTCAAAGTTCTTATTGAGCTCTTATTTTAGACGAAAGCAAATTTTTTAACCCCAAAACCATGATAACAGCCTTAGTGAAAAGTATTATAAAAAAGTTTATTACAACAAACTGTCCAGGGCGGTGCACCTAAAGAAATAAAAATTCTAGAAAAATTATCTTAAATTTGTTGATGAAGTAAAAATGAATTAAAAAGAAAGAAAGAATTGAAATTAAATATATGATCAAGCTCCCATTATCAAAAATGAATTATTTGGTAACCTGATAAGAACATCCACAAGTACATCGTCGTTTCTAAAGTATAGCTAATTCAAAGTGAATAAAGTCTTCGAATCACTTTCATATTTATTTGAAGAATCTTTTTCTAAATGTTAATCTCTCAGTCGATGAAATCTCATTCAATTCATCTGCGATTTATTTGAAAATCTAAAAAGATCAACCTGAACTTGTAGAATATGAACACTTTCATCGACTGATTACTTTCGTTGCACATGCAACCGTGTAACCACTGTCTTATTATATGGCAAACACACATTCCAAACGCAACTCTTTCTTCACCCCCATCACAAAGTCACTAAAAATTATTTTAATATTCAAAGCAGACCGCAAAATTTCACTTGTCTCAGGCAAATAGTTTTGCCATTTGAAAACTTTTAGTGGGCAAGTGCAAAACTGGGGATATTAATTTGATTTTTACTTTTTTTTTGCGGTAACGTTATGGTATGCTAATCCATCAATCATAGTGTAAGCTGTGGGTTGACATTAAACCGTGTTTTCTAATTGAACACAGGTAATTTCATAAAGTGCGTCAGATGAATGGTAAGACTGAAAGTCTGTCATAATCAAATCTCATATGGGTGTGGGGATGGTTGCACTCCCAGGTATTACTTTAGTGCCACCGATTTAAGCATAAATGGGAGTTGAAGGGAAAATATATGTGCATATTACGTAACACATTCTTAAACATGCAATCATGTGTCTAAAGTTCCTCAAAAGGCTTCTTATAGTTCCATGTCGGTAATCACAAAAGTAAGAGTAGTCCAATTTGAATAAATACAGACACAACTTGTTTCGTAAGAGGTCTCTTTAAGCACAAAGGTCCAACGAATTTAAGTTTCAACCACATACGCCATCGGAATTTCAATTATACGTGCAAAAGAAATCCAATTTCGATTTACCACGAACCGACTTCAACTTTTTAATACACTGACGTTTGAAGATTTAAAAGAAACCGATGTGAGGATCGTTGAACTAAATGAATTTTTATTTTCTTCAACCAAATGGGGAATAAGTCCGACAAAAACTAAACTTAGTCGTTTTCGATGCAAAAAAAAAAAAAAATGAAAGAAAAAATTTGCAAGAAATGGGATTGGTTTTGAACAACAATAGGGTTCCTATAGTTCCTACAATATGCTTAGATACATTTCTATTGCGTGTTTATAAACAAATGTGTCTTATGGAGTATGGAAAGTCTTAGAATTCAGTACGTGACTCACGGTTTCGGAGTACTTTCATATGAAAACGTGATGTGAATTTCGTAATTGTATGAGCGATGGTATGCAGAAAATGAATACAGCTTAGATAGGTATAGAGATGCACTTAAATTAAGAAAGATAAATCAGGCTGTTGACGCGTTGTTATGAAACACAGAGATAAAAATTTTATCACATAAAGAAATAAGAGTCAAAAATTGGTTGTTAGGGAGAGCTCCAGACAGCCAAGGTTCAAACCGTTAATGTTTGCTGAAAATTAGATGGATAAAGTAGTGTTTGAGATCACAAATAAACATTGTAATGGACCTAAAGCCTTAACGGCTTAGACTTTTTTCTTTAAACTTGGTAGGTACGTAGGATCCATGGATAAACCTACGGGAGGAGTGCTGAAATTCGATTCCTAGGTCTTGAAATATCGGCGCCTATCACAAGTTAAGACACAACTTATTTTTCTGCTAACTCCGTAGGATAAACTTGGTGCTTGTTACTTTTTGTTACGTTTCTTATGGTTTATGAATCATTTTTTTTTGTATATACTAATGTAGCTACAAGTTTTGGATTTAATTGTGTTTTTCATAGTTACACATAATAGATTCATTCGTTGTAGCCATGGCCTTAGCCTGGCGAATAAACGCCACCACCGACGATGTAATTTTTTTTTTTTTTTTTTGAAATCCTCAAATTCGCCATGAATATCAAACTGAGTGTTTGTTGAGCCTTGGGTTTGCCTTCAGCTCGTTCTAAAGTAGAACTAGGTTTTTGCTGGACCGAGTTTTGGTAAACAACATGGCTGTCAAATTGAATGTATTTTTATTTTGAGTGTTTGAATTGAGAGTTGAGCGTTCTTTGAGAACCAACAATCACATGGTGCTGTCAAAGAAACCTGGGTTTGCCCTGGTTCAACGAAAGAAACTGATATGAGCCCTAAATTTTTGTGGGAAGCTATTTGCATTCTTCAAGAAGTTTTCTCACAGGCTTAATGAAAGCAATTAACTCTCACTGACTAGTGACTATACCTACAAGGGCTTAAGAAACTTAATGAAGGGAATAACAGCTTCCTATGTCGGTTTACTATAGTTTCCTTAAGATAGCTACATTCCTTTCACTTCAACACGAAGTTTGCTTACAAGCTATATGAAAGCAGTAATAAGGTCTTAAAGCAGCTTAGTAAACGAAGTAGAAGTTTAATACGAATACCTACTTAAGCTATCAGCTTCGCCTAAACGTAGCAAGAGGGGAGTTGAGGAATATTTTTTTGGGCACGGCCACGCATTCATCGGCAAAGCGGCAGAGCAGCAAAGTTAGAACAAAACTAGCTACCAATTTTTTTTCTAATTTTTGCGTGATAGAAAGGTATACCAACTTTCAGATAGCTTTGTTGTAGAAACTGGTTTGTGTCCCTGCTTAGTTTCGAGCGATGTTAAAGCTTCTTTATTAGCTATTGTAAAATTCACTGAGTTCGAAAAAAAAAATGCTTTCGCTTATAATGGGGGAATGGAGGGGACCTACAATTTTCTGCCGGTTCGGAATGGCTAATTGAGAAAGCGCTTTTCATGGCAACGAATTTATTAACGTAGGACTTGCCAACTCTTCGCGAAATGCGATACCCGTGGAAAAACATTTTTGCCTCTGCTGGGTTTCGAACCTCGAACCTCTGGGTTAGTAGGTGGACATGCTAACCATCACGCCACGGGTACCACTTACAAGGCATGGTTGTGAGAAATGCGCTAGGCCCAGGGGCTCCTCGTTCTGTTGCGCCACCCTATTTATTTATTTTATTTTTCACGTATTATCCGCTTTTAATCATACAACTTTTATTCGTTATAAAATTCAATTAATAACCAGAACCACACCAATTCAAATCCTTACATCATCACTTTACAATAAAAACTCACTCTACTTGGGTCAGCAGCCTTTTTATATAGGAAAGCATTGAGAGAGTGCGAGAACCTTCCAGCAGTTTCGATTCTAGCTCCTACCCACTGTCTCCCTCTGGTATACTCCTCAATTACATTTTGTGCGTACACAACAGGTTTGTTCGTTGAAGCCCTAGGGTCGCCTCAAAGCGTTTTTTGAGATACCTTAAGTCGTTCTGAATGTCAAATTGAGTGTTTATTGAGCCCTAGGGTTGACCTAAATTTTCCCTCAACTCGCGCTAGGTTTTGCTGTAGCGAGTTGAGAGCTGTCAAATGGCATGCATTTTTTTTAATGAAAGGGATGTGTAGTGATTTGTGGTTTAGCGATTTTTGAGAACTGAAAACCCCAGGCTTTTTTGACAACTCATAGTGTTGTCAAGAACACTTGGGTCAACCCTGGGGAAAGTTCAACGAACGGACCTAATGACTCACAAGCAACGTCTTCCATTGAATTTTCATTACAATATCAAAAAATAAATAACAACTTTGCTGATCCTGGTCTGTGGCTCCGAATGGTTGAGAGTCTGAAAACTGACATATTTTTCATGTTCGCTATAAACGCTCATCAGAAAAAAATTCATGTTCCCATTTGTCTCAACTTTTCCTGATGGTTTTTCCTTTTAATGCTATCAGCCCTATTATGGTTGTCAACTATCAATCAATTGATACACGATAAGTTCTATCAATAAATTGATAAATCGGTATTATGCAAGTCAATTGATAAATTTTCTTCCAGTGTGCTCGTACTAAGCGTTGACACACCCCACATCTAGGTACAAAGCGACCATTTTAATTTCCTGCATTCAATGAACACTAAACACATTTAACTTCTTTAACTTTAATTGGCCCCTAAGACAACTCTTTTCGTGGCAGTGAATTGATTACTCCCGGATGATTTTCCATTTTCTAGAGGAAAACAAGGAAAACGATACACTTGGAAAAACTTACCACAAACCAGTAATTTTTTTTATCTCTAACTATTTTTGGATTTTTGGTGTTCTTTTATTGTTTTTGTTTTTTTTTAATTTGTTTTTGGCCACTATATAAAGTCCTACACACTGAAATTGTATCAGCCAGCCATTGGAAACTCACTATAACTGACTTCGGTTGCAACTTTGACCGCTCTTTTTAAGTCGGTTATAGAAACATTGCGGCATCCACTAGAATTCGCTCGCACAGTTTGCAACTTCAAGACGATTGCGATCTTAAAACAGAACAGAAGTGAATCTTCACCATCTTTTCATTTTACTTTTACTGGCGTGGTAGATTAGCGGTGCCCCAAATCTGCCCTCCATACCAAAATAGAGGAAAAAACGGGGGAACAGATTGTATTGAAAGCGTTTTCTCTAAATAATTTTCATTGGGGTAAAAAGCTTCAAATATCAGGCCATTATTCGAGTTTATCGACCTTTCAGTGTGACCTCGAATGACCTTGATAGTAAAGTATGTAATCAATTCGGTTTATATATGCTCCATAGTAAAGTACCCACTTTATTATAATAATGTTTAGACCCGAAATCTGGTGTTCTGTGTAACCCAGAACAGGTACAGCTTCAGACAAGTCTCTCGAACACCCCAATCATTTATATTTGAGACGCTGTAGCATTGAACCAAACGTGATACCCATAAACAATCAATGAACTTATGAGAACTATGAAGCAAATCACTTTTCCCCTGCTATTAGCAAAGCCCAAGCTTTTCCTTCTATTTGGCCCAACCCAAAAAAAAAGAACGAACTTTACAAGATGCCGATTAGGAACTAGTATAGGAACTATTCTAACTCACGGTTAAACAGTTTATTGAGAAAAGAAAATTTAACTTTACATTTATTTAACAAAGAGGTCATCTTCTTCATATTCATTTTCCATGTCATCATCATCATCATCATCATCATCTTCATCTAACTCATCTCGTTTTTTGCGCATTTCTCTTCTGAATAGATCTTCAAATGCTTCAAACTCTGCCAGTGTTACGTGGGCAATTTTCGTGGCAAATGTCTTATCCGATGTATCCGTAATTTGATAAAGACGTGGATTTTTAGTTGGCTCATCTGGATCAGCTTTAGGCGGCCGTGGTTTGAAAAGCCCCAAACGACTCAGAAATACGTGTCGACACTGTATATCAAAATGGGATTTCGAAAGAGCTTCCGATTTAACAATCTCCGGAATTTCAATACGCATTGTCTTGTTCATGTAATCGATCTTCTTTTGGATGCTTATCTCAGTTTGCTGAATCAAATCTGGTGAGTTCATTAGCACTTTCCAAACATTTTTGTCTGTACCTAGGTATCCTTTGAGAAATGTTACATGTTTAAGAAGTTTTCTGCCATCGGAAATATCTAAAAGCGATGGATATTTTGTGATGAGCAAGTACAGGAGGTTTTCGCCAAATTGGCAACTACGCCAATTTTCTAAGCTCTGAATTATTTTCTTTGGCTGTCTGGAGAGAATTGATGGATTGCCAGTGACTATCCGCAGAAAATTTGTGGTTTTCAGCCCATGGTTTATAAATACTTGATGTGTTTGTCTCCATAACTCAACATTGGCCGATTTTAGAATTGGTGTTAACTTTACAGCCTCGTCAATGTGGACCTGTTCCAAAGAAGTGTCGGTCGAGCTTTCAATTGGTTTTGTCGCCTAAGATTATAACAATTAGATCATAGTTTCAATGTTTTGGCATACGTACAAGATATTTGTTGTAACTACTTAAAAAGTATTGACTTCGAAATCTACAAAGTTTCGTAAACATTTTTTATATTACGAAATCTTCGCGGGAGCCGGGAAATGGTTCTCAGAACAAAACAAAGTTGTCCTGTCAGTTACCTGTCAATCGTCAGTGACCCAAATGACTGGAATAACGCCTCATAAATAAAACTGACTGGAAAGTGTTTCTGCTGCTCTTACCCTGCGGCTACACTGTCAACATATGGCAAGCCATCGACTCACATCTTTCAAATTCCTGTCCGTGTTTCGGATGTGGCAATTTGCCAGGCAAATGACTTTCAATTAATAAGAAAAGCACAAAAAAAAAACCTAAAGCATCCTACAGACGATCGATTTTACTTGGGAGGTATTATTGACGTTTTCCCTTGTTAAGCGCCCCACAGACGATCAATGTTACTTGACAAGTATTATTGAGGTTTTCTCTTGTCAAGTAAAATTGAAAAACAATCGCCACCACACGTTCAATGAAAATTGACATTTTTTTCCTTCTGTGGTTTCCTAATCGCACTACACAACGACACGAGTGACAGTGAAACTTGATGAAAACCAAATCTGATTTGATTTTCGTCAATGTTTCAATTTTACTTGACAGTAACATTGGGCCTACAAACGATCAATTTTACTTGAACAGAAGCTCCTTCAAGTAACATTGATCGTCTGTAGGGTGCTTTAAGTAAAATTGATGAGCAATCGCCACCACCCGTTTAATGAATATTTAACTTAATTAACATAACTCTAATTTTAGAGCAGTTTTTGTTTTCTTTATTCGATTCATTTTCATTTTTTTCGGGTGTTTTGATGAAGCTGTCAATTTAACTGCTACTCCAATTGCTTCTTAGCTGTCTTGGAAAAGTCCACACCGTTTATTTGAATAAGATACTATTGATTGCACTAATCTGAGTTTTTTTCAAACCACAGTAGAATTTACTTCGTGTTTCAGCCTAAAATGCGTATTAAGTCAGCCTCCTTTACTACCTACTCTGTGTTTATAGCTTAGGACTTGGGGTATTGGAAAATGCATTTGAGTCCAAAGATTTTTTCCAGTCTGTTAAAAGTCCAATTCCATTTGTCAAAATCGAACCAGGTGCTTGTCAAACATGTGCGCGTTGCTTTGTGTTGAGTTAATTCTGTGAGAAAAGAAAATTGTGCAATCAAAATAACAAAAGTGAAATAATTTTTTCACAACTGTCTAATCGAATAATTCATTAAACCCGCGTTACCATGTTTTCGATTTTAATCCGTGACACTGCACGATCTCTACGAAACTCGATATTCAAAGTCAACCTCCCAAGTTCTATCATCGGCTTTGATTACTCAAGCTTTACAACAAGGGATTTCGTAAGCGATAACGATGAATCAGGCGGCACTCTCCTCGTTCGTTTTATGAAGTATCTTGCCATGGAAAATTCCAGATGTGAGCCACTTATTCCGACGAAAATCAGATATCCTGACTTTTTTCCGGTGACCGATTCTCGAAGCTTCCAATCAGAACTCCGGAAAATTGATGTCACACAAATTCCACACCTTATTATATTTGCCTTCACGTACAAATCAAATGGAGACCCACTAAAGTTTGTCGGAGTTATCAATGAAATCGACAAATACTGTGAAAATCACTTGAACGAAATGGATTTGGATACGGTGTTTCGTACGTTGTATGCTTTTATGTTCCTTATACCTCCCAAAGTCACAAAAACTAATTTCTTCAACAAGGCTCTGGATCGATTAGTTGCTACTTTTGATAAAGAATGTCCAAAAGAAAAGTTCGTCAAAGTGTGTTTTTACCTGGGGATGGGCAAAAAGAACCCAAACAGTATCAATTTGTTGAACAAATTTTTACGTTCGCACCTTCAACGATATCTACCCGAACTAACATCTCTAGATCTGGCAATTGTTGGAAATGCAGCTTTTAAAGCGAGCATTCCCATGGAGAGCCAAGAATTTATGGACAAAATAAAGTCAGAGATTATGAACATTGATTCAGAAGTAGACGATTCACTGTTGGTGAACATGTTAAAAATATTGCGTTACAACAATAAACTTCAATCACAGGATGTTTGTGAAAAACTTGATGCTATTTGCAGTGAGAAGCAACTGCAGTCGTTCCCGGTGATAACTCTTTCACATTTATTTGCCTATTTTGCAGAGGCTCAGTGGAATGATAAGAAGACTGGTTCGAAATTCATAAACGCAACAATGTCAAAAATACGTTCCTCTTCGGAGTACGTAAGAGCCAAGGATTTAGCTACATTCCTTTGGTGTTGTTCACAATTACAGCTGGGCGACTTGTTCAAACCAAACGATCTAAAGCACATCGATCATATGATTTTGCAGAAAATCGAACGGGATGAGTATAAGTATTTCTCGGACCAGCTTATCGGCAGTGCTCTCTCATTGTGGTCTATGGGTCACCAGTCTCGTGGCATAATTGCTGAGGTAACCAGCTTGAGAATAAATCCAAATGTGAGCAACCCAGATCGTTCGAAGCTTGATACTCGATACAAAGTGCTAATTAGTTGTGTTGCCGTTGAACAACCGGATTGGCTAATGCGGGGTAAAAAGCAAGTATTTGTCGAGTCTCTTGCTGCACCTGAGTACCTCTACAAAAACAAAGTTGGATTGAAAAAAGCGTTAAGTAAATTGCACGAAGAGCAGGTCGATGCGGAGATTGTTTCACCAATCGAAGGCATTAATGTTGCCGGAATTTTGGTTAAGTTGGAGGAAAATAAGATTTGCTATCTGGAAGTGTTGGAAGATAATCAGGTTTTAAGGTTCGACGAGGTTCCAGTTGCTATCGTACAGTTGAAAGTGAGGCTACTTAAACATTTGGGTTACAATGTTGTAATGGTAAGGATGGTGCTTTAATATTTTAAGAGCGATCTAACTCTGATTTTTTTGATTTAAGGTTCGAGCGAGTGAATTGGACAATATAACCAGCATAAAGGATTTATTCAGCAGTGGCGAAGAGCCTATGATCAAAGAAAAGAATGCGACAACGAAGAAACGAGTTCAAATATAGTCCATTGATCTGAAATAAATAGTATTTCCTAGTTTAACACAAAACTATTCGTTTTTATTATAATTTTTTTATCAAGTATTTGAAGTATTATCGATCGCAACTTTATTTTGTTTAGATCATTGTTTTTTCTTCAAGAGCTGCCATAGAATAAAATTTAAATAGTTTGTGATTTGCAAACCATTCGCAGTCACCTTGCGACTGTAGCTGTGTCACCTCAAATTTGCTCAATTTTATGTCATCTATGTGTTGTAGTAAGTGAAAAAATCTATCTCCCAACGCCAAATAACGTTGTAAGACGCAATTAGGGTGATGCAATGCTTGTGTACCTAAGAATTTTAGGTTTTGGTTTTCCATATCATCAAAATTTGTCGCTTATTGAAGCAGTGATTTCGAACGTTAATAGGTTTGTTCGTTGAACCCCTGGGGTTGTCCTGTGGGTCACAAAGCATTTTTTAGATGACTTCAAACCTTATTTGTGTCAACTTGATGGCGCGGCACCCAAATGTTGCAACTTATAGTACACATAAATTCTGCTTACTGCATCTCCACGCGGTAGCCACTGGGTACTGGTATCCTCTAGCCGGAGGTGACCTGCCGAACTAACAAGTGCGAATGTTGAAAAGGAACCAAAAAGTACAGCGCTATAATGTCAATGTAATAACAATGACCGAGTGCCAGAATCCCAGTGGTCTGCCAGCATTTATGGGGAATGTCACAGCGGATGAATTCGACCTACGAACCAACAATGGACTCAAAAGCAGAAACCCCTGAGCGCGTTACTCCGACATATTTGGTTTAAAGTGCTTTCAGGGCCTTTCCATACTAAGACATTGTATTGGAATAGAGATGGTGACAGATGAGCTCCTGGCCAGCCAACGGCAGCTCTTACACCCTTGCAGGTTACCATTTATGTCCATGGAGATCCCTGAACGGGCAGGTCCTTGAGGGGTGTAAGCGGGTTCACCTACCCAACCACCTCAAAATTTTCTGGTTCAAAACAGTAGCCTCAGATAACAATAACGATTTCAACGATGACGACCCTAGCAAACTATTAAAGGATAAAGACCTCGAGATCTGCATGTGGAACGGAAGATCCCTAAAAAAATTAAATAAGCAGACATAAACGCCATCCAAGTAGTGCGATGGAATGGGCCGGGATAAGATGAAAAACTGTCTTCTACAATAGCGACTACGACTACGGACAACAGATTCAATGCTTGTTTGGGTGCGGATTTGTCGTTAGAAGTAGACTCAAGGATAAGGTCATCATCTCGCCACAGAAGAAAAAGATGATTATTCCAAAGACTTTGCGATTTTAACGAAAAACAAAGGATGGAGGACATCTTTGGAAATACTTTCGGTAGCAAAGCCGGCATTACAAAAAGCCGAAAGCGAACTCAGGATTATCATGCCAGGGTTGCAAAACTCGAACTCAATCATTCAACTTGGACGATGATCAAGAATGCCGCCTTTCTAGACTTTTCTAGAAGAAGTTAAGCTTGCCATATTTCAACTTAAACCAAATAAGAATGTAGGTGCAGATGATCTTGACACCGAGCTTTTTAAGGCAGCTGGAGACCAGTTGGAAAGGAGCATGCACCAGCTGATCTGCATGATATGGTTTGAAGAAAGCATGGCCGATGAATGTAACCCCACTATCGTATGTCACAATAGTGCCAATTATAGAGGGATAAGCCTCCTTAACGTCGCTTATAAGATCTTGTCTGCTGTAATATGTGAACGTTTCAAACCCCACGTCAATAAATTTATATTACCACCAAATTTTAATGTTACGGCAGATCTTAGAAAACTCGGGAATGTAATGTCGATATACAGTATACACCATCTTTCTATCGATTTCAAGACCGCGGATGACAGTATTTACAGAGACGAGCTGTACACTTGTACAGAACCAAAACTCGTACGACTGTGCACTGTACAGGATGACTTTGGATAATTCACGCTGCGCTTTGTTAAGGTCGGTAACGACCTTTAATGTCGAAAAAAGCCATAAATTTCCATGTGATTACTTTATCATCATTCTTGAAAAGATTGTACAAAACTGAAAAGTCAACATTAGATGCATAATTATTCAGACGATTTTGGCGAAATGTGAAGAAGCAAGAGCTATATCTTAAGCGCTTTTGTGAACATTGAAACAGAAGGGACAAAAATAGATTAAATGGTTGATGAGAGCAAAACAAAGTATATTCCGTCATCATACAAGAACAAAAAATTGAGAAATTGGACAAAACGTCGCAGAAGACAGATATAAACCTTAAAATATTACTTCGTCTATCTCGGATCGGCTTAGTCACGGAAATAACATCATAATAAACCTCTGGAAAGAAAAAAGCTCCGAATAATCTTTGGTCCCGTATGTGAAGTCAATGTGTAGGGGAGAAGATTCAACAACGAACTGTATGAGGTGTACCGCGACATGGGCATAGCTAGAAGAGCACTCATAACGAGATTACAATGGCTGGGACATGTAGAGCGGATGGACATCAACACTCCGGCTCGACGGGTTTTCGAAAACACATTGCAGGGAAATCGCAGAAGGAGAAGACTTCGTCTTAGGTGGCGCAATCAAGTGGAAGATGACCTCAACTGACTTAGAGTGCGAAACTGGAGAGAGCTCGCCTGAAATCGAAGACGTTTATAAAAGGATGTTGGTTGAAGCCCAAGTTCACTATAAACTGTAATGCCTACCGAAAAAAGTATATTCGTATGCGGATCGCTTTTGGTAGCGATGATTAAGTGAATATATCTTCCTGCTTTAACTCTATTTTATTCATGTCCTTCATGAATTTTTTTTATTACATTTTATTTAGATAAACATTTTTAACAGTGACAAATAAGTTTTAAAACATTTGGCCTTACACGTAGTTTATCTTAGCAAGAAACTTAAAAATGACAGTACACATTTATTAATTTTTCTAACAATTTTCTTAAACAAGTAGAAATTTGTAACAAATCTATCACAGAAATCGAAAAAATAAATACAAACATTAAATCGATAACCAAAATAAATGAAATTTTAAATTTTCAAATAGCTTGTTAACACAACTGTACTCAAGAAAACAAATAAATGAGCGGTTATTTGAAATGGCTTCATTGCTCCATTTGCAAGTGTTGTGAACATAGAAACTTTTGTCCAGTCGCTGAGTCCAGCCAAGTTTTTGGAAGCGGCCCTCATATAATAAGTGGTGTTCCTTTCCAGTCCATTCACCACGAATCGGACACCTATAAGCAGAAATGAAATATGAATGGGTAAGCTCGTAAGAAGCTAAAAATCGATGAAACATCTAAAAAATATTTTAAATTGGACTCATTTGAGTGCAGTGAATATGTAGGTCACTTTGCACTCTTATATAAAACTGAAAAAAAAAATCATAGTAACACCAATCTAAAATAATCCTCTCCCATCATTCTGATATTTTTTTAAATACATTTGGTTGACTGCATATGCACTCCACCATATACTCACCTCTAACAAAATTAAAATCCGTCTTTGCTGCAAAACTCCAATTACCAGCGGCATACTTGAAATCGTTCTCTGACATAAACTCCACACGATATCCCATCGTATTCATGTTTTCTGGAATATCAGTATATTTCACTGAACGAATATCCAACTCAAATGCGTCCGAGAACACTCGACGCAATTGAAATTTCGATGGTGCTACAGGCTTGTGTCCTTTTTTAAGCTGAATCGTTCGTTCTAGGTGGCCTAGTGGATTTGCAACCTTGCACTTGTATTCTCCAAATTGGGTTTCATTCCTTACATGTATCTCTAGGACAGAACTGTACCAATCATAAAAAATTCGATAATCGGATTTGATGTTGCTGCTGATTGCTTTGTTGTCGTATATCCAAGTAAAAGATGCAGGTGGTTCAGCTATTGCTTCGCATGATATGTTAACAAAGCCACCCAGATAGGCGTAATAATTAGTAATGGTATCGTTGTTTGACCAAAGTGGCTTGTCTGCAAAAAAAAAATTTAATTAAATAATTAAATTTTTCAGCAAAGGAAAAAAGGAAATATTTACAATAAAAGTTTAAGGGGGGTTTCATATGTTTTTTTGTTTATCCGAGAGTAGTTTTCGTTCAGCATAAGCATTAAGGCGTTTTTTTTTTTGGAAAGCGGTTAAGTATACGAATAGAGTATGTAATTTTTTTTTTAATTTACACCTCTACCAACATATTGCACAGTCAGTTTGAAGTTTATAGTGGGAAGGAATTTTGTTGTTTGAATATTGAAGATTCTCTCTCTTTTGCAACAGTTAAAGAAACGCTTTAAAATAAAAAATAAATAAATAGGGTGGCGCAACAGAGCGAGGAGCCCCTGGGCCTAGCGCAATTCTCACAACCATGCCTTGTGAGGGAATGGATACAATTTTCTGCCGGTTCCGAACGGCTAATTGAGACTTTTCATGGCAATGAATTTACTAACGGAGGACTTCCCAATTCCTCTCGAAAGGCGATAGCCGTGGAAAAACACTTTTGCCGCTGCTGGGACTCGAACCTCGAACCTCTGGGTTAGCAGGTGGACATGCTAACCATCACGCCACGAGTACCGCAAACGCTTTAAACAAAGAAAATTAGAAAAGGTAGTGGGCGTGGAAGAATTATAGCCGCACGGCCATTGGGCTCTTTGAATGTTCGGTAAATTGTCTCCAAACAAAGTCGCTGTTGACGCCGATTTTTACATAATTTGGAGTTTTAAACCTGTGAGCAAGACCAGCAGGGGAACATAGTAATAGAGACGCAGTCGCTACTCGCTACTGAGGATCAGGAAAGACCACTTCCTCAGACTGCTTAACATCGATGAAGATACTAATTTTGCTGTCAGGCAGAATGCCCCATTCAACTTGGACGATGATCAAGAATGCCATCCTCCCGACATAGAAAAAGTTAAGCTTGCCATATGCAAACTTAAATCAAATAAGACTGCAAGTGCAGATGACCTTGATGCCGATTTTTTAAAGACAGCAGGAGATTAGTTGGAAAGAGCGTGCACCAGCTGAGCTGCATGGTATGGTCGGAAGAAAACATGCCCGATGAATGGAACCTCAGTATCGTATGCCCGATCCTAAAAAAGGGAGACCCTCACAATTACTCCATTTATAGAGGAATAAGCCTCCTTACCGTCGGTTATAAGATCTTGTATGCTGTAATATGTGAACGTCTGAAAGTTTCAGACCAGGAGAGAAACACCACGTCAAAAACTTGATAGGTCCTTATCAATGTGGTTTTAGACCAGAAAAGCCCTCAATAGACAATTTTCACACTACGGCAGATCGTGGAAAGAACTCGAGAATATAATATTAATATACACCATCTTTTTATCGATTTCAAGGCCGCGTATGACAGTATTTACAGAGACGAGCTGTATAGAGCCATGTCTAGTTTCGGCATCCCTGCAAAGCTCGTACGACTATGCAGGATGACTTTGGAGAATTCACGCTGCTCCGTCAAGGTCGGAAAAGAACTCACCGAGACCTTTGATGTCGAAAAAGGCTTTAGGCAAGGCGACAAACTGTCATGCGATTTCTTCAACATCATACTTGAACAGATTGTAAGAAACTCAAACGTCAACACCAGAGGAACAATCTTTCAAAAGTCTGTACAATTATTCGGCTACGCAGACGATATTGACGTAATAGGAAGAAAAAGCGTGGTGTTATAGGTGCTTTTGCGAGTATGGAAACAAAAGCGGCAAAAATGGGTTTGGTGGTTAATGAGGGCAAAACGAAGTATAATATGCTGTCATCGAACAGGGACACAGAATATCGACGAATTGGACAAAACGTCACAATTAACAGACATAAAATCGAGGTGGAACAGGACTTCGTCTACCTAGGATCCGCTATAAACACGGATAACAACATCAGTGAGGAGATCAAACGGAGAATAACTCTTGCCAACCGTTGCTTCTTTTGAGTAAGAAGGCAATTGAGAAACAAAACCCTCTCCAGAAAAACCAAGGTAACCTTGTACAAGACCCTAATCATCCCAGTCCTGCTTTACGGCGCGGAAGCATGGACCTTATCGAAAGCGGATGAGGAAACCCTTGGTCGTTTCGAAAGAAAAATTCTCCGAATGATCTTTGGTCCCGTATGCAAAGACAATGTGTGGAGAAGAAGATACAACAACGAGCTGTATCCTGTATGAGCTGTACCGCGACATGGGCAATGTACATAGCTAGAAGAGTACGCTTCGCGAGGCTACGATGATTGGGTTATGTAGAGCGGATGGACCCAAACGCTCCGGCTCGTCTGGTTTTCGAAAGCACATTGCAGGCAAATCGCGGAAGGGGAAAACTTCGTCTTAGGTGTCGCAATTAGGTGGAAGATGACCTCAACCGACTTAGAGTGCAAAACTGGAGAGAGCTCCCTTGAAATGAAGTCGTTATAATTAGTTTTACAGACTTTGGCTTGAACGACCAATGCTTGATAATGTGAACCCTCAGACGACCGCTTGACCAACTTGTTGGAAGATTTTCAAATTGTAGTTGGATGCAGCGGAGGAACATATATGACATAAAGTTGGACGACAAGCTTGATAGTCTGAACGCAAACTATATCCGACCATCCAACATCTGTCAAACGAAGTCTGTGCAACTAATTGTTCAGTGTAAACTCGGCTTATAAAAGGATGTTGGTTGAGGCCCACGTTCGCCCTGAACTATAATGCCCACCTAAGTAAGTAAGTAAGTGTCTATAAAATTAAGCTAAATTCTGGACCATAAAATTAAATTATATGCGTTTTATTTCTTCTTGAAAATCACACGTCTAAAAAATCTTAGATTCCATGCCATAAAGCGCTTTCTCGATTAGCCGTTGGGAAGTGACAAACAATAATTGTAGATCCCTTCCATTCCCTCACACGGTATGGTTGATGCACTAAGACTGCCCGCTCTAATGCGCCATCCTATTTATTTTATTTATTTATTTCCCTACACTAAAAATGTCATTTTTAGGCTACTTTTTCACTGAATGTACTTACAAAGCGTCTGCACCAGCGATTAAGCTGGTACATGGCTACATTCTACATTGGAAGACAGGTAAAAATATCGACTTTATTACACAACCAATGAAAAAGAACGTTAAATTTTTTGTGGTTTTTTCACCTTCCGGATCGGGAGCCTCCTATCAAACTTATTTGTGGACAAAAAAGCACTGAACGAAGTTGAGGATTTGTAATGTTTTACGTGGTCTGTGGTCATGTGGTTGATGAAATTTGTTTGTGTTAAAAGGAATAAAACATCGAACATTTAAAACACTTTACTCTTATCAGTAAAATAGGAATTTTGTATATTGCTATCAAGCAAATCAATTTAATTATTTTTTAACAAAATAAATATTCTTAGCAAGAGGATCGTTTGTTCAAATAAATATTCTTTTATAAATAAAACTTTATTGCTTTTGCTTATAGAGCCTATTTAAAAGGTTATGGGCCCAGACTCGTGACAACTGCATTGAAAGTATTAAGAAAAAGAATATGTAAAAGAATCAAGAAGAATGTCCGATATCAAGATATCTGTCGATAAATTGGAAAGTCCTTGCGAGTGGCCAAAATGGAAATGGCAAATGGGTATGCTTTTTCGTCAACATGATTTAAAAGAGTTTATCTCTGGTGAGAGTGAATGTCCGAAAATCATCGAAGGTTCTTCTCCTGAAGACAAGAAAAGAGAAAAGAATTGGTTGAAAGAAGATGCTAAAGCCTCTAGCTTGATAGCAGCATCCTTAAGCTCACCAATTGCTGAACTGGTATTGACCTGCGAGACGTCGAAAGAAATTTGGGATAAACTATGTTCCCGTTTCGAAAGAAGCAGCATTCAGAGGCTTAACATGCTGATAGATAGTTTTTTCCAAGCAAGGAAAAACGAAAAAGAAGACATGAGTGCACATATTGCAAAGCTACAAAAGCTATTTGTAGATCTGAATGCTGAACTAATCAAACACAAAGAAGACACGCTCTCTCAACGGATTCTGAATGGTCGAATTATTTCAACTCTAGGTAAGGAGTTTGATAATTTTAGAGATTTGTGGGATACAATTCCTGCAGATAAGCAAACACTCAACTTACTGATAGAAAAGTTATGCGCAATTGAAGGAAGAGAAATTGAACAGAGTTCATCAAGTTCAAGTGCTAACACAGCTTTAGTTGCAAATAATATAAAGCATAAGCAGTTTAACAATGAAAATAAATCAAAGCTTGATCGTGCAAAAATGAAATTTCCATGCAAAAAGTGTAGGCAACTCGGACATTGGGCTGCTGAATGTCCCCAAAATATTAGCAAAGAAAATGATTTCAAGAGACCCAATTACAGAAAATCAAAGGCTCTGATTGCATACTCTTTAAATGCGACGAATGAAAATCAATTGAGTACAGAACAATGGTATTGTGACAGCGGTGCTTCAAGACATATTACACCAAACAAATCTCAATTTAAATCGTATGTACCATTTGATGTTCCAGAAATAATTTGTCTAGGCAAGCAAGATGTCACAATGAAAGCGTATGGAAAAGGCGATATTCGTGTTGAAACAAAAGTTGAGGGTATATGTTACATTGAAGGAAGTATGGTATGTTCCTGAAGCAAGTGCCCAATTGTTTTCCGTGAAGGCTGCTGCGCGAAATGGTTATATTACTACTTTTAATGACAGAACAGTAATAATCAAGGACAGAGAAGGTGAAGTTACAATTTTTGGAAATCTTCAAAACGAGCTTTATGTTTTAAAAATTCAAGCTATAAAACCAAAAATACAGGCTTTGGTTTCAAAATTTGCAGAGACTCTTCAAGTTTACCATGAAAGATTTGCTCATCAGAATAAACAGCATGTTAAGAAGATTCTTGCGAAATTAAATATCAGTGTGCCTCAAGGTGAAGATGAATTTTGTGATGGATGTGTTGTTGGTAAGATGCACCGACTACCATTTAAGTCTAGAAGTGACAGACCTTCTAAGGTTGGAGAAATCATCCATGCAGATGTTTTTGGACCCGTAGAAACAACGTCGCTGGGAGGCTCGCGATACTATGTCTGTTTTAAGGATGATTTCAGCAAATTTCGAAAATTATTTTTTCTGAAATATAAAAGTGAAGTAAGTAGATGTCTTGAAACTTTTCTTAATGAAGCCAAATCAAATGGACACGTCGTTAAAATTTTGAGATGTGATGGTGGCAAGGAATTTAACAACAAAGATGTTAGTAACATTTTGTCAAAGTTTGGAGTTGAACAGTACATTGCTCCTCCATACACTCCACAACAGAATGGAATAGCCGAAAGAGAAAACCGAACCATAGTAGAAGCTGCTAGATGCATGAGAGTTTCCAGCAAACTCCCGAAATTTCTTTGGGCTGAAGCATGTAATACAGCTGCATATGTTCTGAATAGAACAGGGTCAACAGCTGTTGATGGAAAAGTTCCATATGAATTATGGTATAAGAAACAGCTTGGGAATTTATCTCGTTTAAGAATATTTGGTACTGGATGCTATGTTCACATACCAAAACAGCTCCGAAAGAAATTTGATGAGAAAGCTGTGTTTGGAAGAATGGTTGGCTATGTCAATGAAAAAGATGGTTATCGAGTATGGATTCCAAAATTGAATAAAATAGAGTGTAGTCATGATGTTATATTCAAACAAGAAGTTGTTTGCAGTATTGATGGAATAAACACTGAAAAAGAATTCGAAAACCGAAATGAAGAAGATGAAAAGTTCCATAAAGAAAAAGAAAAGGTTGAGTTTTCTGTCATTCAGGACAATAAAAAACAGAAAAACAACGAATATGAAAATGAAAACGAAATTATTGAATTAAGTACATCAAAAGTCCTATCTGAAACTGAACAGAACGAAATCGAAACAGAAAAATTACCTGAACAAGTGAATGAAAATGAAGAATCTACAAATAACACAAGACAAAGACGAAAGCCAGCATGGATAACAGGAGGTTCGTTTCTGATGCTTGCAGAAGAAGAGGCAAGAAAGATTAATCAAGAACCTAATACCTACTATGAAGCTATGAAGTCAAGAAATAAGGAAGAAGGGCTCTCAGCAATGAAAGAAGAATTATCATCGCTTAAAGAAAATAGTACTTGGAAATTGGTGAAAAGACCTTCAAAACAAGTTATAAAAAATCGATGGGTATTTCGAGTGAAGGATTCAGTTCAAGGCGAGAAACCAAGATTCAAAGCTAGACTTGTAGCCAAGGGGTATGTTCAACAGAAGGGTATAGATTACGATGAAACTTTCAGTCCTGTTGCACGATATGACACAGTGCGAATGCTGTTAGCCTTAGCTACAACTCTCAAGCTAAAGATTGCACAATTTGATGTTAAAACGGCATTTTTGTATGGCACTCTTGAGGAGGAAGTTTACCTTGAACAACCAGAAGGGTTTGAAGATGGTACTGGAAGAGTATGTCGTTTGAAAGGTAATTTATATGGACTTAAGCAAGCACCTCGCTGTTGGCACAAACGTTTTCTAAATTTTATGTCAAAGATTGGATTAAAAAATAGTGAGGCAGATCCATGTTTATTTTATCGAAATGAGAAAGGAAGAATTCTATATGTGGCCATATATGTAGATGATGGGTTAGTTTTTGGCAGCAATGAAGAAGAAGTTCAAAATTTTATGCAAAAACTTAAGAATGAAATCAAAATTACAATTGGAACTCTTGATAACTATCTTGGAATGAAGATAAAAATTTTAAACGATGGTTCAATTCATCTAAGTCAAGAAAAATACACTGAAAGAATTTTGGAACGTTTTAATATGAAAGAATCAAATCCAGTAGCGACTCCTATTAGTCGGGAGGAAGAACATTCAAAATTAGAAGAACTAAAAGAACAAGTTCCTTATCGAGAAGCCGTAGGGAGTTTGATGTATTTGGCAACAGGAACAAGACCAGACATTGCCTTTGCTGTAAGTTCTGCTGCAAGAAAGATGGAAAATCCTACCAAAGAAGACTGGAATAACGTAAAACGAATTTTTCGTTATATCCGTGGTACAAGCAAATCAGTCATCAAATATCAACCGAACAACAAAGAACTTCAGATATACAGTGATGCAGATTATGCAGGCGATTTGAAAACGAGGCGCTCAACAAGTGGAGTGATTTCAATATATGCTGGAGGACCTATATCTTGGATGAGTCAACTTCAACGATCCGTAGCCTTATCAACAACTGAAGCAGAAATAATGGCCGCCAGTGAAGGTGCCAAGGAAGCAATGTGGCTTAAACGGCTCTTCGAGGAACTTACTGCAACAAAAAGACTTGTACCTTTGCTTTACATAGATAATGCTAGTGCTGTTAAACTATCGAAAAATCCAGAATTTCATAAACGTTCGAAGCACATTGAAGTTCGTCATTTTTATGTCCGAGAACGCTTTCTTGAAGGTGATATCAGATTGGAGCACATTCCAGGAACGGATCAACTTGCAGATTTGTTAACAAAACCTCTTGAACGAGTCCGATTTCAGATGCTTCGAAAGAAAATTGGTATTGATTGATTAATGAGTATCTATTTAACTGTCCGATGTTTTGGAGGAAGTGTTAAAAGGAATAAAACATCGAATATTTAAAACACTTTACTCTTATCAGTAAAATAGGAATTTTGTATATTGCTATCAAGCAAATCAATTTAATTATTTTTTAACAAAATAAATATTCTTAGCAAGAGGATCGTTTGTTCAAATAAATATTCTTTTATAAATAAAACTTTATTGCTTTTGCTTATAGAGCCTATTTAACAGTTTGGATGGTGATTTCAGTGACGATTCTAGTGGTTATTTTTGTTTTCTTACTCTTCCCACCAAAAGAATATTTGTTCTTTTTCGTTCATTTTGAAGTCTAGTTTCATATGCCCGTAGCTTAGCTCCAAATTTCCAAAACATATTATATTTCTATCAAGATAAGTCTGAATGGCTTCTTTGAATTCAGTTCCTTTCTAAGTTTCAAATATTACTTCAATCAGACCAACATAAAACCCACAAAAGTAACTAAAAAAAAAATCTCTTTGAGTGCAAACACCTTCCCGAGCGTGATGTATTTTTTTTTTTAGATTTATTTTCTCAAAAAGTAACTAGTCAAGTCGCACAGAGTTTGCAGAGGTCAAATCAAATCTCTGCAAACATATTTCGCGGTATCGTTAACGTAAAGTTAGCATAAATTTGCATGGTGTGCCTGACTTATACAAGATACCAGAAATAAACAAAAAATTAACATAAACAAATTTTTGTTACCCAGTGTAATATTTTAGTTATAATCATTTTAAAAGAAAACCATCCCATCTCAGCTTAACAGGGGGTGGGAAATTCCCACCCCATCCCGATACGGTTTTATTTTTTCCGAGGTTTCCAGGCTTACTATTCGTTTTTCTTTGTACAAATAAAAAAGTGAGTGGGAGCAGCCGATAAAATATTCATTCAAAGACTACAACAAAAAAAAACCTAATTAGGTTTGGAGATGTGCTTTGAACTTTTAATGAATGAGTTTCTAATAAAACGTGAGCGGCTAATGAAACGTGCTACCAAAAAGGAAGTGGAATAATTTTTTCTTTTCGGTGTTAGTATTTGGTAAATGGCTGACAGAAGCAATGTCAACAAGCCAGCACAACCACAGTCTTTCTCAGTTTCGCTCGACCACTAAAACAAGAATGATGGTTTGATGAGGACTACAAGCAGGTGAATGCAGCAAAACCCAAAGCACAACAAGTGTTCATGCAAAGGAGAACCTGAGTTTCTTGTGAATTCTATTTCTATAGTCGGAACAAAAGGAAGAACACCGTATTCTCATTAAGAAAGAAATTGAGGGATACCATATAATGAAAATAAGATGCGAAAGCTTTACCAAAAGGTAAAAATATTGTCTTGTCTATTCAAGGCGACTGAAGGTCGGCCTAAGAGCAGAATCCAACATGATAAGGTTGGAACAAAGCATGACATAAGTAGAAATCTCAGTATCGTCTGTCAAATCCTAAATAGGAAAAACCTATAATTATTGCGCCAATGAATGAAAAAGGAATAGTGC
This sequence comes from Melanostoma scalare, assembly GCA_949752695.1. Taxonomy (NCBI): domain Eukaryota; kingdom Metazoa; phylum Arthropoda; class Insecta; order Diptera; family Syrphidae; genus Melanostoma; species Melanostoma scalare. Next base: position 30,841,873 of record OX456986.1, on the reverse strand, counting down.
CTCCTTTACTTTACACATAAAATATTGTTTGCTGAAATATGTAAACGTCTGAGATTAAACCACCACAATTTGATAGAACACTGTCAATGCGGATTTAGACCTTAATAGTCAACAATTTACCTTATTATCGCCTTACGCCAGAACCCAGGAATATGATATATAAAGGACGTGTTTAAAGTACAATTTGTATAGAGACGAGCTATATAGAGTAGCATGTCTGCCTGTTACGTATGAGGTTTGAAATTTGAATCCCAACAGATTGGGTATCGCCGTTCGTATTTCGGAACTGGCCAGTCCTCCGATATTTATTCCATTGCCATGAAAAGTGCTTTCTCGAATAGGAGTCCCCTTCATTCATCACAAGGTATGGAAGTGAGAAGTGCACTAGGCCCCAGGGCTCCCCGATTTGTGAAGCCACCTTATTTATTTATTTATTTTTGTATAGGGTCTTGTACAGTTTCGGTATATTTACAAAGCTTGTTGGACTCTGCAGGATGTTTTTAGCGAACACATCCTGCTCTGCTAAGAGCGATGCAAGAATTGAATCGAAACGGGTAAGAATGAGTTTAAAGTCTAACGAGGGTAAAATGAAAGTTTATGATGTCATCAAGGACGGCTGTCGTTTTGGACCTGTAATACAACAACACTCGCAAAAAACCTCTTTATCTCTCTAACGGCGGCTATCGTTTTTTGGGGTTTGTTTATTACTGCGCTTTCGTAATACGAAGTAACAAATTACGATACTTGCAAAAACTAGCCGTTATCGTTTGATTGCGGTTACGTTTCACGATACTCGATGTCATTAACGATTGCTTTTTGCAGTGGTTTTGGGCCCGTAATTCTACAGCTCTCGTTGACGTTCGGCTATCGTTTGTTTTTTTTTTTTTTGGTTTCGTTTGTTACTTCGCTTTCGTAATACGAGCCCAGTGCTTTGTCTTCCTAAGCTCCGCTATAAACACGAAAAATGACGCCAGTGCGAAGATTAAACGGAGTATTATTTTTGTAAATCGCTGCTTCTTTGGTTTTAGAAGGAAATTGCGAAATAGAACCAAAAACCTAGGTAACCCCTTATATAACCCTGTTCATTTGGTCATCCTTGTCCTGCTATATACGATACAGAAGAATGAAGCTTCATCTCACATAGATTGAAGAATCCCTTGGTGGTTTCGAAACAAAAATACTCACAGTGTTCTTTAATCCCGTTCGTGAGAACCATGTGTGGAGACCTTCGTCTCCAACGAAGTACTGAACGAACTGTGTCATGCAGAGACTACGTCGGCAGTGACATGTAGAAGATTTGAATTTTTAACAATACCCTGAAGGGAACCCACGGAAGTTTCAGGTAAAAACTGGAGAAATAATTAAATAGGATGGTGCAACAGAGCACGGCACCGGCAACACCGGAGAAAGCTCAGTTTGCGAAAAACTGTGGTTGTAGCCCAAGTTTACTTAGGACTGATGTAGAACCCACCTAATTTATTCAGTAACTAATGGATTCCATTTTGTTTATTTTACTTTTAACTTTATAAAAACGACATATTGACGATGTAATTAAGATAAGTAAATAAGTAAGTAGGATGGCGAAACAGAGCGAGGAGCCTCAGGGCCTAGCGCCTTTCTCACAACCATGCTTTGTCAGGGAATGAAGGATATAGATATCCTGTCGGTATAATGCACTGCAGTGTGCAGTACTCCTTTGAGAATTTAGACTAAGGCAATATACCAATTCTTGGTACTGAATTAACTCCTCTTGGCACTCATAAGAGCAGCTAAGTTACTTGTTGAAACATCACTTTTTAGTAGCTGCAACAGCCAAAACCCTTTCCTGCATCTGAACTGAATGATTTTATTGATAAAGCCTTTGGGCTCATCCTAAAAGCGCTTACCAACCTCCAAAAGTCCAACTGCTCTGAACGAACATTCGTAGAAATTGTCCTGAAAACTGAAAACGTATTCAAGATTGGTTTCAGTTATACTCACGTTGAATTCGAAGTAAAATAGTCTTTTCCTGGACATCTGTTATTGTTGCAGATATTTGAAAAGCTCGACATGTGTATTCACCATCGTCTGATTGAGTTACCGATTTGATAAATAGTCCATCAGACAATTGTTTGAATTTTGTACTCGGAACTGCAAAGAAAACATTCAAAAACTATTTGTTTCATTATTATTGTCACGATAATTTTGTTTTCATGCTCTCAAACATATTCTAAAATAGTACGTATGTACATGTATGTGTGAATTGTATGTCTGTACAAATGTCAAAATGCAAGTACCACAACCTATACAACTTACGCTTTGGAATATTTCAATAATAATCAAAACAAAGAACTCACATTTTATGGGATCACCATTTCTATACCAGGATACTGTGGGTTTTGGGTCACCTCTTACTTTGCAAGAAATAGTAGCATCTCTGTTCTCTCTTACTGACTGCACAGGCTCTGTATCTTGAAAGGATATTTTCTCTGTGTTTAGAGAATCAAGATAAAGGAAGATGTTTATTAAATTTTTCGTAATAAAAAGAAGAAAATAATGATAAAATATGTAACAGGAAAAGTTCAGAACTTTACACACAAATATACGTACGATTTACAAGGAGTTGGAAGGACTTTTGGTAATCATTGTCATTGCCAGTGGTGCGACACGCCCATGTGCCTTTGTCAATTAATTCGATATGTTCAAATACAAGTGCCAACTGGCCTGGGAATAAAGAAAAACAAAAAGCAGTTCAAACAAAGAATTTGGCAATAAACGCTTGAGGGACCATTTTTATTGGAATATATCTGTCAGTCAATAAAAAATTATATGCACTGTTAGTACCAATGAGGCTTACCGGGATTCTCTTCAATATGCACTCGTCCTCGAATATTGTCGATTTCTATGCCAAGAGGACCTTTCCATGTGGTTTTTATATCCTTGTTGTTTGACCGACAGAAAATGATGAACGAAGAATTTACAAAATGACTAATTTCATCCGAAGATGGGGCTAGTGTTAGCACATTGCTGCTGCCTGATTCAACTGATGAGATTGAAGCTAGAAAATCAGAATGGTTTCAATTGAATGGAATACGAAATGGAACAGTTAAAAAACGAAATTTTTTAGAGTTACCTACAACCTACATAGGTGCCTTAAAATTAAAACTATGTAGATATTGACATTCGTTCTACAAGTGAAGTGTTGTTGTTCAGAAAAAAATGTCGTTTTACGCCATTGCCTTAGAAGTGAAGAGGTTGCAATTTAAAATTCTTGAATAAAATGAAGGAATAAAGGATATGGTAAGAAAAAACGAAATGACAGCAAACTCATGTTCCTCAACGGAAAGCCAATTTGAATCCTATAATTTGATTAAGACGATATCTGATTGCAAACGCCGGCGCCGTTGGAGTTGAAGTTGAAAATTAGTTTGGAAGGTTGACTGCAGGACAACAATGCCACTACTGATTTTGGAAAGCTATTCAAACAACGAACACAAAAAAATTCCTCCTATAAAGAGAGGCGAAAATGAATACGCCAAAAGCTTAAAAAAGGAAGGAGAAGGTATTCGATTACGTGGAGGAAACATTTAGATTTAGACCGCCTTCGATTACCTTAAGTGGAAGCTGTATAAGCAGGAACATCATACTCGCCGAATAGGCAAATAAAGAAGTGTAATTTAAAATAAGAAACAGGAATACCTACTTTTAACTAAAACAAAAATCTCGGGATCAGAAAGTTAACCGGAAATTAACCCAGAACACGCAACTTCGTTAAAAATAAATTGGTAGATTCGTAAGTTCCCATTTTGCAAGTTCAATCACAAGGTGGCTTTAATGGGTACAAGTCTTATAGAGTCCCTAAAATGTTTCTTCAAAGTACCTGTTTTTGTTGGTGCAATGCAATAAGACCCGCGGCAATAAGACCCGTGGGTCTTATTGCCCAAGGAAATGGAAATAACACCCACGGGCTTTGTTTCCACATTGAAGAGGCAATAAGACCCACCAAAGAAAAGAATTAAGGCCCATGTCTTTTGTTGCCATTTTGAAGCAGCATTTATATGAGTCTGATGAACATATGATCTCAAAACTAGTTTTCCTTCTTAGAAAGGGTGAAGAACATAGTGGATGCGCTAAATGCATATATTCTTTTTATTTGAAGGAAACGACATTTTGAGGTAGGTACCGAAAAACAAAGCTCCAAAATTTTGAAACTTATTTCAGCTTTCCATGGATATGAATTCATAGCTCACATTGTCTCCCACTTCGTGACATAGGACATAGGATGGAAGCTCAGTCCACTTTCTTTTGCGCACATAATAACTAAATCTACTTTATGAATGTTTGTTGTGCTTTTAGCTACATTCTCCTGTTCTGTTCGTGTGAATTTTTTTGTTCAACCCCAAGCCCGTACTACTTGAAGGGAAATTTCGTTAGCTTCGCTTTGCTTTTTACTCACGGATAGAATAATGAAGCTAAAAGCGAAGCGGAAAAAATTTTCTCAAGGGAATATGGATGTGTGGTGTAAAAATAAAAATTCGCGCGAATAAAAAGCAAAGCGAACAAAATTCGCCTACGTGTAGTGTAATACGTGCCAGCGGTTGAACTTAAGAAATACGCGCGAATTGACCGCAGTAAACACATAGTATGATTCATAGTTCCATAGATATTTATTATGTACGTGTGTTCCTCTTTGGTATGTCATAACCCACAATCAGAGCATGGACTTATGTCAAGTGGAGTTACGTCCCTGTGCAAGTTTATTCACATTGAAAATAAGTTTAAGTGCAAACGGTGAGACTTCTTTCCATTACGAAATGGTATTTAAGTTCGCAGAAGAAGGAACTAAGGCCCACGGCTGTTACTGCCATTTCATCATGGAAATAACCCCCGTGGGCCTTACTTCCAAAACAAAGAGGAAATAAGACCCGCGAGTCTTATTGCCGTGGGCCTTATTGCACTGCACCGTTTTTGTTACATTCTACGTCTTCAGTTTTTTACCTATTACCTGAAGTCTTATGTTGTTTTATCACTATCTTTGTTTATCTAAATCTGTTCATTAGCTAGTAGATTAGCAAGTTAAGTAAATTTACTAACTGTTCGTTCAATTCTGTTAGTTCAACAGGTCAACACAATACTGTCGACACATTTGCAGAATTTTGTCGTAATCCACAAGAAGCTGTCCTTAAGGAGAAATGCTTAGGAGACTCGTCGAAGTTTATTAAAGATATAAACTTCGACGAGTCTCCTAAGCATTTCTCCTTCTTTGAGCGGCTATTTTGAAGATTGGTGCCCCTTTATTCAACTTTTTATATCGTATTTCTTGAATAGCTTGGGTTGCATCAGCAGCTGGGATTCAAAGCTCATCCAGCTCCCGATACAAGCTCTTCCTAATCTTTGCTTGGAGTTGGGTGTACTCGGATTTGGCAGGAATGTATCATATATCGGGTTTTCCAAAAAGTACTTGAAAACTTTTTTTTTTAAACGCAAACCGAAATTTGATACGTTGCAAAAACTTTACTATCGACTTGAAGTACACTCAATATATTTTTGAAATGTAACTCGACTTCTTTTTATGGCCACTATGAGCACGTTTGGAGCGGTCTATTCCTTGGACCCAATAGTCCGAGTGCTGTGGAATTGACTGATTTTGATCGCTTGCTACGGACGACAGCGATATTTTCGACACGTTGTCTCATTGAACCGCAAAATATCACACAACGAATATGTAGACTAAAATTTTTTAAACAAAATTTGTTAGGGCGAGAATTTCAATCGAAAATAGGAGTTAACACCCTTAAAGTTACGGTCACCGACTCCGAATTTCGACAATGACAAGTCGATGATGTGGAAAAGCAAATTAAATAGAGAGTTGTCAAGTCCTTATTGGAAAACCCTTAACATTGATTAAGCTTGGGCTCCGATGAACCCTATTGTTTCCCACCATACTTTTCTTATCTCACATGTCTCAATATATGAAATAAGGAGCAAGCAAAAGTCAATAGACAGTCTTGCGGTTTTTCTTGTTAACATAGTTCTTACAGCTACCATTGGAATATCACGAAACAGATTCAACAAAGATATTAATTTTTTTTTTTAGTAAAGTTTGGTGGCAAATATGCAGGATGTCAAGTAATTTGTGTGCCATACCTGGGATGTGTTCAATAGTAAGTTCACTTTTCAATTTTGACATCACATTTCGATGATTTTCGATGAAAAAAAGGCTAACTTCCCTGGACCATGTTACGTTCGATTTCTCTGTCAGAACTGTTCATAGATTAGAGACTTCATTTTAGTAGAAATACTAATCTTTGAAACTCTAATGAAATTGGGCTGATATGGTTTTTTAGTTGCCAGATTTTTAATTTTCTTCCCCGAGCAAAATTTTGACTTTGCTGTCATTTTTTCAAAGTAAGTGCACCCAAAAACCCATACATTTTTTTAAACCTGAAAAAATCTAAAACAAGCAAAAAATTTAATTTTGGATTTTTCACCGACTTTTATTTCAGCACTTGGTAATTGGAGTAGTTTTCTAAAAACTGATAGTTTTAAGGTAATTTTTATAACTGTGCACTGATGAAAAGGGTTAAAAGTGTACTTATGCTAACTTGACTTGGTATCAAAATCCTAATTTAGTTACCTCTTCTCATGGAGATTTAAATTTGGGATATGAATGTTCAATGGGTAAATTAGCTAAATAAGTGGTATAAAAGAATAGGAAAACACATTTGTTTATCAAATTATTATGAAGTTGAGTAACGATTGTAGTTTGATAAGAGCGCTTTTTCAAATGCCTTCACACGTGTTCAAGAACTGCACAGATTTAGTGTCAAGATGTGGGCAGGTGTAATTGAAATAAATTAATAGGGTCGTTCAAATTACCACCCGACTCAATACTCCTAACTATCTGGAGTTTTAACAAACAATCTTCTATAACGACTTCGATTTCGGGCGAGCTCACTCTAGTTTTGCACTCTCACAAGTCGGTTGAGGTCTTCTTCTACTTGATTGCGCCACCTAAGACGAGGTCTTCCCCTTCCGCAATTTCCCTGCAATGTGCTTTCGAGAATCTTCGAGCCCGAGCGTTTGGGTCCATCTGCTCTACATGGCCAACCATCGTAGCCTCGCGATGCGTACTTTTCTGGCTATGCCCATTTCGCGGTACAGCTCATACAGCTCGTTGTTGTATCTTCTTCTCCACACATTGTCTTCGCATACGGGACCAAAGACCATTCGGAGAATTTTTCTTTCGAAACGACCAAGGTTTCCTCATCCGCTTTTGATAAGGTCCATGCTTCAGCGCCGTAAAGCAGGACTGGGATGATCCAGGTCTTAAACAGGGTTACCTTGTTTTTTCTGGAGAGGGTTTTGAAGGCAAGAGTTATTCTCCGTTTGATCTCCGCACTGATGTTGTTGTCCGTGTCTACAGCGGATCCTAGGTAGACGAAGTCCTGTACTACCTCGAAGTTATGTCTGTCTATTGTGACGTTTTGTCCAATTCGTCAATGTTCTGTGTCCTTGTTCGATGACAGCATATACTTCGTTTTGCCCTCATTAACCATCAAACCCATTTTTGCCGCTTTTGTTTCCATACTCGCAAAAGAACCTATGACATCACGCTTTTTTCTTCCCATTACGTCAATATCGTCTGTGTAGCCGAGTAATTGTACAGACTTTTGAACGGTTATTCCTCTGGTGTTGACGTTTGAGTTTTGTATAATCTTTTCAAGTATGATGTTGAAGAACTCGCATGACAGTTTGTCGCCTTGCCTAAAGCCTTTTTCGACATCAAAGGTCTCCGTGAGTTCTCTGACGACCACCTTGACGGAGCAGCGTAAATTGTCCAAAGTCATCCTGCATAGTCATAAGAGTTTTGCCGAAAATGCTTCACCTTGTTTCAAACAAAATGGTGCTCCCACCCACCATGGTCGTGAATAATACGGTGATCAATGGATAGGCTGAAATGGACCAATTCACTGGCCTGCACGATCTCCCGATCTCACTATATTGGATTTTTTTTTTGTATGGAAACGAATGAAAGAAATCGTTTACTCATCTGAAGTAACTACCTTACCTAAATTAGAACAAAGTACTTCGAAACAATCACTAAAAGTATCACAAGAATTATCGAGAACGAGCATCCAAATCGAAATTCAAAACCAGACTCTAGCCTGCATTCAACACGCAGGAGTGCACTTTGAGCACATGCTATATTGTATTTGTATACATACACTAATAACACAGGCCTGCAAAATGAGGGTCATAACTTCCTCTCTGGAATTTGATAGCTGATTCTAGGGTATTTTGGTACGCTGATTACGAATATGTCCTTAGTTTTTCTCCATCACCTCCAGATTTTTCAAAAAAAGGTACAGATAGAAAATAGGAAAAAAGTCACAAGTTTTCGCATTAAGAAAATATATATTGAAAGAAGTTCATTTATTTAAATGCAGTCTTAAAGATCATTATTTTAACAAAAAATTAAGTCCAAGATTAGGTCTCTATCATCAGTATTGACAGAGATATCGAATTTAACACAGCTCAGGGTACACCAAAGTTAGCCTTTTCTTAAATTGCCAAAAAGTGATGTCAAAGTTGAGAAACGGACTTTAGTGTATAAGAATTTTTTTCTAAAAATATGACCAAGAATCTCATCCCAAAGTATGTAACACGAATTACGGAACACCCTGTATATGAATGAGCTCATTAGTAAATTAAGCCAAAATACCCCTTTTTCGACATGTTTATTACGAATTACTTATGCTCATTATGTAGTAGTTAACTAATTACTGATTTGCATTGATGTCTATGTCCCCTTACACTAATTAAATGCAATAAAAACTAAGCTAAAGCAATTTTATGACGTTTTATAAATTTTAAAATGCAGGCGTTCAGACATTTTAAATATTCAATATCAAAAAATCCTGACGTGATGGATTTTTTTCATTATTTTTATCGTAATCAGCATATCAAAATCTATAGAAAACGTTAATCAGATTTCAGAGAGGAAAACCATTGCAGACCTGTGTAATGCTTCTTATAGCAAATTTAACGCTCTACAAAAAAGGTCTTTAATGATTTTTTGCTAACTCTAACGGTTTCTGAGTTATTTAAGGTCATAGTTGATGCTTAAGGCAATGGTTAAGAACCATCGTCAAATGTTTCCTGATGCGCAAAAAAAACTGTAATAACTTCATAATAGTATCGATGTTAAAATAAAATGATAATAAAAGTATTTTTTTTAGTTTATTGAAATTTTGATAGTCGATTTTTTTAATAAAATAATACGTATGTTTCAGAGCATGCGTGAAGGTAAAAAAAGTCGTTAAGCTATGAATTATTATCCTTTTTTCATTTTTAAATCATTAAACGACGGTAGAAATAGAAAAATCGTAAAATTGACTTAGGTTTTTATTCAATTCGTCAAAAAGTGATGTCAAAATTGAAAAGCGGACTTTACTGTTGAACATTATTTTTTAATTTAATATGATGAAAAGAATCACGTCCCAAAGTATGGCACACGAATTACTGAACACCCTGTATATTGAATGTATTTTTTCGACTTTCTTTGATTATTTGTCGTTCAAAAAATAAGAGCCTATCATTTTTAGGGCATTCTTTCTATTTCTAAGGTCACCACAATGTGTCACAATGCAAAAGTTTTTGAAAAATCGAGTTGCGTAGAAGCTGGTAGCGTATGTTCTCTTAATTTACATAGTCATCTCATCAATAAGAAAATGTGGTTAGTTACTGAAAAGAATCTTCCCAAGCTTTCATGCTTGTCGGTTACGTTGCCAAGAATAAAAGTTTGAAAAAGTATTTTTTAACAGGATTGTTTGAAAGTCAGGAAATTAATAGGGACGCGCTCGCCCGTGAATATCATTTGATTGAAAAAGGATTGTATTTTCAAACTTAATTTTCACTCAGAGGGTCGGGTTATATAGATTATCGTTTATTCATAATTATCGCAAAGTGATTTTTAAAATTATTCAAATATTCTTGAAAAATTTGCATATATGGTCTATGGATAGTGACAAAACACTTTTGCTCAAACCTTTTGTTTTTTTTTTGTAATCAGCAATCATTCAGTCACTCTGACTCGAAGGGTTTTCGAAAGCACATGGCAGTGACAATAAACTTCGGTGACCTTAGCTCAAACCTTTTGTTATTTGTAATCAGCAATCATTCAGTTAGATGATATTAAACTGATGGACTTCAACACTCTGACTCAGGGAAATCGCGGAAGGGGAAGACTTTTTCTTAGGTGGCACAGCCAAGTGGGAGACGTAAACCGACTTAGAGTGCAAAAATTCACCCCGAATCGTAATGCCCACCTAAGTAAGTACGCCGTGTCATAACCGAAATCATACACCTACGGACAATCCAATGGCGACAAAGAAATTTGTGTCCAATCACTCGACATGTCCTTGAAATTCACTTTTTGAACAAGACAAGCTTAGCCTCTTGTCTTGAATTAGGCACATCGTTTGTATTTTATAAGTGATGTTTTTGTGTATAGTAGTCAATGTTTATGTCATGGAATATAAGATGAATTAAAAAGTAGTGGATTGAGAATTGATTGTGTTGAGATGTTGAATAGCTGAAATGCTCTGTGGAAACGACGCCGACGGCGCGTGTACAGCGCCTCATATGTGGTTTAACATTTCAGCATCTTAAAAGTAAAAGATTTGGGTGTTTGAGAGAAAGTGCCTGCCTTTTTCCTTGGGTTTCACAAAACACAAGATTTGAAGTACAAAAATCATTGTCCAAATTGCGTCCTCCTAAGGATTGTCAGCCTTGAAAAGTTTTTTGCTCTGAAATATTTGCTCAAACCATTTTAAGTTAAGTGCACTTACACCACAGAATTAAAAGAGTATATGCACTGAAAATAAACTGCCTTGTTGTCAGGGACATCGAACTGGAAAACGATTTAATTTTAAAACATTTCTTTTACTAACGCATTTTTAAATTTAATTTGTCTGCTTTGCCTTTGTAATTAATTCATTTCAGTGCAAAAATCTTTTGCAACAGTAGCTATCACTTATTCAATGAAAATCATATCATACGGCTGATAGCAGAGTATGTCCATACGATGCACCTGCATAGGACAGTAAAATCAATGGCATAGGTAAAATTTGTGGGAAAAAAGGAAATGGCAGATGCTGGAATAAATTAATTCAATTATTTATCTGCCTTTTAATGGTAAAAGCATACTTGTTTGATTTAAAATGCGATAAAAGTCTGTTGTAAGTTTATTTGGATAACGTTTCAATAAAAATGCTATGAGGTTTGGTTTCTATTTGGTTAAAATGGACAACTGATGTTCCAAAAGGGGAAAAATCATGATAAAGGCTCATATTTGATTTTTTTTTCACAAAATTAACGTATTTATTCACACATTCACAGTTTAAGTGTTTAAGTATTTCAAGTATTTTGCCAAATGATAGAATGAACTAAATTCTAGCCAATATTCTAAATTCTCTCCTGAATTAAGCAGAGCTAAAATTAGGTCAACTAATTAAGGCGAGCAGTATCACTGCAAAACTCTAGTTAGCAAAATAAAATTCTATTTCCTACCGTATATTGTTCATCTGTGGAAAATTAGCTGAAAAATTTAGTGCTTGGCTTATTTTTCGAGCTTTATGTAGCTTGCTTACATATCCACTTTGTTTTGGAGAAAAACGAAAAATTTGAATGGAATAAGAATTCAAAAACTTCTTCAAATTCTCTTTCGTTCATAGTTAAACTCTTTGATTAAAAAGAAATTGAGTGGTGCAACAGAGCGGGAAACCCCGAGGCGCATTTCTCTTGAAGGGTTAGGTGGGTTTCACGATTTCAAAAAATCGATTTTGTTTTACTGTCCACAGTAAATTCTACGTCATCTCAAGAATTTTCCCCTAAATTTTCAATTTTATACGAGTAATAGTTTTGGACCTTGAGAAGTCACATGCTCGAGTCAGCTCAAAACTTTAAACTTTTCCTGAAAACTGTGTTTTTAAAATCGACCCTGAATTTAACACACGTCTTCTAAATACAATTCACAAGCACTTGAACGAAGGATTTTTTTGTTTTTTCGATTCGAACTTTTTTTAAAAAATTAGGAGATTTTTGACTGAAATTTGAATTTTTTTGTAAAAACGTATGCCAAAAATCCAATTTCCTTTTTTTTGTTTTTCCTTCTTTCAAGTTCGAGTTTATGGTCTTAACTAAAACAAAATTGTTTTCATCAAAAAAGTCGTAAAGACTAGGAAGATCAGAGATCTATTGACCTCAACGTAAAAAATTGGGATTTCGCCCAAGTACGACAGTGGGCTCATCAGTTAGATGTTAGATGCTGTCGTACCCTTCTAAGATAAAAAAAGAACTTTCGAGTCGGATTTGCCGACACTTATACAATTCACGGCATTAACATGCTGTCTGAAATAAAAAATGAAGTCTTTCGCACAACGCCGAATACTTTTTCTCATTTTGATTTTAAAACTCTAAAACTGTTATTATATGTTAACTGTTATTAATAATGGAAAAAAAGTTTTTTTAAAATATTTTTTTTGCCCACTTTCACAAAACAACTTTATATGTGGTTTTCTAAAAACACTCTATTAATATCAGATATCAGATTGCGATTGTGTGCTAAGTACAATGTCGAAATCTTAAGACTGAGTACAAGGTTTAAGGAGGTTGCTAGTCTAGAATTTTCGAAAAATCGATTTTTTTAAAGTATAGTATGTTAAAAATATAATGTTAAAATTCCAAGTATTTCATGCATCTATTTAATGACAGATAAGTAGAAGAATCGGTGAGTGACTAAAACTAATGTATACAATTTACGGGACGTATTTAAGTTTTGAGATATATACTAGTTAGTTGAACGTGGTCCTCGGCAATGGTTACATCGAGAGTTATATTTTATTGAAAAAAAAAGGAATATTCTTGAAACTTTGAACGCGTTTATATCGAATTAATTTTTTTTGTCTTGTGGGTGCCAAAAAGCTACTGGACCAATTGATGTGAAATTTTAATATGTACAGTTTTAGCTACTGCAGGAACTAAAACGAACAGTTTCCATTAAACATTTATATTTTTTTTTTATTAATTTAATTTGAAAAAACCGGTGATTTTCAAATTTTGACGTTTAACTGCCCACCATTTTTTAATTCTAGTTCCTGCGATAACTATATTTATCCTGATTCAAAATTGGTTAATTTTTTTTCTTTCAGATCAGAGAGAGAGACAGATGATTTTCTCACCAGTGAATTGAATTTTTTTTAGAGAGGGAGATTTCAAGGCCATTGTTTAAGTTGAAGACATTTTTTTTGTTTAAAGTTTAATTTTTCTGTAGTTAATAAGTGTAAAAATTTGAAAGCATTACTCATTACCTTCATAAAGAAATTTTTTTTCAAAATTGCTAAAATTTTAGGCCACTAGACCACCAACCCCCTTTAAGCATTCGTTCTGCACAATATATTTCGTGGGCAGCCAACTACGTCTTAATTAAAATATTCAAAAAATTAAATGAAATATTCAATTTTTTTTGCAGTTGCTCATACTGAAAAATTAATCAAAATCGTTGGAGCAGTTTTTAAAAAACCGGTTTTCAGTTTTCATTTTTTTTTCCAAATGAGTTTTTTAAAGTAGGCAAGTTTTAAGATCTTGCCGAAAGATGTAATGACAATATAGATATGCAATCCATTAACGAGAAATTCGGTTTTGAAAAAAAAACGATACTATCAGCTAGGTTCCACATTTCACTTTCACGTGAAATGAAATCGAAATCGATCGAAATTAAGATTGGGTGTTCTGCATTTCACTTTTATCGATATCGATTTCATATTTTTCGAAATCGAAGTGAAACGAGATCGTTGTGTTCCACTATTCGATTTCGCCGGTTTCCAAGTGATTTGAAATCACCCTAATTTATCTGTTTAGAAATGTAAGTAAAAAAAACTCCATTTCAACCACACAAAATTTGTTTATTTTACTTGAAATTTGTTTTAAACAAGGGAAATAATAAAAATACTGCACAGGAGGAAATATTCATAAACTTTATGAGCCAACATAAAGTTCTTACCCAAGGATTCATGAAAGGAGATTGTGTCGTCGCAGGTTCTTTGTGAGAAAGACAGAAAGATACAACTGGATGGAAAAAAGTCAGTAATAATAAAAAGAATCATTCGAAAGAAATTTATCAATAAAAACATGAAAATACTTCAATTTCACTTGTCGCATATCAATAAACACGTTTCATCTGCAATTTTCAATGGATTAGAAATGTTTCTCAATCTCTACGTCTTTTTATTTTCTCTGTCGCATACCTATCTTTTCTTTTTGATCTCCAAAACCTTAGCAATAAGAACAGCACTCATATTTAATTTTCTGATCAGGAAACTCAAGAAACTATTAAAATCAAATAAATTGAGTTTCAGATTAGATGACAGGTATCAGCTTTTTTCAATTTCACTTGAAGTGATTTCGAAAAGTTTTCGAACTGATGAAATCGATCGAAATGCAGAACACTGAAAATAAATTCACTCGATTTGCAATTTCGGTTTCATTTCACCCGATTTCTGGAACCTAGCTGTATATCTTAGATCTGATATTATTTTAGAGTCAAAACTGTTGCAAATTTTTCGTCAAAATTACCGATCTCCAAGTAACCAAGCTTTAAAAACTGACATGTTTTTTTATTTCTCAAAATGTTTTAACTAACAACAAATCAGTATGTCAAAAATTATAAAAATGTTTTTGAAGGAAATTTAGTGCTCACACTGACTTCTTTATTAGTTTAAAGATTTGAAAGTAAAGAAGTAAAATTAAAAAAAATCAAAAGTTGGGAATCGGCAAAAAATTATAGGTCCTTTCCATTCCCGTACAGGCCCTTACAGGGTATGGTTGAGAGAAATGCTCTGGGCCATAGGGCTCCCCGCTTTGTTTCACTTGTTTCACTACCCTATTTTATTTTACGTACATAGCTCTACAAAACCTTCTCTTGAAACCAAAAAAGCATTCGGTAATAACTCAGGGCAACTAATTTCATTAATTTTTCGAAATCAATCTTTATTTTCTTTTAAGTTTTTCGCTATGAAATCAAATCTTAACTCTGAATTCCTCTAACTGCTCTCGTTTTCAAAATGTTCAATCTTCTAAATACAAAAAAAAAAAAGATTTTCCTCCATTGAAACGAAAAGGATAGAGATAGACCTTTCTTTTTCAGAGTTTAAAAAAGAAGACCTCTTTCCACTGGCATGTATTTCTTTTGGTCCGATCTTAACTACACGTACAATTGTTTTGTGTTATGTTTTTATGTAAAACTAGCTGTCCATAATTTTAGTCTTAACTGCCAACCTGAAAAAAACATCCTGAAACGAGGCCAACAATCGTACGGTCTAACTGAAACTAATAAAATAAAATAGATTTTTCAGAGAACTGTATGACGAAGGCCCGTAGACATAAGCAGAATTTTCTCGTCCACACACTATGGGAATGATTCATGAAATGTAAGCATTAAATTTTTATCTACAAACTTTTAGCTTCGTCCCACACAACAAAAAATACAAAATTACTCATATGTCCGCTGTAATTGGGTAGTAAAAAAATTACACTCATTGTTGAAAATTAATTCATCTTCGTAAAAGTTCCTTTTTATGTCCAAATTTGTTATCCTCAAACTGAAACTTATGATTATTATGTAAATGTCCATACCCTTATAAGGTCAAAACCAACTTCGACCGACGAAGGACCCTTTTTAGTAGAATCAAATAATATCTTCATGACTGTATAACCCAGAGAATAGTTTACTCCAAAATGAGTCTTGGAATAATTAAAAGTTAATGAAGTTGATGGCAAATAAAATTAAGCATAAAATTTTAAAGTGTGTTAATATTCTTGCCCAATTTTTAAAGTTCTTCATTCATTTCGAAACGCTTACCAATAATGACTGCAATTAAACCTACGACAGCAAACACTGGTAAATCCATTATGTTTGCTTAATCCTTAAAAAATGACTGTATGTTATCCTTTAAATTCGTTTAGACGTGCGAAGATATTAGTAATTCCATTCGATATTTGTATAAATATTGATGATCATGAATTGACTCCAAATCACTAATTACATGTACGAAAATTACACTTTCGTTGTATTTCCCAGTGATGTGATGACGTTTGAGATAAATAATATTTTCATTCGCATGAGGCCATGGCTCCTGTTTTGTAACTTTTTTTATTTTCTATCAAGCCATAATTTGATTCACCCTCCAACGCGAAACACGATAAACGAATTAAACTACACACAAATTTTATTCAGAAAATATGCAAAGCACACAATCAACGAGGAATGACATCATATCGCGCACATTAAAACTAAAAAAAAGGACGAATAACAAAAAAAAAAACGTCACACAATGCCAAATATTTTTAAAGCCAAAAAAGCTTCAGTGCTTATCGTTCAAGGAATAAGTTGACTCTAAGGAATCCGCAAGACGACAAAAAAGGAACTGATTTACTTTATGGCTTGAACTAGTTTACGTTACTCATATATGTAGTAAAATATTTAACTCCCTCGGAACCTTCTAATAGGGACGTTTAAAGTACTCCGACTCTGAATCAAACTGAAAGGACATCGTAATGAAGTATTTCAAGCATCCTTCCTATCTATGGATGTGGAAGAAGTTACAAAATCTGCAAGTTTTCGAGTATCGAAGAGTAAAAAGTTAATCAATGTTGCAGAAGTGAAATGTTCCCAGCATGTGGATGTTGCTGTACTTTAAGGATATTCGAAATGATTTGTTGCCTTGTTACTTGGGGTGAAAGTTTTAATATTTCAAACACGATGTAAGCTCGAGAAAGTTAACTGTTATACAGTATTTCCGTGTTGATTTACCATTATGACTCGTCTGAGTGCTTTTGAGTGAGTTTGATGAAGGTACACTAAAAGAAAAAGTGTTTGCTCGAATTGCCACCCCCGTTTCGAATATTTTATTTTAAACCTTGCTTTTTAAAGCACTTGTTCTGAGTAAAATTCTATTGTATCTCGAAACCAAAAAGCTTTTGTGTTCGAAAACAGAAATTATAGTAATATAATAACTTTTCGGTGCTTAAATGTTTTTCAAAATGTGTAGTTTAAAATAATTTTGTGAAGAGAAAACTGTTATGTTTGATTAATTTAACGTACATGTTTTAGTAATAGAGCGAATTTTCTCCTTTTTTTGAAATATTAGGTAGGTCAAACCTAAATGCTAGCAGGTACCTCCTTCCTCTCAATATAGTTCCAGCTCTTCTTTCATAAAGAGGTAAGGAACTGTGATAAGAGTCTAAACTACCAGATCTTCGTTGAATTTAGAGTGCTTAGTGGTTAGAGTGTTTGCCTGTTACGTGGGAGATTCGAGGTTCAAATCCCAGAAACAAAAAGGAAAACAAAATCAGGTAACAGGGTATCGCCTTTCGCGAAGAATTGGAAATTTATCCGATAGTTAATTCTTTGCAATGAAAATCGCTTTCTTTAACGTTCCTTTCATTCGCTCGTAAGGTAAGGTTAAGAAAAATGGGCTAGCCTCCGAGGCTCCCTGCTCTTTTGCACCACAAGTAGTGCTTATCAATCTGTCCACACGACTCGCAGAAGAAAAAGAATGCTTAGCAATTAACAGAAACTTTGCAATTTAGTTATTATGATGTAAGGAGTTTGTGGTTCTACAGTTTTTATAGGCATGTTGACTAAAGCGCAACTAAGGTATTTTCTCAACCAATTCAATTCCTGAGAAAGATGTCTGAGATTCTTCTAACGCCTCCTCCACTTGGAAGGAAGACAAACGTTAAGTTGCCTAACGAGATGCGCTGTCCACTCAATTGAATGGTCTTTTCAGTCTTTTCCTAACTCGCATTCTGATGTAAGTTGGACGAAGTTCGAATTGCGATAAAGGCCAAAGCAAATGAGAAAATCGATGAATTGGACAACACGTCACAATAGGCAGCCATAATATCGAGTTTGTGTAAGGCTTCCTCCACCTAGGACCCGCTTCCGCTATAGGCACGAATAATAACATCAAAGCAAAGATCAAATAAAGAATTTCTCTTGCCAATTGCTGCAACTTTTGAAGGCTATTAAGAAACGAACCCCCTTCTAGAAAAATCAATAAGACAACACTTTATAAGACCTTGGTCATCTCAGTCTTGCTATAGGGTTTAGAATCATGGACCTCATGAAAAAACCCTTGGTAATGTTCTCCTTTTGATAAATACAATACAAATGTGTGAAGAAGAAGGTTCAACAAAGAACAAACTGTTTGAGATGTATCGTGACATGAGTATAGCCAGAAGAGTATATGCATCGCAAGACTACGTTGTCCAGGACATGCAGAGCGGATGGTGATTAACTCTCCGGCCCAACGAACACACTGCAGTGAAGTCGTAGTACGAGAAGACCTCGTCTTAGTAAAAGAAGACCTTAACCGACTTGAAGTGAAAAACTGGAGAGTGCTCGCCCGAAATCGAAATTGCTGGCGAACCACGAGTATTTTTTTTTTTTTGCTTAGGTCAAGACTGACCCCGAACCGTAATGCCCACTTAAGTAAAGTCTCGCTTTCGTGTTGTCGCGAAGAGCTAAGGGTTCCTGGCACACAGCATAACTTTAGACTCTGCTGGGTTCCCGGTCACAGTGGAATACCGCGAAACGAAAAAGCGGACGAATTAGCGAGAAAAGGATCAGCACTTGACCCTTCTCTCATTGATCAATCAATCAGGGTCCCACCCTGTGAAATTAAACAGATCATTGGTAACAAAATAATACGAAAATTCAATGAAAGAAGGGAATACTTAGATTCCTGTGTCACTTCCAGTAAACTATACCCAAAATACGATAAGAACGGATCTGAAAGGCTCCTATCGTTGATCCCTTATCAGTATTATAACAGGACACAACCTACTTGGCTACCACAAAAAGAAAATTGGTCTTTGCACCGATGAGCTATGTAGAGGATGCAATGACGACTCACTTCTTTTGTCACTGCCCAGCAATCTGAAACACCAGGAAAAAATTTCTAGGCAATTCAAAATCAACGAACTAAAACAATTATCAAACACTCCAAGAAAAAGCCTGTTGAACTTTATTAAGGCCACAAAATGGTTAAAAACTGACCAACTACAAACTCATATGTTTTTAGGACGTTACAATACCTACTCCGGGGTATCGCAATGAATCTACATTGATCTAAGTGTGGCGGAAATAAGATCAACCGTCAGCCTATTCTACCTAACCTAGCCTATAGTCTGGTTTTTGGCCTTTATCGAACACGGCAAGTCTTTTAATATTATTTAAATAACAATTCCACAATGTGTACTAAGCTTTCGAGTCGAGTTTGGTTTTAGCTTTGAGTTCTAAGGCTATGAAATTATTTTCCTTTTATTTATCCAAAAGAAAATAGAAAGTGGCCTGTAATTGGTCATTTGTCCAAACCTTTTTCCACCAGACTGTGAAGCTCCGCAGGGATCCATTCCCGGAACTCTGCTGTTTTTACCATACGTCAATGATTTACCCTCTATATTAAGAAATTATGAAACGCTCATGGTTGCTAATTATGTTTAGATTTATTAAACCTGCTTATTACAGAAGTCTTATAGAGGGCAATCCTTTTTCGACATTTCAAACATCGTAAACTCAAAGGGATAAAAGCTCTGCCAATTATCTGCCTCATAGCAGTCCTCATAGATCCGCTCGTGCGTTACGATGATAATGCTGATCATGTCAACAAGAAGTTATAGAAAATTTTAGAATAGTTTATTCTTAACCCAAACAAAGCTGAATGCCTCGCCATCTCCAAAAATTACTTGTCTTATCCTGTTTTCAACATCTTGAACAATCAATTTTGTTTTCATAAGAAAAAGATTAGCTTCTCTTGTATACTGAACTTGAACTATAGTTTGACTGCCCTGTTATGACTTTATTTTAAATTTGTCCGAGTTCTCGATGTTTTTTAGATCTTTTGAGAAAATAGCAAATCACATTTTCTATTAAAAGTTTTGCTTTCTTATACTTTTTGTGTGTTAAATTTGCTCTCGGCCATCATTTCAATATTTATATATTTTAAGGCTACGAAAATTAAATTTGACCACAGAAGTTTCTGTGAGCATCACGAGGAATTGGTAAGTCCTTGGCGAGTAATTAGTTAGCTGCCATGAAAAGCGCTTTCTCACTAAGCCGTTTAAAATTGACATAAAATGTAGGTCTTTAAAGCGTGTCAGTCAGGCTCCGAGGATCCCCAAGTCTTGTTGCAGCACTCTATGTGTTTTCTATTTTATAGAACAGTCAACAGTGCGGCAGATGTAGCTGAGTGAAAGTTACTGAGTAATTGCCTAATGCAGTCCTTCTGTGATTGGGTGAGTTTCCCACGAAAAGCAAACACTTTTGATAAAAAAAGAACAGAGTTACCGCTCAAGAATATAGAGAAGTGCTTCAATGTTTTTGTTTTTTTTTTTCGGAAAAATAACTGGGCTTTTAATAATTTGTAAATTGTAATATTTTGTCAGAATCATGGTGCTCATGAATTTTGATGCAAAAAAAAAAATAAAGAATCAATTTTTTGTTGATGTGAGTAAGTCTTGCCATATCGTTTTGCTATCATTTATGTTGGTGTGAGGGAAATTTCTTGACAGCTTAATCCACTGACAGGAATGATAGTGCTGTTTACAGTCAAGTTTTATTGTCTAATTACGTTCCAAAAGGCAAAGTGTATATTGGAGTATACATTTTTGTAAAAAACTTGATTGAGCTTAAACTCTGCTCACCAATTGCGTTGAAAACGCATTCTGCATTCAAATTACAATAACCAATCGCTAAAACAGTTTACTTTTTACATCATCCAATATGATACCATATATTGCCCTCGCGAAAAGTACTTTTGCATTTCAATAATATAATCCGCCTCCATAAACTAAACTATACCAGCTACTCTGTCTTTTCAGCCGCAGTACTTCTCAGTTAGGCTCTCCCAATTCAAATGGAATGCGCAGAGCAGTCTGTGCTTTGTGCTTTCATCAAATCGTTGGCTATCTCTCCCGCAGTTGTGTCAAATTAGAAATGTTATATGTATAAACAAAAATTAAATAAACAAATCGGGTTGTGTTTTGACAAACAAAAAAACTACTAAATTTATTATTAAAAATGTTTTAAAATTCCATGCACCGAATGAAAATACTTTTCGCATCGAAAAGAAGATATCCAATTTAGTATCAATTTGTGTAGTATGCTCTTGCGGTTAATGAAAGTCATCGTCGCTGTTGTTTTAAGTTTAATGTTTACAGTTTCCTTAGTTAAACTTGTGTTGTTAATTTGGAATGAAGACCATGTGGCGTTTAATGATGGAGATGTTGATATGTGGCTGGAGGAAAATAATTTAACTATTTACAAGAGTTTGTTTCATGAAAAGGGTAAGTTTGTTTATATCAGTTGCATTTGCATTGCTGCCAGAGATCTTTATTTGCACTCTCAGCTGAAGTTTTTTTTTGTACTTGTAATTTCTCCGGTACGGGGTTGGGTATCTCTTGTGCCAGTGTTGCTAATTTCGTGTGCATGAAAAGTATTGCGCCAGAGGACTTTTTTTTCTATTGAAGTAAATTAATACTGTAATGAATTTCATATATATAATCAGCATTTGTATTTCTATGAATCTTATTTTTACTGGTCCCTATCACAAGGCCCGGGGCAAGAGTTTGGATTACGAATAAGAAAAGAAACCATCATATACCACCTCGCAATAAATGTTTTACCGCAGAATTTGCCACTATTGATAAAATTTAACAAGTTCTTCTTATTTGTTGTAAAATATTCATCACGATGATGTGTTTGGTTCTTTCTTTCTGACATACATAGACGTAGTCCGAAATTGTTACCACGGGCCGTGTGATAGGGGTTAATATCTCTTCTGTTATTATTATAAAGAAACATTTTTCTCAAACCCATTTTTAAATAATTTATTTAAACTGTGCGTGATTTTGTTTTTGTGAAAGTCAAAGTTCGAAGTAGAATAAAGGTAAGAACAAAAAATGGTGCAAACATTTTTTATAAGCAAAAGTTACAGATAATGAGTTTAGAATAATTATGTTTAATCCTATTTGTTGTAAAAATCGTTTAGACTTTGTTTTCATGCGAACAAAGCCAGTAGTGCAATGAACAGGCTTATCATACTCGTATGCTACTCAGCTATGAGCGAATATAGTTTCGTATTGACCCGTTTCGTACCAAATTAATTCGTATCTTTTAGTATACTAATGGAGTTTGCCGGCTTTTGTATTGATTTTTGTACTGATTGATTTTATACTGATTTGTACTGATTTGATTTTATACCGCGCGGAAAGTGATGTATATTTTCGAATTGATAAATTTTTCGTCGAAAGTATATTACCATATATTTATTTATTCAAAGAAATAGGAAGCCTACATGTAAACAACTTTTAATATTACCAAAATAATTCGACACAAGAGAAATTTCTAAAATCTTCAAATTTAGAAAACTAACAACACTATATGCTTAAGAGTTTAAAATTTTTAGTGTTAAATCAGAATAATATGTATATGAATGATATTGGCAATCCCAAACTTTTTCATGCATTCTCAAATAAAGCTGTGTGAGTTTTAGTTTAGTTTTTTTTATGTCGAATGGAAATCTTCAAAAGACTCTCAGTAATAATCGGTACTAAGTAGTGTTGGGTTTTTACCCACTAAAACCATCGGGTTCAAACTTTTCTGGCACCAATATTGTATTATTATCAGCAAAGGTGGCCATGACAGCATCGGTGTTCACTAAACATCCCTTGTATGTGACACACACAGGGCTGGCCTTATGACACTTCCTTGTGGTACACCAGCTTCAATCTTCGATCTGTCGAACTGAACTTTAAAGAATCAGTTCGTTTTTGTTATGCTGCCTGAGAAAGTCCCTATGCAGTTTGTAATCACGCCTTTAGTTTCAAACCTTATGAAATGCTTGAGCGACATCTTACATTATAACTAAACATATTTATTTTTCTTCAAGTGCCTTCTCGACCACATCCATAATTTGATAAACTTGATCTATCGTGGAATGCTGATTGCTGAACTTAGAATTGTGTGCTGAGTAGAACATCAAAATTTTAAGGCTGAGTACAGGGTTTTAGTATTCGCTCTTCATTATAGTACAGCGTTGCCAACGACACTTAATAAAATTATGAAACTTATATAAAATCTCTTAAAATATTGAAAAATATTAAATCCAATATTTTAAAGGTTCTTAAAAATCAAAATTTAAAAATTTCTAAAACTAAAATTTTTCAAAACTTGATTGCCAATCTTTTTCAAACAACTTCTTTCGTTAAAAAAATCTTTTGAACATTTAATCTTGATTAAAAATCTCGAAAATCCTTTTCTACATTCATAATAAAATCAGCTTGAAAGCCTTCGAAACATGAGAGGCATTAAATAAGCTGTACGTAATTTCAAAGCCATTACTGAACCCAACACATGAGAGTGATTTGTGAAAAGATCTTATTAAAGATATACCAGAACTTTGCGTGATTAAGGCAAAATGAATCATGGAAAAGCAACTCAGAAACCGTGGTAGACCACGTGTATTGATTCATTTCCACGACACGTTAAACACTAACACACTCGGTACTTTCACAAAAGTGATTTACATTTAAGCTTAGAGTCCCTTTGCTTACTGTGTGAGCGCGTGTCGAAGAAAAAGCTTTTTCATGATGTCCTTTTCTTATTGTGCCAAGCCAAAGCTTAACTTATGTCGTGTAATCAACATGACGTATGGTTGTTGATATCATTTTGCTAACAAAGTTGTTTTTAACTTTACAGTTCAGGTTAGAAGCTTCCACTGTGTTATGGTATTTTTATGTTGATTTTCGTAAATAAAAGATGTGCCAATCACGAACCTGGACCTTTTTAACATAATTTATCCCTTAATAATGTAGAAGCATGAAGGGAACGATTTAAATTTGACGGTAGGTTATTATTTTACGCTGGTAATAAGGTTAAGTTAAGCGTGTAGCAAGTGCAAACGAATAAAAATTTGTTGAGTCCTTTTGAATCATTTGGTGGTGTAGTTAAACGTCTTGTCCAGCGTAAGCATGGTCACGATTATGTAGCTTGATGTAGTAATCGCACGCATTGGTTTTTTTTCTTGTGGAGAATTTGAAGAGTGTCAAATGGCAATGGGTTAATGTGGGTGGCGTAGAATCAATATTTTTGTTATCATGACATGACACACAACAACATGCCACAGCTTCATTGTTGCGAATTTTTTTACTTCACTTAACGGGATTCGTCCTTCATATTTTTCTGTCTTTTTTTAACTAAAGATATAATAAGTGAAGATTAAAAATGATCTCAAGAAAAACTCAGATACCGAATGACCATGGAATAATTCAAAAACAAATTAAATAGACTAGGAATAGACCTGCTAAAAATGTTTTGATTCATTTTGAACTCCTTTTTTCCTTATTTCTGGTGTTGAATATGAGGCCAATCACTTGTAGTTGCTTCTGTTGTATGTCTTCCTTTGTTTTCGCCATCGTTTTCAATCTTCTTCCTTTTTCCGGCGGCGGCGTTACGAGTATCGTAATCTTGAACGGATCACAGCTCTCCCACTCAACTGCTTCACACAAGTGATCAGCTGGGGTACGCGGCCGTGTTGAACTCAGAATTCTTCGGCAAACCTCCTGGTTTAAGATTGTTCAACGTCCGAGGCCAATCCAATTCAGATCTCGTTGCATTTGTCTGTACCACCGCACCGGTTCTTTGGTATGCCTTTCTTTTTTTCCCCATTGTTTTCGATACCCCGCAAAAATATACAACTGTTTAACTTCCGTTCAGTCTTTTCATAACGGCCTCTTCATACCGGCTCCTTAAAAGCAAGATTTTCCTGCCACTACCATTGTTTTAAAAATAGAATTATACGTATAGGGTCTTTTTCGACGTGTGGTTTTCAAGAAAAAATAAAACGCATAGGTATGATTTAATGTTATGGCCAAGAATTAAGATTTGTTACAAAAAAAAAAGAGTTTGCCATTTGAGAATAATTTCGGGCAACTGGCCACCGCGGCTAGCTCGAATGAGTTGCAGCCTTGAAGCCGAATTTTCGACAAATTTTTGCAGAGTTTGGGTATCCTCTTTCAAGGTGGCAATTGTCCCGGGCTTATCTGCGAAGACAAGCGACTTAACATAACCAAACAAAAAGCAGTCCAGCGTTGTTGAATCGCCTGATCTTGGAGATAACTCACAGGTTGAAAACTCGAAAATACTTATTTAAAAATCGGATTCAACAGCGATTTCGTTTCGAGACAACTAACGAACGTACGCAGAGCCCAGTGGTCGTGTGGCTGCAATTCTTCCATAGTTAGTCAGTTTTAATTCATTTTTTATTTCTTTTTCTTAAATCTACTTAGGAGCTAGCAAAAATGTATAAAACTAGCTTATATAACAACTTAACTAACTTACTGACCCTAAGCGGGTACTCTAAATTACTCAATATCTTAATTCTAATGCCTTTCGGCCTAAAGATAACTTATACGGATTTACAAACTAGAACTATGGTTAAAAACTAAGAAAATTTAAAAACAAAAAACTTAGTTTGCTGGATCATATTTTTTTTGGTTTTTATTAAAACTACTTAAAACTACTTAAATCTATTTAAATCTACTTAAACCTAGAGCAGCCACAGTAGCTTTTTTTTTTTTTGTTTTCTGTTTCGTATTTTTTGGAATTTTTATGTTTTATGATTTTTTTTAGATTTTTGTACTTTTTTTTTTTTTTTTTTTTTTTTTTTTTTCTTCCATAGTTAAATGGCAAACCAATTCAAGTTACTTTTCAAGCTGTCAAAAAGTTTGACTCCGAAAAAGCATTGCCAACCACCTTTTAAGCTCGCGACAATAATCTTCCTTATTTGCCTGCTATATAGACTTCTAATGCTAAATGCTGCTAAATAAGTTATATTGTTTCACCTACACTAGACACTAAGCAAGCACCCACATTCTCGCTTGCATCGACTTTAAAACAGTTATTGTGAACTTACAATCAATGCAATTTTATTAGATTTTTAGAATAATGTTTTTAATCCTTAGGTTTGCGACTTTTGTTTAAAAACAAGTTGGTAAGTAATAAGAATACTTTTGCAAGAACATGGATATATTTTGTTCTGATAATAATTTCTACAAAAATGAACTTCAAAAAGAGATTTTCTACAATTACTTCCCATTTTTCATAATTTTAAAGTAATTGGCAACCATATACAACAAAAAGTCTATCATAGTCTTAAAAAGCCCACAGACACAACACTTGTGTGTTGGTGGAGTGAGACATCAGTGTCAGACACCGGTTTCAGACACAAGTGTTGTGTCTGTAGGCCCTTTTACATATTACACCGCGTATAAGAAGAGTTTCGTCTGACCCAGTCGTGAATATTTCTTAGTACAATTTTATGACAGTAAAGTGTAGAAGCGATTAGTATGTTTGTTCGTATATCTGAGTTTGAGGTGCGAGTCTCAGAAACATAAAATTGTTTTTCCATTGGTATCAAGATTCGTGAGGAATTTTCAAGTCCACCGGAAGTAACAACATTTGTCATAAAAATCACTTTCTTATTTGGCCGTTTGGAATCGGCAAAGATCTGTGGATTCCCTCTATTCCTCAAAGGGTATGCCTGAGAGAAGTGCCCTAGGTCCCGGTCCCCGGGGCTTCTCGAACTCTGTTGTGTCACCGTTTTTATTTCTTATTCAATTTTGTAACAGGGCGATGATTATCTTTGGTTGACCCCGAACCGAGGAATAAATTCCAGGATATTTTTTTTTTATTAAAATCTGTTTAGTTTAATGTTACTGATTGGAAGACCACAAAACGGTTCAGAACCTATTAATTGAAATTTTTTTTATATATATGTAATTAACGCGCACATCAAGAAGCTATGAATACCCTTTTATAATGTTTTAGAACAGTGCGAGCATTTAGGAAAATAAAGGGTCCGCCATATAACGTTTTTTTTTCAACTAGTGTTTGATTCGTGAATGGTAACACTTAGCTCATGTTTGATTTGACAAATAATTAGTTTTATCCTTCCGCTGAACGAATATGTTGTGTTTTCGCTTCGCTAAGAGGGCGTGCGATCGACTTAGAGAAGATGCCGATTTTGCCAAAAAAATCATTTTCAGATTAAGCTCATTTTGATCTTGGCGGGTATGTAAACAAGCAAAATTGTCGCATTTGGGGCACAAAAAACCGGCACGCATACATTGAAAAGCCGATACACCTAAAACGAGTCACTGTTTGGTGCGGATTTTGGTCCAAAGGCATAATTGGGCCATTTTTCGAAAATGAGCAAGGAGTGGCCGTTACAGTCAATGGCGATCGTTATCGGGTCATGTTGAACGAATTTTTGTTCACAAAAATTGAAGATGATTTTGGCAACATCTGGTTTCAACAAAACGGCGCTACGTGCCACACAGCCGAAGCTACACTATATGTTTTGCGCCCATTTCCGAAAAAAAGTTATTTGACGGACCCTTTAGGAGAGTATTCGATAGAAGACACCGATGCACGTTGCTTTTGAATTTCCGTAAATCGTAATGTAGGGGAAAACAGAGTCGGGTAGAGTATTCCACATTCGGGTTGTGCGAATCTCTATACTTGACTGTACGTCCGAAGTTGGGTTCGAGGTAAAATTGATGAGCATTCCTAGCGAGGCGGGTGTTGCGGCTAAATTGTTTGAGGGGAGAAATGCAAAGAGAGCAGAGTGCAGTTGTACATATATCCACCCAGAAACCAAGGTGAATATAATCTCATTGAAGTGATCAAATTAAGAGATAACTTGAATTATAAAGTGAACTAACAATGAGCCTCAAGCCATATCCATCTTCTATTACCTTTTTTCGGCGTTACGAGCATCCTCCCATTTGACTGCTTCGTACAATGGATTTGCTCGTCAAGTAGGTACGCCATGTTGGTTCAAGTCATATTCCAAACACCAATAAAACATTAAACTGTACATTGAATATGAGGAAACTCATCTTGAACATCGCGTTTCAGTACAAAATATGTTAATTTTCTTCACTCAAAATGCACTATTTATTTAAGATTTTTTCTATCTCAGACAAAAGTATCAAGAGTCTGCATGTCTTTGTTTTAGTTCGAAACCAAATTCTTCTTCTTCTTCTTCACCTCACTTATCGCGAGCATCGGGATCTAGAAGATCTGCTACTTATCTGCTTAACACTAGTAATCGGGTTGCGGAATGCCGGCACCCTGGCCTACTTGTACCGCCACTCCGCACCGCATAGTGCTTCGCGTTGAACAAGGTGAACAATATTTGTTTCGATGTTTTAAATTTGTTAATGAAAGTTTGCACTTGAAAATGGTAATCATCAGCATCCAACCACGATTTAAGAAACGTCCTTTGTTTTTCCCGCCTTGCACCAAGTTTGACCCGTTTTTAACCACTTCTATCGTTTGGTCGTTGAAAGACCAATGTTCGTTCCTGTCGATTTTACCAGAATCCCCTTTGAAGACCCTAGTTTTTGAATTTTCTTAGATTAACAGTAAGATTTTACATGCTGCAGTACTCAATATGTGGTACCCGTGGCGTGATGGTTAGGCCACCTGCTAATCCAGAGGTTCGAGGTTCGAATCCCAGCAGAGGCAAAAATGTTTTTCCACGGGTATCGCCTTTCGCGAGGAATTGGCAAGTCCTCTGTTAGTAAATTCATTGCCATGAAAAGCGCTTTCTCAAAAAGCCCTTCTGAACTGGCAGAAAATTGTAGGTCCCCTCCATTCCCTCGCAAGGCATGGTTGTGAGAAATGCGCTAGGCTCAGCCACCCTATTTATTTATTTATTTATTTATTTTGTTTTTAGTACTCAATATGTCTTTATCATCCTTGCAATGTAACGGGTGAATTCGCCAGTGTGGCATATCGTCAAATAAGGGGGCTTTTATGCTTTGATTTATATTCAATTTCTCCGGTAATACAAATAGTAAAAAGCTCAAACAGCATCCTTGGCTCCCACCAAACTTTGTTTCAAATAATTCAGAACGATTTTCACTGTTTCAAACTGTGGCCCAAATCTCATAATAAATTCTGTTAATTTAAGTGCAGATTTCTCCGATCCACGTAATCGAATGCTGCTTAAAGTCTACAACAAAGTGTGTAAAGCTTGAGACCTCTTCAATACACAGTTTAAAACAAAGTCGCTTCCCTGTCGGTCTGTCCCTACAATATGTATGCTTAGATCTTTAAAACTGAGGATTTTGAAGCAATTTTTTTAATAGATAGAGTGATCTAAGAGAAAGGTTTATACATATGTATAATTATATCATCGTGGGACCCGGACTATGCTTTGTAAGTCAGTTTGTACGTGATAAGACTCTACTATACTCCTTAGTACGAGAATGTAATCAACTGTTGAATATGCCAACTGGGATGATCAAGATCTTATACATTATACAAGGTTACCTTGGTTTTTCTGGAGACGGTTTTGTTTCTCAATTGCCTTCTTAACCCAAAGAAGCAACGGTTGGCAAGAGTTATTCTCCGTTTGATCTCCGCACTAATGTTGTTGTCCGTGTCTACAGCGGATCCTAGGTAGACGAAGTCCTGTACTACCTCGAAGTTATGTCTGTCTATTGTGACGTTTTGTAAAATTCGTCGATGTTCTGTGTCCTTGTTAGATGACAACATATACTTCGTTTTGCCCTCATTAATAAATCAAACCTATTTTTGTCGCTTCTGTTTCAATACTCGCAAAAGCACCTATGACATCACGCTTTTTTCTTCCCATTACGTCAATATAGTCTTCGTAGGCGAGTAATTGTACAGACTTTTGAAAGATTGTTCCTCTAGTGTTGACGTTTGAGTTTATTACAATGTTTTCAAGTATGATGTTGAAGAAATCGCATGACAGTTTGTCGCCTTGCCTAAAACATTTTTCGACATCAAAGGTCTCGGTGAGTTCTTTACCGACCTTGACGAAGCAGCGTGAATTCTCCAAAGTCGTCCTGCATAACAACCCTTTCGTTACTATGAAAATGGAACTGCTCTGAAAACAAAATGATTGCTCTAAAAGTACTCAGGATTTACGAAACTGAAACAGCACAAATATGGCAATTCCAAAAAATTTCTTCTTTCTTTAGTTTAGTTTTGGTTAAGGTGGCCGTGTCAGGCCGACACACTTTAAGCATCTGACTGGAATGGATAAGTTCTTAAATGTAAAACCGCAAATTGATATGTGAACAATCAGAATTCATATCTATTTAATGGCCTGAGGTTAATTTAAATAACCCACAGTATATTAATAAAAAATGTCAACTTTTGGTTTCGTTCTAATATTTTGGAACAAAATGTCATTATTACTGTAGGCACGATACTTTTTATCTGTCCGATCTTATTTACGATAACGTATTACTTTTTGAAATATTCTTGAGCCGAACAATAAATACTGATTGGAAAGGTTAAATGACCACTTTTGAAAACTCAAGAAGCCAAGAAAACTTTCATCGCTATCTCTCAAATAACTTTTGCTTTGTGGCGAAAACTTCTTAAAGGAACCGAGGGAAGGAATTTTAAACCATGTACTTGAAATTTGATTAAATCAAATTCAAGTCCTTAAGTTCAACCTTCTTCCAACGACGGCATAGTAGGCCAGTAGGGTATCAAAGTATAGGGTTTGTTAAGAAACGTTTCAGTTTGCAACACAATTTCAACCATAAAAGCTCAACGACCTGTTCGACATGTTTTTGTTTATAAGATAACTTGTTTTTTTTCTCCAAAGCTCATTCTCCTTTTTCATGTGCTCTCTCTCTCTTCTTTTCAAGCTTTTACTCCTTTTAACAAAAACTTTTTCAAATCCGCCTGACATTTCATATGCTCAAAACTCTATGTAAATTCAGTTGCTTAGTATCCTTTGTCCTGTGAAACATTGAAACGAAAAAACCTCCCATAATTTCGATGGAAAACAAGTTCTTTTTTTTAGTTCCTAGCCCATAGATACATAATACATTTTTATGTCCCGTTTTTTGCCTTTTGTGTTTTTAAACCTTCGAAAATGTGTCATATTTGTGCGAGAAGAGAAAAATGTGTGAAACATTAAAATCCCATTCTTTGAGTTTAACCTGTGACATATGAATCATAATACTTTAATGCGATACTAGTGTGCAAGTGGTAATTCAACACTCAAAGAAAAAAAGAACAGTGTAGAGTTATGGATTTCTAAAACCAAATGTGTACTCAACTTGACGACTTACACATTTGTTTTATCACGTATTGTTCGTGGGTCACGCTATACGAGCTGAGTGTGTGTTTCTTTTTTCTACAATTGAAACCGAGCAATGCATTGAAAACAAGGCTAAACGGAAATTATCCTTTTCGTACTTCCTTTTCACTTCTTTAAAATAAAAATTTCTGCAGTACCTACACCTACCTTAGCTACTGAGCGCGTTATTTTTTTGGTATTTTTTTTTTTGTATAGGTAGGTCTATTGGTGTTTGTGCTTTTTCTACAGCCTTATACCTTATGACTTTGGCAATAAAAGCGAATTATATAATAAATTAAAAAAGAAAGTAAAAAGAAGCTTTTATAACAAGGTGTCAGGTTATTGGGTTTGGGTATACACCTTGCAACGTTCGTTACTAAAGAGTGTGTACATCATGTGTTTGATTTATAACCAGCCGAACTTGCCCTCTTTCTGCTGGCCATTCTCTCAATCGCCGTTTGTTTTCTACACAGAGACAGACGTGTTTTTCTCATTCTTCTAAGGGGGCCAAATATGCCTCCTTCGTTCCTTCAAAGCTGAGGTAATTATTTCATTGTAGACACCTTGTTTATTAGGGGGGTTTCTGAAGGTGCTTTCTCTCACTTTAAATAAAACCAACAAAATATCCTTAAAAAGGGAGACTCCTACCATTGGCTCCTGGTGCTGTTCGTTTGGAGTTTAATGTAATTTGCACTTAAGTTTACATGTATGTGTACATTTTGTAATACTTTGTTAACATCTAGAGGCTATATGCCCTTAGAAATTGGTCCTTTACTGTCAAGAACAAAATTTTATAAGTTGAATTGCGAGAAAAAAAAAACCACAGAATCACAAATGTAAACCAGGAGTGTGGCGCAAGTGGCTTTTGTGGTGGAATGGAAAAGCTCATACATATATAAACATACAGATGAATGGTATCAGATTAGGTGCATCGAATCATGGATGGGAGAGAGCGAGAGAAATAATAAGTGGCCAACGATTGGCAAGTACCTGTTAGATAAAACGACTATAAAGAGGAATTTTCAAATGGAATTTTAAACTGCTCGACTTGGGCAAATCTTTTTGCACTTAAAGTAAAGTCGTTGTGTACATTGTAATAAATGGAATGCTTTTCATTTCTACAACTTAAAGGTTAAAGGTTGCATTCAAGTACCTATAGCTAAATTAATACAGAAACCGTGAAGTATTCTTTTTTGAGTTGGGATAATATTGAATTTTTTTTTTTTTTTTTTTATTTACTACCTCTCAATTGCTTTTGCGTGCAATGCATCTTAAATTTAATATTTTAACAATAACCTTTTGATATACTGGCTCATGCTAAGCACGGCTTAGAATATCACCGGAACTGCTCTTGCTCTCATTACCCCCACAGGCACTTCGAGTCGTGCTGATCCTGAACAATGCAGAAATGTTCCGGTCAGAGCTGTACACGGCTTGCAAGGGAAAACAAAATAATGCGACATGACGGGTCCAAGTTTCTCGTTTCTATCACTTTACAATATCTCCATATTCCCAAAGGAATAGGAACTCAAATACCACTGGACCGATTTCTCATTTGATTTTACTCTATCCCAAAATATAATAGTGGCGCCCGTGGCGTAAGGCTTAGAGTGCCTGCCTGTTACGTAGGAGGATCGAGGTTCGAATCCCAGAATGGTCAAAGAAAAAAGAAGAAATTTGCCAATCCTCGAGAGGAGACGTACCCGTGGAAAAACATTATTCCCTTTCCCCCCACGTAACAGGCAGACACTAACCATTACGGCAAGGGCGCCACTGTTTTATTTAGGGATAATAGAGAAAAATCAAATAAAAAATCGGTCATTGAAAACTCGCTGGCACATTTCTCTTTGAGTAGTCGCCATTTTGTCTTAGACTCTGTACTATTCATAAATCTATACAAAAAAAACTCTGCGGCTTCTGGGCGGCCACGCAATATCACCTCGGCGTAATATGAATTTTCCTCGAAATCTCTCTTTCGATCGGCTACTATCCACGCATCAGATGTATGGCATGTCGCGCAATCTTGCTGAGATATTGTCGCATGGTTATATCTTTCTAGTTTTTCTGTTGTGGAAAAAAAAATTGTCGTAACATGGCTGTATATCGGCCCAATTTACTGTCACAGATTGCCCCCGCTGATTTTCAAAGAAATACGGACTTTGTTAATTGATTCTTCTCTTCTGTTGACCTTGCGCGTATCGAAAGTTTCTGATTAAGAGTTGAACCAGTAGACTCGAACTTTCTGTCCGAAGACGTAAATACACTTTCAAAAGGACACTGATTTAGGTCGTGTAATCCGTTCTCCGAACGGTGTAAACGTCGAACAACACTGCACGAATCGTTATTTTGGAAATATTTTTTTTAAGCAGACCGCACGGTGTGCATTTGTGAAGTGCTTCATGGCAACTTAATTTCCGCGAACCGAACTACTCATTCCCACCTCCCACCTCCCGCCCCCGCTACAGCAAACCGCTACAGCACAATAGTTATTCAAAAATCGTATAAATGTACGTCTTAATAGCTCACCCTATACAAACATAGGGTCTGGAATATTGTGTGGAGCTCTAAAGCAGCAGTCTGGTTATTTGCCGTGATAATTTCTCCTTTTCCAAATGACTTCAACAACAATTCTAATTTCGATCGAAAGTTATTTTTGATACAACTTTTAAATGCCAATGAAAATTAATGAAAGTCTCGTGAAAGTCTTATGGAATTCATTGTTAGTAAACTGAAAGATAATTTTAGAGACACTTACTTGGTTATTTGTTTTCCCCTTAAGTTTTTAATTAAGATGAAGACTTCCACCGGTATTCTGCATAAAAAGACAATAATTTCGAGAATTTCGAGAAAATTGGCAGTTTTTGAAAGTGCTATATTTCGAGATGTCATGTCGGTTGTTTAAATAGCAGAAAATTTTTACAATATTTAAAAATACCTTTTATCAGCTTTAAAAGCTTAAATAAAGAATCTGAAAACCAAAAACTAAACAGAATTTGATAACTTCGAGGTAACTGGAACCCCATTCGGTGATATGTCCTTTTTCCTTTTGGACCATAGGGCAGCAAGAGATGAGAGAAAATTGAATCCTGAGTGTAGAATCTACACTGTAGATAGTAGGCAATTTAATCTTTGATTAAATTTTTCATTTGAAAGCCAATAGACTCTGCTTCTAGCTTACCTTTGTTCGAAACATTTCTTTTCCATATTTTCATCAACTAAAGCCCATAGTAAATTTGTTAAAAAAATAAATATCAATAAACACAATAAAGTGAACAACGAAAATAGTGATCAAAGTGCGCCGAAAAATACTTATTCTTAATCATGTCATGATACGAAATTTGAATCAATAAACATTTAAATACAATCTCGTTAAAATAATTAAACTAACATCATTAACAACGAATAATGTGGTCACCGGAATCGGAAATAAACTCGATTGCAATGGCCACAATGCGCCATTCGCAATCGGCATCATCAGGTATGGTTGCGTGTTAAGGTCTAACTTAACTTATTTTGAATTTACTTAATAAACAGCTATAGGTACTTAATAAATCCTTACTTAATGTAGTGGCAATTTGGAACGAAAAGTTATTAGATGCTTTGGCAAAGGAAAATATGGCGTTTGACATACTTAAGTAGTTGTTGATTATCGAATTTGTTTCTTGTATTGAATTGGAGTGCTTAGATTGGGACTGAGAGCGCGTAGTTTTTTGTTATCTAACGTTTAGTGCTTGTTAATCGTGTTCCATGTGTTTTTGTTTCTTTATTTTGGAATTTTGTTGCGTAAAGGAATGCGATTCACAGTAAACTACATTAGCGGTTTCTATTATATTTTAAAATAAAAAAAAGGATTTTCAATTGTATCCCAACAGCGGTTATCATTCAAATTTTGAAGCGCATTTGTCAAAAATTACAATTGAATTTTAAATTTTTATTTCATTCGTTATGCAATGCCCCTAATTTCAATTTTGCTTGTCAAGCTTCGGAATTATATAACAGAGGAAATTCAGATATGACGCCAAACTCGTATATTCACAATTTTGTTTCCTTGTCCATTCCGCACTTTAAGTTAAAATTTCAACATTTTTACAGGAATCTCATCGTTGTCAAGCTGTGGAGATCCAGAACGACTTCCTGAACTGCCACCGGGAGATGAACAACGTTTGCAGCGAGCTGCCCTTCATTTACAACAAAAACTAATTTTACGCGAATGGTTGCGCGATCATCGATTGCAACATCATTACTCGCGTTTACTAGCAGTTGAAGTTTCTTCATTAGAGGATGTCTATTGGCTGGAAGATTCCCGCGCTAGTAAGCTTTTGGGAAAAGATTGGCAGGTTTGGTCGCAGGCGAGACAAAATCTACCCACGTCCAAGTCACAACTAGAGTCTCTAAAGGCCCAGTTGTGGTCAACTGTGGTAAAATCAAGTCAGCATCAGGACGCATGGACATGGGGTGGTATGCTTGTCGTCTCAGTTTCGGTAGCTGGACTTGTGACTTTAGCTGCAATGACTCAACCATCGCTAGCACCCGAAGCGCGTCACTCACTGTTGCAATACGTTACCGGGAAGTATCTTTTGCCGGCCAATTGCAAAGTTCAGTGGGATTGGAAGGATCCACATGTTGTAGGCGGTACCATGTGCTTTATTGTTCGGTTCTTTCAACGTAATGGACAGCCTTATCCCATCTGTGATACCGATCAGTTTTTTGTTGAAGTCACTGAAGGAACACGAAAAGTAAGTCCGTTTTATTGAAATCATGTAACGAGTACTTATTGTTTTTATTTTTTTATTTTTAAGGTCGTAACAATCAGTGAGTTGGGATCACCGACAGACCCAAACAATGCAAACATAGCTAAAGTTAAATTCACTGTTCGAACTGCGGGTCAATATAAGATATCCGTTTTAATTGGTTCCAGCCATATTGCTGGAAGCCCTTTTGCAAAATCATTTATACCCGGGCCGATAAATGCGAAACGTTCGCGCTTCATTCGGCCGGCGACTACAGTCGTTTGTTGTGCCGGCTCGCCAACTTTGTTGCATATTGAACCAAGAGATGAGTTCGGAAATGCCTGTGTCTTTGACCATAATGAGGATCCTGTAAAAGTAAGTATTGAAAATAAGTAATGACATAATTTTTTAATTATTAATTCAAGAATAGTACAAAAAAAAAATTATAAATTGTATAGAAGTAAGTGTCCTTTTCTCTCTCCCAGAGGGAACTTTTCCATCGTTCTGTAATCGGTTTGTGGTGTTTGCTTTTTTTTTTAACATGGCTTGAATGTATATTAAATTTTCCTTGTACGAGTGTTACGGCATTGTTAGTAAAAGCAAAAATTCTCATTAATATGAAAAACAACGTTCAAGTGTCTGCCATGGCTGGCCTAGTAGTAGCTCATTCTTTCACTCCAATTTTTCAGGACTTTGTTGATGATTTTGGGCTGTAGCTCAGGAATTCCTTGGCTTTATTATTGGCAAAAATAACAGCTCGCAAAAAAAGTTCAAAGGGTTCAAATCGCTACTCCGAGGCTGAAAATTGACATCGTCAACACACTTCGACCAAAACGTCTTTTCAAAAGAACAAATTTTTGGGCAACATAGCACTAACAATTGTCGAATTACATTGGTTTCACTCGGAGAAGCAATCATTTTAAAAACCAATGGAACACTTAAAATTATTTCTGTTCAGTTTTGACAGATTGTCTTTGTGTGAGTGATACAAACCAAGAAGTTGCTTTTACTTCTTAGAATTGAGAATGCTCCTGGACGCTCCTGGGCGATTCTTTTCGTCTAATGGAAAGCGAAATAAGTTTTCAATCTTTCCCAATGTTCGAAAGTAAAGCGTTTCTTTTCGTTCTGCTGAGAGATAATATTAGGTCCGTTCGTTGAACTTTCCCCATGGTTGACCCAGGTTTTCTTGACAAGCCTATGAGTTGTCAAAAAAACCTGGGTTTTCCAGTCGTCAAAAAACGCTAAACCACAAATCACCACACAACCCTGCCATTAAAAAAAATAGATGCCATTTGACAGCCCTCAAATCGCCACAGCAAAAAGCTAGAGCGAGTTGGGGGAAAACCTATGGCAAACCTATGGCTCAAAAAACACTCAATTTGGCATTCAGGGCGAATTTAGGTTTCTCAAAAAACGCTTTGTGGTGACCCTAGGGCAACTCCAGGGCTTCAACGAACAAACCTACTGACTTTGAGTTAGGATATCGAGCGGGAAACAACTGTCAGTGTCAAAATAACCTATTAATTCAAAAGAAACCACCAATTGTATTCTTTGAATTAATTCAGTATAGCGAACCAAATTATAGTTCATATAACTTTTGGGTCGACTACATTCCTTTGTACTTTTTATTTACAAAATTCAGGTCATGTCATTGAGCAGAAAAAGCCACTTGACGGGTTTGAATGGAACTATTTTGTGTTGTATCTTTGGACTTTTTTGTACAGCTTTTGGGAGTTTTAGTATACGGATATCTAGAAAAGAATTTTCAGAAAAAGAAGCGATTGTAGAATTAAGTGAAAAGGAGAGATTTTGCAAAAAATCAATCGATGTTGCGGGGCTGGCATGGAGGAACTTTCTGATTCGATTGTCCTTTCAAGCCCCACACACAGAGTGCAAAAGCAATATGCTCAAAGTTCAAAGTTCAAGTCGAAGAGACATCAATAAAAATAATGTTTTTCACAAGTATCTTCTTTCGCGAAAAATTGGCAATTTATGTCAGTGCAAGAGTGTAAGTGCACTGCCATGAAAAACGCTCGGAATCGGAGTAAAATTGTAGGTCTTGGAAATGCGTAAGGCTTGTAACCAGTTCTAGATCCAAAGCTGAGTTCAGCGTGTCTGCTTTTTTGTCTAATTGTAATTGAGCAGTTTCACATTTATAAAGCAGAAACCTGTGCTTCAAATTTTGCTTTCCTTCTTTGACAATTTTCTTGAGTTGGAGAATATAAAACTTTAAACTCTTAGCCGATGTAGTGATTAACAGAAATGAGAATGACTATATTGTTGATCTCTACACTGATGTCGTTATGCGAGAGAAGTTACATATGAATGCTGTCTTTCCCAAATAGTTATACCCGTTTATTTGAAGAGTCATCTGTGTTGAGCTTCCTTTCTTTCTGTCTTTTTCGTATAATGGTCATACCTATTTTCGCCATTTCTACTTCAATACCTGCAAACGCTCTGCGGACAGCTCATTTTTACCCGTTTTAAAGTCAATAGTGATGTCATCAAAGCTCAAATAAGCTTAACAAAATTTAGGTTATTACAAACTCGAATTAGATTTGCATACCGTAAGCACTTAATTCGATGCTGACAAGTGTACTGATGAAGCCACCAATTTAGAGTTTTCTTAAATGAATAAACAGCTTCACGCTACACAGCTTTTCGAAATTTACTCTCAAAAATCAAAAATTCAGAATACATACGAAAATTCCGAAATAACTCTTTAAGGGCCGGTCTGTTCAAGTGTGGTTAAATCTGTGGTTTGGTTACCAGAGATTTTGCTTAACCCGTGTTTATGGATCTATGGTTAAGGAATTGCGTCTTTTCACTATTTTTTCGGCCTTGGTTAACAAACCGTAGGTTATCGAGAAATTCCAATATTTTTCCAGTCTATCTGTCAAATTGATCACTAACCTCAATCAATGGTTATCTTTTTTGGTGACATGTGTTTATTGTCGGCAGTTCATAGTGAGTTATTTTATAATTATTCATGTTTTTTTTTTCCTATGTTATTCATAATTTTTGTTATTTTTGAAGAAAATGTCACAATCAAAGCAACGATCTGTATTTTATAAAAAAGAACTATAACAAGAATAATATTGGAGATAAATATAATGAAAAATTAAAAACAAACGCACTCCATCACACTGAATTGTTGTATAGCCAAATGATGAGTCGAAAATAATGCGTAAAGACAGATTAACCAAACGTGAAAAGACGAAAATCCAGTAAATCGATGGTTAAATAGCGTTAACCGACCAAAATCGACTGGTTAACAATTTCTCTGGTTAGTTAACCAAACCATTCATTTGTTAACCAAACCAAGGTTGAAAAGACGCATTCTATGGTAACCACTGGAAATAACCACGGGTTAAAATTAACCAAACTTGAACAAACCGGCCCTAAGTCCCGAAGTCGAATTACTTAACTTTTTGTGAAGAGTTGTTTTCGTTTGCCTGTTTTTCAGAATTTTTGGGATTTTAAGTTTTCTGTTATTTCCAAATTTTGGGATTTTATCTGCCACAATAGGTTCGTTCGTTGAACTTTACCCAAGGTTGACCCAGGTTTCCAGTCCTTAAAACACGCAAAAACCACAAAATCATCACACATCCTTGTCATTTGAACAAAAATACATGTTATTTGACAGCCCTGTTCATTTACTAAACTCGCCCCAGCAAAAACCTAGTGCGAGTTGGGGGCAGACCCAGGGCTCAAAAAACACACAGTTTGACACAAGTCTGTGGTTCGAATGCGATGTCATAAACCATTTTTATATCACCGACCTCAAAAAATTCACAAAATCTTCTGATATTAGAGATAAACAGAAGCATTGCGTTTTTTTAAACTAAATAAAATTTTGTTGTGAGCATTAGATGAACTTAAACCAATTCTGCACTCTGCAGTCAACTTTAAAGCTTGAACTTAAATTCTATTTAAATTTCTACTTCAAGGGATACCGTGTCGACATTTACGACTTGCATGGAAACCCTATCGAGAAACTACATCACGCAGTATCGTTTTTATACGACAGGGTCAATTCACGTGTTTCGGTGACCGCTTTGTTTCCTGAACCGATTTGCCTTCGAGCTGTTATTAGTTTTCTAGAGCAAAAACTACCTAATGGTGACTTCGATATCATAGTTCTAAGTAGTAAGTATGATAAAAATTGTGTGTACAAATCAAACAGTAAGACAACTTAACTATTACAGGTAGCGACACAACCTTAGTTCATAAGAACATCGCATCCCGTAAACACAATATTTGCTATGAGGCAAAACTGTTGAGCGTCTTCGGTCAAAACAAGTCGAAACCTCGTAAAGTTCTTTGTTACGTTGGTCCGAAACAAGTGAGTATTGTTTAAAATGTATAAAATTCTTGAGGCAGTAGAATAAGTGACCGTACTAATCTTAGAACTCTTTTATCTTCCAGGTTACAATTAAGGAAATGATATTGAAATTCATCCCGAAACGCATCGCAACCTTTCGCTTATGTCCTTCAACAAAGTTTCATTTCTTACCGCAACTCCTTACTCAATCACATGGTC
This sequence comes from Melanostoma scalare, assembly GCA_949752695.1. Lineage (NCBI taxonomy): Eukaryota > Metazoa > Arthropoda > Insecta > Diptera > Syrphidae > Melanostoma > Melanostoma scalare. Next base: position 30,801,359 of record OX456986.1, on the reverse strand, counting down.
CGGTTTTCATTATCGACGATGGATCACAACCAAAAATTGAACTGGCATCGAAGGATCGCAATATTATTGCTGCTACGTTTACGCATTTCCTATTGAAAAACATCGGTGGATCTGAAACGTTTAAGGACAAACAAGATTTTTTCTATCACGAAGTACGAAAATTCCATTCAAATTATTATCACGAGAAGCTGGCACTGAAAGTTTCACGAGAAAAGATTTTGGAAAGCAGCATGAAGGCTACCAAAGGATTTTCCGTTTCCGATTGGTGCGGTAACTTTGAAGTTACATATCAAGGCGAGCAAGGTGTGTTTGAGAGGATGTTGTTTGTCCAACAACTTTAAAGAATGTGCCCACTCTGTACTTTTCAGGTATTGACTGGGGAGGCTTGCGACGGGAATGGTTCGAGTTGATTTGTAGTTCACTGTTTGATCCCCGTGGCGGATTGTTTTGTACATTTCACGATAAGCATCAAGCGTTAGTTCATCCGAATCCACATCGACCATCACATTTAAAATTGAAACACTTTGAATTTGCTGGAAAAATTGTTGGCAAGTGTTTGTACGAGAGTGCTCTGGGAGGTTCCTATCGGCAATTGGTCCGTGCCAGATTTACGCGTTCCTTTTTGGCACAGCTTATTGGCTTAAGAGTTCACTATAAGGTACTCCATATGAGAATTACTATTTGAGTTGCATTTGACTAAATTCGATTTTCGTTTTCAGTATTTTGAACAAGATGACCCCGATTTGTACCTTTCCAAGGTCAAGTATATCCTAGAAACAGACTTAGATGGTAGCGAATCATTAGAGTTAAATTTTGTTGAGGAAATTTATGATATCAGCGGACAACTATCAAAAACAGTTGAACTCATACCGAATGGATCGAAAGTTCGTGTAACAAATGCGTCAAAAAATCAATACTTAGATGCGTTGGCACAGCAACGTCTATGTAATAATGTCAAGGATGAAGTAGATAGTTTTCTCAAAGGTCTAAATGGTATAATTCCTGACAATTTGTTGAGTATATTTGATGAAAATGAATTGGAGGTTAGTATTCTCTTTTTCTTAGAAGAAACCTCTTTTTTTTTATTTGAAAATTAATTTTTTAGCTTCTCATGTGCGGCACTGGAGAGTATTCAATTGCCGATTTCAAAGCTCATCACATTGCAAATGGAAATTCTGCTGAATTCCGACGAGTCCTTGGTTGGTTTTGGGCTGGTATAAGTAATTTCAGTCAAACTGAAATGGCTAGACTCCTTCAATTCACAACTGGTTGTTCTCAACTACCTCCAGGAGGATTTCAAGAGCTTAATCCACAATTTCAAATCACAGCAGCTCCAACATTTGGCAATCTTCCTACCGCACATACATGGTAAGTAATGATACAACATAAATTATGTATTTATTCTTAAGGTCTTCCGCTTATTCAGTTTTAATCAGCTTTGCCTGCCCGATTATGAGAGCTACGAACAATTCGAAAAGGCTCTTCTCTTGGCAATCAGTGAAGGCAGCGAAGGATTTGGGATGGTTTAGTCTGGTTGTATTTGTGTAGCCTAATGTTTTTATTGTTATTATAAGTTCGAAATGGGTGATGATAAAATGCAATCACTTACTGGTGACGAATATATTTTTTATCTGATGTTCTTTGAAAATAAAGCCACACTTTTACGAGATGGTTTGGACAACTCGTCTATTTGTCTAAAGCCCAATCTCAAAACTTCACAAAAAAAGCTCTGACAATGTTTACTTTTTTGATTATTTCACATTTCTCTTGTGGAAACACTTAAAAGCCTGTAACTATCATTTTTATATTCCATCGAATTTGGAAAATAAGTTTGACCAACTTTTTGTTTGACATAGAAGTTTTCTTTAAGAGGTTCAAAAATGGGGGAAAAAAGCAAAGGCAAGGATCCCACGGACCTCAGTAACCTTTTTTTAAATCTTTTTTTATTTTAATATTATTTATTAACAAAGTAAGTCACTGCATGTGGCAGCTTCATAAAGTGACTAGTCTAATCATAATCACAGACCAATGTAAGAGATCTGACTTGAGACTTGTTTATTTGTGATACCTATACTTAACTAAGCTTAAAGGAGATATGTTTATGTGAAAGCAATTTCTTTATCAATGTCGTTCATATATAATGCTAAACAAATAATATAAAGGAACATATAGAAAACGAATTGAGAATGTAAATGCAAATAAAATCTGAGGCTTAAAATAAGTTTGAATTTCGACAAGTCCATAGCACAAATTTTTTTTTAATGTTTAATTAAAGTATTAAAGTATTTCTTTAAGTTTATTTCAAACATTTAATATACGTATTAGTTTATAAGAATGAAATTGAGAAGTTAAGAGTGTGTGAAATGTGTTTATGTTTTCCTTTGTCAAATGCAATCAAAAGCAATATTAAGTTTATAGATTTAGATCTCGGATAAAAAATAATTAAATATTATTTATTCTTATTCAAATAAGAGAATTGTTTTTGTGTTTCTGTTTACGTAGAACCAAATGTTGTTTTAAGAAGAGAGGAAATGGCTTCTAGCGTTTGTTTATAAAGTAGGCAACTGTAATCCTAAACAAGGGAGGAGGTTATTTTTGGAAACACTGTAGACATGTATAGTCTGTCTACACAACAAAAGTTTCGATAAATTAGCTGTAAGAAGCATACGGTTTCCATACTCAAAAATTTATTACGCCGGCGGCGTCTTGCTGGTCTCTAAATCAATCAACTGTCGACGAGATTGACTCCATGGAATATGCAAACAGTCATAAAATCATGGTAATAATAGATGCAAATGAACACCAATGCTCCTTGTGAGCTTTACAAACCGAAAAGAAGGAAAAGTCATAGTTTTAACAGCGGGAAGAAATGTAAGGCGTTTGTTTGAGTGTATTGAGAGATGATACCTTCGGAGAATTGTGGTTTACTATTTTAGCCAAAGACAAAGTGATCTTTAAAGAGTTCGAACTCCTGCAAATATCTGAGTCACAGTCATTGCTGAGAAAATGATACAGGAAGAATGCAAATGGACTCAAGTATTTAAGTGTGTTAGGCATAAGTGATACCACACCCTGTAAATCCTGTGGAGAAGATGACCACACCGCGGAGCACTTAATCTGTGAATGTCATACATTTTCTCGAATCAGATTACAGACATTCTGCGCTGACATAGTGGGAGCTGGTAACCTAGGCTCTTTGAAGAAGGCTCTAGGGACTTTGAAGAATTTAAAGAATTCTGGCCCCTATATCTGGAGACTATAAGTTTATACAAGGAAAGGTTACAAGTACACATGGCCTTATGGAGAAGTTTAAAGCAGCTGCAGTTTAGATAAACAGGAGCATGCACAAGCTAATCTGCATCTCATGGTTGGACGAAAGAACGAACAGTGAATGAACCTGTTCAATATCGTTTGGGGTTCTAAAAAGGAAGAACGTACACAGTTGTGGAAACTATTGAACAAATATCCTTTACAACGTGAAAGTCTGAAACAGAAGGCAACGATTTGATTGGTCCTTATCGGTTCAGTTTTTGAAATGCAAAGTCCCGGACCGAACAAATTCCAACTTTGTGGGAGATCTTGAAAAAACACTTAGCACTACATATTCATTGATTTCGCAAAAGTTGATACCCGTGGAAAAACATTTTTTTGTTCTCTGTAGGGATTCGAATTTCGAAGCTTGCACGTAACAGGCCGACATGCTGACCATTTCGTCAAGGGCACCACCAATTATAACGCATATGATAGCATCTAAAATCTACATATACGAGGTGTACAGATACAAAGCAACACGTATCTTATTCCATGGAAAACTCTTTTAATTTTGGAGGACGATCTATGCCCAAAGAGAACGCAGCTGCTTATCAAGGCCATAAAAGATAACACACTGATATTTTTGATGTCGATAAACAACACCATTCTAAACACAAAAACAAATCAAAACTCAGATAAAGTGCAATACTGAATTGATCTGTTTTTGGCAAAGTGCAGTGCTGTTAGCCGGCGGCGGCGCGGCGGCGCAACCCACGAGCAAATCATTAGAGTGTGAACCAGTTTAGTCGGAGACCTGCGATCCTTTCGAGATCACTCTGCTCGTAACGTCGGAAAAAAGATGCAGAAGTAGAAGGTAAAGTTCACTGCTGATTATCTGGTTGCTTAGTTGCGACAAAAACGCACCTAAAATCAATAGAATTTGCAAGAACCAAGCATTATGCTGAAGGTGCGTTTAAGAGTATTGAAACCTAAGCGGGAAGAATTTGTTAACAGTAAAAAGAAAAAGGAAAATCTATGCTGTCATTAAGGAATGGCAGATATCATGAACGATTTGAATAAATAGTATTTGCAACAAGAACCGTGTCAAGGCAAAGACAAAAAAGTTGAGCTACGAAAAGACGGGATTTAAAAGCATCAATCGTTTGCTGTTCTGACTTCACGTAAAAAGTTGAAAGACCAACGCTATAAATAAATCAGTGTGTGGAAACTCGCATATCAAAGATGTTCATACGTTGTGCAGAATCTGTCCCAAACTCCTGTCCCAGACTTAATCCAAACCGCACGCACGCGCAAGCCGCCCGCCAGCATCACATAGGATGAATGGCTGGGTAGGTATTACTAACCAATATGTCCGATTTTTCAAACCTAACTGACAATACTGAACAAGAACAAGAACCATGGCACCTAAACTATTGCATCAGTTGGAATTGTCAAATACTCAATCAATATTATATTTAACATTGTTATGACATTTGATCACTCAAGATCGCAGACTATTTACAACGGCCCCGAAATTAGAACAACAATGCACAAAGCTCTGTTAAAGTGCCTTGTTATTAACCTCGACAAGCTGATTTTAAATTCCACCACAATAGATTCCTGCTGATTTCACTTCCAACAAAATCCAAGATCCCACTACCTATTCACATCTTCAAAAGCCAAATATTGATCTAGTACTGACGGTCGCACGAGATACACACAGAGAAGCAAGCACTCGCGTGCCTTACCAATTGACAGGAAACAAACAAATTTGTAATGTAGATTAGTTGGTATGACCATTTTTCCACTTAGACAATTAGTATATCGATCAAAGAATTCTCATAAATATTTACATTTGGGGAAAACCAAAGGTAAACGAGAAAGTGAAACACTGACCTTAATAATATTTTAATTAATATCACAATACTGTTATGAACCTTAAAATGTACACTCAAAGCAGAACAATAACGTTAAAATAGCGAGGCAAAACATGAAAAGGTATCAAAGAGTTAACCTTTTGTAGTGTTCTTTATTCAAAAACTACAAAAAAAAAAATTACCAAGATAAAAGTTTGCTGTCTGGGGCTTGTGGGGCATGGGTCTCTGAAAGTGAATCCGTCAATCATGGTGAAGTTAAGTGTTTTTTTTTTTAACGTGTTATTAATGCAAAAACTGGTAATAATTGTAAGTACACTTGCACGCATACAGGTGGCTATTGTATGACTCGTGATGAAAAATAAAAGACATACTCGCACATTTATTACAAAAAAAAAATTGTATTTTCTCCTGACGTTGTAACATGTTAAGTTATGGGAATGGAAAAGGAAATTCATTTTAGCTTGAACTTGTTGTTTTTCGTTCCTTACTTTTTGTTTGTTTTCTGCTTCTCTAATATTTTTAAATTTTTACGGGTTTTTTTGTTTATTTTGTTTTAGTCGTCCTTTTTTGTTTTATCTAATTTTACATAACATGAAAAAATTAAACTTCAAAGAAGGTGAAATATACAAAAGATTTGATGACGCGAATTCATTAACAATGCTCAGGGACAGCTTCTTTTGGATGACAATAAAATTCTGCACAGGTGGCGAGAGTATTTCAACGGCCTTTTAAACGAACAGTTTTCTCGAGTGAACTTCTAGAAGCTGAACCGGACTTAACGGAAATATCCGACGTAACGGTCCAAAAAGTGATCTAAACAGCTAAAAAGTAAATAAATAGGGTGGCGCAACAGAGCGAGAGCTATGTATCTTGTGAGGGAATGGGGGATACCTTAAATTTTCTGCCGAATCCGAACGTGTAATCGAGAAAGCGCTTTTCTTGGCAGTGAATTTACCATCGAAAGACTTGCCAGTTCTTCGCGAAAGGCGATATCCGTGGAAAAACATTTTGTTTTCTGTTTGGGTTCGAGCCACAAACCTCCCGTGAAGCCGTTAAGAACTCCAAAAAAGGCAAAGGTGCTGGACCAGACGATATAACATATGAATTTTGATAAAAGATTGGGAGACATCGGATTTAGATGGTTCCAGATTCTCATTTCTAATCTTACAGGAGATGATAGTAGGTCTAAGCAATGGAAGTAAAGCTACTTTCTATCAATGTACAAAGAGAAGGGAGATATACAACTTTGTCCCACACTTTGAAGATCGATGAGCGTGTATTCGGTAGCAAACTGGGGAAAATAATAAAGCTTTCTGATAACCAATGGGGGCTTATCGTTTATGCGGCAAATCAACAACAGATGTAATCCAAAGAATAGGAATCCTGGAAAAACATCGTGATTTCTTAAAACATTTGCATTGATAGTTGACTTCGAAATAGCATTCGATCGACAACCAATAAGACCTTTAGTCAACGGGGAGTTATGTGCGCATGATTGACGATATGTAGGAAGGAGCAATGGCGAAGGTAAGACGTCCAGTTGGTGTCACTGAAGCATTTCAAGTCACATTAGGTGGAGGAATTTGCAAGAAAGCTCCCCCATTTTCTGTGACAGAAAAATGCCCACTGCTGAAGAAAAGGCTCTTCACGTGTTTGTCCATTTAGCACCAAATACGGTTCAGTACGTCTTACATTGTGCAAAAAGTATGAGACCAAGTTGACGGCAGCTAAAGGTGAAGTTGCTTCGTATGGCAGCCGGAGTAGCAAAGCTTGATCCAAATAGAACTACCAAGATCTGTGGAAGCCTTTACGTCAAATAAACATCTTGCGGAACATAAAGCACGACCGGCTCAGTTGGTACTGTCATGTTGGTACTAACATGTTCAAATGAGAGATCTAGATAACCCGTTCAAAAAAGTAATAACTTACAATGCTCAGAAAAGATTGCGAGGGTAAAAAAAAGGCAGACTAAAAAAATCCTGGTACAGACAAATGCAACATCAACAGAAACTTGGACAGGGAACAATCCAAAACCGGGAGGATTGCCGACGCTTTCTAAGTTCAACGCGGCCGGGGTCTCCACGATCAGATGATCACTAGCGTGAAGCAAATAAGTGGACGAGTTCGAGATGCCCATAATTCTAAAAGGAAAGAGATGAAGAATATGTTTCCTCATTGTGAATAGTGTTCCCGCTTACTTAATTCTTCATAAGGACTGTGGCGTATGAGCACTTTTTTTTTTTGAAAAATTCACTAAAACTGACCGCGAATCTGTCAATTTATACGTTGTACCGATTTTTAAACTGAAGTGTGTAGCTAATGTTGACCTCAATCATACTTAATTGGGCTCACATAAGTATGTATCTATGTATTTTGCATTGACAGTTTTAACGTCGGCATTTCTTACCTCCCTAAACATGGTCAGTTCTAGCTTTCAAAAAGCCATGTGTTCTTATTTTTCTGTGAACAAGTTTTAGTTGCATTGTAAAAATAAACTGACGAGATAGAAAGCCAGTAAAGTCGTCAATTATATTTTCGTGGCTTGAAATCGAAAATTATTTACAATTAACACAAAAATGTAAAAAAAAAACTGCTAGTTTAGGAACATAAACCACCAACGAAGTAGTCAAAAATAGAAATCCGTTTCAGTAGTAAAGAAATAGGAGCTTTGCTCGTGTGTCTATAAAAACGAATTTGGTTTTACGGCTCAAAAAGTCTATTAAAGTTTTTATATTTTCGCAAAAAAGTATCGTTCAGATGCAAACGGTTGGACATGATGACAGACAATATGATAATCAAGATTGGCACCGCAATATAAAAACTAATTTTGCAAGCCAGAAAACAAGCAGACTTATGGTAGACACTTGCAAAAAGTGTACAGCTCAGGAGTAGAACGAGGCACTAAAATTGTGCGCAAAAATTAACTTAATTACTTTTGTTGGCATAGCAGCTTTTAACCGCAACTGTGACAAAATAGAACCGTGAGAAAATTTCAATTTCGATGGCATGTGCCAAAAACTTAATCTTCGATCTTAATTGGAATTGCCACACATATCTATTTCGCACGAAATCAATTTCCACTTTCATTTATTGTGCCTTTGAGACTTAATCACAGAAATGGCAATATATTCTCTCTCTCCATTGCGATGGACATCTTGTTAGGCCGCTAGCGAGTGAAATGTTAAATACAAACTTAGCAAGAATGTATGAAAAGTGAAACTTCTCAACCCTTTTCAATGTACCTTCTTGTTGGTCAATGTTAACGTTTTTATTATAAGAAAGGCACCACAAGCGTAACTCGAATGATGAGTGAACTCATAAATATGTTTGTGGTTCAAGTTGGTTCTTTTTTTTCTGCTTTTGGTCAAGTGCTGTTTACCTAATTAATTTTCATTAAGAAAAAAAAAAAAATTGTTACACATATTCAACGAGTTTGGTCAAACGACTTTAACAACTCTATGACGATGGTGCGAGGAAATTTAAGAACTATTTAGCACATTATCCAAACCTCTAGTCACATGTACGTATATGCGAGTCTAACTTCAAGAGAGGAAAGGTAATAAACGACACAAGTGCACGACTTAACTCACAGACACATTTCACTTCATAATTTATAAGACATCCACTGTTGTCGTTCTGGACTATTGAGTTCATTCATTAGTTGGCTTCCGAACGAGTGTAGTTAAGATAAGACTTCGAAAGAGGGGCTCCAGACCTTTTATTTTAAGGGATATTTTCAAAAAAGGATGAAATCCATTCGATTGCTGGCTTTGATTGTCATCTCTGGATTATTTTACTTCTCGGAAGGTAAGAGAACAACAATTCTAATGAATTTGACTGTAGGTGCCTACTGACTTGAGTTTTGGTTTTTAATTTATGAAGGAAAACCATGTCCTGAGAAGAGCCAGCCTCACAAGACTCGCTGTGATGTTTACTTTAAGTGTGTGACGCTTCCATCAAAGACATATGCGTGGATTCCTGAGAAGTGCGAACAAGGACTTATCTATGAACCCAACTTAGGGATTTGTGTCCTTCCTGGGGACGATTGGGAATGCAACATGGGAGAACTGAGCAAAGACAGTGATGATGAAAATAAAGTGTTCGGGTCAGAAGTCGATGTGTTCAGTAGACCTTTCCAAGAAGTATCTGATGATTTTGTTAAAATAGAAACTGCTAAGGAAAGTGAAGAAAGTGAGGAAATTGATGACGAAGAAAATGACGAAGACAATGATTCGGAATACATAACAGTGGATAATGAAAGTGATTTGAGTGAACGTGATTTTGAGTCAAGTGGTGATGGTGGGGGTGATTATATCCTGGTGGACACTTTGTCCCCTCAACAAAAAACAAGTGAAGCTGATCTTCCGGAAGCAACATCTCCCACAAAGGTTGACCCAAATCTCACAGCACATCTCCAACGTTTAACGCAGCTGATCGATGGCCTGAAGCAAACATATCAGAACAAGGAGTCCTCCACGGCGACGGATCTGCGACCTGACCAACTAAATGCATTTCTAGCTCACTATAACATCAAGGCGCAGTTAAATTCCATTGATCCTGCGTCGGAAGAAACAACCCCGAAAATTGAACGAAACCATTCCACGGAAGTAGACTCTTCAACCACTCCAAGTTCTCAACTTGATCCAGAGACGAAAGTGATCCTTACAAACCATCTCCCATACAGTTACAACACAGCCCGGCCAAGCGATGGTTATTCGAATTCACAAATTGTTGTGAATAAGCCAGAAGGATCAGTGCTCTTTACTCTCGGAAGCCAGCCACAGGACACAATAATTGATCGCCGATATGATCCAAAGATTTCCGAGGACACACTGAAAACAGTTTTACAGCTTTCGAAGCAGATGCTGGATAATCAGGATCTGCGTAGAGTTATTCCCACCTCAGCTTATTATCCACAGGTTGTCCAACCGATCTACCTACCGCCGCCCATGCCCCAATATGCGAGCAGTATTTTCAACCAACACGATGGCTATGATGACAAAAAATACGACAAACTATCTTCTACCTACTATGTTCCTCAAACACAGCAGCAAAAACCAGGGACTACTATTATCCACAACAACTTGCACTTAGGTTCCTCTTCTGATGAGAGAAACGATCAAGTTGATAGTTATGGCCAAAAGATTCACACATACCCGCCTCTACCGAGCTATCAGTACTTCAGTGAAGGATCGGCAGAAGTTCAGGATCATAGTCTAGGAAATCGATATGAAAACAATCAACTGGTTACAATCCGTCCAAGCAAGGGCTATGACAACTATCACCACCAGCCACAGCCAACTTACCACACTACAACAACGTCCAGACCATACATCAGTGATACCGGATCAACTCTCACTGACTACTACACTCCCAGTCCACACCTTGATGAATCTAATGTCAACAGCGTCTTCCAAATGGAAAGATATCCAACAGTAAATTTTGGATCATTTACCGGTCGACCCATGCACTCATATCCTACTAAAAGCCACAAACGTCCTGACGCTCCCCCCAAATCTCAGTTCTACCAAAACTCTTATCCCAATAGTTATTACCCGGACCAGCAGTCTATCCTTCAACTATTCCCAACACACATTGATCCATCAAAAGTTAAAATCCGACCCAACAGTCAAAAACTGGAGAGTATGGAACAAGAAACAGGCGATGATACTGATAACCAACAAGACGAAGACGATCAAAGTGCGGGGACAGCGAATGGTTACAATGATGATGATAGACAGTCTGAGACCTACAATCAATACAATGCAAACCAACAGATCATGGCCAGTCAATTAGCACAGTATGTAGAACAACTTAATGGTAACATACCTCAAGCTTATGGCAATAACAATCCAACACCGTCATCGTTTCAACAACAACTGAGTGAAGATGAAAGTCAGTTGGGAGGCTACGATGGAAACCTGTTAACGTATGACTTGTTCAATAGGAGACTGGTACCCTCGGCATCTTATGACAGTTCGAAACCTGATCCAGCTGACTGTCCAGTTGGGGTGCGTCAACCAAATACCACCGAATGTACAAGGTACTATGTTTGCAGTAAGGAAGACGGCCGAGTGATGGAATACACATGTCCAGCGTACACTGCGTTCAATCCACAGACGAGGATATGTGATGCTCATTTCTATTCCATTTGTCATCCGACTGCTGTTTTAAGTCGTTATACTGTTTCGGAAAACCGTCGCATTCAATTGGAAGCCCTTAAAGCTCTTCAAAATGCTAAAAAAATTCGCGATCAAGCACTACGTGCTCAAAATATAGCACTGCGGTTGCGCTTAGGAGAGGGTGATAAGAATGACAAGCCCTCATCAACTCCTTCGCCTCATCATTCACCTCAATACTCGTCGGAAGTGTTGTCCAATTTCCTTCAAAATGCCATCGACTCAAACACTTTGCAATCAAACGGAAATGGTGGTACTAATAACAAAGTACCATCGCAGTCGAATGCAGTTACTCAACGGCCCAACATGTATGGCAGTAGTGGTACTTCCTCGTTGCCAACTAAAAGGAGAAAGTACTATTGCAAAGAGGGTGACAAGGTCGCAGATCAGACATCAATTTACAACTACTTCGTCTGCTTCAAAAACTCAAAGGGTGTTATGAAGGGTCACAAAATGACATGTTCGACAGGTTTGCTGTTTTGTCCGACCACCTCCATGTGTACTCTATCAAGAAAGTGTTCGTCCTGATTTTTTAGTTTTATAATGTTTATTTATTTATTTATTTATTTATTTGCATACGTAAGAATCACGAAAATGTAGTACACTGCCATGAATGCAGAAAAAGATCTGTTCAAAACAGTTTATGATAAGAAAATAATTAATTTTTATTATTTATGAATTTATGTTTGCTGTAAAATAAATTTTTTATTAAAGAGATTTTTTCCGTTTCTTGCTGAGTTTATATGTTGTGGTGGTTCGCATCCAAACTTTTGCCTGCATGCTTTGTGTCAATGAAACGACCGTGTTTTTTCTTTCAACACGTTGCTACGGCGCCGTATAGCAGGACTGCGGTTTTACCTTCGTATTTCTAGAAAAGGTTTATTTCTCATGTCCTTTTTAGCTCCAAAAAGCAGCGATTTTATCAATAGTAGTTCTCCGTTTGATACCCGCAATTATGTTAGTTTCCGTGTCTCTATCGGATCCTAGGTAGAAAGTCCTGTACTGTCTCGAAGCTATGTCTGTCTGTTGTAACGTTTTTTCCTATTCATCGATGTTCTGTGTCCTTGTTTGATGATAGCATACTGCATACACTTTGTTTTACCCATTTTTGCTGCTTCTGTTTCAATGCTCGCAAAAGCATTACCCATAACATCGCGCTTACTTCATTAGGTCTGTTCGTTGAACTTTCCCCAGGGTTGACCCAGGTTTTCTTGACAACCCCATGAGTTGTCAAAAAAACCTGGGTTTTCCAGTCCTCAAAAAACGCTAAACCACAAATTGCCACACATCTCTGTCATTTAAATAAAAACACATGCCATTTGACAGCCCTCAAATCGCCACAGCAAAAAGCTAGGGCGAGTTTGGGGAAAACCTATGGCAAACCTATGGCTCAAAAAACACTCAATTTGACATTCAGTGCGAATTTAGGTTTCTCAAAAAACGCTTTGTGGCGACCCTAGGGCAACCCCAGGGCTTCAACGAACAAACCTATTATGTCAATTATCGTCTGCGTACGCGAGTAATTGTTCAGACTTCGGACATGCGATACTGAGATTCCATTCATCGGGCATGCTTCCTTCTGATTATATCAATTATATCATGCAGATCAACTGGTACATGCTTCTTCCACCTGATGACAGCAGAATTTGTGTCTTCATTGCCGTAAAGCAGTCTACAGAATTGGTCTTTCCAGATCCTCAGTAGCGAATACGATTCTATCACTATGTTTCCTGCTGCCCTGATGGTCTTCCTGTCTGGGTTCGAAGTTTACCACTCTGACATGATCTTTTTACCTTTAAGTAAAACTTGCGAATCTCATTCATGGCATCTCTCAATTACCACAAACGGGCGCTTCTCACGCTGCTTCATTTTCTTTTTGGTAATTCGGTATTCTTCCCTTCTTTTCTGCTTGTTAATAGGTCTGTTCGTTGAACTTTCCCCAGGGTTGACCCAGGTTTTCTTGACAACCCTATGAGTTGTCAAAAAAAACTGGGTTTTCCAGTCCTCAAAAAACACTACACCAGAAATCACCACACATCCCTGTCATTAAAAAAAAATACATGCCATTTGACAGCCCTCAAATCGCCACAGCAAAAAGCTAGGGCGAGTTTGGGGAAAACCTATGGCAAACCTATGGCTCAAAAAACACTCAATTTGACATTCAGGGCGAATTTAGGTTTCTCAAAAAACGCTTTGTGGCGACCCTATGGCGACCCTAGGGCTTCAACGAACAAACCTAATATCGTTCTACTGATCAAAGACAGCTGTTTTCATTTAACAAGGATAGTTGGATCACTCAATTGGAAAAGTCACTGGCAATCTCTTGTAATTGTATGTTTCCGACGCCATATCGTTTCACAGCGTTAGTTCAGCCGAGTAATGAACAGAATATCCTCATTTGGTCACAGTCAAAGTCGGCCCCTCGGAGAGTTCGAATATCTATAACACTGAGAATGTCTTGCGTCGCAAGGCTGTTTGATGTTTCGAAACCAAGAGACGAATTACCGCATCAGTGGTCGCTCCTGGGGCTCCTGGGGTTGTCAAGGAAACCTTGGTCAATCCTGGGTTAAGTTCAACGAACGAACTGACTGATGAAAGAATGTAAAATTGTTGTACTAAAGTGCTCGGCAACGAGAGAAATTTTGCCAAAACACATAATTCAGTAACGTATTACTCGATCACGTGTGCGGTAACTCGGCCCAAATATTTTGTACGTGACCTAATCCACAGCCACCAACCTGGAGATGGTCCTTTCTGAATTTCCGTGGAGATAAGCGATCGTATAATCCGGTGTCAATATCCTGCTGCAGTGTTTTGAGAACTGCTGTTGGCTCATTCGCCACTATCTCTATCTCAATACCCTGACCACCATATAAGACCTTTCCACCAAATATGTCAGAGTAATTCTGCTCTTTAACCTTTGAAGTCCAACGTTGACTCTGTAAGCCGTATTCGGCCAATGTGACGTTCCCAATAAGATCTGGCAGACCACTGAGGTGGTACCCGTGGCGTGATGGTTAGCATGTCCGCCTGCTAACCCAGAGGTTCGTGATTCGAATCCCAACAGAGGCAAAAACCTTTCGCGAGGAATTGGCAAGTCCTCCGTTCGTAAATTCATTGCCATGAAAAGCGCTTTCTCGATTATCCGTTCAGAATCGGCAGAAAATTGTAGGTCCCCTCCATTCCCTCTCAAGGCATGGTTGTGAGAAATGCGCTAGGCCCTGAGGCTCCTCGCTCTGTCCTATATATCCTCGCTCTGTCCCTATTTATTTATTTATTTTATTTTAGACCACTGAGATTTGGGCAGTCAGTCATTATTCAATAGGCTTATGGCGTTGTTCTACTTTTTCATCTCTGGTTAAAGTTGGAGGATACTAGTGCGACAAGAAAACGCAGCGCTTTCATATATTTGTATTGTCGCGACTACAAAAAGGATTCAACTGCAACAGCAATAGGGCTGTTTTAATTGTGTTGAATTTGTTTTCCTATTTCTTGTGTTACTGTTATGTGCTTCTGAGAGGAAATCTCTGGACTCTGCCATTCAGTATTCTCTCAAGCATAACTAGCGCATCCAGCGGGTTCTTTTGATTCAGCTCACTGTCATATGTCAGCTGAGAAAGCAGAAAACAGAAATCACAATTCACAAATCAATTACCAATTGCAATTAATTTTTGCTGTTCCATATGTGGGAGAAGATACTAAACCATTTTACGTGTTTACTTCTGTGAATCAAAATCAACAATGTCTGCTAGTGATCCATATATTTCCGATCAACTCGACAATGAAGAAGTGCTCGAAATCCTTAAAACAGGTACCGATTTGCGGCAATACTCAAGGCAAATCGAGAGAGATTTCAAAGAAGTTGAAAACAAATCCATCGAAGATTACATCGCCGAGAGTCAAAACATTGCCAGTTTACACAACCAAATTGGTGAATGTGACGATATTCTCGAACGTATGGAATCAATGCTCATGAATTTCCAGAATGTACTCAGCAATATCAGTTCGGAAATAACAAGCTTACAAAAGAAATCAGTTTCAATGTCGGTTCAGCTAACGAACAGGCAATCAGTAAAAGCCCAGCTATCACAATTCATAGAAGACATGGCTGTTCCCGAAGAGATGATTACTATTATTATGGAAACACCTGTAACTGAAAAAGATTTTATTCTCAAATTGAACACTCTCAATCACAAACTCAATCTAGTTAAAGAATTAAACTTCAAAGAGAGCAAATCGGCAGGGGATGTCTGCGAAGTTCTTCATAAGTTGAAAGTAAAAGAATTCGTAACTATCTGCTGGAACAGATATACAAATTTAGAAAGCCAATGACAAACTATCAAATCCCTCAGAACGCAATGTTGAAGCACAAGTTCTTTTTTGAGTTTATTTTATCCAATGAAAGACAAGTTGCACAGGAAATATGCAACGAGTATATTGATACGATGGGCAAAATTTACTACAGCTACTTCAAGGTAAGCCTTTTTCTACTTACGTTTGACAACAAACGAATTTCTTTCTTCACTTTTAGAGTTACTCTTCTCGACTTCTTGCTTTGAAATTCGAAGAATCGGTTACCAAAGACGACTTGATGGGCATAGAAGACACTGCTTATAAAAGCTTGTTTTCAAAGGCAACTAACTTAAAGCATAAGAGTACGGTTTTTACTATTGGCAAACGTGGTGATATTCTCAATCAGCAATTGGAAGCACCAATCATAGTTCCACATGCCCAACTCAAAAATAGGGTGAGTACCCTTCTAACATTTGTACTTTGTGCCTTTGGAGAGAAATTCATTTGGTTTGAATTTGCAGTACACATTTGAAGCTCTTTTCCGTTCGGAACAGTATGCATTGGTCGACAACGCTTGTCGAGAGTATTTGTTTGTGATTGAGTTCTTTATGGTTCGTGGGATACAAGCGCAGGACCTTTTTAATCAAATTATGGGCAAAACTCTTACCTTTATGATTGTAAGTACTACTGGTAGACCAAGTAGGACTTGTTTAAAATATTCTCTTGTATAGAAAAACCTGGAGAATAGCATACAGGATTGCTACGATACTATTGCGATGTTTTTGTGTATCCAGCTTATATTTCGTTACCAGCTTATGTGTCATAAGAGATGTGTTCCTGGATTGGACAAGTGAGTACATTCACATATTTTCTAACCATCCCACAATTGAAATTGTCTGCAAATACATACATTTGCGTTGTTCCCTGTTTCCGAAATCTCATCAACGAGATATTTTGTAAAACCCTTTGCACTCACTTTTTTTTAAATGAAAAACGATGCCAGATCTTTCCTCCTCCGTTTTAGAAGTTTGTCAAAGTTGCCAAATGGTTTTTCTTAAATAATTAAACTTTCTTTTGGTCGATACTTAGAACATAGGCACCTATTTCCATTTATGTGGAGGGGTTGGCGTATTTATGGGTTGGCACAAAACCTTTTCCTCTAGACAGAGCTGCCGCAAGACTTTCTACACAATCGAGTGTTCCGATGAAACTTCTTCTAAAGTCGACGTTGACGTCTTCCGTGCACTGCAATGTGTTATCAAAAACATGTCGAGTTGGAGCGTTGATGTTCATCTTCATATCTCAGCCATTGTAGTCCCGCAATGCGTACTCTTCTAGGTATGCACATGTCTCGAACTTATAAAGTTCGTTTAGAAGGCCCATGCTTCTCTGCGTGTAGCTCGACTGAGGTGATAAAGGTCTTATAAAGCATTACCTTGGTTTTTCTAAATAGCATTTTATTTCTGGATTGCCTTTTCAACCGAAAGAATTGGCAAGAGTAAATCTCGATTTCGTCTCCGCACTAATTTAGGTTAGGTTAGGTTAAAGTGGATGTTAGCTCGGCTAACACACTAAGGTCCGTTGGGCCTATTGTGATACCACAATGGCTGTAATGTATCCTCATCCTAATGGGACCATTTTGAGCTTACAATGAAGAGGGATAGACCCACGGTGTCGATGTGAGTAAGATCACTAGGTTCATTAAGGAAACACGAGCCCAGGTGTAACCTACTTCTGTGAGCTAGAGCTGGGCATTAGCAGAGAAGGTGGGAAACACAGTTTCTGCAAAAATCGTTTGAGACGACTCCTAGTCTTGCGGCATGTCTTTCAATAAGGCAGTGTCCTTTAATGACACCTATCCGCACTAATGTGTTTTCTGTTGAGAGAGAGATCAAGCCGTTCGACCGCTTACGATCTCGCTTGCGCCAGATCTGTTTCGCCGAGTTACACGTCAAATTGCTTGACCATCTCAGATTAGTTTTTTTGTATGCGTCCTGCTTGAGCAAGAGTTTGTATGTAGCGATTGGTATGCCGATACTCTCCGTTTTCGGTGAGAAGGACAAATGTGTTCCGTTTCTGGCGAGTTTATCTGCTTTGCAGTTTCCTGGAATGTCTACATGCCCCGGTACCCAGCACAGGTGATTGTTAAACTGCTCTGACATCTCTTTGAGAGATGATCGACAGTTAAGGGTTAGAATAGTGTTGAAGGAATTTGACGCCAGGGATTTGATGGCCGCCTGACTGTTTGAGAAAATGCATATATCCTTTTTGGATATCATGATATCTGAGCCAAGACAGAGCTTCGCTAATTGCCATCACCTTCGCTTGGAACACATTAAAATGATCTGGAAGACGAAGCGAGTTGTTTAAACCTACTCCTTCATTTGTTTTTGAACCTTCCGATAAAAATGGACGTATGGACGTATAAATTTAAGTTTCCGTGCCAGTTTCGGATCTTATGTAGACGAAGTTTTGTACTACCTCGAATATATGTCTGTCTATTGTGACGTTTTGTCCAATTGGTCGGTGTTTTCTGTACTTGATTGGTGACAGCCTTCATGGAACGTAACATACCTTTTCATACTAGCTTCGTCAAATAAACTTAACCCCTTGCTTATCGTACTTTTCAGTTCCCACGTAACTACGACATATGCCTATAACTGAAAGAAAAGTACATGGTATTTGTAACCCTGTACGTCACCTGAACTCGATCCAACAAGAACCTTTAAAGCGAGATGACTGCAAAACCCAGGGCTTAAAAAACACTTTCTTCGAAATTTAGGGTGAGTTGTGGCTTTAATAAAACGCTTTATGACAACCCCAGTGCAAAACCAGGGGTTCAAAGAAACGATAAACTCGGCATTGGAGTTTCGGAGAACCAAAATTTCTGCGTTCTTCATTAGAAATTTTTTATTGGTTCAGATAAACTAGCAATCATCTACCGGAATTAGGAGGGAGTTCTTAAAGAGAGGTTGAATGCTGATAGCCGAGATCATGTTTTCATTCAGCTTAGCCACCTTTTGAAGACTACCCCATGTTTCTGTAAATGATAAGCGTAGCCTTGTGTAGAGCCACAATCCCAAAACATGAATCAAATGAAATTGAACCAAAAATGCAAGCCAAAGCCGGACGAGCTAAACATGTTGAATTAATTTGAAATCTTTGAAGACTATCCGGTGTTTCTTTTAACAGTGAGCGTGGCTCTTTGCCACAACCCCAAAACATGAAGTAAATGAAATTAAAAATGCATTCCAAATTCCAAGGACGAGGTACACATGTTGAATTAACTTGAAATCTTCACTCGTCAAAACAGATTAAAGTTTTGTCAATCGTTTAGTCTGGGTTTGGATTTTTTAGATCATATTGCATCAATTTATTAAGTAAAATAAGCAAATCAATTGCTTTTCTTATATCAAAAACAACAATTGACCAAATACGTCAAGATCTTGTCAACCGTACACAAAATAACCACTCTTCTTTCGATGTTAAATACCATCTTGCCATCTTGGTAAGATTCATAAATGTATGAATCATTTCGGTTTGGGTATTTGGTTGACTTTGCCTGCAATTTTTACGCAGCTTTAAACAAACCTTCATGTTTTGTACCGGGATCGACCAGAATATGAGTCATTCATAAAACATGACTGTGGTTTACTTATGTCGCTTTCCATTCGTCATAACACAAGGCTTATGATCTTGACTCTCAACGATTGCATTCATTTGCTATTCCACTCATCGTCATCTCTCAAAAAAAAAAAATCATTTTCATCCCAAAATAGGTTTTATCTCACCCTTTACTTTAAAATCAAATTCTCAGATATTGGGATTCGATGCAAGCCGTCATTTGGCCTCGTTTCGATCATGTCTTTCGGTTAAACATCAAAAGTATTCGCGATTGTGATCCAACAAAATTCAACAAGGAAATGGGTCCCCATTACGTGAGTAAAAGTTTTACCATATTGTTGCTTTTAAAAAAGGAAAAAAAAAACTTACCAACTCATCTGATTAGATAACTCGACGTTATGCAGAGTTTTCTGCAGCCATAGTTGGAATTTCGGAGCACTTTCCCAATGAAGTAGTCAGTTTGCTTCTACTCGAACTACAAAACGAAGTAGAATGCTTTATACTTCGAATGGCAGCGATATTTCCATCACGCAAGGAACAACTCATATATCTCATTAACAACTACGATCTGGTATTGGGTGTTCTCATGGAACACACTCGAGACAACTCGAAAGAAGCTGAGGCCTTCCGTGAGCAACTAAATGCTAGAAGTACAGAGTATGTGGAAGAGATCCTGGCACCCCATTTCGGTGGAATCATTCAATTCGTGAAAGAATGTGAGCACTTTTTGGAAAAGGAACAAATGGATGAGCTACGAAAACAAGAACGAAGAAGTCTTGCACTGGTTGCAAGTTTCACAGCCAATTGGAAAAAATCTCTCGAAGAATTGAATCGTGAAGTCCTGCTGTCGTTTCCATCTCTTCTCACTGGATCTCAATTATTGCAACTTGCTCTGGCCAGTCTAGTCCAATACTATCATCGATTTCACAAACTACTGACGCCAAATGCTAGAGCACAACTAACAAACATTCATGTGGTTATGGTAGAAATTAAAAAGTATAAAAGCAACTATTAGACTTTGTGAAAAAGAGAAAAATATTTATTTTAAGTATGAATTCCCAAATACAAACAACTGAACTTTACCATTCCTTAAACATTAACTTGTGTTTTTCTTTAATCTTCATCGGTTAGTAACATTTCTACGAGATCACTGTTGGAGCAGCGCTCACCATCCAATCGCTGTGGTGACTTCCAACGCAGCAACGTTGGCAGGAACACCAAGTGGGTTCGAGGATCCTTACGGTAGGGGCAGTTCAAGTCTTTCCAGCTGAAATATACATAAACCAACGGTTATCGAATTGTATTGTGAAGCAAATTTATACGAAACACAAGTACATATTTTGTCCTTGGCTAGAAGTGTAGTGAGAATTCTTTCTACTCTTGTAACTTCTCCTTCAAATGTGAGGAAAGATTCACAGCACTTTGAATATAAATGAAAGGGAAACAAATGTGCCCATGTTCAAATGCCAGTTATACACAGCTTTTTACAAAGTCTGCAGTTAATAATTGTTTACCGTAATTAAGTTTATTGAAAAGCTCGCATACGGGTTAATAAATATGGCCATGAACTTGTGTCAGAAAACTCATAAAAAAATTCAAATTTCTTCATTTGCTTCTAAAAGCAGCAACTCCATGAATCATGATGAGCATTCAATAAAAAAATATACTTAATCAAGATAAAATGTTTAATCATAGATTAGTGCAGATAGAGGGAGAAATGCATGATTAGACAATATTTCTATTTTGCCTTTTCATAGATAAGTCCCTTGTACTCTTTTTAGGTACACACATATTGGTTGTGTTTAATTAAAAATGAGATCTATTGGAAGCCTGTTCTCGTTCTCATCGTATAAAAAAAGAACTAAGATACTACATCAACTAACATAAAAAACAAAAACAAGATAATCGTGCATGTACATGGTATGAACGATTTCACATTAAAACTTGATGATTACTCACTATGGTCTCTCTACTTCGACATGGACAAAATGACTCTTTTCAGCAGATTTTTCAATAGCCTCCTCAATAACTGGTGCGGCTATAACAACAAGGTCAAAGAAGTTATTTTAGGAATAAAGAGAGTAATCTATTTTTGAAAAATAAGTATGTACCTTTTACACAGTATGGGCACCAACTTTTTCCATTTTCGTCCTTTCCACCGCTGAAGAGAACATGAATTGGTTCACCAGATGATTCCAGACCTTCTACCAACTTTGTGAAGTCTTCGTAGGTTTTAACATGATGTTTGATAACCATTTTCTTAATCTGATTGCTTGATATCTTCCCGATATCAGAAAATAGTCGAATGAAGTTCGTTTTTAAAGTTTATTAGCACCGACCGAATGGAAGTACAAGGAATAATTTTTTGATAAGTAATTTGACAGTTAAGATTAGTGAGTGACAGCTTAAGGTGGTAGCTGCACTTGAGGTTATTTTTAACTGCACAAAATGAAAGCATTCAGAACATTTTGCACAAATCTGGGGCTAGATTCCGCAAGATTGAGTATTAAAAACTCATAATCACGGGTAAGGCCCTCTGAAAACTTACGCTCCAGTTGCATTTCTTCCCTCCACCCTTCTCAGCATACCCTCCATGCTAGGAATGCTCAATCGAGCGTTCAGTCAAGTATATACTTAAAGGAATGCTTAACTTGACTCTATTTCCACCCCCCCCGCATTGTGATCTTCAATGATTTAAAATCAATGCCCATCGGTATCTCCTGAATCCTCTCGTCTTTTCACAAAGCTAGCACTGTTTTTCATAACAATCCATAATTTGAAAAAAAAGATCTGCCAAGCCATATGCAACGAGTTACATTTTTTGCGTTGAAAATTTGAAAATGTAGATGTGCCAAGGTATGCAATTAAGTGCCACAACATATGCAATGGTTTTTGTGTTCGCGCGTTTCTTTGTTTTCAGATCTGTCTCGACAAGACATCTAAAGTGAAAAATTACAGGAAAAGTGAAAAAGTGTAAAATTTAGAAAAGTTATAAAAAAAAATTATTTTAAAAACTAAAACATGAGTGCTCTAAATATTAACAATGAGTGAGTACCCAATTCCTCTTTTTTTCCTTTTATTTTTACTCTTTAGCAAAATGAAAAAGCAAACCACGTGCAAATATTTTTATTTTACCTCCAATCCGTTACTTTTTCCGAGAATAGATTTCTCCGAACGACTACCAGGGATATATCTGAACAAGTTCAATAATTTACACGTGGCTAGCCACCGGGAAAAGTTTATGCGATAGCAGGGTACAGGATAGCAGTAAGAATGTAAATTATTTGAACAAACTCATGAGCTCATCCAATTCTGGGCACTGGGGTGTCAAGTTGAAACCTATTATACCAAACAACACTTACCTACACTTTCAGGCCTTTCCAAGCGACCAGACACAACTCTAGTTAAAGGAGTTAAAGGTATATGCATGGTTTGTGGATGTACCGGCCTAGGTTCTTTGCTTTTGTAGTGACTTCTCTTAACTAGGTTCGTTCGTTGACCAGTGGGGTCGTCCTGTGGTCGCCACAAAGCGTTTTCTGAAAATCCTCGTAGGTTTGTCAAGAAAACCTGGCTCAACCCTGGGTAAAGTTCAACGAACGAACCTAGTTTGACTGCGAAATTGGCTTTTAGTTCTTCAAGCTAAAGGCTCAGCATTCTCTGCCGTTGCAGTTTAAACTGAACTTTATTTTTTTAAGGCACTCTTTACCTTAGGCTCTTCTACCTTCATTTTTTCTGTTCGTTTGTTGTTTATAAACCAACAACGTTTCGGTTGGGTGATAGTCGAGTCCAATCGCATTCAATTGCTGACTTTGAATCTTTCCAGCTCCCCAGAATCCATGATTCCCTT
Organism: Melanostoma scalare; assembly: GCA_949752695.1. Classification (NCBI taxonomy): domain Eukaryota; kingdom Metazoa; phylum Arthropoda; class Insecta; order Diptera; family Syrphidae; genus Melanostoma; species Melanostoma scalare. Next base: position 30,778,287 of record OX456986.1, on the reverse strand, counting down.
ACCAACAATAGTTCGGCTTCGTTGTTTTGGGAAAAGCTTGGGAAGGATGGGACAATTTATATTGTTCTTGTGTTTAGTTCTATGTATTTTATCATGAAATCGCAATAGTCGATTTTATTCAGTTTAAAGTAGAATATGATCGGTGGAAGGTCCTAAAAAAGGACCTTGCTATTCTTACTTGAATACTAACAATGATTGATGAAGAAGAGCCCTATCGTTTTAGTTTTATATAAGACTAGCTAACTCGCCAAGCGTAACTCGGTTCCTACGGTGGTGTAGTTAGGTTAGGTTAAAATGGAGGTCAGGAAAACAACTGACACACTTAGACCAATATTTGGCTCTATCGTCGTAACCGTCGGAGCGGAATTCTCTCCGATCACTGATCAGAGACATTTTGCTTCGTGGTAGTTCTCCGATTAGGTCCATTGTGGTACCATAAAAATTATGCGAGGGAGTGCCTCACATAACAAAACCATTTGGAGCTTTTGATAAAGCGAAGGAGATGCAGGGGATTTGTCTTCGCCAGATCGCTTAGATCATCAAGAAAATATTTTCCTAGATGCCGTTTTCTTTTAAAGGAGAGTGCAGGACATGAACAGAGGAGGTGTGGGATTGTCTCCTCCTCCTCCTCCTCATCTAAGCAACTTCTACAGAAGTCATTAGAGTTTTATGGCGTGTCTTCCTATCAGACAATGTCTGGTGATGACATTGATTACGGAGCTAACGTGCAATTTGGTTATGGATAACGAATATCTTTTGATGTGCGTTTTGGATCTATTCCTGGCCATATCTGCTTTGTTGCCACCCACGTGGTGATATGTTCCACCTATAATTTGTTCTATCCATTGCCTCTTGCTTTAGCATAAAGTGGTGTAGTTATACATAAAAACCTTTCTCTTGGATCACTCTTATCTATTCAAAAAAAAAAACTCATCAAAATCCGTTGCGTACTTTTAAAGATCTAAGCACACCCACATGGGAAGACAGACAGCGGAAAGTGACTTTGTTTTATACTTTGTAGTGAAATCGCTAAGACAGAAATAATTGCTCCTTGTTCGAATTTTCAATGCCTCTAGAACAAACAAAGAAACCTGTAGAAATACCAAGACACTTTCAAATAAATCATATATGTAATTGGTTAATCAATAAGAATTTCACCCTCTCCATATCACAGAGTTGTAAAAAAAAAACATTAAAGAATCTTCTAACTAAAAACTAAATTTACACAAAAATATTTTCTATTTTGTTTCCATTTAGTTCTTCTTTTTCTTTTTGTCGAGGTTGATTCCCTGTGACTCTTGGTACTGTCTTATGAGCTGTTCTTGAAGTTCAGGCAGACAAGGCGAGTATCTACTGTATTCCATTGTAAACTCGCCTTTGCCTTGTGTACTTGATCTGCAAAGAAAACCGAATGCACTCAAAAAAGGTCTCAATCAAGACATAAAAACAAAACTCACCTCAACTCTCCGGCATAGCCGAACATGTCATTCAATGGAACTTCGGCATATACAGTAAACCATCCCTCTGAACCGTCTGTGCCTGTGATGATACCATGCCTTTTACTCAGTTGTCCCATAACAGTGCCCTGGAATTCCTCTGGTGCGGCAACTTCAACCAACATAATTGGTTCGAGAATCTGCCAAGCACCATTGGCAAAGACTTCTTTCACTGCTCCATGAGCAGCCACCATGAACGCCAATTCACTGGAATCCACAATATGATGGCCACCATCTAACAATCGGAACTTGATACCGGCCAATTTGTGTCCAGTCAACATGCCCTTTTCTGCCATTTCTCTGAATCCTTTCTCTACACCGGGTATGAATTGTTTGGGTACATTGGTACCAACTGTTTCGTCGGCGAACTCCAATAGAGTGTTCTTTGCAGGGGGAAGTGGTTCCATTACTCCGATGACTCGAGCGTACTGGCCTGATCCACCCGATTGTTTCTTATGGAAGTAATCGAACTCACAAGGGCCCGCAAGGGTTTCTCTGAATGCAACTTTTGGTTTGCCGAGTGTAACTGGACAGTTATATTCACGTTCCATTCGTTGAGCGTAGATTTCCAAGTGAAGTTCCCCTGCGGAACGAAGAAGGTTGTTGCAAAATTTAAATAAGGAATAAAAACCTAGAATCACTTACCCATTCCTGACACAAGTGTCTCCTTGACATCAGGATCGTAGGCGAAGGTAAAAGTTGGATCTTCCTTGGTAAATCTTGCTACAGCCTTGGCAAAATTGTCTCTATCTTTAGCATTAGTTGGTTTGATGGCCATGGAAACAACAGGTTCCGGAACAAACATGGACTCCATAGAGATATTAAGTTTATTGTCAGTCACAAAGGTATCTCCACTGGCGCAATCTACTCCGAACAAAGCGAAAATGTCTCCAGCGAAGACCTCATTAACGTCTTCCATTTGATTAGAGTGCAAGCGAACAAGACGGGCAATTCGGACCTTCCTTCTGGTACGAGTGTTAAAAATGTTGTCACCTTTACGTAGTACACCTTGGTAGCACCTCAAATAAGTCAACTGTCCGAAACGACCTGCTTCAAGTTTGAATGCCAACCCTACAAAGGGGCTCTTTCCGTCTCTTGCCGGATTCAAAACGATCTTGGTGGCTTCCTCGCCTTCTTTTTCTCTAAGAGCAAGGTTTTCAACTTCTCCCGGATTAGGAAGGAAGTCAATGACTGCATCAAGCAGTGGTTGAACGCCCTTATTCTTCAAAGCTGTTCCAACCAAAACTGGAGTGAAAGTTCTTTTGATGCACGAGCGTCTCAAAGCGCCCTTGATATCGTTTTCTGTCGGAACTTTTTCTTCCAAAAATAGTTCTCCCAATTTGTCATCAACATTCGACAAATGTTCAATTAGTTCTTGGCGACGTTCGTTAGCTTCAGCGGCCATGTCCTTTGGAACTTGATCATATCTTAGTTCAGTTCCATTAGGGCCTTCGAAGTAAATAGCTTTGTCACCAACCAAATCAATGATTCCCTTACAATCGGATTCCAATCCAATCGGCAACTGGATGAAGGCGGCATTGTGATTCATTTTTGAGCGCATCTGTGAGAGCACTCTGTACGGATTCGATCCCAATCTATCCAATTTGTTTATGAAACCGAGACATGGGACGTTGTAACGCTTCATCTGACGATTCACTGTCAAAGTTTGACTTTGAACACCACCAACAGCACAGAGGACCAGAACTGCTCCGTCCAATACACGTAGAGCACGTTCCACTTCTACAGTAAAATCAACATGGCCTGGCGTGTCAATTATGTTGATATTGTGTTCCTTCCACATGGTGTAGGTCGCTGCAGATTGAATAGTTATCCCTCGTTGCCTTTCCAGTTCCATAGAATCCATTGTTGCTCCGACATTGTCTTTACCCCTAACCTCGTGCATTGAAGAAATGCGACCGGTGTAGTACAGGATTCTTTCGGTTAAAGTTGTTTTGCCACTGTCGATGTGCGCTGATATTCCGATATTTCGAATTCTTTCAATAGGCTGATGCTCAGAAAACTTGGCATGTGAGCAGAATGTCTAGGGGAATAAAAATAATTGCATAACGTTACCACACCGTAGTCTTTGGTGTTTTTATGAATAAAATTTTACATACTTTTTGTAAACTGCTGATTGCACTAATGCGCAAAGATTTGTATTTTAGAATCATATTGCAATTGATTACTCTTGTTATCATTTTGAAAACGAAATTCAGAAAATAGTTTGTCGAAAGAAATGACCACACCAGTCGGGCAGCAAGGGATGTTCGCAAAAGAATTTTGACATTTCAAAATGCCAAAAATAAAGAACCGTCAAACGGTGCGGTAGCGTTCACGGGGTGGAAAAAAAAAACTACGAAATTCCGTGTGATATGCTCCAGTGACGTTCGAGAATACAGCAGTAGCAGATTTAAAAAAAATATTGAGGATTTCCCAAACCAAAGCGTTTTTGCAGTTGCGGCAGTGGCAAAAACCCTGCTGTCATTATTTTTGCCGTCACGATAATAGGTGTGTTTAATGAAAAAAAGAGCAGAGCAGCGTAGCTCAGAGCAGAGCAAGAAATGAGATAAATGTCAGGCAATTTAGAGCAGAACAGCTGGTGTCAAAAGTCAGCTGATAAGAAAGCAACAAACATTTTGTGACCTTAGCTAGTTTGCAAAATTATGTTTGGTATCCTATTATAATAAAAATCTATATTCGGAAACATTGGAATCAAAACTTAACTAACATGCGATGTTAATTCAATTGATTTTAAGTTAAATTCGATTTCAAATAGATTGCAAAACGCAAAATATAAACAAAAATATTTGAATCAAATGTCAACAGCTGATTTTGACACTTTTGCTCCACTCTACTCTTACTCAAAAGCAAGTGCAGAAAATGCTGCTCTAAAAGCTCTAGAGCAGGGTCATTAAACACAAAAAGTTCTTGCTCGGAGTAGAAAAATTGTCATTAAACACCAAAAAGCTGCTTTTTTCTGCTCTAGATCGATCTAGAGCAGGTCATTAAACACACTTAATACAAATGTCTGAAAACGCTGTTCTTTTTTGTCACGTCAATGCGGGTCGCTGTATAACTTAATTTTAAAAAACGCTTTGGTTTGTTTGTGGCATGGAAAATGAAACTTTAAAGACCACATGAGCACAATCAAAGGTTACGAACAAGAAAAATAATTTTAAGCTAATTTTGAACATAGTTAACAAACTCTAAAATAACTATGAAGATATTGCATGTGTTGAAGTTTGGATTCCTAACCTTTATATAAAATGGTTAAAAATGAAGGGTGGGGGGGAGGGTCGGGTTTTCAACTTTGAAAATTCGACATTTATTCAAAATCTTTTTGTTTAATATTTCAAGACTATGTCCCTAAAACTAATCCAACCTAAGCAAAATACGTAAAGTTTTTGTCTTAAGCCTTGGCCAAACCAACGCGGTGAGATCGTACGATGCGATTGCGATAAGTCAAATCCCTATGCATTAAGTCAAACGTCCATAAACGTTTGACTTAATGCATAGTGATTTGACTTATCGCAATCACATCGTACGATCTCACCGCATTGGTTTGCGCAAGGCTTTACTAATTTCCTGTTCTCAAACTCTAACAACCGCGAGCGTTGAACTTTAAACACGTTTTTCTCAAAACAACTTTAAAAAAATCCGTGTTAACTGCCATTCAAAAATTACATAAATTTTCTAGATTTTCTTCCTTCGTTTAGTCAAAAATATTTTTATTTTTTTTCATTAAGAGTGTTCCCTACCCACAAAATGGCGAATTTTTTGTGGAAAATAACAGTTTATCCCTTAAATGGGCACCAATAGTTTTTGAATGAAAGAAAAAATTGTCAGAGAACGTTGGGGGGAAGATTTGATAATAATTTAACTAAATTTTAATGGTTTTTGGGTGGGTGTTAATGAATTTCCGGACAGGTTACAGTGAACACCGCATTTTTTCCCAAGGCGTTCTGGGGAAAGCTCTGTTACCGACTTTTGCCTCAATAGGTTCGTTTGTTGAACTTTACCCAGGGTTGACACAGGTTTCCTTGACAACTCTATGCGTTGTCAAAAAATTTGGGTTTTCAATTTTCATCTCTCATCTCTGTCATTTGAACAAAAATACATGCCATTTGACAGCCCTGTTTATTACCTAAACTCGCCACAGTAAAACTTAGGGCGAGTTGAGGGAAAACCCTGGGCTAAAAACCACTCATTTTGACATTCACGGCAACTTTAGGTCACTCAAAAAGCGCTTTGTGGTGAACCCTTGGCCACCCCAGGGCTTCAACGAACAAACCTAATATTTCTAAATGAAAAAATTATACAGCAAAGTTAAAAGTATTGTAATGAACACCCAACATTTATACCAATTTCCTAATAGAGAACGTTTAACCGAAAACACAACTGGCAACACTATAATGGAATGGTATAAAATGACAGGCATTGCTTGTAAGCCAGTGTGTGTGAGTGTAGAGATGCTTGACAGCAAATGTGGAAACCATGGAGAAGAAACTGGAACGCTCTAGATGAGTGTTGTTCTATATAAATAGGACCGCTGACGCAACGAGCAGTCAGTTTTTATTATAGAGTGATAAAGTTAAGAGTGAAATGTTGTTAACCAGTGATAGTCCAATAGTCGAGTTGAGTTCGAATAAAGTATAGATACTGAATAAAGTAGTAGAAATAAATAAAAAGTGAAGTTTTATTTTGCGAACTAAGCGCACGTTACAGTATGTTCAGTATTGTACAAAAGGTGCGAATAATATAAATCTATCCATGTTCGTTTGTGAAGAGTCTAGGTTCAATCAGGCCTACAGGTCTTTAAAGGCTGGAGTTGGAGGCTTGCATCTGGCATAATCTTTTTACTTTTTAGTAAGACTTTCGAAACTCATTCCTATCATGACATCTCTCAATTTCTTCAAACAAGGGTTTCTCATGCTGCTTTTTTCTCCTTTTGAGAATTCGATGTTCTTTCCTTGTGAATCTCTTTGTACTTTTCAAAGACAAGTCCTTGTTCTCTTTTGCATCAACATATCGAGCCCTTCCCGCCATTTTATCGTAAGCGATAAAAATAAAGTTTTACAGGAAGACGTTTTTTGTTTGTTTTTATCATACGCATTCAAAACGAAAAGACCGCTTGCGATAAAATGTCACTTACGATGATTTTGCGGGAAGGGCTTGATATGTCGTGTTTTTTGTCTGGCCGCATTTGCCTTTCTGCATTCTTCATCAAACCATGGGTTTCGTTTTGGAGGTCTAGTGAAGCCCAACACATCAGATGCTGCGGTTCTGATTGCTTGTCGGCATTGCTCCAAAAGGTTTTCAATGCTTATTGCTGACGGCATAGGATTTAAGAACAGTTGGAAGGACATTGAATTGAAAAGGGCAATTGTAGCATTCAGTCGTCATACTTATTTATAGCATTAGTTTGCGCGTGTGGTGAACACGATGTCCTCATTCGTACTTTAGCTATGTACAACAAGGTGGTGATCCGAGTCATAGTTAACCCTTAGGAATGACTCTGGAAGAGCGTCTTGCGCGATCGCAACATGATTAATTTGTTTGACGGGTGATTGATTTTGTGATTGTCATGTACCTTTATGAATTTTGAGATGCGGGAAGCGTGTGCTACTAACAAAAAAATTTAGCGCCGTAGCAACATCGATTAGCCTTAGTCAGTTTTTCGGAAGTTTTGTCATGCAGGCTATGCTTACCGATTGTGTTTTTACAAAGGTGTCCCCTTTCCTTGTTTTGCGTTAAAATCGCGCAAACCACACGTCATGTCTTCGAGGAGCTCGTACTGGCAATGATCATCTTTATCGAATTTGGCCCTGATTTCAAACCAACTGACATTAAAATAACGGTCGAATTTAGTTTGGGTTCCCTGTCGAGCTTGGCTTGTTGGCAAAATGGGCCTACATTTCCACAGTTGAGTTTTTGCATTACCTACTCTGTGGTGTAAACAGCGGAATATCGACGTTTGAACTTTTGAACACTATCAAATCAAATTGATTGCTATGCTATGTCCCCACTTGAAGTTAAACTTGGTTTCATTCCAGGATAGTTTGTGTTCCCACATGAAAAAAAGTTTTTAGTTGATGTTTTTGTCTTTAGTTAAAAAGCGGCAGACATAAAATCTAAGCAGAACGTCACCGACATAATCACCCCTATCACAGGACCCGTCGCCGTCGCGTCGTAGCAATTTCGGACTACGAATGTCAAATAGAAATGACTAAAAACATCTTCGTAATGAACGCTTGGCAACAGATATTTGTAACTTGTTAATAACTTTATTAATAGTAACAAATTTTGTGGCAAGCATTCACTACAAGGGCGTCTGTGATGCTTCTTTTGTAATTTTCGTAGTCCGAAATCGCTACGACGCGTCGCGACGGGCCTTGTGATAATGGCCAATAAGTTTGTTCGTTGAAGCCCTAGGGTCGCCACAAAGCGTTTTTCAGAAATCTAAAGTCGCCCTGAATGTCAAACTGAGTGTTTTTTGAGCCCTAGGGTTGACCTAGGTTTTCCCTCAACTCGTCCTAGGTTTTTGCTGTGGCGAGTTGAGGGCTGTCAAATAGTGCGTTCAGGGCAGTTGGTTTAAAGTAGGTTGAGATGAAACCCAGTAACTAAAGGGGTTTCATTTTGTATGGCAAACCACTTAGTTTTCATGTAGGTTTTGAATAGTTTTGAGTTGAACAAGTTTAAGTGTCAGTTGGGGACATAGCATTGAACTCAAGTTTGAAGAGAAAGTAGAGTTTCAAAATCCAACTATTAAACTGTTCATGATTGTTTTTTTTAAGTTCGAATGAAGATTCGACATTTTCCTCTCATTGTTCGCAAATGCATACACCTTAATTAAAATAATGACTTTTAGTTTATTTTTATTAATATTTATGCCAATAAAATATTAAGTACACTTTTTATCATAATTTATACGTATTTGTATGAATATAATATAATTTGTTATAACAAATATTTTTTTAAATAAAATTTATTTGTACGCTTGTGTAGTAAAGTAGACTTCCCATTCAAATATATGAACCCGGCTCGGCAAAACTGATGATAATTGCAAGGATTTCTAAAAACAGCTGAAATATAAATTTAAAAAATAAAAAATATTTTGTTACTTTCTCACGTGCGTCGTTAAATTAGTGAAGCTTAACTTTTTCTGTGATCGTTTCGGCTTGTAAAATGTGTGCCTATACCTACGTGTTTCTTTGAAAACAACTTAAACTAAAATTCTATGCAAAAGAAAATTGGCATAAGGGAGAACTATTTCTTAGTTTTAAAATTGGCATAAGTCTCAATTCCACAATTAACTTTCGTACAAGAAACATAATGACAGAGAAGTGATAAAGTGTACCTAAGCTAAATCAAAGACAAAATACTCTCGATAAAATAAAAAGCTAAAGAAAAAACTATCTATTTCATATACAAACACACCATGGTTTTCATTTATTGAAAAAACAATTTTAAGTTTCAAATGGAATACAAATATTTCAACAATATTGTCTTAATAAAGGGTTGATTCACGTACAAAATAGTTGCACAAAGTGCATCTAATACTTTTATATGATAATATAGACACAATAGAATATAAGTACTTATTTTTATCAAATACTTTAGACATAAATACTTAGATATATAAATACGTAATTATCTTCTCTTTTTAATATTTGTTTAAAATAAATATCTTCTGTAGGTAATAATTAATAAGACATGTATTTTTCGATATGTTTTGGTGGGGAGGCATGTTTTATTTGAACTACGGTATTATTATAACAATAACAAAATTCTGTTTATTTTTTTTTTTGGCATAGTTATCTTTAAGAGATTTATTAAAAATATTTTTATTGCTTTGATCAAAAAGTTGTTGACTAGCGCGTTTTTCCAGTAATCTTACATTCCATTTTTGGTGGGATTTATTTTTGCTTCTGGACTGGACATAAGATTTGGTGATTCGGTTTGATTATTTATGATTTTTGTTGGTATGTATTTAGTACTTAGGAGTAGAGTTTTATCGATGAGACGGTATGAATATTAGGACATCCAATCATTGTTATATCCAAACATAGATGCCATTTTGAAGACATTTTGCTATTTTCATCAAATACTTGTTAATACCACGCGAAAAATCGTAGTATTGATTCCACGCTAGGCTGGTGTAACCTGGCAATTGTCTGAACGACACGTGTCTTTTTCGTAAACCAGGTTCTGGATTCTGTAACTTTTTATACGAGCATCGTAAAATCGTCTATCGCCAACTGTATCGCCAGAAGATTGTTTCTGTACTTCGATCAACGATTGATGGATAACCGATAGTCGTCTTAAACGTTACAGAATCCAAGCCCAGCTTCAAAGGTATAAGAATATTTTTTTTCCAGATGTCAAACGACAAATGACAGTTCTTTTATTAGACATTTTCCAAATTTAAATTATCGACAGAAAAGTGAGAACAAATGTGCAGTTAAGTACTAGTCTAGCTAGTTACATGCGTAAATACAAATACTTAGATGAGAACTTGAATCTTTTGAGTTCTGCGAACATATTCAGTTATTAAAAAAAAAAAATAGAAATCTTTTGACTATCGTTCTGTCTGCTTTACAAGAAATTTTAGACTACAAATTAAAAATGGTTTTTTGCGGCCTTAAAATTGAATGTTGATTGAGTTTCAATGTTATTTCAGTTCCTATATCTGTAGAGCCCAAGTGTGTCAACTTCAAACTTGCCAAGTTTGTTTTATACTCAGCCTTATTATAGTAGGGGAGCCCAGGATGCTAAATTTGCAGTTACTATAGCGTCATGGGGACTTATTGGATTGTGAAGCTTACGTACTAAAACAAAAAAAGTGTATGGCAGTTTTTCATTTTAGTGGGGCAATGAGCGTGTATGAGCTTTTAAAAATGTAAAAAAAAAAACAGTCGCATTGAAATACTCGAGCGCGTCAGATATTCATAGAGTATACGCGCTTTGTCTTTCTGATAACTGATAAATGTTAATCTGACGATTAACTGGGGGCAAATGGGCGTAAAGAGAGGTTGAAATAAAAAGTTATTCGAGCGTGTCATATTTTTAAAGTGAATGTTAAGTGTACTCTAAAAAGTGTATATTTCAATAATCTGACAATTTGAGTGAATATAAGTATAAGTCATGGCTGATTTTTAAAAATGTAAAAAAAAACGTGACCTTGAAATACTCGAGCGCGTCAGATTTTTATACAGAGTGTTCAACTTGATGTCTTCGTCCTCCAAGATGATAATCTGACAATTATATGAGGGCGTACTCTTAGTCTGACAATTTTAACTGATTTTTATTTTTAAATTTCTATAGCTCAGCGGCATTTCATGGGATCACTTTAACCGAAGATGTTTTTTCTCGAAATTGAACGCTCTACAAAAATGTTCTTTGTGGCAAAGTCGTTACTCATACCGGCCAGGTGGTACGGGCCACTAAACCAGATTTTTCCATAAAATTCACGTTTTGTCGCAATTATCTCGTAAATAACAAAAGCTAACGAAAAATTGTAAATTACAAACTTGTAGAGAATTTAGTTTTCTACACAAAAGGTCTTTTGGACCAAATTGCTAATATCAATATTAACCGAGATATTAACCATAATATATTATACATTTTATTGACGATTTTACCTAAATCGCCCCAAGCAAAATGTCAGATTATATGTTTTCCGTAATCCTGATAAAATTACATACCTTCAAAATAAAAAAAAATTTAAATTTATTTCAAAATGTCGATTTTTTTTTTACATCTTTGTGACTCGCCTACTTACTAAGGCCCCGCTCAAATTGTCAGATTATTGAAATATAAACTCTTCTGGATGTAATCAACCTATCATCTCTTAATCTGACGCGCTCGAGTATTTCCGAGGATCGACTTTTTTTTTACTAATCTGACGGGCTGTCCTCAACGAACATTAAGGTTTCATATATGGGGTAGGAGTACATTACAGGGTGCAAGGTTTCTCCCCATATGATTTTCTGACGCGCTCGAGTAACGCGCAAAATCCCTTCCTGGGCTCCCCTACTATTATGAGTTTCACGTGAACAGCTTTTGGTTAGGAACATTTTTGTTCGCCCGAAATTTAAAAGCTATTATGAGTTTCCCCTGAACAAAATTCCACTTGGAATCAGAAAGTTCACTTCGAAAAAAAGAGCACGTTCAGTTGCATCCAATTTTCCCGTCATTGGGAAAATAGCTCATAATAAGAGAATTTTTGCTAATATGGAAAATTTTCCCCCCGAAACTCATAATAAGGGAAAAGAGAAATAGGATCTTTTTCGAGGGGAATTATTTCACATGAAACTCATAATAAGGCTGACTATGTTTCCACCACAAGTTGAACTAAGTTTCATTCCAGAAAGGTTTTAGTTAACCTAGTAGTGTTTCCATCTCAAAATATAAGTTAGTTTTGAGTCGATGATGCTTTAGTTGACCAAAGTTTTGTTGACAAACTCTTAAAACATAAAAAGGACACTAGGTTTCTTTAGTAAGCTCTTGGTTTGCCAATTAACATGTACTATTTTCTACAGTTTTGGTCAATGTCTAAATTGATCTAGCCTACATCTATGTAGGCCTTTCAAGAAACGCTCTGTGGTGAGGATGGCTTCAGAGGGCACCCCAAGAATACCTTTTTTCAGTTTTTTTTCTTTTCTTCGAATTTTACTGTCAGAGATTAAAGAGTTTCCAAATAATTTGGCTTTTAATTGGCATCGCTCTTTTGTTGTTGTTGTCATGTTTGTTGTAAAAGAACTACATTTTCCATATTATGTATTATGTAACTAAAAACTAAAACAGTCGACTATTTGACTATACAGTCTAACTTACTATACTTAGTTGAGACTATAAATAATCAAATCAAACTACTTGTGGATTCTGCATAAAAAGTAAAGGTACTTAACGTGTCTAAATGGTTATTGCTTTTTTTTATAAAAGTGATTCAAACGGTCGTTTCTGGGAGCACATAGAACTTTCCGCTGTTTTCATATCCACTCCAAAGCTTTGCTTTTGTTTGATT